>JANRMT010062817.1:33687780-33868023 GCA_026402145.1 Polypterus bichir lapradei | reverse complement strand
ATATATATATATACAGTATATATATATATATATATATATATGACAGCAACACTCATCACTCACAACAGTGACAAAACAATTACATTGACAATCATGTTACGTTATTTTCAAAATGTTTCCTTTTCTTTTTCATTACTTCTTTAACACACTACTTCTCCGCTGCGAAGCGCGGGTATTTTGCTAGTAAGCAATAAGGGAAGAAGGGCATTGATAACAGAGGGGACTAAGAACAAAATGATCAGCCTGGCTGAGCTCCAGTAATCTGGGCTTTAAGACAGAGTGGTCAGACAACACATGAAAGAATAGTGGGAGTCTGCAAAAAGGCATCCAAAGTACTCTCAGAATATGAGAAACATGATAATCTGTTCTGTTGAAACCAAGATTAAACTGTTCAGCTTGAATTCTAAGCGCTATGTCTAGAGGAAACCAGGCATTGCTCATCACCTATACAATACCAATTCAACAGTGAAGCATTGTGGTAGCCGCATTACATTGTGGGGCTGTTTTTCCAGGCAGGAACTTGAATACTAGTCAGAGATGGCAGAGCAAAGTACAGAGATATCCTTAATTAATAACTACACCAGAGTAGCCTGAACCTTAAATTAAGCTGAAGCATCACCTTCCAACAGGACAATGACCGTAAGGACAAAGCAAAGACAACACAAGTGGTTTCAGGACTTGAACCCTAATGAACATTTCTGGAGAAATCTGACAACAGCTGTCCGCTGAAAATCTTTATGCAACCTGACAGAGCTTAAAATGACCTGTAGAGAAGAATCGCAGAAAATCCCCAAATCCAAGTGTGAGAAGCTTTGAGAAAAAGTCCCAGGCCATAATCACAGGTAAAGGTGCTTTAATTAAACCTAAGTAAAGGGTCGGAAAGCTTGTGTCAATGTGAAACTTTAGTTTTTTATTTTTAGTAAATTTGAAAAATAAATATTCTAAAATCTTGTTTTTTTCTTTGTTATTCTGAGGTAATGAATGTTGGTTGAAAAAGAAAAAAATGAATTTAAATGATTTTAGCATAACAAACAAACAAACAAAAAGTAAATAGTTCTGAATACTTTCTGAAGGCACTGTATAAACACCAATTGATTAAGAACATGTTTTTCACGTGTTGTCCATAGCTCAACTCATTATTTTTAAATTAAATTAGCATACTATAGCCATCTCAAAACCACGTAACCTAATTCAGGTCTCAGAGTGCTTGAGTCTATTCCAGCAACATTATGCCAAAGGTAAAACCAGCCCTGTGCATGACATAAGCCCATCATAGGATCCACATATGTACACACCAGACCTCACATGAAATACATTTAGAATTGCCAATTAACCTACAATGCATGTCTTTGGCATGGTGGAGGTAAACTGGTGACCCAGAGAAAAAACAAAACAGACACAGGAAGAACATGCAAACTTTACACAAGCAATGACTGGGCACAAGATCTGAACCCTGGAAGCTGAATTTATGAGGTAGTGGCATTAACAAAAATAAATGTATTTTTATTTATTAAATTAGAAGATATACAAACACAAGTATAAAGCTAAATGTTATAGTGATAATCACTGCCTCCTAACAGCTTCAGGAGACTGGATTTAAATATTAGCTAAGCCAGTATATTCTTGGAACTTGCTTCTCCACCCTGTCTCCATATGGGTATTTCAGAAGGCAATACTCCTAAGAAGAAACAGCAGGTTAAGTTAATAATCAACTCACACTTTTTTGCTAATGTGTGCATGTGCCTTGCAATGGACTGTTGTTCCTTCTAGGGCTGCTTCCTGTCTTATGCCTGACACTGAAAGGATTTGCTATGTAACATGTTTAGTTCCCCAGTTGGAATCAGTGATAAAGAAAGTTTGAAAATGAATGGATAAAAACTTACTGTAAATAGGGATAGTCATAATTAAAACAGGCACACAGAGAAATTACATTAAGTCCAGGGCTGCGTGTTGGACTTGAAACTTAAGTCAATACATTCAAACCATTCCACACTTGCATATTACACCTAATGCAACTAAGCTCTAGCTACTTTAAAATAAACGCCATGTACTTAATTTCATCACAGCAGCTAGGAACAAATAAAAAACCTAACGTCTGACCGTACCATTAGGAAGGTGCTACGAGGTGTTTTTTCAGATATACATGGCAACTTATTCTGCAGTACCAGTACATGACCACTGTCACATAAATTACTTTCTCATCTCATGAGTTCCTGTGTGTCGACATATTTATATACTTACCTGAAAAGGCAACTAAAGCAAAACATACTGTATATAATCAAAATGAGCACAAACAAAAGGCAGCAGTGCCTCTCTTTAGGTTACTTATTCAGTACCATTCATAAAGCATGACAAGTTAAGCTACTGTTGGATATGTTTTCTTTGCATATCAAACAGCCAACTGCAGCTGTGCCTTTTTAAATGTTTACAAATTTCCTGTATTTTACACAAATGCAGTCATCCACCCAAGATTGACATCTTTGTTCATTTTCTTCTGCACATGGCTGTTTAGACAAATAAATATCAGTTCACTTTTGTTCTGGGCTTGAAATGTTTTTTTAAGTCACCAAGACCCCTTAGAAACTCTATTACTTTCAAATAGCACCTGAGCCAAAAAAACTACACAGAAAGATCAATGTTGGTAAATCCACCAGAAATGTCCCAAGGCAGGAACCAGTTTTAACTGGGCACCAGTTCATCACAGGGCAGACTCACACATTCACCTCCAAAGTTATCAGCTAACTTGACTATCATGACTTTGATGTATGGGAAACAACAGAATCACCCAAGCAGGCATCAGATTTGTATCCAAACTCTTGGAACTTTAAAGTAGCAGTATTAACCACTGTGCCACTATGCTATCCATGCTGACAAGTAATGTAGATGTTTTCTTTGAAATAATTTAGTGATGTATTGAGCATAAAAATGTACATTGTGAGAGGCTATTGTGTCAAAGGACAGTCTCCTTTCTCAAGAGTAAAAAACCTAAGGCTTAAGAAAACTATCATACTTGGCATGTATACAGAAAAGACTGATGTATAAGTGAAGAACAAATGCTGACTGTGTCCATTCAGGGAGCTCTTTTTATAATTCCTCAGCACAGTGATAAATTCAGGTCTAATACTGATTGATATTCAACAGTCTCAAGATACATATGATGAACTACACTATTATTTTATTCATCTCATGAATTTACTGGTATTCACTCATTCAGAATTGTCAGATGACATTGATTTCCTGGACTGACAACATTCATACATAAAAGAAACAAATATTTAGCACAAGCCAGCTAAATAATAAAAAAAAAACATTTAAGACACAAATTAAACTATAACTGAAAACTAATAAAAAGCAGGAAGGATTTAAAGACATTTACCACTGAATCTTCTACTGTTTCTATAAGCACAATTTCTCCCTAATGAGTGCAGAACACAACCCACTTCTCTGCTCCTCTCATAACAACAAAAAGAAACATTTCCCATCAGAAGGAGAAGAACCTGAGTAACAGGTAGTTGTGATGTGTGTAACCAAAACAAGGCTTTGTTTGTAAATTATTTATATACTCATCAATGATATTATCAGAGTGTCTCATGATTTGCACACTAAAACAGATGTTTTCTCAATGCATATTCTGTAAGGTTACGATAATAGTGTGTGTATTTGACCTGGAAAAGTTTCAAACCAGAAATCAAGGGAAATAAATATGCATATTTTTTTTACTATATTAAAAAGGAGTTGGAAAAGACTATTTACGAAAATAAGCACAGACTTAAGAAATTTAAGAACATTCCTAACATTATTTCCAAATTTAATTTAAAACAGCAGAAATGTTACCTAATAAATACATTTAACTTTATTCTGCTTTATATTATTATAAAATTCATTTTTACTGAAAATCTTAGTACATTACATGCTAGTAAAACCTGCATGTATAATTAAAAATTAAATGAAAGTACAGGTGGTCCTCGGGTTACAATGTCTCGACATACAACGTTTCGAGTTTACAACGCTCACTCCCATAAAACTTAAAAAAATTGAGACGTGAGAAGGAATAAAGGTAAGGATTTTTTTTTCACACTCATTTTTTCTGTTACTACAGTACAGTGTACAGTACAGTATATGTATGTCATTTTCCTTTTTCTGTGTCTTAGTTGTGTTTTTATGTTCTAGATTATGATTTTGCAAATGTGTTAGGACAGGGAAGTGACTTAGGCTAGGGTGTGTTTCGACTTACACCAAAATTCGGGTTACATCACTGTTGTAGGAACGGAACTGCGTCGTAACCCGAGGACCCCCTGTGTAATTAAAATAAAGTAACATGGCATAAAAAATAAATCAGAAAATTACATGCAATTTAACAGAATAGTCACAATATTGGCCACTAAAATGTCATGTAATACATATACAGAAATAAATATACTGTATTATATATGGAAATATTTAAAAAGAATTAAACACTTTGTATAAACAATATAAACTAATTTTGGTATTTGCAAATTAAGAATTTGAAGTATTCAAATGACAGAGAGGAAGAGACAAAATTCAAGTGACAAAAGACAAAATTCTAATATCCAGCTAGCGGGCCAGCAACTTCTTTAGGCACTTCACACACACAGAAATATCTGGCTTCAGTCAAACTATGAATAAATATGAAACTGAATAAAGTGAATACTATGTATGTTGTATTCGCGGGAGCTCAATTAAATAAAATATATCTGCTTACCTGAATCAGAGATGAATGCTTCATAGGAAGTCCAGTTATCATCATTCCAGTAAAATGTGCCTGAAAGGGTGTCATTTAATTTTTCAAAGTCCTTGACACATTTTTGTCTGAGGTTACCCATGAAAAGCTGAAGGCCAATGAGGGCGAAAACACTCAGGCAGAAAACAGTCAGAATCATCACATCCGCTAGTTTTCTTACTGACTGAATCAGTGCACCTACAATGGTTTTCAAGCCTAGAGAAAAAGCAGAAAGCGTTATCAATTGTTCATACCAGGTGTTCACTTGGACGGAACTTTCCACTGCATATTGGTGAAGTTGCTAGGGACCAGGCATAATCAGTGCAGACATTTCAGAGAAACCTGCCATTAATAAAAAATATGCTGTGCAGCAAGCTTGCATAATTAACATTCAACACCCCTACATACAAAACTAATATTGTATTCTCCTTCTGTCAAAATCCATTATGTACTTTCACTGTTCAAAAAAATCACTATATGAGTTCTCCTGTATTATAATACTGTATACACATTAAATATATACAAGAGCATGATAGGTGCTGCAGGCAAATTAAAAGGCCAGGTGGGAGAAGTCACTGTCTAGATGTTGAACTAACAGGTTGTCACTGTTTTTACTGACCTCAGGCTTTTAAATAGGACACCTGACCTTAGCTGCACAAACAAAAATGACATCACTGGAGTATTTAATAGGGTCTGCAACCCAATTTACCAGTTGGCTCAAAAAGTTTCTAAGTGTGATTACAAACCGGCAGGATCATTTTGCTTGGTTACTTGATACAAAGTACTGCGTTGATTGATTTAGTATCTACAGTATGCAGTGCCTTGCAAAAATATTCAGTCCCTTGATCAATTCTATAATTTTACTAAATAACAAATCCTACAATAAATTCTGTTCTCTGTAACACTTATTTTCAAGCACTGAAGTTATTTTTTATGTGATCTTGTTTTGTATGAAAAAAATCTTAAGAAGTAACAAGAGAAATGTGTTGAATGCCTTCAGTCCTTGTGTTGTACACTTTCTGAGTTTACACAGGTTAAAAAAATGGATATAGAAAACACAATTGACTTGTAATTGGCCTCTACCAATGAATCACTAAAGCAACTACAGGGTGTTCCAGATCTAATTATGAATTTTCATTATGCTATAACTTATTAAGTTTATTACTCCGAGCCTGTATCCAACTGAATGGAGGACAAGTGGGACATTACATGGAAAAATCAGTGAATTAATTCAATGTAAGTCCATTTTCATTTATTACAAGATATTTTGAACAATTCTTTTGAATTGTATTGTTTTCCTGCATTGCATTAAAAGTTGCATAATTAGATATGGACCACCCTATACAATATATGGTAGTCTTCATGAAATCTCACATTTAAGGGATCATTATTCAAATTATGAATCTCAAAGACAACTTTGAGAATGTAGATTAAAGAGCATTCAAAACAAGTTAATAATAAAATAATGGAAAAACATTATATAGGAAAGGGTACAAAACAATATAAAGAGGTTTGGTTGTCCCAGCGGGTAGTGTTGATTTAATCAAGAAGTATATAATATCATATATTGACCTCCCTAGTGGCAAAAGTTGTTATTTGAAATTGGAATCAGGAGATAGAACGTCATCCTGGAAAAACAGGCCAAGTTCATAACCACGTAGGGCAACAATCTAATAAGTCAAGCCCAAGACAAGAACCAGAAATTGAAGTTTAATAAACATAGTGAGAGCATCAAAAATGAGTATAATTAACAAAACCAAATCTGAAATTGCAAGATGTAAATTGTAGTCAAAGACAGAAATAGTTTGTAACCTAAAATCTTTATTTCAGCCAGACAATAACAATGCAATGTTTTTAGTTTAAACCGAGAAACTTGGACAACCAAGGTAACCACGTCATGCATTGCACACTCCCGGTTGTCCAGCACAGAAAATGCACAGCAACCAAGGCACAAAAGTTACAAAATGGCAGCATATCCCAAAAAAAAAGAAAAACAAAATGACATTGCGGTAAAAGCAATTAATTTTCAATGATGTTAAAAATGCATCAGAATAAAAACATAAATGTGAACATTAGATTTCTGGTTTTCTAAAACTCCCAAATCTATGTTTCACATATTTTTAGAAAATAAGGAATAATTGTAAAACAGAAACCAGATCATAACACACAAACCATCCAGGCACTGCCTTAAAAAGTTTATCGCCCAAAAATCTTTGTTCAAACAAGAAGGAGACTTGTGAAAGAAGCCTTATAGAAGCCAATATGGAGCTACAAAGTTCATTAGCTAAGACTGCAGTAAAGGTGCACCAATTAACTGTATCAAGAGCATTGCACAACATCTGGCTTATATGAAAGGGATATACAAAAGAAGCCATTACTCAAAATGAACCACGTGAAAGCACATCTCGAATTTGACAAGCTGCATAAGAGTGGCCATGTTTTGATGTGAGAAAAGGTTTTGAGGTCAGATGGGACCAAGATAGAGCCATTTGAACAAAGTTCAAAGAGATAAGGTGTTCTGCAATGTAACACTGCCCACGCTTCACAAAACACTATGCTTATAGTGTTTTACTTAAAGTATATGGTGTATGGTGGTAATAGCATTATGCCGTGGTGGTGATTTTCAAAAGCAGGCACTAGGTTTATTGTTAAAATAAAAAAAAAATGGATGATTGTAAATGTAAGCAAATATTGTAAGAGAACCTGTTTCAGTATTCTAAGAAACAGGCTGACAATATGAAACAAACAGTGAGTGCCCAGTCAAACTCCTAATTTCAATCCAATTCACAGTCTGTGGCACTACTTGAAAGTGTTCTTGCATTATTCAACTAATCTGAACAATCTAATCTGGGGATGAAAGGGTAAATAAGTTGTTTTTTTTATGTTTTTTTTTTCTTACATAAAACAATGTCACATAAAAAACACAACTAATTTAGGGTTTCATTGCTTTGAAACAATATCACTCAGAACAAAATTGCAGTGTAGGATTTGTTATACAGTAAAATGAGACCAGCGGCTTTTAAAATTTTTTTGTAACCCAATTTGGTTGTAGAATCGGTGTGGACAGTCATTCCTATCCCCCTTGGGCATTCAGTGCTTTCTTCCTCCTTGGAGAATCACAAACACACATTATAGTGGTGCAATGCTGTTTGGTTAAACTACCAGTGGAAAACCATAAGAAGGCATTGCACCCATTTCCCATTGATTACAATTGTGAATTATGACTTTGTACGACCCAAAATCTGACAACATGTGAATCATTGTTTTAAAACCTATGAATTACATATTTTATCAAAAGGTTCTTTAAGGTTTTACTGTGAAAGATGAGTCAGAAATCTATTTCGTAGACTTAATAGGAGCATAGCTATATGTTTTTGTGAAATTGTTTTCATTTCTCTTGAGTAGATTTTTTTAAATCTAAATCCTATCATGAATCTTATATTGTATACTGCAGTTACCTAAGTGGACACCCCATCAGACCTGACAGAATCCTAAAGCTGATATGGGAACACCTCAGGTCCTTATGGTTTTCATTTTTAAACTGTTCCTTAATCAGAGACCAGTTTACTTTGAAGTAAATGTCTTTTCATTTTAAGATTATCTTCTCTCCCTCAGCCTGTTGAGTCACAGATGCACTGAAGCGTGTGATTTACTTTCTAAGCAAATTGGGAAATGCTTACATGGGTATTTTTATCAAACAATTTAACACAAAGGAGGTCACTATCTGGTCTTCATTTACATTTTATCATTCTTTATATTCTCTCCCTCTTATTAAGATGTTTACAGTACTTATTTTTTCAGTAAAAACTGAACAGAAATAGGGTCAAGCTATCAACGTTTGATGAGAGGTAATTACTTACTTGTGTGAAGTCTATAACATGTTATCTGGCTCTTTTTACAAAGCATATTATTGCTAAATATTCCTTAAAACAGCAAAGCAAATAATGGTGGTTATTACTCATAAAGCAAACAGTGTGCAGTTTAAAGGATTAAAAAAGTAATAAAGGGATGTAATTACTAAAAAGACATGTTTTACACTCTAGTCTGACTGAGCATGCAAAATGAGGTTCGTATTCTCTGTGATAGAGTAAGAAGTGTGACAATCTAAAGAATGGCCTGATGGGTGAACACCAGTAATATTGTGAATGGATTACTGTATAACTTTTTGGATGTTCAGGAGGAAATGAAGATTGCTGCTGAGACATTTTGCCCTGCTCTGCCTTTTACCATTATAAGTTATGGCAGGGCAAAGCAATACACAAATGAGAGATTAAATAAAGCCCAGAAACAAAACCATAAACCAACTTGATCTTGAAAATTTTCTTTATGGACCTATATACACCTAATTTTGTCCAATGAAGAAATACAACTTCCCCTTTTTTGTTTTTAGAAGAGTTTACTTGTTATTTTCCATGCCGTTTATCTGTGATTGACACTCCATAGAATAAAAGATTCAAATTGGATATGTTAAAGATTACAACATTCTAAAAGGGTAACATCCAATCGTATACATTGCTTATACTTTTCAACCTTTCAACTTTTTGAAACCTGTGGTTTCATGGCAGGTAGATATGATGTCACTTTGGTATCAGTCATAAAAATGATCTTGTCAGCATACTTGAAGCAGTCTTATAAATGTCTAATGTCAATGTTAAATTGTAATAATTTAGTAGTTCCAGATAAAACATGCACAGAAAATAAGTACATATACAGGAGAAGAGTGAGACCTTGTGGGAATAAGTAATAAACCACTTACCACAACAGAATGACTACTAAAATTTTAATCAAAACAACATGCAAATTTGGAATTTAAAGTACGTATGTGATAGATTGACGCCAGTGTTAACAACTAGTAATTCTACATAGAATATGGTATTTAGAATTAGAAATGGATTACAATAAATGTTTACACAGAAAGGATGTCTTCCTCACTAACTGCGTCCGAGTAACACTTCCCAGAGTGAGAAGAACACAGTGTCTTCTCATTGCTCCACACTTTATTTGGTCCATGTCCTTGCTCACTGAAGAAATACTGTGTGCAATTCAAGCAAGACAAGAGGGTTAACAAGACCTTGCTGTATCACAGAATAATTCCTGAACATCTTGTTGATAATTCTTGAAGGGTTATAATCAAGCATCTAGTCTAGTCATTTAGCCTGAAAATTTGATAAAAAAAAAGGATTGCATCTGGAATTCTGAAACTGATGCCACTCCTGCAAGCTATTTCCAAAAGAAAGCTTCAAAAACCAGCCAATTACATAAAATACTATGGATGATAAAGTACTTTCTGCCCATAGAGTTATAAAGCTACAGTTTGAATGTGTGCATTGTGTTCTCTAAAGTATGATATCACTCATGTCAGAAGGGATCAGTGCCCTCATTTACCTCCCAAAAATTGTCACCCTCACTAAGATGCCATATGTTAGTCATATAATGTAGCTGGTACATACCTGTTCCGGTGTTCTTACTACTACTAGTTACACATTTATAAAGAGTATGCGGCAACAACTATACATGTATCAATTCTAAAAGCCCTTAATTAACTGTGGCTTCCTGGCTGCATCCTTATATTTTGGATATCATTAGGACTACACAGTATTAGAATGAATTAATTCTGATATTATACTGAAAAACTCAAAGGCAACAGCAGCAGCCACAGAAGCACTGATTACAGCAATTTATACTCCTATACAGCAATAGAAAACAATAATCATTAAGAGAACTTTCAACACCACTTGTCCTTAAGTAAGTTTCATGCATCTTTTTCTTCTCTTGGTATAGACATGTTACTTTAGTAATAACACTGTTACTCTGAACCACAATGCTTGCACTGGTTATGCTGGCCTAAAAGCAATTCACTACCATGCACATCAGTGGAATAATTTTATTCATTCTCCAATTGTAATATGGGGAAGCACGAGTCTCTCTCCTAGTATCCGAAGCATTCATTCATAAATTAAATTATTTATTCGTTTAAAGGCACTGTGTGTTTCCCAATACCATCGCCCTACTTATTTACATATATTTTCTAACTACCCATATATGTGTTACTTTTAAAAACCTGTCATTAAACACAAAATAACTTACAAAAAAAAGACACATACCATAACTTTATACACAGTTACATTGGTGGAGCGATTTAACCAGAAAAAATGTAAAATCCAAAATATTTATGTTTAAAGTCATGGCCAAAAAATTATGTTAATTAAACATAGTTATTTTAATCTCAAATGAAAACAGTTACTTAATGCTGTTATGAATCTACCAAGTTAGTGTTTGTCCAGTGGCGTAACAGCTCTCCAAATTAATACAGGATAACTTTACTTAAAGGAAAAAATTAATCCAATAATGTGGAATACTAAAGACAGAAAAATTCCAGAATTAGGGATTACAGTTGAAACTGCTATATAAGTAAAGATCTGTAAACTATTTAGCAACCATAAATACAACATTTAAAATTAAAATAAACATCAAAAAGAAACACAGTTCCTCACCCAATAATTACTAATAATTATAGCTGTTCAATTAAACATAGAATATTCCTGGATGGGTACACTAACTAGTCCATCTCCAATCACTTGTACTGAGCCATAACTTGGTCATTTTTGAAATGTGTATGACACAAATTTTGTTGCAGTTGAAAGACTAGGAGTTTCAGCACTGTTTTGAGTGCATAATTCATGAATGTCTAGCAGGGCCTTCCAGTCTTTGGAAAACAGAGAATTGAGCCATACAGGTAGACATAAAAAACATTGCAGATATGGGCCTTCCTTGAGCAGTGTTAGTAATTCTGCTCCAAAAAAAGTAAGAAGCCCTTGCCCAATAACCTCCTCCTTGCATTTAGGGATAATTGCATTTAGCAATCCATTCCACCTTATTGTTACGCCACTGGACATTTGTCAATGAACTTCCTTTTTAACATGGTAAAACATAAAATGAATATTTTAAATTTTATATAAAACACAGATTATTCTCTATGGTGTGCTTTTTCTGATATCTAAAGTTATCTGTTCTGCTATATTTTCATGTTTTCTAACAGGGCTAAGTATAACTAAAATGAAGGCTATCTCATTTTTTACTTTGTTAATATAAAGTCCTCTGGTTTACATTCCTGCCTCTTCCGGCTATAAATGACTTTTCTTTGGGCACAAGTGGTATTATTTTTACTTGTATTCTAAAATGTCCATTTTATGTTTGAGGTTTATTGTTGTATTGCTGGTAGTATTTAGCATAATGGTTATGGTGTTTATGGTTACTGGTTATGGTGCTTATGGCCATAGAAAAGTTAAATATTCATACAAAACAATTGAATTAATAAAAATGTAATTTCCTCAGAGCTAAATTAAAAAACTGAGCTACTTTCAAGAACATGGAAAACTAAACAAATACTTCTTGCTTCCACAATCAAGGCACTTTCTTAGTATCCTTGAGAATGTGATTATGGACTAAATGAAAGAATTAATTTGAACCAACTTTAGCCATATATTTGTGAATTTTGAACCTGTATTTGGTCCCTTTATAGCCACCTTTATTCAACAATAAAAATGTTTATTTTGGTAGTCTGCCAGATTAGAATATTCCCTCCAGTCCAGGGGTACATTCACTGTTCTTTTGAAAACTTGCTTTTAAATGTCTGTTTTTATTAATTATGTATGTTAGGTATATTTATGCTTACTATATGAAAACAGATTATTACATAATTTTTAGGTGTATTATTAAATTTTCTTCTTCATATTGATATACCACATGATCAGACTGACATTATATTAGTTTAGTTTATCTTAATCAATTTTTTAATATGTTTCAGTTATTTCATTATTTTAATATAAGCTTATTTATTTATACTCGTACTTCAAAAGGGGGACCTGATCAGGTCTAGGGGTGCAGGCAATGGAATAAAGAGAATGATCTGTTCTCGTTAAAGAGCATTACCTGTCATAATTGTATAAAATACCACTTGGACAGTGGTATGATTCCACAGTGAGATGGGGGCATCAAGGTAACACAATGTGCTATATAGGCAACCCTGCTGCCCAATATTAAGGCTAAGCAACTGAGTGTTTGTCAGGCACTGTGGATCAAAAGTGCAGCAGAGTGGTCTCTGGGCTCCTGCACAGTTTATATAACACCAGAGGTACTTCCCAAGGTTTTTCCAGATGTTATGTATGGTCCAGGCAAAAAAGTCAGATACAGCCAACCGTACTTGGTAAATGGAATTTGGAGGAGAACAGACGACAAACGCTTGATTATAAAAAGAAAGATAGGCCAGATATCCTTAGAATGTTTGAGTGATGATAAGGAAGAGTACCAAGTTAAAAGTGTACTGGATAAGTGTGTTAGACACTCATACCAGATAGTCAGAGGTTTCATATCCTTGGTAGGTAAGCCCCAAAGGGACAACAGGTTTATTGTTTCCTTTTGGTATTAACTGATCCTATGAGTTCTCTTTGAGTTATCACTCAATTGTGTTAATAGATTTAGTTAATACAATGCACTCTAAAGTGGTCTCCTTGACTCTCATTTTTGGTTCAAGTTGAGCTAGACAGCACCCTTATTGATCAGAACCTCTTGTAGAATATCTTTACAAAGAACATCCTGAGAACATACTATATATTTAGCCATTTTGCCACTTTCTTTCAATGGGAGATGGCAACCAAAGAACACCTAATGGTTGAAGGTACTGTGCAGATATTGACCTACATATGCAAAACCAGGAGATGGAATGCAGCACTTTCTAAAGTCAATGTAATCAAAAGGAGAACAGCATAGAGTTAGATTTAAAATAGATAAATAAAAAATTGAGTTGGCTGTTTTTGCACCATGACTAGCATTTGTAGTTCTCCAAGAAAAGTAGACATTAAGAACTATCTTCAGAACAGATTATCTCCAGAGATCAGAAAAAACAAAAGTTCATACCCATAATAAATGGAAGGAAGAGTAGAAAGAAATGGAAAGACACTTAAGTTTGTTCTAGTAGGAAGGAAGCACATTCACAAAGATGTCACAGAACACAACAAGGACTGTTGAATGTGAGAAATAATGCACAAAACACTTTTAATTTTAGCTCTTATGTCAAACGCAGATGCTAGCAACCACTTCAGCAACAGGGCTTCAAAGGAAATTATTGCCCAAATGTTATATTACTTTATCAACTACACATTATTCTACTGGAGTCTCAGTTCTTCACATTGATAATCATGTGTCACTCATTTTAGAGTAAACGTGAGCAGTTTTAAGATTAAAACAAACAGGGGAAAACATTTTGAGTGGACTAGCACAGCTAAGCTCACATGACTCTGGCTGTCCACTGTAAGATGCCTATTAACCTGTAAAAATGTAATGTAAAACTCCAGAATCTTTGGTATGATTGACTTTAAGGAGATTATGTTAGTATAACAAAAGTGGACTCATCAATATGACAATAAGTGTCTTTATAGACTTCAAGGTTATGTTTCAGTTTCTTTATAACTGTTCTAACATGTTCACAGCATACCAGTCCATCCATTACTAATTACTAACTATCCATCTATATATACATCTATCGACTAGCTGGTCTGTGGGAGACCTAGTTTTACATACTATTATAGCACTACAGATCAATTCTGAAGAGTGATCAGGTTTGTGATAGAAGAAGATAAATATAAGGAAGCATGCCTGGGGTCTGTGTATAGTATTGGCATCCACTTATATGGTACCAAGCCTCTGAAGTTGTAGCTTCAAATAAATGTCTACATTACTTACATTACTCTACATAAAGATTCAGATCATACAAAACGAGCATAATATAGAATATGTAACAGTGCATAGGATTTATCAGAACTCGATTGTGTCCAAACTATAATATAGCTATATTTACTATGCATTCTTTAGGACTCAGAACAATGCAATATAATTTCCTTTAATTAAATGCATTTTAACTCACACTGCTTAAAAAATTATACAATAGAGTTACAACCTTGGTGTAATACAGGTAAAATAACAAATATTAGGATTTCAGTTAAAAGTTGCTGCAATACACTAGATATAGTAAAACTGCAGAGGATCAGACACTATGTCTGTAACATTATTCAGGAACATTTGCAATCTAGGAGTCCACTGTACAACTTTAAAACTCCCTAGCTACATTCATGCAGATGGAAACATATAAGCACAATGTGTTTGAAAGAAAAAATATTTTTGTTTGAGATCTGAGATGTGTTATCTAGCTGGTAACAATTCAATCATGATGTAATTTTATGTTTCTCTGGAAACTGTGACAGAAGGAAGTAGGCCTTCCATCTACCAGATTCTGACACCAGAAGGTTCCTTTTTCCTTTTTGCCAGTATATACATCTGTAGCACATTAGTTATTCCATTGTGACTAAAGACTTTCAACATATACCTTGCATCAGTTTGTTGCTAGCATCTGAGATGGGTGACTTGTACAGTTTAACATGCAAACTCTGCTACCTGGGCTAAATGGCCATGCCGACTAGACGTGAAACACTAAGGCTGAATGAAACCTGCTCATAGAAAACAGTTCAGGTGCCCCAAGGCTCTTTTCACATCTTTAAGTTATTTTAGTGGCTTCAGGACTACTTGTTGATTAGCTCAAACAAGAAGGAATTTAACTGTACTCATCATATGTGATAATAATGACACTATGAATTTATAAATAACATATATGTTTGACATAAATCATTTTAGCATTTTTTGCTAGGATTTTTAAATTCAAATATGTTTCATCCATTTTTATTGCTTCATATTGAAGAGAACACAGATTTCCTGGAAACGTGTGTACTGTTTGATGTGTTAAGACATGTTAATTCCATTCACTCATTAATCCATTTCCAGGACATAAAAATGTACCAATAAAAGCTATAATATGAGCTGACAAGTCTGTTGCTTGTAGCAACAGACACACAGCACTATGTTTGAGCAGAATTAAGTTTAGCTTTCTTTTAAAACTATTCAATCAAATAATTTTCACTTAATATAGCATAGGCATGATGCACTTCAAACTAATCTATACAAACAGTGTAACACAATATTTTGCTAGGATCACATCCCAGACAAGTGAAGTTCAAGACTATATCTAATTTAAGGGAATTAAGTAGTTTTGGAGAGACAGATCTGGGATAGAAAAATCCCAGTCAATTATTCTTAAATATATTATAATTATAAACTGGTTAATGATGAAGACCCAGTACAGTATTTCAGGAATTTAAACAAATGATAATATGAACCCAAAGAACATTTTTTTTAACAATGGTCAGAGGGGACAACAACTTGCTATGTAAGAAATCAATTTAGATTAGTCAGTCAGTCTGCCCTCCACGTTTTTAGAAGTACCCTAAGAAAGGCACTTTGAGAAGAAATATATCCACATGAATAGCATCTGGATTGAGATTCGAAAAGAGGAATCTGGAAGTGTGAGGTGGCACAAAAAAAACAGTGCACCATCATTCTGACTGCATGATTTGCTCTTTGGTGTTCATCTTATTTACCATTGAACTGAAGATGGCCGGCAATTAACATGTAAAAATGGCAAATGACATACTGTGAACTACTGACAGTGATCCGGTAATAAAGGAATATAACAAATAGCATGTAGAATCTTTAGGGCTAAGCTTCTTCATACTTTCTCCATAATCAGCCAGACAAACAAAATATATACAGTATATGTTTATGTATATATATGTATACAGTGATCCCTCGCTATATCATGCTTTGACTTTCGCGGCTTCACTCTATCGCGATTTTTTCTCATACACGCTTACGTCACTACGCATGCGCTTTCTGAGAACTTTTATCTAAGCCCCACGATCGCTCCTAAATGTGCTGCTTTTTCTAAGCCTTCTGACAATAAAACTAAGTGCCGGAGGAAAATGCTTGCTATCCAGGAGAAGGTGAAACTCTTGGATATGATCAAAGATGGCAATACCCTACAAAAGCCTCCTCACGCATATGAAAAGACAGCGCCAGCAACTGCCTATCAAGATGTTCTTCAGCCGCGCACCCAGATACCCACTGCCTACTCTTAGTACTCCTTCAGCGGAAGAAGACAACGATGCACCTGCTGAATATACTGCACCACCTGAAGACTCTCCTACTGAGGTTGTGCCTTCATAGGTTAGTGGTTGTGTGTAAGAACTGTGTGTGTGTAATTAAATGTACAGTACAATAATCTACTATATAAAAGCAGTCGGGATTGTCATTCTGTCCCGTGAGTGCAAAGCGTAGCGGTATTCCGCTTATCACAGACTTACTACTTGCGGCTTGCGGTACGAAGCAACGCGATGTGAGCAGAGTTCCGCTGCTCCCATCGTCCCCTTGCTTTTGTGCGCGATGCGCTGGAAAAATAGACAAAATTATGTCTCTGGAAATAATTAATGTTGATGGAGTACAAATGCCTCACCGCATAGTAAATATCAGGGGAGATGGTGCTTGCTTATTCTCATCTATAGCTTATTTAGTGCATGAAACTCCGTCTTTAGCGGTACAGATTTGGGCTGACATTGTACGACTTTGGACAGGCACTCGAGGGGATAAAAAAACTTAGGTTTTCGGGAGATGTTATGAATGGGCACTTTAATGTTCTCATTCCCTACACTTACATGCCTGATGTACACATGGAGCGCACACAAATTGAGGATAAAAGTCGGTCGCCTTAAAAGGCGGGTGAGTCTAGTAATAATATATTTGTAATGTCTAATATGTCTTATTTTCTCTTATTTTGTCTAATATATTGGGTAATACGAGTGTAATGGTGACTAAAGTGTATTATTTCATGTCTAGAGGGCTCCAATAATGTAAAAAAAGTATTTAGAAGGTTGTAAACAGGTTTTCTATACACTAACTGCAAAAATATTCGATTTATAAATAAAGAATCCTACTTGGTGAAAATTCATTTATCACGGTAGAGTCTGGAACAGATTAACCGTGATAAACGAGGGTTCACTGTATATATATATTAGGGCGAAACATGTGTCGTGTACTCTTTGCATTATTTGACAGTAAAAACTATTTCAACCATTCTATGATCTGCTTCTCGCAACTGAAAGAGGGCACCGTGGCGGACGTTAGCCGACTTGCTGACCAACCACAAGCGTTACCTGGTAGGTAACCACCCACCCGATCAGATTGTGATTCAGACTACGAATGCATTGAATATATATATATATATATATTCAATAATGGTATTTACAAAGTTCTGTGGTTAGATTAACTATTCTCTCAAATTTAGAACAATGCGACTGACTATGAATATGCATAGGTATGTGCACACCATTTTTCATTAGGTTCTAGCCCAAGAGACCCTGTACTGGGTTAACCAGTTCTGATAATTTCTGGAAGGATAAATGGATACTATTCAATGATGAAGACAACTTAAAATGATTTTATTATCCAAAAAATATAATTTCTTAAGAGTTATCCTATGTATAGTAGAACCTTGGAACACAAACGTCTCCAGATTCAAACAATTCAGAACATGAACGGTCCATTCGTTTTTTTTTTTGTTTTTTTTTTTGACACCAACCTCAAACAAAAACTCAGTACACGAACATCCTGCTAAAACTTGCATGGATCAAGATGCGACCATGAGGAGCCAAGACAAAGCCAAACAGGCCTACATACATTGTATATGCCTACAACTGAACCTCTGCATCGCTGCGGATCTCCTGTTGGAAAGACATGCTGAAACTGTGTTCTCTGTCAACATGTTATTTTTTAATTTTCTTTGGAATTCTTCCTGTTGAAAGTAATTACCACTGCCCCCAAGAACATTAGCAGTGAGAACAGCAAAGCGAACAGGAAGCTCATACGTGTTACAATTGAGCTAAAAAAGAAAATGATAATGAAACATAAAAGTGGTTCATGTGTGTTGACTCTTACGGAAGAGTGGAGGATGGCCAAGTCGACAATAAGCACATTTTTGAAAAATAAGCCTGCAATTGCTAATGTTGCAAAAGGTGTCAAAACATTATTGAAATAGAGGAGGCCAATTATAATTCTGATATTTACAAAGTATGGGCTCCTCATATATGTTGTGCATCTGCATACAATTCAGTCTGCACGCTTGGCTGAAGGGTGTGCATTCATCCATGCTGTTTGAATTCCCATTGATATGAAGGGAGCAGACAGATCTTGAAACTGATTGTTACTATTGCATGATGAATGTCTCAGGATTTTCTTTCAAGAACAGAAAATTCATTGAGTACTCGAACTTTGCCTCTGCAGCAAGACCAGTGCTACATGCCAAAATTCTTCCTGTTTAAAAACTGCCAGAGGTATGGATGCTGGAGGACAAGGATAAGGAGGCATAGATGCAGATGGAAGCTGCTGCAGCTGCTGATGATCCATAGTTTGAGCCATCAACACCTTGTGTTCACATCTCAGGCAGAGCTCAATGATCTTGTCAGAGATTTGGATTTATCAAACAGCCAGGGAGAATTGCTTGGATCACGGTTGCAAGGAAGGAACCTGTTGTCACCAGGAAGAAAATTTCAGTATTTCGCCGCCATCGTGATGATTTGACAAAATTCTTCAGACAAGTTGACAGTCTGACCTTTTGCAGTGACATCGATGGACTGCTTTCTGTTCTGGAGTGTGAACATGATCCAAAAGAGCAGCGACTGTTTATTGACTCATCATTGTTAAATTTGAAGGATGTTTTGCTGCCCAATGACAATATCTACCCTTCCATACCTGTTGGGCATGCCATTCATATGAAGGAAATGTATGAGAACATGCAGCTGCTGCTGAAACGCATTCATGACTCGAGGTACTACTGAAATTTGGAAATTTGGACACCAAGTACTGTTGTTTTCTTTGCAAGTGGGAAACAAGAGATTCACATTACATGATAAAGGACTGGCCACCTCACAGTAAATTGGTTCCAAGGCAGAAGAATGTTGCAGATGACCCACTGATTGATCTGAAGAATACATTTCTTCCACTTTTGCACATCAAATTTGGGCTAATGAAAAACTTTGTTACGGAAATGAACAAGCAAAGTGAAGCCTAGATAAAAGAAGGTATTTTCATTGGCCCACAGATCTAAGAGGTGATGAAGGATAGTCACTTTGATGACCTTCTACAGGGTGCCGAATGTGTCACATGGACCACCTTCAAGAATGTCATTTATAACTTTCTAGGCAACTAAAAGGCACCAAACTATGTTGAATAGGTTAAAAGTCTACTCCAGGCATACATACATTTTCTTCATTCTCACTTCGACTTCTTCTCAGCCAACTTCAGCACTGTCAGTGACGAACATGATAAAAGGTTTCACCAACACATTGCCACCATGGAGAAACTCTACCAGGGATACTGGAGGACATCTATGCTGGGAGACTACTGTTGGACACTAATACATGACGCATTGGACAGTGACTAGAAACGAAAATCAGGGGCAAAAATTTCTATTTTCTCTGGTGTTGCTTATGTTGCAATATCATAGTGCAGGCCTATGCTGCTGGAGACTACAATGTTAAATGCGTAACTGCAGTTCTCTTGGAAACAAAATTTTCCATAAGATTTGTTGGCCAGTGAAGAAGCAGAAAAGTTACTGTTAGTGTGGATTCACCAGAAACAATGTAAATGTAGGCTATCATTTGGATGCCATCAGCTTGCTTCAATTCAGTTAAATTGTCATTTCTATTTATGTGTTTATCTCTTTTGTACATTAATTTCAATGGTTTTAAAATTATTGTTATCATTAGTTATGTACTGTATGTATATAGGTATACATAAGCAATCATGTGGGTGTTTGGAACATATCTATCCTATTTACATTATTTCTTATGGGGAAAGTTGATTCGAAACACAACCAAATTAAAACTCAACCAGTCGTCTAGAATGGGTCAGGTTTGTGTTCCAGGGTACCACTGTAAGGGCCTCTTTTGGTTGTTCTTATTGGTTTCCTGTCCTCTGCTCTCTATGTTAAGTACCATATATGCTTGTGTCTGTGATTACAGCATAGCTACACAGCTGCTACAAAATAAGGCCATGTACTGTTCTAAATGCTTAATGAGTTCATAATTGAAAGAAAAAAGGTGCATGGAAAAAAATGAAAGTATTTTACATTTAAATCACAGAATTGTTGAATTAATGAGAACTATACCTGAAAAATTACTGTTTTTTTTTCTCAAAGATTGCAAAATTTCCTCAGATTTTCACATCATGTTCAAGATGTTGTGGTGGTGGGGGCATTATGGGCTACTCAGCAGCCTGACTCAATGAATCTTAAAACATAATTCCTTGGACTCAACTTAAGCATGTTAAGAATTTAGAGACAATATACCCATTAGTAGAACTATTTTCCCTCTAGAGTAAGTGATTCTATTCACAGGTCTCATTTCCTATGATCCCTTTGCATTCCCTTTTCCACAGTCATGTGATTAGTTTCTATGATTAATAGAAAAAATGCAGCATGGTTGGGAATGCAGCATGGTTAGTCAGAGGGACAGCCTTAGTGTTTGACACTGTTCTCACCTGGAATGACAGAGATAGTTTTCAGTGCTCGGAGTACTCGGAACGTTCTTAACGCTGACACATTGCCCAAGTCGACAAACTCAGTAACATATCTGCAACAAGCGAAAGGCACACACATACAATGACAGAGCGGCACCAAACAAGCAAATGCAGTGAGGCTCTGGGGGGGGGGGGGGGGGGGGTCAGAAAGGGTGGTCTAGAAAAAGAGAGCCAGATACAGTAAGTTCCTCCCGACGGTAGCAGCCTGCAGAGTGACTAGAATTTCTTACCTGGTATCACTGAAATAGTTTTCAGAGCTCTCAGCACTCTGAAAGTTCGAAGAGCTGAAACATTGCCTACGTTTACAAATTCTGTTACAAACCTGCAGGATCAAATCACAGTTATTTTGAAGACAAAAGCAATTAAACAGAGTAAAGACAGCACATGAGTCTTTTCTTCTTCACACATACCCATTTCACATTATACTAAAAGCTTGCTAGTACCATGGAAAGGTCATTTTAAGAGAGGAGATAAACAAAGCTTGGCCAAACAAAGACGCAAAACTAAGAAGCTGATTTTTTGCCCAGTCCCAGTAGTAGGGGACCATACTGACTATAGTTTTTTGTTTTCAACCAAATGCTTACTTTAATGTTAATCTTCTAAATTGAACTTCTTATTTAATCAGATGACTCACTGTAGCTCCCAGTCTGCTGTCTTAGAAATTCATAAAAGGGAAACATCAAAATCCCTTTCAAATGTGTAATGTTGCTTACTGCTATTATGAATTTGTAAGCAACAGTCTTTTCATGTGTTACATTGATGAAGTTCAATTAATTTAACATACTTCTGAAGAATTTTAAGTTCCTCACTGATCTTAATTGAAATGCTATTTACCATGATTCACCTTTAACAAAAGTATAAAAATACTAAGTAAATTCCCTTATTCTCTTTTTTTTCCCAAAAAATTGATTAAACTTCACAAGAAGCTGCACTTCTATGATGGCATATATATGTCACAGTAATTTCCAGGAATGGAATTATAATTGGTGGTAGTGCAAGTCTGCATGTTATATCAGTATACCATTTCATATAAAGGCAAGTGTCACATATGCAGTATGTCAGAGTCTTTCCTAAAGGAAATAATTATTTTGCATGAGAAAAAAAAAATGGAACTTTATATACAAAACACTGCAAAAATTATAATTTTTGAGTTTTGCTTTGCCCCTGCTGTTTTGAAATAAGATTTCTAAATCAATCACTCTGACCCCTAACTGATGATGAATTCTTATCAGAGTTTATAAATATTTTTTAATTTTAGTATATAATACTACTACCAAAGCAAACTGTTTTAAGTTTATGGATCTATAAGAGTCTATCAAGGTATAGACTAACACACAAGGCTATTTCCGATGGCAACAGGCTTTCTTAGTAACATAAGTTCTAAGCTTTATACTAGAACATTTCTTAAATCTTTTGGTTCCTAAAAGAGGTGAAAGTATGGAGTGAAGTTACTCAGGTGAAGTAACTATAACAATGAAGTAACATTTGTTTAATGTCAAAAATGTTTTGGTAAACTACTAGATTACTAGATTTTCTACTGTATAAAAGTAAGTCGTGGAAGTCTTGAGCTTGTCTCCATAAAACTGAGTATAAAATATGAACCAGGTCTGGATAGGTAGCAAATTCTTCACTCACACGCATATACAAAGACAAAAAAAACAGAATAAGCAATTTGTATAACTATGAAACGGGGTGGACAGGTGAGGCTAACCATTATCCATCCATTATCCAACCTGTGATATCATAACACAGCCAATCCCAGCCAACACAGGGTGCAAGGCAGGAACAAATCCCAGGCAGGGCGCCAGCCCATCACAGGGCACGTACACACACATCAAGCACAATTTAGGAGCGCCAATGCATCTAACCTGCATGTCTTTGGACTGTGGGAGGAAACCGGAGCACCCAGAGGAAACCCACACAGATATGGGGAGAACAAGCAAACTCCACACAGGGAAGACCCGGGAAGTGAACTCAGTTTGCGAGGCAGCAGCGCTAGAACTGCGCCACCGTGCCATCCCTAATCATTACTGAGGAAAAAAATCTTTAGTACTGAATTAGCTATTGCAATTTAACTATACTTTGAAATTTCTAAAATAACTGATAAAGGCCCTGTAACTCCAAAAGCTGACTGAACTGATGTTTGTACTTTAATTTGGTTATGGTTTTCATGAAATACATAACTTTTGAATTTGACTACTAACCTTCAGTTTAGACTGTGAGCTGACATTTATCAAAATATTATTTTAAGGACAATCTATAGTATTTTCTCTTTAAAAAGGCATGTTTTTCAATACATATTATTTTTGCCATATCCATTCTGGGAAGGAAGCAGTCTGAGGAACAGATCTGGGGTACAAAAAATTCTACATCATTGAAGGTTCCCAATAGCACAGTGGTTTGCTTAATTTCTTTTAGGAAGTTTGGTATAATCAGGGGCCTCATGTATAAACGGTGCATACGCACAGAAACGTTGCGTAAGAACGTTTCCACGTTCAAATCGTGATGTATAAAACCTACACTTGGAGTAAAGCCACGCACTTTTCCACGGTACCTCATACCTTTTCGTATGCAAGTTCTCCGCTCGGTTTTGCAGACTGGCGGCACCCAGCGTCAAAGCAGTGCTACTGTTCCTGTGTGGTTACTCTTTTATTTTCCTGACGCTGCTTTATAAATATACTGAAACTAACCGCATATTGTTTATTAGTGTAATGCATCTGATTGTAATTAACTTGTAACAATATAATGGTCCAGGGAATAGCCATAGTATTCCAGATACCTTAACTGCTTTAGCATTGTTACTCTCACTGCACCTTCTTCTTCTTATTCTTCTTCTTTCAGCTGCTCCTGTTAGGAGATGCCATAGCGGATCATCTTTTTACATATTACTCTCACTGTACCACTCAGAGTATTTATATCACTGCATGGGAATCACAGCAGCAGCTGATCGGAAAGAGAATTATCGGTATACAGTATCAAGCACTCGCTGTCTCAGCCACGGCAAAACGTTTCAAAGCCTTTCCTGTACGGACCTCGCGGTTCAGAAACAGTTTCATCCCAAGAACTTTAAACGCACTTAATCAATTGCTCCTTGTAGAACTGTTTGTACTTATAAGTACAATCACCCCACTATAAACTTGCACTACAGTTATAATATTACACAACCTGAGCCACTTTATAAAGCGAGTATTTACATATGATGACGATATCATTTTTAAGATGAAATGCAGCAAAATATGTTTATTATATTATACAGATAAAACATTAAATTCATTTAAATGATCTATATTCTTCACTGGGACTGGCGTGAAGGATAGAATAATTAAACATGTACTACGAAGATATTTCAATGTTCCTTAAACGCTTTGAAGAATCGGCGCTCTAAGCATACAGATGGTTTAACATCTGTTACAGAGCTGATTGTGTGGTGATCGGTTACTTGGAGAAGGAAAAGCAAGGACTGCAGGGGCGGCCACGCTAATATATATTGAATATAAAACAGAAAGAGAAAATAACGACACAGCTAAAAACGCAGCGGCAAATTTCGACAAAAGTTAAACGCTTGTGTCATGAGCACGAGGTGGCTATGCAGTGTCCACAACGGACGTGGCCATCCACCGTGCATAAGATACCATATTGACATTGGCGGGCGAAGGGGCCACCGATTCTTTCTCTGGCTAGGGCCGCCACAAGCCTAGAGCCACCCATGAGTACTGCTGCAATAAATAATTTAATCGAAGTTCGCGCACAATCACTGCGCCGTGAAACCCATGTTTAATAACGTGCTTTAACTCTTATCATCATGAAAATGATATCACATATACATCTCAGTATTTTAGTTATTCAGAGCTGTAATATCACAAATGTAATGGATTCTGTGTCCAGTCGGAGGAAGAGAGCCGGTTTAAGAAGCAAGTAGTGATTCACACACATAGAGCACATAGAAGATCACATACAAAACAAAGCATTTAACGTGCTACTTTAATTATGATGTGATTTGAGAAACTGGATAATTAAAACGATTTTAAGATGAAGTTTATGATGTTCTACTTTAATGACAAAATAAACTACATGATTAAAGTGGAAATTTCGAGATTGAAGTTGACATTTCATGCTTTTTCCCACTGTGTGCCTTTTTTTTCTCTGTACCCTAATAAGCTTTCATATGACACTCAGACAGTGGGCTACGACTCGTCTTTTCACAGCAACTTTGATATCTGACAAGTTCTTTTTTATTTCCGGAACTGTGTGACTTTGTGAACGTGAGCTTTCAAGTTTCTCCAACATGCTATCTCACTCGATCAACTTCCTTTTGTTGATTATACCACGGTTTAAATAAACAAATAGTATGTTTTTCCTTTGCCTCCACTTGGTATTCGCTGAAATTCTTATATTTTCCCCCGTGCTTTTCCCATTGTCTTTTCACAGAAGGCTGAGCTTAAGGGCGATTTCTATTGATTTGCATATTCAAAGAGGTGTATTTCTGGGAGGAGTTGGGGCGGGACAGAAGGCACGTGCACGTGCATTAGTTTTCATGCTGATCGGGATTTATGTAGTGGAAGAACGCGGAAGTTGGAGTGCGCACAGATTCATGCATCTGGATTTTTCTGTGCGGAAGCACATTTCGGCTTTTGTGCTTACGTCATGTTATAGTGTGAATTCTACGCACGGCGTTATACATGAGGCCCCAGGACTGTTCCTAGAGCTTGCTGCCTGGATAAACTGAGCAATAGAAGAAGGGCCTTGGTAAGAGAAGTCACTAAGAATCTAATGACCATTCTAGCTGAGCTCCAGAGTACCTGTATGGAGATTGGAGAAACTACCAGTAGGTCAGCCACAAATGCAACACTCCATTAATCTGGTCCTTGTGGCAAAGTAGCCACATGACATATGAAAGCCTCCTCGGAGTTTACAAAATGGCAAATAAAAGACTCTCAGAGTAGTGAAAACAAGATTCTCTGGTCTGATGAAACCCATATTGAACTGTTTGGCCAAACAAAGTGTCATATCATGAGGAAAAAAGCACAGTTCGTCACCTGTGCAATACCAACCCCATGATGAAGCATGGTGGTGGCAGCATCATGCTTTGGGGTTGTTTTTCAGAGGCAGGAACTAGGAGACTAAACAGACTAGACAGGATTTAGGAACAGCTGAACAGATCAAAGTGCAAGGATATCCTTAATGAAAACCTGCTCCAGACCACTCTAGACCTCAAGATTGGGCCAAAGCTACACCTTCCAACAAGACAATGATCCTATGCACAAACAAGAAACAACACATAGGAGTGGCTTACAGACAATGCTGTGAATATTTTTGAGCAGCCCTGCAAGAGTCCAGACTTGTACCCGCTGGAACATCTCTGAATAGCCCATATAATAGTTGTCCACTAATAGTCTCCATCCAGCCTAATAGAGATTGAGAGGTTCTGCACAGAAAAATGGAAGAAACCCCCAAATCCATGCGTGTGAACTTTGTCATGTCATATCCAAGAAGACTCTGGATCGTAATCCCTGCCAAAGGTGCTTCAATTAAGTACTGAGTAATGGGTCTGAACACTTGGGAGTTGAAGTCAATGGGACTGTTAATGTTTTTTTTAATAAATTTACAAACTTTTTTGCTTTGTCATTCTGGGGTATTGTGTTTTGCTGGATAAGGGGGAATATAGCTTTAAATTATTTAGCATAAGGCTACAACAAAATGAAATGTGTAAAAAGTGAAGGGGTCTGAATGCCTTCTGGGGAACTGTATTTTGCCATGAGGGCATCTGTCAGCAAACACCTGTATTATGATTTAAATATTTATAAGTATAGTGTAAAAACTTGATTCATTTTCCTAATAATATATTCAGGAATTATTAACGTTATTGATTAGAAAAGGGCTTTTTAACAATGCATCCGCATCTGCCTTTCCTAAAGACTTAACAACAGAAACCTTTCTTTCTAACTTTTTAATTTTTACTGTGGAAATACTGTTACCCTGTTTTAACTTTAGCTGATGGTATGTCTTGTGTTGATTTTACAAAGAAAGATTACAATTTTTCTTTATTAAATTAATGAATGTTAACACATGCATGCCAGAAATTTCAACTCCAATTCCATTGTCTCAATCTTCCATATGAATATTTTTTTTCATAGAAAGGTGATTAGAAGGTGATAAAATAAACAGCTGCTTTATTAGCTAAATCCTGATATTTTGTATATTAAACATTTACAGAGCACAGCATCTTTAGGTTTCACTACAAAATGTTCTGATGCTTCTCCTTTCTTGCCCTCATGCTGTCGAAAAAGTTTTCATTAATATCTCAGCTTCCCATGACTATCTGAAACGCAGAACATTCTACAGCTTATTTTGATCCTCCATTAATATAAATAAATACTATATTAATAAATCAATAAATATATTTAATAGAACTTAAAAGGTTATTGAAAATGTTCTCATTTTAACCAGCCTAGTCAATGAAGACTGGACTTTTTTAATGATGGTCTTGACAATGAAGGCTGTACTGGCTTATTGATTTTTTTATTTAAGTAAGTCTCCCTGCCAAATTTAAACCATAAAGTCCATTGTGTGTTAGAGTGTGTGAATGCATAATTGTAACTTTTCAGCTCATTCAAGTATAATTAGCATAAAGAATTAGTTGTCTTTATCTCTTTAGCTGTGCAATTCAGTTTCTATGTGGCATGAAAATGTTGAAAATGGAATAGCCAAAACAAAAGAGAGAGAGGAACATTTGATGATATGTAAAAGCAATGCCCAGTGAAAACTTTTGTTACGTGTTATGCCACAATAAAAGTAATAGTAACCTGTGGAAAACTGTTTACAATTCAGGTGGAATTTTGTGCAGTGATTTTAGTTCTTTAATATTGAAGTTAACTCACGTAATGCAGCAGTAAAGAAAATATCTGTGCATTATAATTAATAATACATGAAGGCTGTACAGGAGACTTTTAATACTGCTCAGTGCCATGACTTGTATACCATGTTTATTTTTTATTGCACACATAAACAACTTTTTTTTTTTTCTTTTGGATTATTAATTACTAGGCAAGTAGACCTAACACACAATCTGTCCTACAAAAATACGTGATTTTTGCCAATTTACATTTTTATATAGAAAAACTGCAATATAATAGCTGTACAGAATTCAGCCCTACTTATATAAGTACCTACTGTAACTATTAATACTTTTAAAGGCATTTTGAACCATAAAATGCCAAACAGAAAATACTGATTTCTTTATAAATGTAGACAACAGGTTTCAGTGTATTTTTAGTTTCAATAAAAATCACATTTAAATCATTCCAACACACTTACGGATGAAACTGAAAATATAATTATCAGTCTATCTCACATTACAAGTGCGATCAGATCACTTTTGGACTTGTATGCCTTGGAAAGGTATTGCGCTGAGAGTGTGTGCTTGTTTTTTGTTTAAAGTTTTGATATAGACATAGTACATGAAATTCATTTTAATAATAAAACTCCATTGTTTATGGGTTGGTGTTTTCCATAAATACAACAAATATACATACAGCCTGTGATGATCAAGTAAAATCAATGACAATAAAATACGAAGTTATCAGAAAATACACATTTTTTCATGCTCTTGTGGTTCCACTAGAGTTACATTGCTAGTCTTGGTTTAATTTTCCTTTCTTAATTTTTATTTTTTTACATCTTTTTATTTTGATTTCATTAAAGATTCCTTATGTTTCAAATTATTTGTTAAGAATGTTAATTTAGTTTATTTGTCTTATTATTGTCCATGTGTTTTATGTGTTGAGCCAAAGGGGCAGTTGTAGGCTACAGGTTCCATGTATAAGGCCTGAGGTGCCTCAAACTTGTGCAGAGGCATTAGTCTTGCTTGGTTTGTTCAGTTCATTTTTGGAAATCCCTTGTGAAAACTTTTTTTCAAATTAATATTCTCGTCTTTAGACTTTTTGTTGGTTAAAGGATTTTGTTCTTCAGATTAGGGATTCTGATTTCTGTATGTTCATTTTTCTGTTACCTCTTAGAGACAATATGTTGCATAATGCTTGCTCTTTGCTGAGTCACTTTCTTGTTTTATTTTTAATCTCCTATTGAATTAAACATTTTAGATATTATAAGAAACTCTGTTTAGTTATTTAGGCCAGAGTTTTATGGTCCCTCTCTCCTTTTTGAGATTCACACTTTGGCTTTTTTAAGTTTGCAGACTGCAAACTGCTTTTGAGTTTATAAGGCAGGCTGACTTTATGTCTTTAGGCCTTCCTTAAGTTTTAGGGCCGAAGTTTTTAGCTTGAAATACTTTTTTGATTTTCGTGGTCATGAAATTACAAATTTTGTCTGATTGTCATTGCAATATTTTTCTACACTTTACAGTAGTCATGGGATACTGAGATCTCAGAAATCAATGTAGAATGACTAATGCATAAATTAGATGTAAAAATAAAAAAAGAAATAATAGTAATTTAAATTCAATCAAGCTAAGAGTTCTCTATAAAAATAAATTACACAAGTGCACATTATTACTTTGGATAAGTAAAAACAAAAAAAACACTAAAAGTTTAAGATATTTTTATTCAGATTATCCATCCATTCTTTTTGTTGCCTTATTATTTCAATACAGAGTGCAGGAAGCTATATACCACCTTACAACAACAGACACAAAGCAAGAACTAACATTGGAGAGGACACCACACAATCAGAAGGCAGTACTCAAAGTCAAAGTAACTAGTCAACCTAACTTGTACACCTTGAGATGAAAGAGAAGATCAGAGTACCCCAAACTAAGAAATGCAGACTATAGGAGAACATGCAAACTACACACACACACACTAATAAGGCAGATGCTACAAACAAGAACTCTAGAGCTACAAGACAGCAATGGTAAGCCACCATATGTGTTATACTATAAACTAGCTAGATAAACAAGTTTGATTTCACTTAGAAATTCTAAAAATATTTCATCTTTCCTGTAAATTAAGTGGGAAGCTGCTATATAAATTACTTTTTTATAGAGGTAAATATCATGCTTATTTCTTACACAGGGAAAGAGAGAGAGCGGCAGAGAGAGAGACCATGTTTGATTCCATTGCTGTTTAGAATCAGATTAGCAAAATGGAGCTTCTTTCTTTCACTATTTATAATATGTAGTCTCCGCTGCAAAGAACATTGTCACAATTTGCTTGAGCACTGTCATTTTCTTTTTTCATTTTCTTTGGAAGTATAATATTTGCTGAATACCCAAATAAATCAGAAAGACAAACAAGTTACTTGGATATTATTTATTCCATGTGCCGATTCATCCAATGTGACCATTGTTCTAATTGAATTTGCTTATAAAATGACATTGGGATATTTGATGAGCCAATAAGACTCTGCAATTGTATTAAATTAACTACATGGTAACATTGTTAAACAAAGGAACATTTTATAACTCTGGACCCTATTTATATTGAAAGCAATAGCTACGAGAATATATTGAATCTCTAATTTTAAGAAATTTCTCTTGTTGCTGTTTGCATCAATGAATGGGCATCAACAAAAATGCCAACATTACAAAATAATTTCTTTATGTCAGTAATCTGAATTAAAACGACCAACTCAACTTTTCATGTGTACAAAATGTTTAATGCAGATATTTTTCCTTTCAAATAGTTTTGGCCAGCCATATTATTAATTACAAAACTCCAACTGATACAAATCATGGATCAGGCTTCAAGGTGGGCCAAAGAAACATTATGGAAGTAACATCAATAAATCTGAACTTAGGTAGGTTGGATTCTAAAAGCTTTCCAGGGAGCATATTAAATAATATTACACAAGTGTGTGCATGTCTGAAACTTTTTGTTGTTGCTGATATACTAGTAATGTTCATCATACACAAATAATACAAATGCAAAAATTAGAATTATTTTACACTTCTTGCAGCCTATGTGAAGAGGTTTGTCTGTGCACTGTAATTTTACAAATGACAGGTGTGCAGAGCGAAGTGTTGAATGTTAAGTGTTACCAAATTACTTTAAAATGGAAAGTTGTCCAATGTCTTATGATGTCTCTTTTATTTCAGCTGTGCTCCTATATAGCACCAACAGCATACTTAACTTGCATTGAAAAACTTTGTGAGTTGTAAGCTTGTGACTACAGAACTATAACACTCATTTAAACCATTTATTATTGTTAGCCACTAGGAAATAATGACATCTCCTCACAAGAAGTTTAAAGGTTAAAAAAAAAGGTAGTAACACTTTTATCAAGAAGAGCCCTGGTTATAGGAATTGTCCTCTGCCGACTTTTTTACTGCAAACAAATAAAACCTTGCCCCATCCTGGGAGTACTAATTCAAATGGTGATAGCGTCATCAAATTCTATAATGTGATGCAGCAAGCACAAAACTTTAAGGCACTTGTGTAACAGGAACACTTTGTAATAACTCATAGCTATGTTCTCCCTACACCACCTCACAAAACCAAAATAAAGGCTACATTGACACTGTTGCAAAAATGACTCATTCCAGTTTTTGGCTTATATATGATTTTTTTGACTGTGAAATCAATTTTGCCAGAGAGAAAGACCCATTATGATTGTGAACTGATATTTCACTTACATGTGCCTCATATGCATGAAATTACTTAAAACACATTTTTAAGACAGATGCAACCCAATAGGGCACCATAAACTTAAATAGAATGCTGGCTGCTGCACTGCTTAACACAGCTGGAAGAAAGTGAAATATTCATTCATTTACAGTATTCATTTTCCACAGCTTATCCTAAAGCCAAGTTGCAGAGGCAACAGTCTTAGCAGTGAGGCTACAGCGACATTCCCATCCAGCGAGCCCTGGGTCTTCCACCACCTAGTTGTGCCTATAAAACCTCCACAATAAGGCGTCCAGGAGGCATCCAGACTCTACTAAATGTTTGCGGTTCTCACCCTATCCCTAAGGGAGAGCCCGGCCACCTTGTGAAGAAAGCTCATTTTGGTCGGTGGTAGCCATGATCTCACTCTTTTGGTAATTACCTAAAGCTCCCGACAATAGGTAAAGTTAGGGACGTAGATCAAAAGTGAAGCAGAAAATGACAACTCATAGCTGTCGCTTTGAGTGCAGTTATCACTTTCCAATTTTTACATGTAAATCTCATAATATAAGAGGGGACCCAGGACTAATGATGTTGAGATATGGAGGGATCTGATGCAAAAGAAAAGTAGATTGTCAATTTAAGAATGTTGAGGGGATTGTTTGATTAGTTATGTCAATGTTTGTTTGCAAGATCATATAGATTGACATAGAAAACCTATTCTCCCTACTGGTTTCATAGTCAGTAACCAGATTGTCTTCTTGAATTTAAATGCTACAAAAGGATAACACATTATTGGTCCTTAATATAGGTAAACATTTTAGCTAAATTATCTGCCTGCCTAACCATCATCATAAATTTAATTAACTATTTGAGAATAAAAAAGGACAGACAGGAGAGAGCAAAATATCTCATAGGAGGGACATAAAAACAATGAAAAGAGACAATATCAGTGAAACATACTGTATAAACATTTACAAGAGACTTTGTTACATTATGATTTAACTAGTCATAATGCTTACAGCAAAAAGGTATTATATGTTATGTAAAAAATGAATGATTCAGGATCATATACCCTCGGGAGATGAAATAAAAATGAATATTGATCAATTTCTTTTTAATTAAAAAGCAGATTAATTATGCAACTGTGGTGAAGCTGGAGGAAAAAGGCCTAACCCCGAGGAGATGCAAAGTCTATACTGACGAGGAACAGTATGAATCCAAATTAGACTACACATATTGTAGACAAGGCAGACTGTCTATCCAGTAGGGCCTATATAACTGATGTCTCCACAGACCAGGGGCACAAGCAGCTCAAAGCAGTGGCAAATCAGGTTATTCTGCTTAAGTTGTGTAGCGCTACCAGTGGGGCAACATACAATATGTCAGTGTCCACTGGACACAAAAATTATACTTCAAAATGAGAAAGAAATACACAATAGGTAACAGCTTCTGGGTTTGAAAAGTACAAATGAGGTGAAATACTTACGCCATGACAATAACACTGAAATCCAACCAATTCCATGGATCTCTCAGAAATGTGAATGGCCCAATGCAGAATCCTCTTGCCAGAATTTTTATCAGAGATTCAAAAGTATATATGCCAGTGAAAGTGTACCTGAGTAGAGTGTTTAAAAAAGTGAGAACATTAGCAGTCAATGAACTGGAAGTGGATAGGAATGATGAGGTGCATGCAGCTTTACATTCTTATTTGCAGGATGAGAATGTGCAGTGTCTATATTTACCAAAGGTTACCATCATTTATAATGGATGGCAATCTTGGCTAAGGCACCAGCAAACAGATTATCTACAAAAAGGATAGTCTGACTAGAAAGTGATGGGAAGGGAATGAGTCGTGAAGCAGCCATGGACCTTGTTGCATTCCGTAGACACACATGTAATGGTTTTTCATACCTCTAAACCCTTCTGAAGGCTCAGACTATCATCTGTTTGCCTACAAATCATTTTCATCTTTTGGGAAGTTCAGTACCATGTTCCACAACTAAAAATGTCCATGATAAAAATAATCACACTACATGCACCAAAACATATTTTTAATAATAATTCATTTACAGACTGATTGCTCCAATTATTACAGACATTTTATGTGTTCACAGATTTTTTCTTTATTGTCATTTATAATCCAATCATAATTGTAATTATGAAACTATGCATATTTATGCATTATATTTATACTGTATATTTATATTTTATTCCAACTAAATTTGTCATGTCTACACAACTCATCCTGAGAGAGCTCATAAATAAATGTCTTAAGAAACTGAAGGAAAGTTTACTAAGTAATAATAAAAGAAGTGTGCAACTATACTTCAAGGGTATCATTGGTATGCAAATTTACCTGCCACCCCTCTACAATTAACTGCCAGCAATTATACATACAGCCTGCTTGCCTGCCAAGGAAATCCAACAGAAGAAGAGCCTGCATCGTATCAGCTACTTCTTTTCAGCAAGCTGCTCAACACCCGCTTATAATAAAAATACAACATGAACTGACTTTGCTTTCCCTTTTATGCACGGAGTAAAACTTTTTTAGCACAATAGTTCTGTCAATCATATGTAGAAGGTAATGTTCATAACTCTGATTCCTTTATCTGTTAATGAATATATGCATGTGGGGAACTCCTGCACACTACAGGAACTGACCTGATGTCAGACAGTATTATTCTTAAAAGACTGCTTAAATTTTTTTTTTGCTTGTATTCCTATTCTATACTTTAGGTACCCAGGTGTCCTAAACCTTTGATTTTCCTTCTTCACAAAAACTTTTAGAGCTCTGATTTTTACAGTGGATGTTTGTGCATGCATTTAAGGTCTTTAGTACTATGTTGTCCGGAGATACAGTATGTGTTAGTAGACACAGAATATTCCCCAAAAATCTACAAGACGTTTGGCCAAAGCACTTTTTCTAGTGTCTACTGCTGGGGCCAGGCCTGGGAAGATTTTGACCAGGAAATGCCTGGTGGCCAGCTGACCCCTGAGACTGCTGAGGCTTAGACTGAAAAAGCTACTAAATGTGGAACAGTTATGTGGGCTCCCAACCTACAATGTGAAAGATCAGAATCATTTTCAATGCCAGTTGAATGACAGGTAAGAGTGGAAAATTTCAAGACACACTTGGACCTTGCAACAAAAACTGGACCTTTAGAAGTGAAACACAACCTTTATGTTTGGGAGAGAAAAGCATTGACCCTAGAGCCAGTCTTCTAAGTCAAAGTGATTGTTCTCCATCCTGAGTATGCTTGGTACTCGTATTTCCCTATCTGAGTGCCATATAGTTCAAGTGTATTCTGGTGGATAGTCCTCTCATTCCAGAAACAAGCAGCAAAGTGCAAAACATTTCACTACTTTTTGTGTTTATGTGCCAAACAGTTAATCAGAGTAGTACACCTTTTAAGAAACACCATCTACTGTCGCTGTAGTTCCATTAGGAGTCTTCAATACTTATATGGACAATGAAGCAAATTTGGAGGATCTAATTGAAAACAATGTTTCTAATAAGTGTAACTGTTACAATAATATGTTGAACCATATATCAATGACCAACTTTCTAATTATTTCTTTTGATCGGAGGCTATATTTTGAGGGCACTCTTATAAAAATAGGTGCTAAGCAATCAACCAGGTACTATTTGTTGGTGAACTGTGTCTGATTCAAGTAGTGCACTTTGGACAGACCCTGGAAAACTGAAATGGTTAGCACATGTGTGCTAGGAATTACATCTCCAGAATCCAAAACAAGGATTTCATGAACTTGAGATCTAAAAAGATCATATGTAATACCTAGAAGTGGGTATGGCCAAAAGGCTGTTGAATGTCATTGTGGCATCCTTAGAACTTATTGGTGGACATAAGCAATACAGGAAGCAGTCTAGAGGAAGAAATAGATCTCCCATCCAAGGTTAGTAGGAAGGTCTCCAGATTTGACGAAGCTGGATTGAAACGCCAAAGAGCTGCAACAGCAGTAGACAAATCAGAAGTTCATGTGTGGGGAGTTTGGAGAGGACATTGGGAATAAATTATGTATGGTGTTGGAATGATTTTGGCAGAACAACTGATGACTCACAAAAGTTAGGCAGAGGCTTCATAGGAAATATGAAAGGTAAGAGGTAGATTGTTTTTAGAACTTGAGGCACTTAGTAGGACAGAAAGGATTTCTTTCTACTGTCTTTTTATTTTACACTGTGCTATCCTTTACTTTCCTTTTGTGTTTTAATTAAAAAACATGGTTTTACATCTTTGAAATTTGTAGTTGTTTTTCTCTGGGTTAGGCTGGCACATCGAGGTGCCACTCGTCACTGTAAGTCTGTATATATGTATGTACTGTATGTGTACTGTATATAACATAGCATTCTCAAACCTGCACGAACACACACACACACACACACAGAGTAAATACATATATATACATATATATAGTATATAAAAATAACTGAATTTTATTGTGTTTATAATATTATAATATTTACATATAATAATCAACAAAAATAATTAAATGAACATGTTTAATTTTACCCATTGTAACAAAAAGTGTATTATTTTCTATTTTGTTACCTAATCTAATATAGACATTGAAAACAATCATTACTCTTGTCATTAATGCTATCTGGGGAATATTAACTGCCTTGCCCTTTACATGTTACATACTACATGCCAGTGCAGCGCTCTCAGAAAGATTGAGAGGTATGTTTGCATTTCTCCACCTGCAGTACATGCTAGACGCTAATAATCCTGCTTCAACTCCTAAAGTCATCTTGAACTTTTAAAGCACTCCATCATTGTCCTATTAAATATATCTGCCACATGCATTGAGGGAACTAGACACTTCCCATATCACACACCCTCTCTGTCCACTCCACATGCATTAGTCAGCCTGTTTGACAGTAAAGCGACCAAACTGAAGAGTGTCTTTCTGGAAATGGGCTACATCCAAAACAGATTTTATCCACTACATCACAAGGTCCGTAAAACATGAAAATGAGAAATGTTCTTGATTAAATAAACTGCCTCATTCACAAAACAAATGATTCAATGTAATATACAAAAAACTGCAATAAGTTTCAAGATCTTTAAGCAAATTGTTTGATAATGTCCTCGATCCAGCCCATGTCCAAGGAGCATGATATGAGATTATGACTGGCCAGTTAACATCCAAATATGTTGAAACTTGGATGCATTTATTTTAATGGAATATCTGGCATGTGGCATAGCAGTTAACTTTTAATGAGGTTCAAGATTCTGTCTGACCATGATTTTTTTTCAGATGTAGCATAGCAGGTGTGGCTGGCAAAGTTACAAGCTGAATAGACTTAAATTATTAACTTACTTGCTATGAGATGTTCACAAGGCAAACAACACCTGGCAAACCTTCACATTGGATAAACAGGGCACAGATCAGAAGTCAATACTTTAAGAAGTGAATTAGATTATACCAAACAAAGAACAGTTCAAATATGTTACTATAGTTAAAGGAAATCAAAAAAGGATAAGTAAGTATACTTACTCTACATACTTGGCCCAAGGTTCTGGATCGGTCATAGCCATGAACACACAGTTGGTCAAAATAGTGCACATTATAAAAAGACTGAATAATGTACAAACGTCAATGTTAAGGAAGATGGGACTTATACATTTGTAAAAGCAATACAACAGAGAAATAGTGCCCAGGAAATTTACTTTATAAACTGGCCAGTGTTCATTCCACCAACAGTTTTCACCAAAGGTACCAACATGTGATGCAATGTATGAACATATTTTAAAGGCATGTACATTTTTTTGTTTAGTTTAAGAAGCACCTTTTGCAATTAACAGCAAGCACTTCACAATGATTCTACAGGACACATTGAGGATAAACAAAAATGTATTTAGGTTTTATAGAATGTGGTACAGCCAAATTACAGTACATGAAATGCTCAGGTTAATAAAGTTTCTACACTTAAAACTTTCCTTTTTTTCCCATCAAACTCTCATAATGTTCTACTTTACCAGAAACCATTCTCAAATATAAATCAGTAACTCTAGCTGGTTAAAGTGAAGTTCTTAGAGACACTAAATTAGATAGCGGTGCACACTCACAACAATGCTGAAACCAGCATATTTCTGTACAATTCCAGTCTGAGTTTTTGGTACTTTTAGGGAATAAATGCTGATGCAGATCAGCAAAAATAATCAAGATTTTTTTACTCTATCTATTGTTATTGTTTGATGCATGAGATTTGGGCATTTTATGGATTGTAGAAGAATGGATCACAGGACAATAAAATAGAAGGTTCTGCAGTACATATTACATGAACAGTCAGTTATAATTTACATGCTACCCCTAGACTTTATTATTAGAAAGCATGACATTCAGTTCCTTTGCTATGCTGATGATCTACAGCTGCACTTAGCTTTGGATCATAATAATTCAAGCAGTTTTGCCATGCTTCACAACTGTATTACCGACATAAAGAACTGGATGTCTTTTAATTTCCTTCAACTAAATACTGACAAAACAGAAGTGGTAATTATGGGTAACTGACAAAATGCTAAGCTGGTTAAAGCTTCCCTGGGAAATCTAGCTCTTAATTTTAAAACAGTGGCCAGAAACCTAGGTGTTTTTTTCGACTGTAAACTTTGAGTTTCATGTCAAAAAACTGCTTCAGTCTTGCTTTTATCATTTAAGGATTATTGCTAAAGTCAGACCCTTACTGGGCTTTGGGGACACTGAGAAATTAATTCATGCTTTTAATAATTTACGGCTAGATTATTGGAACTCCTTGCTCTCAACTCTTAGCAAAACCAGTCTGTCTAGGCTACAACTGGTGTAAAATGCTGCTGCAAGACTCCTCACCAGGTTGAAGTCCTCTGCTTATATCACCTCTATTTTAGCCTCATTACATTGGCTGCCAGTTAGTTATAGGATCCAGTTTAACATCATAATTTAACCTATAAAGCTCTGAATGGTCTGGCTCCAGTATGTATTAAAGACATGCTGAATTTTTATCTTACAGGTAGACCTTTTAAAACTTCTGACCAGTGCTTACTTGTTATTCCACACACTAGAATAAAAACAAAACAGGATAGAGACTTCTCTGTTATGGTCCCCAAACTCTGGAACGGTCTCTCCCTTGATATCAGAGCATCTAATTCTCTAATTACATTTGAAACTCGATTAAAAACATATTATTTTAGGCAGCCATTTCTTTCTTGTTAGGCTGTTTAAAGATTTTCTATTATGTATTTTATCTATTTATTTGTTTTTAGCTACGATAGCTTTCAAACTTTTTTCTGTTGTTGTTGATCCAGTTTTATATGAAATATTGTAATTGTTCTTTATTTTACTTTTATTACTCTTTTGTATGCCTTTTTGTTCTGTCACTGGCAAGCACTTTGAAAGTGCTCCATAAATAAAATAAATGAATGAAATGAAATTATTTAAAAGATATTAAAATATATCTTTAACATCTGCTTTTGACTTATTTTCTTAGAACATCTTTTGTTAACTAAAATCTTACCATGTGAAGCCCTTCAGTTCAGGATCCATTCCTATATTTCAGCAGTATAAACCAAAGGTAACACTGTCTTTCTGCATGTCTCCAACCACAACAACTTGCTTTGCCAGTTGTCATATCTTAACAGTCTCTTTAGGTTTGAGCCAAAGACTACAGTCTTTATCCATTACCTGGAGCCGTTTCCAAACTAGAACAGACTCCACTCTAATTTCAAATTGTAATAAGATCATTATTCTTGCCAAAATCAGTAATAAAAACAATTTTCTGTAGAAGACTCAAAATCTAAAGCACTGGTGTTTTTATTTAACCAGCTGATTTCTAATATATACCTACTGTATACCATATACAGTATAGAATAACCTGCAGCTCTTTGAAAATAAGTTCAACAGCCTATTGATTTTATTGTGGAGAACTACTGTAGATGTTAGGAATTAGTTTAAAAAGTGAACAATAAAAGTCAATGCTATTAAGGCTACAGATTTGACAGAAGGAGAACTGGAGAGGATGAAGAAATGGTTTGTTACATTCAGAAGACAGAAAATGGATAAACTGGAACTACACAACAATGATAAATGCTCTTTCTGAAAATACAAGGTCAAGATTACAAGAATCAAGGGAAAAATTAAGAGATAATGCAGACATCTACACAATAGTAAGTTGAAGACAGCTTTCTTAAATCTGTCCAACTATCTATTAATATTTTATCCCTCTCATCTAATTCAGTCACTGGAAGCGAGATCTTTTCTCAGCAGCATCAGGCACAAGGCAGGATCCACCAGCACATTCCCACTTTCACTGAGAGCTAATTTGTAATCACCTAATAACCTAACCTAAAAATCACTGGAATGCATGAAGAAAAGTAGTGGAGATTTAGAATAAAATAGTTAGACATGGACAGAACATTCAAACTTCATACAGTTATTGGGCAAGATACCAATTCAGTCTCCTAGAACTGCGAGTTAGTAGTACAGTACTAACAACTTGAGCTTGCTTGCTGGATTTAGTGGATTTTATTATGGATAAATAGAATGACAGATGGTTAGGAATAATATTCTTCCAGCTCTGTCGTCATCCTTCACTCTTCAGCTACTAAAAAACATTCTTTGACGTTTACAGGACTAAAACTGGCTGAGTGCTTAAATAACCGCTTGTTCACACGGTTTCAAGGAACAAATTCAGGAGTTAATTTAATTTGATGAGATCCTGGGTGATTGTATAGTATTACAAACCAACGACATGGCCAAAGAACCTGCATCAAAGTGGTAGGCTGAGCTACACTAGCCAGAATTTCTTTCCTGTAGGAGCAGGAGCATTCTCGAAAGAACTCTGATCTACTGTACCTTTTCTCATCACCCATTTGAACAATGTAGAGAACAATTATGTTAAATGTCTTTAGTTTTTGTAAGACCCTGTTTCCCTTTGGGTATACCGTCTGAATTCATTAGCAGATTTAACAGCTATTTTTGCCAGACACTTAGAGCCCTAGCAGTCTACTGGTTGGTGTCAACTGACTGTGAACAAGACAAAGGTGACACTTCCAAGGGGTTCAGTCTAGTCATAAGAGGACTAAGTTCCAATCAGAGCTGGGCTAACACCTACTCTTGCCTCTGATCCAACTCTTGACTAGCTTATCAGGGTGCTGTGAGCAGGCTGATTAGCCGTCACATATTTGTCAACACTTTGAAAAGTTGTGCTAGTTTCTAAATTTAGTAATAAAAAATAAATAAATGAAAAGGACCTTTACATAGGTTACATTGGCACATGATGCAATTAAACTCGCAGGACTGCTAATAATGACAAAGATCACAGATGGAGGTGAGTAATCCTAAAGCAATGCAGGGTTAAGCTTACCAGCAGGGACTGTAGTTTCACCCAGGACATTCAGGAGTCAAATTTGCTTTCAGGGTATTATTAAAGAAACAGAAACATAATGCATGCCCAAGGATCAATGATCCCATTTGCTAAGGTTGGTAATTTTTCTTAAGCAAATTTTTCTTTAGTCTACCTAAATGCTGAGCAAGACTCAATGGTCATTCATTATTTTGGGTTTCAGGTTTTAGCTGAGAGAAAATGTATTAAATAATACTTCAAAAATAGCCACTGAAAACTGTAATCAATATAAAATAGCTAGTAAAGTTTAACTTTGTCACTGTGACTCAATGAGTTGTTTTTATGAAAGGATGCACGTCAGATTCAGGTGCTTAGCTTAAACACTTATTGCAATATTTAACGTTTGTGAAGAAACTAATATTAGTTGAATGACAAGAAAACACTTATGAGGTTGAAATAAGCAGAAATACACTAGCAAGATGGACACCAAGTCCTCAATATGGATGAACTGGGTAAGAAAAAAATTCTCGAATTTGAAGAATCACCTCCTATCTATTTCTGACTGGTACCTGTTTTGTCAGAACAGCCAGTACCCTTATCCTCAAGGCTACCTTATTTCTGCCCAGTCTAACTTCAGTCTGAGAGACTAATATTGGTGTTCTGAATTTCTACTTTTGACCTTTGCATGTAGAGATTGTGATTCTGTTTTTTCCACTGATTTTTAGATGCTCTGGTTTTTGTATAAAAATAGTTTACTAGTTATGACTCCTTTCTTTGTTGGTGACCACAACTTTGTCTAATGCACTGTAACTTAACTTCTGACATTCCAATATGACATGAGTGACTTAGTGGGTATAAAGTAAAGAATATTTTTAATTTCTTTGCGGTTTTAACCAAGATGTATTATGACATCAAGCTATCATCATGAGCAGGGCCGGATTAAGATGAAATTGGGCCTGATGCTGCAGTGCAAAAAAGGCCTATTTTTTCTCGCCATTGGTGCATGTGCATTCGACACTCACCGTACATGCGCACTCAGATCAACCAATTGCTTGTGATGCAACCAGCCAGCCTTTATTGAACATGAATAATAATAACGACATAGTATCGTAACAACTCGAGATTAACATCAAACTATGTAACCTCAGCATTCAATAACAATTGTCTGAAAAGTGTACTTAATGCAGAAAACCTTACAATGAAATACACAAAATTTCGCAATTCTCTTACGAAACAGAGTAAGAAAAAATGAATTTGCAGAGACATTGGGTCAAAGTGACTCAGTTCAGGCTCTTGAGGGTAAAAATTTGTCCACGATTTAAATTTCATAATAAACCAGAATCTTGTTGAGGATTTAAAAAATTCTAAACATCCATGCCGGGCCAGTGGGCCAGCTTTTATTTTTACCTTTACAGATAACCATTTAAATAGCCATTGATTTTTACTGTACAGCTAACTTTCAAGGTGAAAAATTTACTATGTGGCACTTACCGAACAATAATAAAGTGGCAAGAATCCCCAAGATATTACAAAAAACGCAGCTAAATTACTAAGTAAACTGTTTAACGTAAAATTGATAGCATTAACTTGAAATCTTCGGTTAACAATAAACACAACGATGTTATAGTTACATCACAGCGCAAAGAACAATAGTAACTGTATAATAAGCAACGCTGTGTCTAGGCGTCGGAAAGTCTCCAAAATTTCATTCTAAGAATTATTTTGAGGTTAATATAGCAAAGGAAAACTGTTCAGCTTCTGGAAAATTCTCGTTTGTTTTCATCTGGGCCTATTTCAGGAATGGGCCTAATGCTGCGGCATCAATAGCACACACCTTAATCCGGCCCTGATCATGAGATCTAGCTACCATTTTGTTACTACAGAAAAAGTGGGTGAGCCGGTTAAGTAATCTCAATTACAAGTCTAGTAATCCACAGTTTCATCCACCTCTGAGGGGTTGTAATGGTCTTGCAGCATCCAATCATGAAGCAAACTGAATTACTTTATTAAATCACTGAATTTTAAAACTGGGTACATTGCAACTGAGTTGTTTATGGCATGTTTGTTTACTTTTACGCAATGTTTTACTTTGAGTGGCTACCAAAATGATTTTCACCTTGAGTTAGATATGTAGTGCAATATACAAAATTTAATCAAAATCTGGAAACAATCTTATAATTAGTCCTTCACTGCAAAACACTTAAGGTGACAGCTCCAGCGACTGAGCTATGGCAGTATTTTAGCAAATGTAGTCCTTAAACAGATCTACTGTGCAAAACTCTCTGCAAGTTGTTTTGAGGCATAAATACATGATCGTCCCCTCATCCCTAAAACAAATACATTTGTGCCACTGTCATTCTCCTTTAATAATTTAACTTATAATTCATACAGAAAGCAACCAGGACATGAATCAAAGTCTTCTTATTGCAAGGCAGTGAAAGAAAATGAGATAGAATTATGTTTTTTTTTCTGGGCAAGCCCTTTGTGAATTTGATTCCATTTAAAATTTGTATGTTTTGTGGGAAAATTTTGATTGTTAATTTGATTTAAAAATTGTATGTATTTGTTTTTGTTGTTAAAAGACAGTGTTCATGTTATTTATTCATTTAGTTGTGCCACCTCTGTGACAGGGACCATTCCTGAGGCAACCAATGCCACCCTGTAATAATTTTCTAAGGGAAAAACTACTACAGTCATCAGGGCCTGGAACACATGCACAATGTACTTATACTGAAATGGAATATAGCAAACACAAGTCAACTAAATTATTGCCATCCTACACAGAATAAAAGGAGTGGGACATAACACAGACAAATTACTTATAAACCACCAGGAGTTTTAAGGATGGTAAGCATTTGTTTGTCTCAGATTAAACAGTTAACTATTATTTTCTGGAAGGTACAAAGTGTATGTGACCCTCCTGAGCAAGACATAGACTGAACATAAAACTGACAAGTGTTTAGCTGGTCTTCTCAAATAATGAGTGACCCAGAAATAAAAGTACACTGACACAAATGCACCTTTGCTTTCCCTTATCGATATAGTAATAATAATAATAACAACAACAATTCAGCAACTCCAGAAATCTCACCATCACAATTGTAATGAACAACAGGTAGGGTACATCAGAAAAGCTAGTACATAATAGAATCATTCAGAAAAGGACACTTTTCAGGTCATTAATCACTGATGAAGTCCAGTAAGCAAAAAATTTAAAGGATAACAAAGTGATTAATCTTTTCAAGATAAGATTTCTGATTGGCAACAGCTTTTCTTAGAAGTGCCTTACAACACCATATGCCATGAGTTTTGCCAGTAGGCCTTTTATATTAGGTTGGTCTTAATATTTAAAACAATAAGTGCCCTATGTATGGAAAGACTGGTTTGTATGCCATATGCCATTGACCATTCTATTTTACTGCACAGGCTAGAAAATGATGTTGGGCTTACAGGCCCCGTGCTCGCTTGGTTTAGATCTTATTTATCAAATCGATTCCAATATGTACAGAAATGTGCTGACAGTACTCCATCATTATACACAGAAGTTCAATATGGTGTCCCGCAGGGCTCAGTACTGGGACCTTTACTGTTTTCACTTTACATGCTTCCACTGGGATCTCTCATTAGGAAACATAATGTTAATTTTCACTCGTATGCAGATGACACCCAGTCATACCTTTCATTTAGATCAAATGAAGTTTCTCCGATGTTGTCTTTAATTAGTTGTGTTAGTGAATTAAAGGAGTGGATGGATGAGAACTACTTGTCTTTAAATACAGATAAAACAGAGATGTTAATTGTTGGGGGGAATGACGCTGATCATAACAATATTCTGACATCATTTAACTCAGTTGGAATCACCATTAATTTTACTGAATCAGCCCGCAATCTAGGAGTTATCTTTGACTCTAGCATGTCATTTAAAGTGGTCATTACAAAGTTGTCGAAATCATGTTTCTTCCATCTTAAAAATTTTGGGAAATTAAGGCGCTTTCTAAATAAACAGGATTCTGAGAAATTAATTCATGCATTTATTTCTAGTAGGATTGACTACTGCAATGTGGTGTTCACTGGATGTTCAAACTGTTCTTTATACAGCCTCTAGTTAATGCAAAATGCTGCTGCAAGAATTATTACAAGAACAAGAAAATACGAACACATAACTCCAGTTCTTAAATCCTTACACTGTCTCCCGGTTATGTTTAGGGCAGATTTCAAAGTCCTCCTTTTAACATATAAAGCATTATAATTTGATACTAACCCTCACCTATTCTGTTTCTCTTCTCGGCGCTCAAATGTGGCACTTGGTGCCACGGCCCACCAGCCAAGTTGTTTTGCCCGCCTAAGGTAAAGTCATCCCTGATGGAGGATCGCAGGAATCATGGGAAAGAGGGGTCCTTTCATCAGATTAGCGCTATTTCAGCTATGGAATGGCCAAATGGGGGAGGCAGCTTGATCGATGAGGTCTCCAGGACTCTAAACAAATCCAAATCATATTATGTGATATCATCTACCGTTAAATTCTACTCCGCACTTCTAAAATTTTTATTTTTATACTCTATTGAGGATTACTTGTGTTCTGTTCTGTGTATTGTATTGTATTGATCCCATTCTTTTTGACACCCACTGCACACCCAACCTACCTGGAAAGGTGTCTCTCTTTGAACTGCCTTTCCCAAGGTTTCTTCCATTTTTTCCCTACAAGGATTTTTTTGTGAGTTTCTTTTTATCTTCTTAGAGAGTCAAGGCTGGGGGGCTGTCAAGAGACAGGGCCTGTTAAAGCCCATTGCGGCACTTCTTGTGTGATTTTGGGCTATACAAAAAAATAAATTGTATTGTATTATTGTATATTAGTGATCTTAAACAGAATTGCTGAAATTGAGTAAAATGTGTCCTCCTCATTTAGTGACACATCTGGCTCTCAAATGACACTTGGCCACTAGGAAACCTGCATCTGCAGGAAATTGGTCACAGACAATGAACAGAATAGGCAGAATGATATAGAGAGTAATGAAGAACTTCCTTCCAGCAAAGACAGTAAACAACTTTTAGATTACCAAGTGCTTGCTTGCTTTAAAATATAGTCTGGTTTATTAAGTTTTCAGTTAGGGTACTACAGGCAAGGTACTGATTGAGTATGATGGAATATAGGAGCCGGAAACACGAAGATCATCCGAACCTTTAATAGAGGTTCATTTGTTAAACAAAAACCAAACCTAATGGAAGCATGATGCGAGCAGGACGAACATTCAGGAAATGGTTAATGACGTTGCAGTCATCTTGTGTAAATGAACCGGAAAACAATCTTCTAGGCAGACATTTTAGTTATTTTTAGTGCAGCATACCTTTACTGTATATTTTCTTTAAATTGAAAGGAAGATAATACAATAAAGATTTGAATGGTCCTAAAATACATTTTTGCAAAGATGGGGTTAAGATCAGATTCATAGAAGCAAACACAAATACATTTTCTGTCCATATTATCTGACCTTCACAATAGCAAGATAAACTTTTTCATAGACAAATCATATCTCTATTATTTGTCCCTGTATCACCCTGAAATAGTGTTATTCTGATGTTATAGTACACATAACTTCATAAGATTCTTTTAAAAAAAAAACACTTTGCATAATATTTTGATGGCATCGACCTGTAGATGTCACTTAATTATTACATTCTTAATTAGGATTCCAAAGACAATAGACTAAGGCTGTTACCCTCTAACCCAAATACAAGTGTGAATGAGGCAAAGACCAAACTATTCAAGGTGGAATGAAGTAAGTAACACCTACAAGCAAAAATCATGCATTCTGTCACCAGTGCAGGAAGCAACACAGCACCACTTAGCTACAGCAAAGCATGGAATTAAAGTCAATGTAATACAAATAACACATGAATGCTTATGTTGCTCTCTGAATCCATTATTTAATGGCTTTCTCTCACAAGCTTGTTTTAAGTCAGTGGGAGCTCAAAAATGTTATTACTGTACTATGTATAAAATACATGTGAACTTTAAAATATTTCCATTCTCAAAAACTTCTTCAATTTTAAAAAAATTCTGCCAAAAAAGCCCTAAAAGTTAATTAGTATTATTCAAGTATCTAAAGAGAAATAGATCTGACACATACAAACAATACTTAGTAAAGCACCTGAAAAGAAAAATCCAAGAATACATACATCCAAAAATACATAGCCTGATAGTGATATTGTATTACATTTCATTTACAAAATTTCTTTAAAAAGATATCTTCTTACTACTGATGCATATGTAGTGTTGTCCTTGCTTCAACATTCATTATTAATGCAGAGTAGTACAATTAAAATTTAGCTGTATGAGTATTGCTTCATGGTCACCATACTATGCATAAATCATATTTATTCATTTTTTCCTAAACAGACTAGGATAACTTTTTTGCATTGTAAATTTTTATACAAATATTTCAAATAGATCTCTCAGCTTTAACTTCAACTGCCTCTTAGGAATACTGAACAGTATTTCAATTTTTTTTTTGCTTTTAATATTTTTAACATTATATTTGGTGATGGCATAGCATCTCCATTTTGCCTCCATTTTTTCATCCAGTCACTATACTTCATGGTCGAAGTACATGCCATGTTATCAGTGACATCATGGCAGCCTTGATACATAAAATCGTAGTTCACATAAAACTACTAAATCTTAAACCATGGAAGACTTGTGGAAGACTAGCACTCAGTTAAAGTAAGAAAACAATTTATGTAAATCTTTTGGTTTAGAATATTATTTTGGTTTTGACCATCGATTTTGTCTAGTGTTTTGGTTTTGGTAATAATCTTAAAAGAAACATTTGCTGCTCCTTTGTGTTCTCCTCTAAGAAAGATGTTTACTCATCTCCTATTACAGTGCCTATAAAAAGTATTCACCCTCTTTAATGTTTCCATGTTTTATTGTTATAAAACAATGAATTATAGTTGATTTTGTATTTTTGGAAACTGGTCAACAGAAAAAGTCTCTGTAATATCAAAATAAAAACATATCTCTGCAAAGTGATCTAAATTAATTCAAATATAAAATTTTAAATAATTGACTGCTTAAGTATTTACCTCCTTCAAGTCAGTATTTGGTAGATACATCTTTGGCAGTCATACCAACCTTGAGTCTGTGTACACAAGCCTGTCTTTATCAGCTTTGTATATCTACACAATTTTTTCTCTATTCTTTTCTTGCAGAACTGCTCAAACTCTCTCAGGCAGCATGTGGATTGAGAGTGGACAGCCTTTTTATAGTCCACCCACAAATTCTCAAATAGATTGAGACTTGTAGTCTAATTTGGCCACTCCAGGGGCCTCATTTATAAAACTTTGTGTGGATTTGAGTGTGAAAATAACAGAAAATGTGTACAACCAAAACAAATCTGGCAAGTGCACATTTATACACAATTTACCATATGTAAATCACAATCAACTTGTAAATATAAGTAAAGTGAACATGCCTCGAACACCGCCGTGAAAGATCCATATACTGAGCATGCTGATCAACCTCGTGCACATGCAATAAAGATGCTGTAGAACTTCCTTGGATAGTAGAACAGCCTCTCCTTTCTGACATCTCGATACCTTACCTCCTGAATTCAACAGTATGTGATTGTATCTGCAACTGAGACCTAAGTGGGTCTTGCAAAGGCATAAGGTGCCAGTGTCTCAGTGGGTAGCCACTATCACCTGAAAAATGTAATGACGTGATTGTTGTTACAATGAATAGTACAGGCCGTAGGAGAGACTGAAGGTTCAGCCAGTTACTTTACCAACAAGCCATCCGCCACACACACTGCCTCAAAATAAATGAGTTATGGGTTGACCGAGGCCACTGAGGCACAACATTTGTCAACCACATCTTGGCATCACAGATGACCTGTACATTAATAGAATATAACTGCATACAGTTAACAAAAGCAGCTTCATGTTCACTAGGTGCCCTTGTTTCAATATGAGTGCAGTAAATTGCTGCAATTACCTTAGGAGAACTAGACACTGTGGTAAATAGAATTTTTATGTTGGCAAAAACATGTTATGTTTACTGTATGTACTGCCACACCTTACCAAAACTGTATGTACTGCCGGCTGGTTAATGACTTCCAGCACAGCAGCATAATGGAGTTGCCTGAGATCTTCTTGCTCTGTCAGATGTTCCGTGACAAGTGATATAAACTGACGAAAAACAAAAAAAAATTCTTCAGTGTAAATATGCAGCATAGCCATTTTAAAATGGTACTAAAATACAGCCTGTAAATCATATTCATAATTTTTGAGATGTTATATACTTGTCACAACACACATTATAATAATGAACAGGTGACATCTATTATTATTTGTGTGAGTCGTCATTTAGCAGGTTTGCCTGCCTTTCGCTACTTTATCAAGGGTATCATAATTTTCCAGATTCTCCAAAATGTTGCACATGCATGGATCAGAACTGCCGTAAATATAGAATGTTCTTCCATTAAGCTTTCCTACATATAATGAGTCTCTGTTCATGCATACAGAAGCTTTATAAATGAGGCCTGTAGACAATAACGTTGTTTTTAAGCCATTCATGTCTAGCTTTGGCATTGTTTGGGGTAAATATCTCTCTGGAAAAAATATCTTCTTAGGAGTGTCATGCATGTGTGGCTGAGGATCTCCTTGAAGGCTCATTTGAGGTAAATGGTAACCCTCCAGGGGTGAGAGGGGGCGCTGTCGCTAAACTTGTTCCCTTTGTTCCCCACAGCTCCCAGAAACCTACCAGTGAAGAAAACTTGCTCCACCCTTCCCATCTTCCCATTATAAAAAGACCGGGTGTCTCCATTGAGTTGTCTTTTGATGAGACCAGTGCTGGAGGGTGAAAGCTCTGAGAACCTGTTCTGTTATTACGCTTGCTTACCTGGCACTATTGTAATTTTGAGTTTGTTTTGCTTGCCTATGTTCCCTATTAGAGGACGGCACCTGTTTACGTCTGTAAAATTGAAAGGAATTAAAATGGACTAACCGGCTGGAGTCCCAAACCTTTTTAAATTGATCTGGCTCTTCTTGAACCCCTGTTTGGCCCCTCACAGCAGGTTTCTTGCTAACTGCATCAGGTTGTCCTTCAGTGTATTTTGTTGCATTCATTTTAACCTCCACCCCCACAAGCCTTCCAGGGCCTGATGCAGGGAAGCAACTCTATGAAGCATGCTTCAAGGTGGGAATGGTGCATTTTCACAAAGTTCAGTGTTTGGCTTACACCAAACATGGAATTTAGTCTGATGGCAAAAAAGTCTATTTGTGGTCTCATCAGACCAAAGCACCTTCCTCAAGCTGACTTTTCCAATGTGTCTTTCCAGCAAACTGTAGCCAAGATTTTTTTTTTACAGTGGGACTTTTTCCCATGAAGCTGGTGGTTTTTGGAGGCCTCCCTCACTGGACACGTTCTCCGCAGATATATAGCTGTGCCACACTCTTTACATTTCTTAATAATTAATTTAAATTGACTCCAGGGGATATTGTGACTTTTTCTTGTCTCTTGTGCCTTTTAATTACCTTTTCACATTGTTGCTTGGAGTGTTTTTTTTTTCTTTTTTTTTTCACTATGTAGGTTAGGCCATGATACTGACTAAGTTGGATCTTCCAGATACCTAACGCGCAGTTACACTACAATCAATTAAAACCCCTTAACTATAGGCAGGTGGTCTCTGTTGAAGTAACTGTATCTCTTCTAAAACTAATCATCTGTACCAGTGATTGATAAATTGTATCATATTAAAGGAAGTAAATACTCATGTAATCATTTTTTTTATATTTGTAATTATTTTAGACAACTTTGCAAAGATATGTTTTCACTTTGACACTTTTACTTTGAGTCTTTTTCTCCTGATCAATGTGAGAAAAGAGACAGTAAGTCCATCACAATTCAATGTTACATAACAATAAAATGTGAAAGCTTCCAAGGGGTGAATCTTTTTTACAGGCACTGTATACTTAGTCCTAACTGACATTCCTTTTGTCCAAATCATACATAACACATATTGATTGTCTTTTATTTTTATTACAGCATCTTATTATATTTTCACCTGGATGTCTGCTTGAGGATTGGATTAAGCACAGAAATGTTGGTGTGACACAAGTTAAAGTTAAAACAAAACAGGACTAACAGATTTAGTGTCTACTTACGTTTTTAAAGTAAAATGTCACTCATTTAAGTCAGATTAGTGCCTGTTATCTCTATAACCTACATAATTTTGTATGCCCTTTTATGTACTTTAATTAGGTTGGTGAAAGGTAGCATGCTGTTATAACAACATAGAAGGTTACAATTTTTAAATAAGAAAAATAACTATTGAAAGAGATAGGCACTCACCAAGTGTAACTTAAGTTCACACCTGAATTGCCAATGCTCATTTCCCACCTTCAATACAAGAGTTGCACAAATAAATAAAATACACAGTGGCATTTGCACACTGTCATTGTCCAGATGTTAAAATTGTAAATTTGTTCAATAAAGGAAATGATTATGAAGACTGAGAAAAGGACTTATATTTTAACAGCTACCACAAATCCTAATTAATTACCTGTTTTTAAAAGGATAAGTCTAGCCAACTTGACAGAGTTCACAATCTGATGGTGAAGCTTTAAATACACTAAACAATTTACTTGGACTATTTAATATAAATAAAAAAATACATTTTGCATATCAATTATATAATTATATATGAAATTTGCATATCAAATTACTAACAGTTTGCTTGGTGCATCTCCATATATGGTAAACAAAGGAATATATACTATTAAAGTAGTCAAACATGAAAAGAATGGTACTGAAAATATAATGGGCCACCATAACATACTTAAAGGAATACTCCACCCCAAAATATTTAATATGTTACTTACCCTATGTAGTTTGTAGTGTAGGCTGAGAAAAAAATGAATGGACATAAAAAAGCTTATGATACAATGCAAGTCAATGGTGACCAATGTTGTTCAATGGAAAACAATGTGAAAAGGTTCAATGAAAAAAAGAAAAAATCTCACGTTACTCATGAGGCATAATCCACATGTCAGTTATCTAGTTGAATGTTGAAAATGTGCAAAACACATGCTGCTTTTGCAAAAACATTGTTAAATAGAAAAATCACCATAAGTCTTGGACATACAAGTCGCCTTGGCAATGCCTTTTTGAAATGAAGACCCACGTTTCCCCCTAGTAAGTTCATTGCTCAAATATCTTATCTGGTAACTGACATGTGGCTTATGCAATAGGAGTAACATTAATTTTATTTTCTTTTTTTCACTGATGCTTTTACACTGTTTACCATTGTACAGCATTGGTTCCCATTGTCTTGTATTATATCCTAATTATATCTCCTCTCTGCAGAAGAACATGAGATTAAAGATTTTTCTTGGCCACCACAGCAAACTACATGGAGTAAGTAACATATAAAAATTTAAAGATGAAGTATTCCTTTAAGACAGTATTATTATGCATATCCATATATATTAAAGGCAGTACTATTATTTTAGCATATTTGGCAATCACCTTTATGGAAATTTACATAATCATGATACATTAACAATTCCTCACAAATATTTGTACATTTCTCAAAGGGGACACTGAAAAGACTAAACTGGCATACTTTTGCTATAAATCTATTATCCTATGAACTTGATAAGTTCAAACTGTGGTATATCTATTATTTTCAACACAAGATACTAAATCATATTTGCAGTTTTGGCAAGAAGAATGAATGTTTTGAAAATGGATGGACAGATGGACACACATCCACACAATTAAACTCATAGAATGGAATAATGCAATGCTTAAAGGGTGTATTGGAATTGTCACACCCCAATAATAACTCACAGAAGTAGAAACAAGCACAAGGTATTCCCGTTTGCTTCAGGGGCCTTACTCCAATTTAGCAGAACCATTGAATATCCACGTATCTATTCATCTATATATCCATGTTCTGAACTTCCTTCTCCAAATACAGGTTTGACCAGTTCACTGTGTAAGTGAGAACAGACTATTCTATTCTTATCATAATTCACAGGAAAGGTAGGCTTCCAACCAACTGTATTAGGACCAAGGAGTGGAAGGAAGTGTCTATAACCAAGGAAATCTGTCTTCTCTACAGCAGCTTCAATAAAGTCTGTAGAGTTCCCACATTCAGTCACTGCATATAGAGTTAGAAGAGGCCAACTCACATTGTCAGGAATTTAGCAGAGCATGAAACAGCATTAACCATTTTAATCTTTATACACGAGTAATTGGGCATACCACCTTAAACAGTTCCATAGGAGATACCTGTTTCACTAGTCAAGATTGCAGCATTTTTACATGTGATTCTGTTTGACAAATTAAAACAGAAGAAATAAAGCAGAAATGACAGGAATAAAAACTACTCTAGCACCATTCATGTTCATCGAAAAATACGACAGTCAACACTGAATTTATAATTATGGTCATTTTTCTTATCAAAAAGGATATGAGTGAACTAAAATTCTAATTGCTGCTCTTCTAATAGGATGGAAAGGACTAAATATATACAGTGCAGATGTGGCACTAAATCGGAAGATGGCTTTTCCTTTGTTCAGTACTATGAAAGTCTGTAGAGAGAAAAAAAGACATTTATAAAATTCAATCAGTGTAATCTCTTTCCAAGGCATATAACAATTCTTTTTAGTCTATATTTAAAGTATGCATATCTAATCTATCCATCCATCCATCAATCCCCATATTATGATAGTTTGGGAAATTTAAAGAAACACTGGGAGCAAGGCAGAAACCACATCCCATGTTGCACACATATAGTACCTTTCAGTACAATTTAATCTAATTCATAAATTTATCTAAGGGACAGGATAACTTGTGGCTTCACCTTCAGAAAAAGCTGATAAAGACTTAGAAAAAACAAGTTTTGTCCATGGTACACTGTTTACAATGTATATATACAATGTGTAATTTTATGAAGAGGTAGCCAATTATTACATGTATTAATCTTTAAAAGATAATAAAATAAATATAACTGCAATATTTTACATTTTTACTTCAAAATAAATACTGTAACTGTTACAAATAATGGTAGATAAGATAAAATCAATTAATTCTATACAAATTAACTTATACAGCACACTTAGAGGAACACTTACAACTCATGTGCTAGCAGTATCTGGCATCAAGATTCAATTACCAGAAAGCATAGATGTGTACAAAAAAGAGCCCCAAATGGACATTTTCTATGTATACTTAAGTTATATGCTACAACAGTACCTTGCCCCATCTTTTTATTTTTCTTTGTTTTCAGCCAATTACTTACCTTTTTCTAGTTTGTATTTATTTATTTATTTACTGTATTTTTCCCCGCTAGACCTTGCTTGAAACTGTGTTCTTCATCTGCAAGTACGGAGGATCATTTTAAATTAGCACTACTAGGTGCTCAGACTGACAGGGCCAAAGATAGCAGAGATGACTCCTTTCTTGTGTTCCACCCTATTCACCCAAAGTTTTGGTTATAAGTCTGTCTTTATTCTGCATTTCTCTTCCAGACATATTGTTAAAAATTTTATTTTTGGACCTTCAGTTACTTCTCAAGTTTTGGATAGGTTTGCTCTAAGGGTTTAAGCATTTGTTAACTTCTGCATTATTCTAAGTGAGATCATTTTTGTTGTTTTTGAGAATTTAATTCTTTATTTCATGCCTTTTCTTTTATTTGTTTGTTGCTGACTTCTTTAAGTTTAACTTCTCCTTTTCAGTTGAATTAACTCATTAGTGATTTGATTTTTCCTTGGATTATGTAATTAATTTATTCTTGACTCAATTTAAACATATTTTTGTTGACATTTTGAGTATAGGAAGGTGTTTCTGTTTTGTCCATCCCATTGGGAATTATCATAACAAAATTAAGTCCAACACACTTTCAGCTTGCTCCTTCAATAATGATCATTAGAACAATCTGGACGAGAACAGGCCATTCAGCCCAACAAAGCTTGCCAGTCCTATCCACTTAACTCTTCTAAAAAAACATTAAGTTTTGAAAGTTTCTAAAGTCTTGCTGTCCGCCACACTCTTTAGTAGCTTATTCCAAGTGTCTGTGGTTCTCTGTATAAAGAAAAACTTCTTAATGTTTGTGAAAAATTTACCCTTAACAAGTTTCCAAATGTGTTCTTGATAAACTCTTTTCAAAATAACAGTCTCAATCCACTGTACTAATTTCCTTCATAATTTTAAACACAGTCATGTCACCTTTTAATTTTCTTTTGCTTAACTGAAAAGTATTTTGCTGCACCGAAAAATCTTTCTTCATAATTCATCCCCTGTAGCCCTGGAATCAGCCCTTTTTACTTCCTATGTGTAATACTTTACATTTACTGACATTAAATTTCATCTGACACAAATCTGCCCAAGCCTGTATACTGTCCAAGTCCTACTGTAATGATTTAACGGATTTGAAATCATCTGCCAATCCACCAATCTTGGTATTAACTGCAAACTTAACCAGCTTGTTACTTATATTCCTATCTAAATAATTCATATTTATTGAAAACAGCAGTGGCCCTAGCACTGAACCCTGTGGAACACCACTCTTAACATCACCCTATTCTAATATGGTTCCTCGCACCATAACCCTCTCTTTCCCTGTGTCCGAGGCAATTCTACACCCTTCTACAAACATCACCCTAAACTCCCACTTCTTTTAGTTTGATGCCCAACCTCTCATGTGGTACCTTATCAAATGCTTTCTGAAAGTCAAGATAAATAATATTATATGTTTCACTTTGATCATATGCTTTTGTTGCTTCCTCATAGAATTCCATCATGTCAGTAAAACACAACCTCCCTCTTCTGAATGTTCAGAAAAACTCATGTACTTGCCATGTGCTGCTCAATAATAAATAAATAAATCCTTAATAAATCCTTCCATTCATTTTTCTGTGATGCATGTTAAACATACTGGCCTATTTGGATCTGCCTGGTCAACCTTTTTACATAATGGAATAATATTTGCCATTTCTAGTCCCTTGGAATTTCTCCAGTGCGCAGTAACTTCCTAAAAAATATGTGTCAAGGGTTTATATGTACTCGCTAGCCTCCTTAAGAACCCAAGGGTAAATATTATCTGGTCCTGGTGATTTGTTTGATTTCAGCCTATTTAATCTTAGCAGTACTTCTCCTTCTACAATTTCTAAATCACTCAGAACGTCCTTAGTATACTCCCATTTACTGCTGGGAGGTTACCCACTTTGTCACTTGTGAACACCTCAGAAAAATGCTACTTTAGAGCGTCCGCTGTTTCAATGTTTGTATCTTTTAATACCCCTTTACAATTCCTGATGCACTTCACCTCCTCCATGACTGTTCTTTTACTACAAATATACTGAAAGAATCTCTTAACGTCGTCTTTCGCCATATCTGCTATATTCCTCTCCATCTGTCTTTTAGCCTCCCTAATATCCTTCTTAATAGTTGCCCTTATGTTCTCATATGACCTACGATTCACTTTGGAGTTATTAGTCTTAAACACCTTATAAAGCTGTTGTTCCTTTTTAGCTTCTTTTTTAATTCCTTGTTAACCCACTGCAGAGTTTTTTTTTTATTTCCTACTAATCCCAAATTTACATATGTACCTGTCCTGCATTACATGTAAAAAAAATTTAAACACTGCAAATTGTATTATGTTATGGTCATTTGACCCTAGTGGTTCAATCACCTATATACCTTCGGTTCTATCCTGATTATTACAAAATACTAAATACAGACAGGCTTCACCCCACGTTGGTGCTTTAACGTACTCTATTAAAAACCAGTCACTGATTACTTCTAAAAACTCCTGCTCTTGTGTTTCACCATTTGCAAGGTTATCCCAGTTAATATTTGGATAGTTACAATCCCCCATGACTATAATATCCTCCTGTAATCTTGCCTTTTTAATATTACTATAAATATGTGCCCTTCTTGATCGAGGCCTTGCCATAGCAGAAGGGCTTGCACGGTCTACTGATCCTCGGAGCTATGTTGTCGGGAGCTACGTGCTCCTGGTAGGGCTTCCCAAGGCAAACAGGTTAGAGGTGAAGATCTAGACTAACTCGACCCTGAGACCCCACATGAATTTAAATCAAGGATCGGCATTTCCCTTGCCCGAGAAAGGGTACCCAGGGCCCCACCCTGGAGCCAGGCCCGGGGAAGGGGCTCGCTGGCGAGCACCTGGTGGCTGGAACTTTGACCACGGGGCCCAGCCGGGCTCAGCCCAAAGGAGCAACGTGGTTCTGCTCTATTGTGGGCCCACCAGCTACAAGAGAGGCCATAGGGGCCGGGTGCAATGTTATATGGATCGTAGCCGAAGGCGGGAACTCTGGTGTTCCAACCCTTGGTTGCCGAAACTGGTTCTTGGGACATGGAATGTTACCTCTCTGGCGGGGAAGGAGCCTGAACTGGTGCAAGAGGTTGAGAGGTACCAGCTAGATATAGTCGGGCTCACCTCTAAGCACAGTCTGGGCTCTGGAACCATTCATCTTGAGAGAGGCTGGACTTTGTTCCACTCTGGAGATGCTGTGGGTAAAGGTGTCGGGCAGGTGTGGGCTTGCTTATGGCCCCCCGGCTTGAGGACTGCACGTTGGGGTTCTCCCCGTTTAATGAAACGGTTGCTTCCCTGCGCCTTCGAGTTGGGGGAAGGACTCTGACTGTTGTTTGCGTTTATGCGCCGAACGGAAGTTCACAGTACCCAGCCTTCTTGGAGTCCCTGGAAGAAGTGATGCAAGGCGCAGCTCCTGGGAACTCTATTGTCCTGCTGGGAGACTTAAACACTCACATCAGCAACAACAGTGAAACCTGGAGAGGTGTGATTGGGAGGTAAACGGCCTCCCTGATCTAAACTCGAGTGGTGTTTAGTTGTTGGACGTCTGTGCTGGCCATGGATTGTCCATAACAAACACCATGTTCAAGCATAAGGGTGTCATTAAGTGCACTTGGCGCCAGGATGCCCGAGGTCGCAGCTCAATGACAAACTTTGTAATCATGTCATCGGATCTGCAACCTTATGTCTTGGACACTCAGGTGAAGAGAGGGGCTGAGCTGTCAACTGATCACCACCTGGTGGTAAGTTTGATCAGATGGCGGGAGATGCTGCCGGACAGACTAAGCAGACCCAAACGTATAATGAGGTTCTGCTGGGAACGTCTGGTGTAGGAACCAGTCAGAAAGATCTTTAACTACCACCTCTGGTAGAACTTCATCCTCATTCCGAGGGAGGTGAAGGACATTAAGTCTGAATGGGCCATGTTCCGAGCCTCCATTGTCGAAGCAGCAGAACAAAGCTGTGGCCGCAAGGTTGTCGGTGCCTCTCATGCCGGCAATCCACGAACCCAGTGGTGGACACATAAGGTTCGAGAGGCCGTCAAATTGAAGAAAGACTCCTATCGGGTCTGGTTAACTAGTGGGATTCCAGAGGCAGCTGAGGGGTACCAGCAGGCCAAGTGTGTGGTGGCATCGTCTGTTGCAGAGGTAAAAGCTCGGGCATGGGAGGAGTTTGGGGAAGCCATGGAAAATGACTTTCGGTCAGCGGTCCTGGCAAACCGTCAGGCACCTCAGGAGGGGAAAGCGGTGCTCCACCAACACGGTGTACAGTGGAGATGGGGACCAGCTGACTTCAACTGCAGACGTTATTGACGGGTGGAAGGAATACTTCCGTAGCAGGAGCTGAGATAGTTAAAAAGCTCCGAAGTGGCAGGGCCCCTGGGGTGGACGAGATTCACTCTGTGTTCCTCAATGCTCTGGATGCTGTGAGGCTGTCCTGGTTGACAAGACTCTGCAACTTCGCATGGACATCGGGGACAGTGCCTCTGGATTGGCAAACCGGGGTGGTGGTGGGGGATCACACTCCTCAGCCTCCCCGGTAAGGTCCATTTGGGAGTGCTGGAGAGGAGAGTTTGGTTGAAGGTTGAATCTCGGATTCAAGAGGAACAATGCGGATTCCATCTCATCCGTGGAACACTGGACCAGCTCTACACCCTGGCCAGGATCCTGGAGGGGGCATGGGAGTTTGCCCAACAAGTCCACATGTGTTTTGTGGATTTGGAGAAGGCATTCGACCATATCCCTCAAAGCATCCTGTGGGGTGTGCTCCAAGACTACAGGGTACAAGGCTCGTTGTTACCAGCCATTCAGTCCCTGTACAGGAGGAGCAGGAGCTTGGTCCGCATTGTTGAGGTTGGACTCCGCCAGGTCTGCCCTTTGTCACCGATTCTGTTCATAAGTTTTATGGATGACGTGTTTCTGTCGGCTTCATCAGACAGTGACCTACAGCTCTCACTTGAGCGGTTCGCAGCCAAGTGTGAAGCGCCGGGGATGAGAGTCAGCACCTCTAAATCCGAGGCCATGGTTCTCAGCCGGAAAAGGGTGGAATGCTCTGTCCGGGTTGGGAACACATCACTGCCTCAAGTGGAGGAGTTCAATTATCTCAGGGTCTTGTTCAAGAGTGAGGTAAGAATGAAGCGGGAGGTTGACAGACGGATCAGTGGCATCTCCTGCACATGTAGGCCTCATAAAAGACTGGCTCCTCCAAGCCGTCATCTAAAAAGTCCAATATCCAACTAGACTTGCACTGCACTGGCCTCAATATTAAAATTTGATTTAGGATTAAGGTTGCTACTCCTAAGAAAGGTTTGTTCATCTTGTGTTTTATAATCCTAGCAGAAGCCTTAGCCTTTTCTATTGCATTCTAAAAACTGACATTTATATTAAATACAATATGTACTGCCAGGCTTCTGGTTATGAAGAGTTTATTCACTTTTCATAATTTAAATTTTGCATTAAACAGCCTGCCTCCTTTTTGCTTTTACATTTGTTTGTGTACTATACAACTACTGAAAAATTCCATATTCCAATCTGTTTTAATGTATGAACACTGCCAGACATCATTCTAGTGAAAAGCAAGATGGTACAATTAAAGAAAATGTATTTTACTCTTTTGCCAGTTGTATTCTCCTCAATGGGGACTCTGAAGCATTTTTCTTTTTCAATGCCAAAACCTAGCACATCCATTTAAATTTGACACAAAGAGGTATTTCTAATTTCTCCTAAAATGACAGCTGAATAATGATTCTACATTCTGTAAGACATTTCTCAATTACTCATTTGGAGCACCATTTGACTAGCACATTTACCTGATTCTACATTATGTGATTGTTGCCAATATACAAAATGTAGTTATAATTTGCAATTGTTTTCATAAATAAAAAACACAATTCACTAAACTGAAACATTGAACTTTCTGCTCTCAGGTCTGCTTGCTAGCACACAGAGCCTCACATTAATAAACAGTTTAATATATTCACAATGCTAGGTCTTGGTTTTAATATTGAAGATATTTTATTTACATCTTCCGAATAAGCAATACTACAAAGGGTGACAAGGGGCACTGTCTCTAACAGTATTGACTCTTTTCCACCTACAGCAATGAGAAGACACCCAGTAAGAACAAATGACTCTGTCTCTTCTGGTCGGAGCACTATAAAAAAAATGGATGCCCCAAACAGAGTTGTCACATTTTGGACCTGAACTGGAATCAGAACCCAGCTCCCAGAAAAGACACACTCTACTGATCTTTTAACCACAGAGAGTCACAAAGACTGTTTCTTATTTCTGTTATTTTCTTTGCCTTTTGCAATATTGAGTACCTGATTTCTTTAATAATATTCGAGTTAGGGCGGCATGGTGGCGCAGTGGGTAGCGCTGCTGCCTCGCAGTTAGAAGACCCGGGTTCTTCCCTGCATGGAGTTTGCATGTTCTCTCCCCGTGTCTGTGTGGGTTTCCTCCGGGCACTCCGGTTTCCTCCCACAGTCCAAAGACGTGGAGGTTAGGTGCACTGGCAATTGTCCCTAGTGTGTGCTTGAAGTGTGTTTGTGTGTGCAAGCCATGCGGTGGGCTGGCGCCCTGCCTGGGGTGTGTTTCCTGCCTTGCGCCCTGTGTTGGCTGGGATTGGCTCCAGCAGACTCCCGTGACCCTGTAATTAGGAGACAGCTGGTTGGATAATGGATGGATATTTGAGTTAGGATTAAGCGGATCAACGCAGCTGTCACCCCAACACTTCCTTGATGTTCTCAAGAGTCTTTCCACCTGTTCACAATGTGGTTAACCATAAGCTAGACATACAGAAATAATCCATGGTTATTTAATTAGACTTTTAAGAGATGAAAAAAATACAATCTAGAGCACATATGTTTTGAACAGAAAAGTAACAAGTAAGTAGTTAAAAAAAAAACCTCCATACTCCGCAAAGATATTGGGTGGCAGAGATTTTAAAACCATGATCCTGATGCTGCAAGCCAGTAGTGCTAGCCGTATAAAGAAATCTGTGCAAATATGTATGTACGGTATGTATATAGGTGCACTCTATGTGTATTTAGACAAAAATGTCAAAATTGCTATTTGTACTGTATTTTGTTCTAGTACTTGGTTGGAAAAATGGATGAGCTAAAAACAGAAATACATATTTTATAATAATACGGCTTTATATGTATTATTTAGCACCCCATGTGTATTGAGACAATTGGCTGCCTTTTGTTTCTCAGGTGTTTGTGATCATGTTCACATGTAAGTATAGGAAATGTGGAATATTAGAATGAGTCTTTGCTATTCTATTTACTGTCTATCTTTTAAGTCTTTATACCTAAGCAGAAACTGCACATCACAGAAAAGTAATGCAAGGAAAATTTTTGTCTAAATAATAGCACAAGGAACTGGAACAATAAAAATAAAATATCAAGAAAAATCTATAAGCTGCTGGTGTCCTAAGCAATCTGCAATAAGCATGCTGGGCAAGGAAAACAACTGTTCATGACTACAGAAAAGTAAATAAACCTAAAACAACTATCACCAGAATCATCACCAACCTCCACTTTATTGGATTGAACGTATAACAATTTACAGCTTCAAAAAAATAAAGACTAGGTTACAATTAGGAATGCAACATTCATATTTAATTTTAAGCCCCATGCGTGCGGCGCTCGCCCACCCCCGAGGGCCGGCGCCCCCCCCCCGCCAGCGCTACGCGCAGTTGTGAAAAGGGGAGCTGAGCGCACCCCAAGGAGATGCATCCGCTCCTCCGAAACCACTCTTAACCAGTGATACATTTGGAAACAAATAAAAGTTGTTTTTTTTTACCTCCTCTATGCCTGATCAGCTGCTGGCTTGCTGCTGCTGCCTTGCTGCGTGATCTGCATTTTGTGTGGCGCTTTAAACGTTTAAAAGCCTGTACAGCAGCTGCCCTTTTCTCTCTCTTCCCCCCCAGACATCCTCAAACACTATCTGACCTCTTTTCACTGTTCCGTTATTTCACCAAGTAATATTTTCCATTTGTTTGCAATAATACGATCTTTACTCTAATTTTTTTGAGACTTTCGAATTTTCCTACTTCCATTATATCTAACTTGCTCTGCATGTGTAATTGTGCTTCCAAAGGTTGTAAGTATGACGTGACTTGTCCGTCTCGCTGGACGTGAAAGTGTCTCTCTGTCTCTCTTCAAAAGATCTCTCTTCCAAAGATTTAAAAGTGTATTACAGTTTGAATAATCAAAAAGTAATTAACAAGTTCAAAATGTCTGTAGTTAGCATTTTTTATTGTTCAAGTATACCGTATAACAGCAACAGTAAGATAATGCTGTAAAACACAGAAAAATATCAACTTCTATTTCAGACTTAATGTACAAGAAACTTGCAATGTGTTGTTATTTTACATCCAAAGAATCTTTGTTTAGGAAACACAGTTGATCCGACACAAAGGATCCACTTTATGTAGTTCAAGTATTTTACGAAATGTTTTAATAGAAAATCCACATAATTGCAGAGATTCTTCAAAATGCATAATTTGAGTGGTAATGTGTGCATTTTGCACTTTTTACTGTTTTTTTTTGGTGGGATTTTATTTTAAAAAATAATTTATTATTTTTTACCATTACCATTTTATTTGTGATGTCATCTTGGTGTCATCTTGTTGTTGGCTTCCTTAATGATTAATTTTCCTGGCCAGAGCCACATTGTTTATGACATCAACATCCACTGCCAGTCAGTATCTGTCTTTATTATACAGAGACTCAGTCTCAGGCTTTGGTGCATTTTATTTTAATTGTTTTGATTCATCCATCCATTCATTATCCAACCCGTTATATCCTAACTACAGGGTCACAGGAGTCTGCTGGAGTCTGCTGGAGCCAATCCCAGCCAGCACAGGGCACAAGGCAGGAAACAAACCCCGGGCAGGGCGCCAGCCCACCGCATGTTTTGTTTCATGTGTTGTTTTATTTATTTTTTTTTACTTAATTGTAATGCTGAGCACTTTTCTGCTAGAATTTGCTTTTCTTGTTGATTGTTATATGAGTGGTTTTCTTTTATTCCATTATTATTGTGTGGGATATAGCCGGCCGTTCATCCCGATCAATACCCCCAGGCCGCCAGGTGGAGCCCTACTTGCAACATAGAGGGGGCCCGAGTTCCAGCAGGGCATCATGGACTGTGGAGTTTTTCATCACTGCCCTGCTGGATACCATGGGGACCTCCAGGGGACACTACAGGGAGGAGCAGGGACTGCTATTATCCCTATAACCCAGAAGTAAGTCTTAGGCACAGCGACAGAGGAAATGACGTACTTCCAGGATGAAGAAAAGGAGTTTTCACCTGACCCGGAAGTGTTAAGAATCACATGGACTGAGGCATCAGAAGCACTTCCGGGTCAAGGACTTTAAAAGGACAATGGGAAACCCCAGCAGATTGAGCTGCGTCGGGTGGCAGAGAGACAACGCGTCTGGGAGTGGAGGATTGATTATTGTAGTGATTATTGTGTTTACGAGTATAGTGGAGTGAAGGGTGCTTTGTGCACATTATTACTTTAATAAAACCAATAATTAGACTTTTATCTGGTGTCTGGCATCTGTTTACTTGTTTCTTACCTTTGTATGTTGAGCCCAAAGAGACAGGACCCCCCCCCACCCCTAATTTTGCCGATATGTTACAGATTGGGACAGCTTTACCCTTTGTCTGTGGCTCCCCTTCTCTGAAAAGCTGTCTGCTCATTATACTCTTCTGAACAGTAGCTGTTTGATTCCTGTGGGTTGTCCAGCTTGCTGTGTACTGATTGTTTCGTTTTTGCTGGTTTAGAAGGTGTTCCAGCACTTTTGAACTGGATGAGGAATATTTCCTTTTTTTGTGTTTCTTTGTTCTGACATTTGCTTGATGATTAGTGGCGAACTTGTGGTTTGTGTCATTTATGTTGTCCTGCTGGTCCTCTACCAACCATGAGCTATATCCTGTGTTACTGGACAGACAGCGAATCACCATTCATGGTGACCATGGGTTCATCTTGTTCAGTCTGCTAGCTCATGATTTGCCACCACCCACACTGTCTTTAAGGCCTGAATCACTTTTCCTTTACTTTTGGCTTCTTATTGTTTTTTCATTTTCAAAGTCTTTGTAAATTGTTTTGTTCATTTTGTTCATTTATATTTTTACTAATTACTAATACTTATTTTTTATGAAATGTAGTATTTTACTAATCATTTTTTAGTTTTGTTTGTTAATCATAGTGTTTCTTCATTGTATTTTAGTTTTCCTGTTGTCCTCACTGTCTTCATGTTGAACAAAGTTGCAGCTAATGGGGCCAATGTTGTCCTCTTATTTAAGAGTTTTGCAAGACTCAAGCTGATCAATAGGGAATTTTTTTGTCATTGACTCCTAGTTTACCACGTCTCTAAATTTGGATTATATTAGCAAAATTTACTTTTGTATTGCTTGGCCTTTTTGGCTCATTATAGCATTCTTTTGTACCTTGGCCTTTTTATTTTGCTTGACATTTTTCTCATTAGAGTACTTTTGTATCTTGACCATGACCAATTTGTCACTGTAAATTTTACTTAACGTTCATCTGGTAAGTGAAATACAGCTGCCCAAGAGTGAAGCAAATTGGCTAGAGATGGCGGCAAAAACATGTGCTCACAGCCTAGGAACTGTAGCCTTTTGTAAGGGAATGGGTAATTTTACAGTATGAGAGGAATCTGTGATATACTGTAAATACAGATTCTCCTTTATTACAAACCATTAAGATCATGGCAAATCACAATTCAAAAGTGTCGCCCCATATTCAGATTGTCATGGCCACATTCTAGGAAAACAAACTTTAAAGCAGTGGTTGTTAATCTACTTTAGTACCTGCACAGACTACTACTTGCTCTCAGTGTGGTCCAAGAAAGTGTTGTCAATTTATTGTGTTGAGGCCACAAAATTTTTACAGTGTTAACTGGGGTTTTTGACATCTTGAATTGATGGATGGAAGAGTTTAATTGTATTCTAACTTATTCTATCTCTTGCTTAATGCATTTACACAATTAAAGATTTAAGTCAAAAATACTGATACCAACATACTCACTTTCTTATTGTTAAAATAAAAGGGATCAATATCATCCAGAGGCACACCAACAATGTCGGAGGGAATATCCCCAAAGATGCGTGGCAGCTGTTTTCCAGCCTCCAAGTCAGCTCGTGGTTGTGGCACCTCTTCCTCAGCTCCCGTGTCCTCTCGATACTCCTGCTTGGCATTCCTGGCCTGCTCCTCAGCAATCCGGTTCTCAATAGCAGTGAGAGATTCACGAGTGAACCGGTGCAAGCTGTCAGGACCTGCTGGTAACAACAGCGGTGCCATCTTTTCATCCTGAGTCTTCTGTACTTGTTTTGCTCACAGCTGTAAACAGAAATCAGATAGTTCTCACATCAGAAATAGTTTCTAGTTAGAAACAAATCAAGAAAATATTATATACTGTTTAACTAGACTAAGTCATAGACTTTTTTTTTAAACGATGGCACTGCTTTTCAAGTGTAAACTGTTTAAATTGTATTATGATTAATGTGACATCTCTGCCCTTAACTGAGTAGCCAGCCTATCCAAATAGAGGCCCACAGGCCAAATGCAGCCCAGAAATAACCTCCGGGTGGCCATGCTCGTGGTCCCACCAGAAATGCACAGAAAAAACAAGAAAAACCCATATCACAAGACTTTAGAAATTCCTACATAAATGCCTATAGAAGTACAGACCATGAATGCAAACTCTGCACAGCCTAGCAACATTCAAACCACAATGCAACAGGTTGTTGTGTGTTTAAAAGTGGTGGTAGCAGTCTATGATACAGTGATTTTTTTTTTTTTGTGATGGTACAAACCAGTACATGGTACTGGCAACTTGGCCACGACAGCTGGTCGTGGCATCGCCTACATATTAAATGATTCAATAATCAATTGTGTGCTGAGTCTTACTTGTATTCCAGTTTCATCTAGTGCATGCAAATGTGGGTTTTTGTAAATTAATCCAATTGTTACTCCAATGAGAGCCTCATTACTGACAGGCACCGTCTTCGCACTTCTCTTCATATGATTGGTTGGCCCTCCACTCACACACTTCAATCCTGTGAATTCATGACAGTTACAAGGACAATGATCAGCTATTGACACTCAAAGCAAAGAATGAATTAGAAAGACTGCATTTGATGAAAAATGCAAAAATGTTTGGAATTTTCTTTAAAATTAAATCAAGTTAAGCACTGATTGCCTTGTGGGACTACAAAACAAGTCTTTTGTAGAATGCCGAGCTTATTATTAACCTGCTGTTAATATTCTTCGAGTTCAGTAACTGTGTGTTGATCATCTTCTAAACCCAGCTCATCCGTGGAATGAATCCTAAAAACTACTAGTGAAACTTGTGAGACTATTGCTATATTATTTAAACACATAATTAATGACATGAGAAATAATATAGTACATACCCCCAAGTTAATCTGACTGAACCACAGCATTCCATTTTAAGTGAGTTAAATTATTTCAACAAAATATATCTACCAGATCTACATAGAATAATTTCTCAATTGAATCCCTCCACCTGCATCCTTGACCCAATACCAACAGACTTTTCCAAAGACGTCTCTGTTGTGCTAATTGATAGTATACTTGACATAGTGAACTCATCATTAGATACGGGAGTCTTCCTTGATTGTCTTACGATTACAGCTGTTAAACCCCTGTTCAAGAAAAACCATCTAGACTCTTCTGTTTTTGACTATTTTAGACCAATATCTAACCTGCCTTTTTAAGTAAAATGCTATAAAATGCAATTATTACACAGCTTAAATGATTACTTGAATCAACATTCTATCCTTGACAAACTCCACTCAGGTTTTAGAACAAATCACAGTATAGAAATTGCACTGGTTACAGTAGTAAATGACTTGCAGGTTAATGTGGACAGAGACCGTATATTTGTTCTTGTTCTCTTATACAGTACTTAAGTGATGCATTTGATACCATCGAACACATTATTCTTATAAATCGCCTTAGTCAATGGGTGGGCCTCTCCGGCAATATCTTAAATTGGTTTCAGTCTTACTTATTAACAGGTAGAAAATTCTTTGTTAGCTGTGGTGATTATGCCTTGGACACCCAGGATACTTTATATGGTAGACTACAAAGATATATTCTGGGTCCACTGCTCTTTTCAATCTATATGCTTCCATTAGGTCAAATTATCTCAAAGCACAAGGTGAGCTACCACAGCTATGCAGATGACACACAGTTGTATTTATCGAAAACACCCAATGTCCTGGGTCTTACTTGTATTTCTGAAATGGATGAGCAGCACCTTTCTCAAACTAAATAAGGAGAAAACAGAAACCTTAGTGATTGACAAAAATGGATATAGTGAGGGTATTAGAAATAAACTTGGAAACTAATAAACTGTTAAAAACGTATTATTTTAAAAATGTTTTTTGTAGCTAAATTTTAGTTTATGTGGGCACTAAATTATCATTTTCCTCTTAGGTTCTGCAATTCCCTTCTAATCTGCACTATTATCTACAGTCTTTTCTGGTTCATCTGTGTAGGTACTATGCTGCCCCATGTGCCGGATTGAATGGCGGGTGTCCTAGATTTTCACATGACGATCATCATCTTCAATTTCTTCCAAGTGAAGGACAGATTTATAACATCTATGTTAGGCAGAATGTCCAGTGGGGGCTGAGCAATCTTTTAACCACTGCAGATTTTCTTTTTTTTCTGTCTTCCTGGCCATTCGACTTTTCTTTTTTACATACTGTATAATATTATGGCCTAATTTTGTTTATGTTTTATATTAACTTCCTTTTATTTCATTTTGTAAAACACTGAGCTACATTTGTTTGTATGAAAATGTGCTACATAAATACAGTAAATGCTGTTATGTCAATGCAGACACTAAATCACTGTAATTTACAAAAAAAAAAAATCTGATTTTTTTTCTTACCTTGGTCAATGTCAACGTGAAGATGATGTTTGTTTAGTAAAGAAGTGAGGATCAAATACATTAAATAATGCAGCCTACAGTGTAATATTAACTTTACATAAACTAAAAGTATTTCTGTTACAGGTGAGAAACTAAGCAACAAATCACTAATAGATACCTTAAGGTCTTTTGTTGCCAACAATCTGACTTTTTTGGCCTGTATCATACTTTGTTTGATATGGAATTGTTTCTAACATTCTTGCTCATTTATTTAGAGATCAAGACGTAATTTAAATAATCGTAAAGAAATATCAAAGAATAAGTATCCAAATCAGTTTATTTAATGAAGCCACATAATTAAATTCTTTTTATGGTCACTCTCACATCCACGCTGGACCAATTTAGAGTTGTCAGTTACCCAAACACAGAAATTAGAGAACTAGTTAACTAATTAAAACAAAATTAAAAAATATATACATGTGGACCCTCAGGAAACTGTAATTGCAGTAGCACTGTTGAAACCTGCTATTCCGTTCAACTGGGTTTTAAGGTCTTGGCATTCGTAAAGTTCAGTTCTGGGTTTTTCAAACACGAAAAAAGGCAGTTACAAAGGTTTTTCTAATAACCAGTCAGCTTTTATATTGGACTAACAAAGCATAAGCTAAGGGAGTTAACCATTAGGCCATTGAATAAATGGTTGTTGAAAATTAGGCTCTGCGGTTATATGTGAATAAAACATTAAAAATCAGTCATTTAAAGCAGGAATACTCATTAGAAACACTAGTAATATCTTTAAATAAATTTAATGGTATCTAGATAAAAAAGGTATCAATTTCTATTAAAAAAATGAAAAATTCATTGGTATGCCCAGAATTTTAACTTTTAGTGTATATGTTGAATATATCAGTACTTGTTTTTTTTCTAGTTAAAACTTTGCATAATTAAATTTATATTTTGCTGAATAATAGACAATAAAACACCCAAGATGTGGTAAAACAATGATAAATTAAATATGCTCAAACTTGTCAATGTCAGTTTATTTATATAGCACCTTTAAAACAACATAGGAATGCTGTGGCCAAAGTGCTTTACAATAAAAGAAGAAAAAACATACAATTAACATAAATAGAAATAAAATAAAAGAACATAAATAAAATACTGTAAATAATAAGAAGTAAGATTACATAATCACAATGAGGAAACCATCAGTATTACTGAAGGTCATGGAAAGCAAGTGAATAGAAATGAGTCTTTAATCTTGTTTTGAACAGTTCAATTGTAGACGACTCCTTTATGTAAACAGGTAAAGAGTTGCACAGGTGAGGAGCATTAGCTGCAAATGCTCTGTCCCCCTTAGTTTTACACTTGGTACGAGGGACAACAAGAGACAACAAGAGACAACTGACCAGAAAATCTAAGCACTCTGGATGGCTGGTATAAAACATACAATTAGGAGGATAAATAGGCAGGAGCAAGCCCATGTAAAGTTTTAAAAACTAGCAACAAGATTTTAAAATCAATTCGAAAATGACAGGCAGCCAGTGTAAAGAAGCTAATATTGGAGAAACAGAATCAGACTTTCTTGCCCCAACCAGAAAGCAAGCGGCAGCATTCTGGACCAACTGTAACCTGCATATCAGGGATTTGGTAATCCCAGAATAGAGACAGTTGCAGACAAAGCTGGAAAAAGCAACTCTTAACTTCAGAATTAATCTGTTTCTCAAAAGAGAGGTTGCTGTCAAAAATAACACCAAGATTGCAGACTTGAGGTTTGCAAAAGACAGAGAAAGAGCCGAGGAGTCCAAGACCAATTTGGGCTTTAGCTGATGGACCCACTATAAGCACCTCCGTTTTATTTTGATTCTGAAAACAAAGCTAATAAATACAAGCACTACACTAAAAATATCACAGGAGATACACTGTAAATTACTAAAAGATCCGTCTATTATCCAGCCCACTACATCCTAACTACAGGGTCACGGGGAGCTGCTGGAGCCAATCCCAGCCAACACAGGGCGCAAGGCAGGAAACAAACCTTGGGCAGGACGCCAGCCCACCACAGATTACTAAAAGATCTAACAGATAATTTCCCATATGTTATAAACAGTTCCACTCACCTCTGCTTTACACTTAGGTGAAAGAAGCACTGGATAAAATATTAAACACGGTAATAAATTAATGAAATAATTTGGACTTAGTTAAAAAAAATCAGGAATACTAAGGAATCAAGAAAATCTGGAGATACCAGAGCAAGATATTCTAGAGAAAACTCAGCAAATGACTGATGTGAGGAAAAAAAGATTTGTTCAAGACAGTTATTGAGTAGCTGGTGAATGAGTACTGTGGGAGTCACAGCCAGGAATCTAATGACAATGCCTGCAAGAGGTGTGACCAAGCAAATTTAATCAAATAAAGGGCAATAAACAGCCCATATCCATCCCATTGTCAAAGACTTTTTCCTCACTTTAATTTATTTAAAGTGTTGCCTATTCCACCACCCCAGTTAAGGCCACACTTCCAAGGCTTCTCAGATCTAGTTTCAGTATGGTTATAGGATACAGATCTCCTAACATGTTTGAGGTCATTAGAATGCATATTGTACATGACCCGAGACATACAGTATGAGCCACTAAATTATACCATTACATAAGTAAGTGAAGTGCAGATGTGCATAAATGAAAAGTCACATCTGACAGCAGCCACCTTATCTAAACACATACACAATCAGTACTGGCAAACCTTGGTCCTACAAGGATACAGTGACAACAAACAGTTCCAGGCAGTTAATTTGATGTGAGGCTTGCTGCATCTGTAACAATAACTTGAAAATTTAGTAAATTAACTGTGATGCAGAAATAACAAAATACCCAAGCAATAACCAATAGCTTAATTAAGTACTCATTATAAGTTAGCATTATAGCAAAATATTAAAAAATATGAGTAAAAAGTTAACAAAAACAGGGGTTCTAATCCTCTCTGGTCCACAAATACTTTAGCTTATTTTCCAAGAAAAGTGAAACATGCACTAGTAGCAGAGCTGGACAGTAACATAACTAATGCAGAGGGTCGAATGGAACGTGTTTGAGTAATGAGTGTTCATGAAGGTGGAATGGGCCCAGTGCAGAGACAGAACAGACCTGCCATCTCTGGGGCAGTGAACCATGAGAAAAAAATCTGGCATAACTGACTTTTTCCAAAGTTTAAGACATGATAGCTGCATTTGAACAAGGCTTCAATAGCAAGTATTTCAGATTCAGCAAAATAATATCAGGAATGAGGAGTAGAACAGCTAATTAAACTGCATGTTACAGTAAAATCAAAAACTGGTTTTTAATTCTGAACTTCTGTGATCTGAAAGCATGACACCACTGTAGTTTTCTGGGGCCAGGATCCTCTATCCTTGAAACACATGCCTGGACGATGTGAGGATTCATTCTGATATTGTAAGGTAAGCCTGTTTGAGTGGTTTGCTAATATTCTTGGGTTCTTCGATTTCTAGCCAAAACATAAATATAAAATTAAAAAAAAAATGTCAAAATACATCTACTAAAGTAAAAACAACAAAAGCCCTATATAAGATGGTTTTAATAAAAAGTTCCTTGACAGAGGTTTGTGAGTCTCTCCCTTTGCTTAGACATAAACAAATGTGCACTGCCATCTTTTACAGGAATGATGCAATAATGTAACAGGTTATCAACCATGTCATAAGCATATGTAAGATACAGAACAAGACACTCATGCTCATAGAAAAACACAAAAAAACTGTAGTATGATGACTGAAAAAAGCTAAAAATATCAAGAATATAAATAAAAAAATAACTTAAAACTTACAGGGAACAAATCAGTACAACACCTAACATGTTCCTGACACACTACAAAAATCCTGCATGCATGGCTACAAATCTGAAATACTTGTACACAAAGAAGACCTTCATCACGTAATGGTCACGTAAACAAATAATCACTTAGGGGAAAGGAACGCTGGCTATGGACATGGTTTGTGTGTTTCGACTCAGAATCTGGTTTTGTTCTAGTAATGTCTTAAAAAAATACATTTAGTACCATGCAACAAATCCTTTTCACATACTTGAAATTTGCTCGGTTCTGTCAATAACAAATACTGTACCTTTAAAATCAATGTCATTCAAACATAAAAAAAATTGTGTTCTTTGTGACTTCAGTTTGTCCTGTTGAACACAACAGATATGACTGCTGCCAATAGTTCTTCTATAGGGCCTTTGTTTTTTATTTATTTATTTAGTCAAACTATGAAACAAATTGATTATTAAAAACTAGAAAACATATTCTACCTGATATTCAGTAAATAAGGCAAAAATTAACTTTAAGGGCATACAATTTGACACAATAGTTTCCAATGAAGGCAGTAGATTACATATGTGAGCCAACAAAAAAAAAAAAAAAACTGGAGGAAATTTATTTAAACTGCTTCATCTTATACCTGATGTCTTCCCACCATTTTCCTCCGAGTTACAGGTCCTGCATAGATAACCTACATTTTGTTTGAACTGTGCTAAGCAATTGCCTCTCACTGACAGACTTGCAATATGGGCTCATATGAATTAGAACTGCACTGACAAACACCCAATGTTATCAAGCTGATCACCTGTTCCTTGGGTCACATAAATTAAGCAGACATACAAGAGAACTGGACATTCACAGACAGAAGGATGAGCCTCATTGTAGCTGACTGAAAGAAAACAGGAGGAGGGAATTCATGTTATCACTGTCATATAACAAAAATAGAAATCAATGGGCCAAAGATAGGTGGTGAGAAATAGTGTCTATTGCAGTGGATAATTCATCACCTACCTAGAGTTCACTTTGTGATACTGAGAGATTCACTTAACCTGACTGTGCTACAATTCTAAAAAATAAGACAACTGTAATATACTCCTGTTTGGGGAAAAGACCACATAAACACAATGATAGTGATAACAACCATCCATTATCCAACCCGCTATATCCTATTGTGGCACTTGGTGCCATGGCCCACCTGCCAAGTTGTTGTGCCTGCTTATGGTATACTCATCCCTGATGGAAGATTGCTGGAATCATGGGAAAGAGAGGTCCTTTCATCGGATTGGCTGGCCCAGCACTGTTTCAGCTGTGGAATGGCCAAATGGGGGAGGCAGCCTGATGGATGAGGTCTCTAGGACTATAAACAAATCCAAATCATATTATGTGATGTCACCCATTGTTAAATTCTGCTACGTACTTCTAAAATTTTTATTTTTATACTGCATTGAGGATTTGTTCTGCTCTTTGTATTGTATTGTATTGACCCCCTTCTTTTTGACACCCACTGCACACCCAACCTACCTAGAAAGGGGTCTCTCTTTGAACTGCCTTTCCCGAGGTTTCATCCATTTTTTCCCTTCTGGGGTTTTTTAGGGAGTTGTTCCTTGTCTTCTTAGAGAGTCAAGGCTGGGGGGCTGTCAAGAGGCAGGGTCTGTTAAGGCCCATTACGGCACTTCTTGTGTGATTTTTGGCTATACAAAAATACATTTTATTGTATTGTATTGGCTGGAGCCAGTCCCAGCCAACACAGGGCGCAAGGCAGGAACAAATCCCAGGCAGGGCGCCAGCCCACCGCAGGGCACACACACACACACACACACACACAATAAGCACATACTAGGGACAACTTAGGATCGTCAATGCACCTAACCTGCATGTCTTTGGACTGTGGGAGGAAACCCGAGTACCTGTAGGAAACCAACACGGACACGGGGAGAACATGCAAACTCTACGCAGGGAGGACCCAGGAAGTAAACCCAGGTCTCCTAACTGCAAGGCAGCAGCGTTACCACTGCGCCACCATGATAATAAACCATTTTGGATTTTTTGTTAAATCTGATATATGTTGAGTTATTGTGTGTCTGTTTAAACTGGAAATAAACCATGTAAAACCATGGATGGGAATTCAGATTATAATTGTTATTCCCAGAATATGACATGTCAGATGACAGTGAAGATTTGCTTTTGAAGCTCATCAGTTTCTTCTTCATCACAGTCATACTAGACTAACTTTTTGAACTAGTGTATTTAAAACAAATATTGTACCTTCAGTGAGAAGTCATGTTCAATTTTACCTTGAGGCAATTAAAGAAATGTATATGCATCTTTCTGATAATGTCTAATATTTAAGTAAATTATCACCAGATTTGGAGAAATGGCATGGTAATAACCATAACTGCAGTACAAGTTAAAAATAAAGAAACATAAACAAAAATTTTAAATATATTCATTATTTTGTCTGGCTCTTGGCATAAACATAATGTAAGACAGTGCACATACCTTTCATTTCAGAGCATTATTGTCTAAAGTTCAGTGTTGGTCTTATGCAAGTGTAAATATGAAGAGTTCAACAAAAGACTGGAGAGAAAAAAAACTGTTTTATTTTTAATACTTTAGTGGAAACTTTGCCAGCAGGGATATTCTGCTTAGTGTAAGCTAAGCTAAGTGTGGTTGAATGCCTGGTTTTATTCCAACAAATCTCAAAATCAGGGCATCAGTGCATTATTCTCACTTTTATTGATCCTGTATCTAAGAAATAATATTCAGGTCCATGAATTCAAAATATAAGAAGGTAACACAACAGGATCACTGTGGATTAAGCTAGTAAGAAAGAAAGCTTTGTTTGTTTCAAGCTCAACACGTAGTAAAGCCTGTCTAGACCTCTATATCTTCTAACAATAAAGACAAAGTAATAAACAGAACATATTGATACTTTAAGTAACAGTGATGACAACATAGTAAAATCTGAGATTATCTTTAAAAACACAGAAATGTATACCAAAATGAAAACTTCTAATCTGAGGAAAGCAGTTTTATGGGGATGGGGAAGTATTAAAAAACAAAGAATGGAAAAGTAAAATTTCTGCAAAATGATAGATTGTGTAATTTTAGAGACTTTCTGATCCACGTTCAAATTAAGTTTATTCTGAAAACCAATTAAACGCAACCTGTAACAAGTAACTCAAATGGATAACAAGGCCATTATTAAAAAGGCAAAACTAGAAAGATCACTGTACCTTAAAATTAAACAAACAGTCAAATAATTTTGACTTAGAGGAATACCAGACACTACAGCAAGAGATCAAAAAAGAATTTAAAAGGTCAGAAGAGAAACCAGAAAGGAAATTGCTAGTGAAACCAAAACAAACATGCATTTTTTCAGTACTGTTCCAGCAAAAAGACAATAAAAGAAATTTAAGAAACCTCAGAGACACAAAAGGAGAAATTATTGAAAATTAGAAGAAATAGCAAATGAATTGAACAGATTTTTCATCCTAGCATTTGTAAAGGAAGAAGCAAATAGAATGCCCCATGCAGAAATAAAAAAAAGCAAACTCTGAACTCCTAGATTTTAAAATAAGAGGAGTTAGATATGCTTCAAGCCCCCAATATATTGAAAACTAATACACCTGGACCAGATGGGATTTTACCATTTGTACAGTGGCTTGTAAAAGTATTCGGCCCCCTTGAACTTTTCCACATTTTGTCACATTACAGCCACAAACATGAATCAATTTTATTGGAATTCCACGTGAAAGACCAGTACAAAGTGGTGTACACGTGAGAAGTGGAATGAAAATCATACATGATTCCAAACATTTTTTACAAATAAATAACTGAAAAGTGGGGTGTGCGTAATTATTCAGCCCCCTGAGTCAATACTTTGTAGAACCACCTTTTGCTGCAATTACAGCTGCTAGTCTTTTAGGGTATGTCTCTACCAGCTTTGCACATCTAGAGACTGAAATCCTTGCCCATTCTTCTTTGCAAAACAGCTCCAGCTCAATCAGATTAGATGGACAGCGTTTGTGAACAGCAGTTTTCAGATCTTGCCACAGATTCTCGATTGGATTTAGATCTGGACTTTGACTGGGCCATTCTAACACATGGATATGTTTTGTTTTAAACCATTCCATTGTTGCCCTGGCTTTATGTTTAGGGTCGTTGTCCTGCTGGAAGGTGAACCTCCGCCCCAGTCTCAAGTCTTTTGCAGACTCCAAGAGGTTTTCTTCCAAGATTGCCCTGTATTTGGCTCCATCCATCTTCCCATCAACTCTGACCAGCTTCCCTATCCCTGCTGAAGAGAAGCACCCCCAGAGCATGATGCTGCCACCACCATATTTGACAGTGGGGATGGTGTGTTCAGAGTGATGTGCAGTGTTAGTTTTCCGCCACACATAGCGTTTTGCATTTTGGCCAAAAAGTTCCATTTTGGTCTCATCTGACCAGAGCACCTTCTTCCACATGTTTGCTGTGTCCCCCACATGGCTTGTGGCAAACTGCAAACGGGACTTCTTATGGTTTTCTGTTAACAATGGCTTTCTTCTTGCCACTCTTCCATAAAGGCCAACTTTGTGCAGTGCACGACTAATAGTTGTCCTATGGACAGATTCCCCCACCTGAGCTGTAGATCTCTGCAGCTCGTCCAGAGTCACCATGGGCCTCTTGGCTGCATTTCTGATGAACGCTCTCCTTGTTCGGCCTGTGAGTTTAGGTGGACAGCCTTGTCTTGGTAGGTTTACAGTTGTGCCATACTCCTTCCATTTCTGAATGATCGCTTGAACAGTGCTCCGTGGGATGTTCAAGGCTTTGGAAATCTTTTTGTAGCCTAAGCCTGCTTTAAATTTCTCAATAACTTTATCCCTGACCTGTCTGATGTGTTCTTTGGACTTCATGGTGTTGTTGCTCCCAATATTCTCTTAGACAACCACTGAGGCCGTCACAGAGCAGCTGTATTGTACTGACATTAGATTACACACAGGTGCACTCTATTTAGTCATTAGCACTCATCAGGCAATGTCTAAGGGCAACTGACTGCACTCAGACCAAAGGGGGCTGAATAATTACGCACACCCCACTTTGCAGTTATTTATTTGTAAAAAATGTTTGGAATCATGTATGATTTTCATTCCACTTCTCACGTGTACACCACTTTGTATTGGTCTTTCACGTGGAATTCCAATAAAATTGATTTATGTTTGTGGCTGTAATGAGACAAAATGTGGAAAAGTTCAAGGGGGCCGAATACTTTTGCAAGCCACTGTACTGAAAGAAATTAAATACATCATCTATAAACCCGCCCTGCGGTGGGCTGGCGCCCTGCCCAGGGTTTGTTTCCTGCCTTGTGCCCTGTGTTGGCTGGGATTGGCTCCAGCAGACCCCCATGACCCTGTAGTTAGGATATAGCGGGTTGGATAATGGATGGATGGGTCTATAAACCCTGATTAGTTATACTAAAGCAGTCACTTGACAAAAGAAGAAGTACTGGAAAAACTAGAAATTTGCAAATGTGACTCCCATCTTCAGCAAGAGAAACAAAATGGATCCTGGTAATTAGACCAATAAGCCTTACTTCTGTACCATACAAAATTACAGAAATCAAAATAAGAAACAAATTTATAGTAGTTATATGAAAACAATTTTATTAAATAGCAGTAAGCATGGGTTTATGAGAGAAAGATCTTGCCATCTTAACTGAAACAGTTGACAAAACAATGCATATGACATAATTTACTTTGATACAGAGAAAAGACTTTGATACAGTCCCAAGATCTATTCTAAAACTTTAAAAAAATGGATCTCAAGTTGGCTAATCGACAAGAGACAATAAGTTCAGATAAGAGGAGAATGCTCTACATGGAGTGACATCACCAGTAGAGTACCACAGGAATCTATCCTTGGACTCTTACTTTTTCTGATTTATATTAATGACACTGATTCTGGTATAGTTAATAGACCAGTAAAATTTGCAGATGATACTAAAATTAGAACAATGGCAAACAATATAGAGGCAGTAGCAAAAATTCCGAAAGACCTAGACACGTCTCAGAACTGGGCAAACACTCAGAAAATGCAGTTCTACACATGGGGAAAAGGAATGTCAATTATAGATACAAGATGGGAGACACTGCCCAGGAAGCAACAGTTACTCAAAATTTTCATTGTCTACAGTAAGCAACATGCTGAAGCAATTAAAAAGGCAAATAAAATGAGATAAAAACTGTTGAATATAAATTGGAGGACTTTATTCTTAGACCTTACAATGCACTAGTAAAGGCTGCACCTGAAGTATTGTCTGCAGTTTTGATTTCCACACTACAAAAAGAAAAACATAGCACTTGAAGCTGTGCAAAAGAGAGCAACAAGGTGCACCACGGGACTTAAGGACATGTCATACTCTAACAGACTCAGAGAAGTAATCCTATTGAATCACATATGGAGAAGACCGCAAGGGGTCTTAACCCAAGTCTCCAAAATTTTTAAAGGTATTGATAAATATCTATTTAGCAATCTCTCTATCTACCTAAAATAGACACTGCAGAATTCTTTCAACTTAACTTAATAAATCATGTACAGAAGGTCACCAGTGGAAATTAAAGGTAAGTGCATTTAACAGTGAAGCCAGGGAATCTGTAACGAACTACCAAGACATTAAAACGAAGCAGAAATCTTGACAACCTTTAAGAAGTATCTGAATATTGGACAGCTTAGTTAAACAAACAAGTCTGATGAACTGAATTATATCCTCTTGTTTTTCAACTTTCTTATGCTTTTATGTTCAATATTTAATGAGCTGTCCTCCTTTATTCTCTGAAATACTTGTATTTTTTGCATTTTTAACAAAACTTGAAATGTTTCCATTCTCTTTCAACTTTCTTTTCCATTCCGCCTTTTCTTTACTTTACTCCCTTCACTATAATAAAATGCTGACAAAACTGAATTCTAAAGGGGACCAATTACTTCGGTGCCATATTCAATTGTTTGCTCATTGGTAAAAAATAATTTCTTAATGAGCAGATAACTGAAAATGGCAGTGAAGTAATGGCTTCCTTTGAGCATTCAATATTGTTTGAACCTTTGCTCATTGCTAATCATTAGTCATTAGAGTACAATTACGGAAGCAAACACTAAAGAAAAAAAAGTAAATTAAAATGAAAACAACAAAAGAAACATAAGCATTTAAAGCTATGACAAAGAACACAAATATTTATAAATTTCTTAGAAATATTTCTAGGCCAAATAACCAACAATGAGATCAATTATTCAAGATGAGAGGACTTCTAAGCTTTCAAATTACATAACATTTTTCCATGCTTTTCATTCAAATCAACTAAGTGGTTCCTGTACAACGGTTCAAGTTCAAGGCCACCTCCCTCCAATGTGAAACCCTGTATATTACTGTCAACTATTCTAAGGAGATACAGTATGTATGTAAGAATGTCATTGTACTGTGTATGCTATGTAGTATGTACACATGACAGTGAACCTGAACTTTAACTGAGTCATCCTGGTGAGCAGCCTCAAAGCAAAATAGACAGAGGCTGTGCATACTACAGAAAAGTGCCACTGATCATATAAATTGTATGTATAAATATAAATATGTATTTATATATTTTATTTTATGTGGTTTGCTTAAAAGGTGAATTTTCTGTTGTTCTTTACTTCATTGAGCATAAGCTTTGGTTCCATATGTATTAAAACCGCAGGGATTTTCTCACAGCACAGCGGCCAAAACCATGATGTGGCTTTTAGCATTTAGTTTACTTTACAGACTTTAATGCCATATTTTGTGGATTATCAGTCTACTTTTTAATGAAATTATTCAGGCCCAATGACTTAAATTGAACAAAGCAGGTTTGATAACAGAAGGATGGTAATTTTTTCTATGATCAAATTATTCTGTTGTAAGAAAACTACATGCACACAACAAAAGAGTTTTTCCATTTTAAAATGAACTTCTGATCTCTTCATAACTTACTATATACATCAGCTTATGGGTTCTAATGAACTGTTGGCTTTCACTGGCTCTATTTCACCTCATTTCATTTACACCTCTTGATTGCCTTCTTAAGCCCGTCAGCAGAGTGCTTTTCCACATTCATCGTTTCTGCACATCTCATCCTTCATTTTAATTGTGAAGTATGCATACTGAAGGTCATTACTGAGTGCAACCACAGGAGAGAAAGGCTATATGGGTGAGGAGATGTGCAGTGAATGATTGTGGTTGTATATTTTAGGTCAACAAATGCAGTCCAAGCTGATGGAAACTAATGGTAATGTTCATTCAGTCCTAATCAGAGGATTCCAAAACAAAGTAATGATTCAATAAGAAGCAATTCAATACATACTAATGTATCTTTCAGATAAATAAGTAAATAATGGTGGCACAGTGGTTAGTACTGAGTTTTCAGTGTAATTAATTAATAATAGCACTATAGTTAGTGCAGCTGCCTTTGTACTCCAGAAATCTGCCCTTGATTTCTAGCCACACATTTCCTCTTTCTTTTCCATAATCACTGCCAAAGATGCTTCAATGAAGTAGTCAGCAAAGGATCTGAATACCTGTGTCAATGTCATATTTCAGCTTTGTGTTTTTAATAGATTTGAAAAAATTTGTAAAATCTTGTTTTTGCTTTGTCATTCTGTGGAATTGAATGTTGCTTGATGAGGGGAAAAATGAATTTAATTGATTTTAACATAAGGATGCAACATTAAAAATGTGTAAAATGTGAATATTTTCTGAAGGCATTGTATCTGTTGAGTTAACTGGTGCCTATTAAATGGCCATGTGTGAATAGGTGTGTTTGTGATGAACCAGAATTAAACAAGTGTTCATTCTTGTTTTAAATCTAATCCATGTAAACATGTACTGAATTAGGCAGGACCAGAAAATGTATGGGTAGTTACAAACTAAAATTAAAGTGAAATAAATGTTTTATGTACTTCCATATTTTCCATTGAACAATATACGACAGGAAAAGGAATTATTAAAAATCAAACAAGAAAATGAGAAATGAAAAAGTAATTAATTATAAATGCTCCTTTGGTCTGATGCTTTCTGTCTTTGCTAAGGGAATTATTTCCAGAGCTTTAGAAATTACACATTGTCATACTATACCACCAGGTGCTGAGTCTGACACATTAAATTCAAGGAGGGGATCCTCCAGTAAAGGTAGGCAACTGTCTTCATTAAACAAAAGTGTGCACTTCCTCTTGGGAGAGAGGAACTTTACTGAATCAAAACGAAAACTAATAACAACAACTTCTTCAGGACTACTATGAGTTAAGCTAGTGCCAGTACATCCCAGTGAAATAAGGAAAACTGCTAAGACTTGAAAGAAAGAATTAAAAGATTCCCAGGGACACTTGTGTATTTGTGAGATAATGGTTTGTCAAGACTCCCGCACAGAGTCTGATGAAGTTCAAATTATTGTTATATAGTGGTCAACATGTTTACATAGATTTGCAATTGAGAAGTTCAATGTAGATTACCATACATTTATATAAAATAAGACAGGAGTCAAAAAAGATTAGAGGCCTTACTGAAAATTTCAAAAGAAGACATAATGTGAATTTAGCATAGACAAAACTAATATGAGAAGGTTTGTATCAGAGCCGAGGGCTTAAAGAGAGAAACAGCATCTGTGAATAACCCAGTTCTACACCTCTGGACTACTTTTGTTTGGAAGGGGAGACAGGATGGGTCTACATTTTCAGTCAGACATAAGATTTCACACTACATGGTTATTCCAATGATTTGTATTTGCAGACTCCATTTGCATAATTTTAGCACTGATTGTAGTTTTGCATCCCCAGCAACTCAATCATCATGCTGTATGACTTACCCAAACAAAATCTTCACTCAGAAGTACAATGCATATGATGCAACCGCAAGTAAAAAGGAAAAACAGTATTTTGGACAAGCAAACAGAAGAGAGGGTTGTCTTTCTGATTTGTCATACAATAACAGAATGGAAAAAAATTGCAACTTAACTCACCATACCTGGAAAACATTCATATGGGCAATACCACTGTCAGGGAGTATGTTAACTGGCTGTCAGAATGCAGCATGCTCGCAACAGTCTAGAAATTTGTAATTGCTGAAAAATTATGAGACAGTTGTTTAATTTATCATCCCCTGTGAATTATATTGGTGATATAATAAAGGGGACAAGATGCAGAAACTACATTTGTAAAGTCTGACATGCTGTCTCACTCAAAGTCATGTACTGTGTCACCAACATGAAGTGAGAAGAACAAGATTTCTATTAAATTGTTATAGGATTAAATAATGCAGGGAATAAGTAATCCTTAAGAATTGTCAGGATTAGTTTTAAGATGTATATGAGCTGGTCAAGGTTAAACATCTGAATTCCATTCTTCAAGTCAACAGCACATAAAGGATGAATTATTTCTCTTTTAATATTTCTTCTTGGGACCTTGAGTCTCCACGGTGGCTGTCCAGATAATTGAATGGGGTTGACCTAGAACAGCAGGATCAATGACTCGCCATATAGCTAAATGTGCATTAAGAGAAGGTCATACATATGAATTTATTTCCTAGAATAAGGGTTCTTAAAAGCCTTTCATACTTGCACAGAGTGAGACAATTAAACCTTAAAGCAGATGAAAAAAGTGATTCAAGTCTGTGTATCAATTTTCTTGTTGGGTACAACCCAACTCAGAACATCTTCAGCTTGGTTTCAAGAAGGTTTAAACTTTAAATTTTATTGTCACATGTACTCAGTACAATGAAAATCTTAATCTGAGAGTAATAAGCAAGAATACACAACAATAAACAAAAACACCTCTGGTGCAAAATAAATAAATAAATAAACAGAAGTAAAAGTGCATGTACAAATAAATAAATGATTGACTCTAAGTCCTTCCGGTATATGGTCTCAAGAAGGCCTTCCATCCTCCGCACACAAGCTAGCGTGCATTGCTGAGGGGAAGGGCAGTGGATGGGTTTTACTTATAAGCCCGAAGGCATAAGGGAGTAAAAACTGTGTTTCAGCCTTGTTGTTCTAGCTGATATGCTCTTGTAGCTTCTCCTTGATGATAGCAGTATGAAGAGTTCATGTTGTTGGTGGGTTATGTCCTTAGTAATGATATGGGCCCTCCTTTTATAGATGCTCTATAGTGCAAGATGTGCTATTGCATCTATTTTTTTTTTCACTGATTATACATCCCACTGTACAGCCTTGCAGTCCCATACTGTACTGTTCCTAAAACACACTTTGATGAAGGAAATGAGGATACTCTCAAAAGTGAATATGTAGAAGTTGCTGAAGTTTGTGTTGTCATTCCAAACTTCCTCAACATTCTCGGCAAATACTAACACTGTCAAGCTTTCCCCGACACTTCTTTGATGTTGTACAGTAGGTCCAAGTGAAATCCTCAGAGATGTTAATGCTAAGAAATTTAAATGTGGCCACTCTCTCCACGTCAATCTATCTAATGTACAGTGGTGGGTACTGTCCTCTTTTCCTCCCTGTGGTATTAATCATCTTCATTTTGCTGGTATTAAGAAGGTGATTGTTTTCCTGACACCACTTCACAAAGCCAACTATCTCCATCCTGTACGCTGACTCGTCAACCCCCCAGAAATCAGTCCAATAATGGTGGTACTGTCCACAAATTTAATAATGCTGGTGTGATGCTGGGAAGCAACACAGTCAACAGTGAAGAGACTGTACAGGCTGGGACTCAAAACACAACCTTGTGGGGTTCCTGTATTTATGGTTATTGTTTTTATAACTATTGTTCCCCAGCCTGACTGACTTGAGTCTGCCAATTAAAATGTCCAGGACCCAGTTGCAGAGAGTAGGAGGCACACCTAGAGTGAAGAGGTTGTTGGTGAGCTTAGCTAGTATCACAGTATTAGTATTAAAGCCTAGCTATAATCAATAAACAGCAATTGGGGCGTAGCAGTCCTTATTTTCCAGGTGTATAAGAACTGTATGCAATGTTGTGCTAACTGCATCCTCGGTTGACCTGTTTGGTCAACAGGCAAACTGCAGGGGGTCCACTGTGATGGGTATGATTGTCTGAATGTGGCTCATAATGGTTCTCTAGAGGCTTTTCATTACTGTAGGAGTCAATGCAATGGGCTGCTAGTCTTTCAGACAGTTAACTTTGCACTTTTTTGGCAGTGGTATAATGTTTGTTCTTTTGTAGCAAGTGGGGATTGTGGCATGTATAAGGGAGAGATTAAATATGTCAGTCAGAATATCAGCAAGGGTTGAAGCACAAGTTTTGAGTGCACATCCAACAGTGTTTGAGGAGTTGTCTGTTTGCTGGATAGAGGAATACAGGGATATCTTTAGACTGCCCAAAGTGAGGTACAAAAGACTTCAAATTTAACAATGTATACGAAAAAAAATAAACTTGGATTTTAAAATATATCTGCACTGCAGCCTGATCAAAAATTCAACTCTGCTTATTGTCACTGTCAATGTTAGGTCTAAAAAAAGAAAGAAAGAAAAAAAATTAAACTTTTTTTTCTTGATGTATTTATGTGAATGAACATGGGACATCATAGTGGTACCCCAAGCAACACTGCTCACTCACAGCAACTGGAGTCTTGTTCAATTACCTACTGAGATGCCCTCAGCACAGAGCATGCCTTTCTTTCTCATGTTTTGTTGGTTTCCCTTATGGTCCACATGAATATTGAAAGGATTACTGACAGATCTACAGAAGCCAGCATGAGCAAGGAAGGATTTGTGTGCACGTGCATCCATCAACCACATGTCATCCCATTTAGGGCTGCAGCACAGTGCCAAATACTGCCAGCAAAACATTCATTACCCTGTGATATTGTATTTATTTGGAAAAGACAGTAATATTTTTGGTGCAGCTACAACCACTGCTTTGAAAAAAATACATTCACTTTTTGCTCTTGCTAGTTCTAACACAAAACAACCAAAGTCTATTTGAATAGTAAGAACAAAACCTTGATGGTCCATGGTATGGCACAATTTACAAATTTACAACAAACCTAATATGTACATATTTGAGTAGAAAACTATTAAGAAATGGTGCCTCAGCTTTGATTTCAGCCCCAACTCTGGATTTGTGATACTGTACTGCTATTCACTGCACCACCTTGTCGTTCCTTTTGAAAACACTTCTGAAACAAAGCAAGAGAGGTTCATTCTAATGAGTAAGCCTAGTCAGAAGCTGATTTAATATCCATGAGTACTAGCATCTGACAAACCAATTACACTATAGCCCATATATATTTTCTCAGAAACATTTAAAGACTGATGGTCAAAATCCAAAAAGACACCCAGATCCAAAACTTTAAAGAGACAAACAAACAGAAAGACAGATAAATATATAGTAATTTATTTGTCAAAACAGGTAAAAAATGGAATCTTGTTGTGTTAACATAAGTCAGGAGGTGCAAAGACATGTGATGTACCACCATATTACTATTAATATGCTGAACGTGTTATAGGTGGTATTGTAAAAATGCATTTAATGTTTAAATAAATACTTTGATAGATATAACAATGGGCGGAATGGTGGCGCGGTGGGTAGCGCTGCTGCCTTGCAGTTAGGAGACCCAGGTTCACTTCCCGGGTCCTCCCTGCGTGGAGTTTGCATGTTGTCCCCGTGTCTGCGTGGGTTTCCTCCAGGTGCTCCGGTTTCCTCCCACAGTCCAAAGACATGCAGGTTCAGTGCATTGGCAAATCTAAATTGTCCCTAGCGTGTGCTTGTTGTGTGTGTGCGCGCCCTGCGGTGGGCTGGTGCCCTGCCCAGGGTTTGTTCTCTGCCTTGCACCCTGTGTTGGCTGGGATTGGCTCCAACAGATCCCCGTGACCCTGCAGTTAGGATATAGCGGGTTGGATAATGGATGGATGGATATAACAATGAAAAAAATATCCAAATTAACCTTGTAGTGAAGGTTTTAGTAGGTGTTGGATACATTGTTTTCATTATAAAGAGATAATAGACAGAAGGATAATGGACTTTATTTTACAGGTGGGGGGTGTGCCTCACTTTATGATTTTTGACCTAAAAGGTCACTAGTAAATTAAATCCAAAAGTATACATCATCCAAGTTAATAGGTGCTGTGGCACTGTCAGCAATCTACTTCTCAAGAAACCCATCCATCTGTTAATTCATTTTCTCAAACTTCCTTTCCAACACAGACTCACATGGTGCTAAAATTAGGAGACTGAAGGCACTGTATATTGTCTTTACTTACAAAGATAGCTATACACAAGTAATTTTCAGTTTCTATCATCTAAAAACATGAATTTTAGATTTACAATTGACTGTAAATTGGTCTAGTGAGAGTAAATGTGTGATATTTCTCTTTTAACAGACAAGTTCAGTATTTTTCAAGTCAAATGTCTTCACAATCATGGCATATATTAATTTGCCACTTGAAATTGTGTTCTAAAGTGAAGCTTTTTTGTACGGTTTAAAATCGCCTTGTATGTTTTTGCAGTTTACAATGGGGCAGAATGGTGCTAGGGTCCAAAGGTGAAAGAAAAGCCTTAAAACAAATATGTCCACTTTGAAGCAACAAAGGTTTTAACTCAAGAAAACATGCCTTCCAAGTTTATGAGGCACCTTTATCATAATGGACAGAACCTAGAAAAAATTATTTTATCACAGACTCTTGGTCCTATTTTCAAGATAAGGAAGCTCATTTGTCTTCTTGCAGCAGCCATCATGAGTAGTTATAACAATCCAGTGCTGAAACACCCAATTCCTTTACATTCTTTGGTGTTATTTTGTATAGCCTATAGAGCTAGATGAACGCTGAGTGGTAACATTGTGAGAACAGCACATGAGTTTCATTTTACTTTGTGCACATGACAGTACTTATGAACTGAATTGATTACACTGCAATGAATCTTTAATAAAAGCCAAACATTTTTAAAGGAGCCAAGCCACTTATTCTGTGACATTTATCAGAAAATGAAAAAGGCAGAGTGTGTAACAGAACAGAGTGAAGCACCATAAACCAATTCTTGACTTTTTAATAAATGATGAATCACGCTCATAGACGATATAATAAAAGACCAGAGCAGAGTGTTTTTGACTGAGTAAATTGATATTTATGCCAGAAATCCATAAATACATCAGGAAAACATGCAAACTCCAAGCAGAACACAACACTGTGAGGTAGGAATGAAAGCCCATTGTTTATGTTAAAACATCTGTACTGAACTTGCTAAACTTCAACCCGATTAACCCTAGCTGAATTGGCATTGCTAAGCTGGTCCTGTGGCGTTTGTGTGTGCGTGGGAGTGTTCGCTCTGCAATGGACTGGTGCACTGTCTCAGTAATGTACCTGACTCATATCCATCCAAGGTTTGCTGGGAAAGTTTCCAGCTGTACTGCAAAACTGCCCTGGATAAGAGGGATGAATGCCAATAACATCTGTTCAGTTCTTGTCATTTTATTACATGCAACAGGCTGTGCTTGAAATGGAACCAAATAATTGCTTGCATTCTTTTTTGTAGCCTGCTTGTTCCTTCTTGCAATGCATTTCAAATTGAATGCAATTTCTTACATGAGTAGATGTGGGAGATCCCCTCAGAGTTTAGTGCATGCTGTTAGAAGGATATTATTTAGAAGCACAGGCAGGGGCCGGTGCTGCAACCATTTACAGTAGATGCTCTGCCTCTAAAACATAAACAAATGCTGGTACAGTGTACGGCCCCACTTCAAGCCTAGGCTATGAACCAGCTCAATATTTTACCTCACTGAAATACATGTGTGCCTTGGCAATCCAGTGGTAGTAGGTAGAAAGCAAGAATTGCATGACCTTTTTCAGTTATTATTGTTTCATTGTCTAAGACAGTAATTCACATGTGGGCATCAACATTTAATGTCGATACCAGTGCTTGGCAATGACTTTCCAAAATGGATGCACTCCCCTGGCCATGAAGGATGACACACTCTTGTGGAGGAAGTCCAGCTTAGCAAAGTAAGGTGTACAGCTGGTCTCCCTTTAAAACAGCTGAATTTAAACAACAATGGTTTGCTTTTTCCATTCTTAAAAGGACATGAATACACTGATTTGCAAATTGTGTGTAATCAAGACATGGATCAATACTCATTAACATTTTTGGCAAGTTTTAAGGCTTTTCATCACATTAGGATTCTGATACATTTTAGTTCCATTCTAAAGCACAAGAGCAAGCTAGTTAATTTTATTTATTTATTTATGTTTATTTGTTAGTTTGTTTGCTTATAAAATTTGGCTCATTTTAAAATGCAATTTAATGAGAAAAACTAATATATACCATGATTGTGAAGAAATAATTTTGACTTGAAAAATGCCAAACTTAACCTTTAACAAAATGGTGACCTTTCCAGGGCTGTAGTAGATGCAACCAAGATCGTTTCAGACTAACTGCAAACTAATCGTTCACAAAGCAGGTACAGAAAATAGATAGTTGATGAAACGCATACTTTAAAATGTGCTGCATGGTTAAAAATGCAAAGAAATCAAAGCTTCTAAATTTTGGAGCACACTAACTGATTACTGAAACGTTTTCACTCCAGATGTAAAAGAGCATTCATTTAGGCAACTTACACATTAGTAGGTGTATTTAAGAATGAGGTAGCCAGCCGAGTTGCTGGCTGTAGTTCAAAGATTATGCACTTTTACAATAAGTATACAAGATAGGCCTGTGGTCTAGTGATCAGTGTGGCCTAATGGTTAAGGCATTTGCCTGTCATTTGCAAGGTTGCTGATTAATCCAATTCACTAAGTAGCCTTGAACAAGTCACGTCAAATGTTTGAAATATCAAAAAAGAGCCAGGGAAATGGAATTCATAATATAATGGAGTAATATAAAGTAAGAAGTGTTTATTTACAAACTTTATTTCTGCTAGGAGGGTGCTCCATGAGATACTTAACACTTAAAATGTCTATAAATAGCCCAGATAGTATGGGCCCACCATGTGGCACACAGCTAGCCAAGTAGCCATAGATAAGGACAAATAACCACAGGTCAAAGCTTGAAATGGAAAACAGCCATACAAAACTCAAAAAAAGTCCTTCACCTGTCTTCTGCTCCTCCAGCTGTCTTCCTGTACTCTGTGGAGTGACTTTCCCAGTGGGCAGATAGTGGACAAACCTCAATGTACAAGCACTGGTCCACCTAGTTTCTACCTTGGTCTTTTAATGAGGTCTATACTTAAACTAGATTTCAACAAAGCCAGTGGTGAAAGAACAGGTTAAACCATAACTGCACTTGTATAAGTTTTCCTCAGTGATGTTTAGGAAGAGTGGTAAGCTGTGAACCTCAGTTTTCCTCCTGGGTAAGTGTGTGGAGAACAGACTGCCAGCTAAACGCTGAGGTTACATTGCCTTCTTCTATCACACACTACACCCCCCAACATATCACATACATCTGAAATGATTGTGTTTCTTTACTTTGTGCTTGTATGGTTCATATTAAGGTTAAACCTACTGATCTTCACAATACCAGCTGCTGCCAAGGACCACATTTTTCCCTAACAAAATTACTCTATATTATCAGCCAACTTGTATATATATATAAAATAAATAAAAAGTGAAAAGGCAGGCACCCCAGTCTCATATACTTAAAGTGCCTGTATCTTGCATTCTCAAGTCCTCTGTCTTCATCACAGCAAGATTTGTCTGACACGGTGCTCCCTGTGCCTTCATTTAAATGGATTTTGAGGCAGAACATTCGAGTCAAGGGTAGTGTTTTCCAGTTCGTGAGAGCAACACCAGAGCTTCTAGATGTTCTTTTGCATCTCCTCTCTGTTTCATATGACATTTTCCCAGGACCTTCTTTAATGAAGGGTCTATTTCTGCCCAGAGTGACATTTATACAATATGCAGATTGCCGGTATTCACAAAAACAGATATGGTACCCAACCATGACTTTGGCTACCTTGAACAAACTACACTGCAATCACAGTAGATAATCCCTTTTATGATATCATCACATCAGCTCCTTCTCACTCTTAGGTAAATAAATTGTGCTTAAATTATACATCACCTCTAAACAGTTAAATAAAACCTAACCCTCATTTGAGCATGTCTCCTACTGCTGTAAAGACCACCAGCTGCAGTGCAATGGCTCACCACAGCAGCTGCTCATTCCCCTCAATGTGGCTTCCTCCTCATAATCCATCATTGACCACTTGGCTTCTCATTTAAAGAACACAGCCCCTGATGTCAAGCATTGCCTTCCAAGAGTTCATCAGCACAGCTGCTGTTCCTCTTGTTAGTTTTCCTGCCTCTTAACTCACTACTGTCCTCCTGTTATGTCCAACAACCTTAAAAGACAATGACAAGTATATACATCATCAAGGTTTTCTCAGAAGAATGTCTTCTTTTCCGTTAACCACAACCATGTGTTTGTAGGTAGGCTGGTAGCAGATTCTCGTCTTTCTAAGAAAGGACTTTAGACCAAAATGGGTATTCTTCTCAGGACATCAATAAAAAAGAACATAAATAGAAATTTCAATGTGTTAGTGCCATCTCCACTCCAAAGTTGTCACTTACACAAATGTCTAGTTAGTGTCCACAACTTGGAATCCTGTTTCACTGCCTTTCATTTACCTTAAAACATACTGCTCTGACCTTACTGGCTGACAGACTTTAATTTGAAAATTGATGTCAAGCAAGTAAAGAAAGCAACTTATGCTCAGAGTATTGCTTCAACAACATAAAGAATTAGTAAAGAATATTAGAGCAGTAGCTAGTATGGACACTGTGTTATCATTCTTCATAGCTACGCATGTTCTTGATGTTTTTGTCATCTACCTGCTTATGTAATTGAGGCTTTCTATTTTTAGTTGCTCTACTCTTGCCGCAGGATTGATCTGGTGTGTCCTTACGGTCCTTGAGCTTCTAGAGCTTGTCTCTTTAAATTTGGCTGTACTATGTTCAGTGCAATATACCTAAAATTCTTGGATCCTTCCAGTACCGTAGTAAAGTGTGATGCAACAAGCCTGAGGTCAGAGGGAATTAGAAGAGAAAGAAGAAAATGTACATGTTAAAGGAATTCATAGAGTGAGTCGAATCATTTACATTTACACGAACATTTACTGACATGCTAGGACAGCCCACAGTGGCTTCCATCACACCTCAGACACTTTGACAGACATGTACTGTATTATCATACAAGGACTCAGAGCTCCACATGATGCTTTTACTGCACACCCAGTAATTTGACTGGATACATGAGCTCCTTTGGAGATTATGGAGAATATTTGTTGATGACAAAAGAGGTTTATCTGCAGATGCATTGTGCTGCATCCTTGTTACAGTCCTTTAAAACAACAAGGGAAAGGGCTTAGAATATGCAGCTTATAGCTCATTATCTCCTTACTTTCAGATATGAATAATTTCAAAGCAGAGGGTATGAACCTTTATTAATAACTGGGACTGTCTTAATCCCAGCTAGGCATATATGTTGAGAAAGAGGCAAAATGTGCCTATCACATTTTTGTAAAATGCGTAAAATGACTCACAAAGGAAAACCTTTGTACAGGAATCTGAAAAATTCCACAGCTGATGCTGTAAAACATACTCCTGAGAGGAAGCTGACAGACTTTTTATGGCCTGAGCTGCCCATTTCAGTTGCACAGCCCACTATCAGGGCACATCATGGCACTCACTCTCAGCAAGTGTGATGAGACAAGAGCGGCACAGCCTCATGACAGCCTGTTGGTTAGACCTGTGGCTTGCTGTCCCTGAAGTGTAGGACAGAAAAGTGACAGCAGTGCTGGCTGCCACTCTACCTGCCTCCATTCACAGCCACATATTCAAAGTGCCTTTGTCAGCTTACTGTTATTCAACTGTCACTTTCCAAGTAGGGAGGCCATGCTTCTCTGTAGATGAATTATCAGCTGACCACTGTCTCTCTGAATAGGTTGGAAAACCTTAAACTAATATATTTCACTTTTAAAAACCAAAATAGGGCATGTGGCAGAATAAAACTTGCCTATACACAAATATGTATAATCAGAAGGACAGAAGAGTTATCAGGATGTGTGCACTAAGTAAAACAATAAATTGTTATAGTCAACAAACATGTTTTGTCTAGTGCAGTTTAACAGTCAACACCATTGTAATGCAATTCAGAAACAATTGTTTATGTATTTTGTTGTTTTTTTCCTTTTTATACAGTTGTCATCAGACACGTTAAATGGTTTTTCTCATGGTTACATAGTGGATCAGAAAAAAGAGCTGAATTAATAACTTTCTGATTTAGAAATTCAATTCCTTAGGTACTACAACACAAAATCAATGGTAGGGAGGGTGAGGAGCAATCCATGGCATGCTTTCAGATTGAGATGATGGCTTTCTGGAGATATCACAACAGTGTGGGTCACTGGGAAGAAGAATCTGCTTCAAAAAGCTTCCTTTGTCTCTCAGACAAAGATGAACTCACTTGAAAATGGAACGAACTTCTCACAATGTACTGTATATGCCCTGTTTCTTGACAACTTTAAACAATAGATCTCAAAAAACAAAACTGACTTATAAGCCTTTTATACACTTTCCAAAATGATTTGTTCACTGTGAGTTATTTAATGGTTTTATCCTATTGAAACTCAGACAATAAAATAATATAAAATTGGCTCATTGAGCCTTCAACCTGGAAGACAGGAGTTATTGTTATTGGTTTATTGCCTGCATTCAGGTAGGCATCAATTGTGGAACTTAATTACATAATAGGCCTTGAACAACCAACAATCCTACTACACTGCTGTATTTCAGTGTTACATTCAAAATCACCCAATGCCAAAATTACTGCCAGATGAGCGGGCAGAAACCAGACCCAGCGCAATAGATACTGAAACAGACCATTACAGTGCAAATGTTACCACAACACGCCAATCTAGAGATGTAAATTAATAATGGAGTTTCTTTAGAGAGACCCATGGGAACACTGGGAGAAAATACAAATTATATACTAACAGTGACCAGGCTAGAATTCAAACTCAGTGTTTTGAGACTGACATGCAGCAATACTGTCAACTGTGTGGCGATATCACTCCTTTCTGAAACATTTATTTTAAGTATATAACAAAAATAATAAAAAAATCAAAAAGAGTACTGGCTGGATCAGGAATTCTCCCTACTATGGATGTGGAGTTGAATCCCAGTCTGGTCACTGTGCATGCAGAGTTTGCACATTCTCTCTGTGCCTGTAGTTTTTTTTCTCTCTCTGTCTATGTTGTCTGTTTCTGCCCCCACACACCAAATAAATTCATATTAGATTAATTGGCAAATAGGAATCAGTTCAGTATGAGTTACAGTGGGTGCATACATGAGTGTGCCCTGTGATGAATTGCTGCCCATCCATGGTTGTTTACTGCCTTATGTCCAGGGTTGATGGCACTGGGTCTCTGTATGAGCAAATTAAAAGAAATTGACAGATGTTTGGATAAAAGAATACAAAATAACAAATGATAGCAAAAAGGCAATATAGAAGAAATGAAGCAAAAAATAATCAGCTCAAAGCTTCCAGGTAAATTTGACCAAGATAACTCTTTCGGCAGTTTAAACTGAATTAGCATTTTAATGAAATTAGTTAAATACAAATATATTTAAAAAAACATAAAGGTTCCAATATTTTTCAAATGGCATTAAAGTTACTGATTCTATCTCACAGCTTCAGAATATAGAGTTTGAATATTGTCACTTTCTGTGTGGAGTTTGCACATTCTCACCATGTGCATGTGTTTTTCTTCCATGCACTGCAGTTTTCTTAGATCCATATGAATGAGTATGTTCTGAAAAAGTCTAGTGTCCTATCTATGTCTGGCTCCCACCTTTTGGTATTTTTGATAAGAGGGTATCTGACACACCTTGTGACCTAAGACTTGAATTAAGCCAAATTCCAAAATGGTTGAATGGACATTTATTTTCAAGGTACAGAGAGAGCCCAGAAGAGTACCACATTTCCAATGCTGATTCTACAAAAACACTACAAGATAAAAAAAATGTCATTACAGCACAAGAAAAGGTATACAAAATAGATTTGTTTCACTGTGTTTTAAAACTGATGTCTTTAATGGTGGCTATCATTAGCGATACACTCTTCGAGACAATGTCTGAATGCTCGCATGACTCATTCGGCCATTCCAAGGAGAATTGTGGAGATTTCGTGGCAAACAGCATCCTTAAGGGCTTCAAGGTTTTGAAGTCAGTGTGTGTATACCTTTAACTTGAAATCCCCACAAGAAGAAATCGCACAGAGCGTGGTCAGCTGAACTTGAAGGCCACCAGATATAATTGCGCAGGGAGATCAGCTTCCATGGAAACATTTCCTGTAAAACTCGAATGGATCTCCGCATCGTATGACCTGTTGCTCCAACCTGTTAAAAACAAGAATCAATCACATCCACTTCTTCCAGTTGGGGCCGCAAAAATTTCTCTAGCATTTCAATGTAATATTCTGAAGAGACGGTGACCGTTGCTCCCACTTCCTCAAAAAAGTAAAGGCCTACAACGCCATATTCTGCAACGGCGCACCAGACTGTAACACACTCACTGTTCAGGGGTCTTTGATGAAGTTCACAAGGATTGGTTTCAGCCCAATAGCGAACTTTTTACTTATTTACATAACCATTCAAATGGAAATGTGTTTCGTTGCTGCACATGATGATGGTATCTCAATGAACAGCTTGCAGAATGTTCATGCACAACTCTCTATGGCTCTCCCAGTCTCTCTCAGTGAGTTCCTGCACTACCATCATTATGTATGGATGGAAATTAAGGTCTTCATGCAAAATCCTCATCAAAGACGTGTTGGAAATGCCTAAGGCAAAAGCATGTTTATGTGTTCTAGGAGACTGCAAAATTGATGCCCATAGAGCTTGGATGTTTTCAGGCTTTTGTACAGTCCGAGGATGGCCTGGAGATTTTCTATTCAATGTTGTACCCGTCTGTCTAAATTTAGCCAACCACTGAAGAAATGTTTTCCGATTTGGGACATCACCGTTAGGAGGAATGCTGAAGTGTGTTCGGAAGGCACGTTGCGCAGTGATGATGGATTCATTGTTTTTGAAGAATGCTTCAACAGCGAAAGCACGGTGTGCACTGGACCAAGGCATGTTGCAGACTGAAAACTACAAGGGATCGCCTATCAAAGGACCCCCACCCCAACCCACTTGGCTGCCTCAACCTCACACAATGACCTTGAAAAATGAGGTACTTCATTTTGGCTCACCCTGTACATTAAAAATATACACCTGTATTTTCTCATCTCTCCATTAAAAACATACATTTCCAGTAATCAATAGCACAGAGCTGCACAATTAATCATATACTAGCTGCGATTACAGCTACCATGATATATTAATTAATAAAAAGTGGCTATTACTTTATCCTATTTAGTACTTATGCTCTGTCAGAGAACAAGCTTTCCCAGTTAGAGACTGCTCTATACAGAAAATGAGTGTGTTAACCAATCACTGATACAGACATTAGGCATGAGTACATTAGCAAATCCAAGGAACTTGTATAACGCTATAAAGGAGTCCATGCTGAATGCATTTTTGGGTGTGATTTCTAAAAATGTCTTTTAAAATGTGCAAATTTATTTTTCTTCTGTTTCCAGCCACCTCCAGAAAAACTGAAAAGTGTAAGTAATGTTGAACCTAGATTACACAACACTTTTTTAAGTTTAAGTACCAAGATTATGTCAATTATTCATAATATGAAATTAATGTTGAACCGAAATAGCATACTGGGCAAACTGTTGAACCACTGAACTTAAATATACAAAACCAGCTAAGTTAAACCATGCATTCCACAAGAGTCAGTGCATGAAAGCTAAGCAAGTAGGATCCCAGTAAAGTTAGGTCCAAAACATACAGTATACATAAAGTTCATTTACCTGTTTACAGTAACGCATGCCCAAATCATGAAGGCTATCAAACGCAAATTCATATAACCGTAGTCATTTTGTCAAAAGGCAAGGCTCCGATTAAAACTGTGCACAACAATAGTTTAAAAAGTGATCAACATTCAGGATAAGAGAAACATCATCCTTTCCCGCAAATATAGTTTCGAAGTTGCATTGCCCTTACTTCATTCCAAATAGTACAAAAAGATTGGAATGAAACATGTGATGCTTTATGGAGCCCAAGCTGATTTGTGGTTGAGCAGAAATATGGAAGCATGCCTACGCCATGTTTTAGGTGGGGTTAAAGGAAACACTTGTTCTGTAACAGTAATATACAGTATAGGAGTATACATAGGTATAAAACTGGTTTTAATATATATATAATAACTAAATATTGAAAAAATAAATAAATATTTTCCTTCACTCAACAGAGAGAGAAAGAGAGAGAGATACAGACAGATAGAAAGGTTAATGGATGCCTGTCAAGAAACTTCAAGACCTCTTAGCTGGCAGGTGGCAGAACAGGGTCTGACAAAACTAGAATAAACTGATCCGTTTAAAGATGAACACAGATAGACTGGTATAACATTAGTATTCTTCTTTGTGCACGGTCACTAATTGAGAGGAGTGAGAAAGTATTAGCTCTTTCAGAAACAGGGAAGCTTAGAAGCTGCTTGATAAAGAGATCTAACCCTTTAAAAGCCACCTAGAAATTAAATGCATACAGTGACACCAGTGACCCATAGCTGATGTTTTAGCCTGGTATCTCATGAGCCAAGAAGAATCGTATTAAAACCACCTCAGGGGAGGCTTGCTATGAGTCTCGGGATAACAGGAGACTTGAAACAAAGGCAAGAAGGAGAGACTGAGGGGACAGAGCCAAAAAAGACAGACTAACATATATTGAAAAAGGAGGTGAGAGGAAAATTGCTTTATGTGATGCCTAGCAGGATGGCAAGTAGGAGAGACTCTTTACCAGAAAGAGAGATCATCAACACTGCAACAGCTAAACCTCCTCAGCTATTCTCTATCTTGAGTTTTGTACATTCTCCCTTTTTCTGCATGAGTTTTTGTCCAAGTATCCTAGTCCTTCACTCATCCTTCAAAGATGAGCAGATGAGGTTCACTGTTTGCTTTAAATCAATCCAGTATGAGTAAGTTTGAGTATACATATTAATGTAGGCTGCCATAGACTGACACTTTTCAAACCTGATTCCCCCGCCTTATGAGAGTCAGGACAGTCTACAACACTTGCTGTCTTGAACTGAATAAACCTGGTTTTGGTAATCCATAAATAGGTATCTGCACTGTACTTCTGAGTTTTCAGTGTACTACTGTATTCCTTGTGTGCTTTATTAATTGTAAACATACCCATTTTTGATTTCTTGAGTCTCCTCTGCATTACTAAGAATGTGCAGAAATGTCAAGATGGCAATAAGCCAAGCAGAAAAAAAACCTCCAAAAACTCCTTATAGAGGAAGTGATGCGGAATGAAGCACTGGTCCATCACAGGGCACAATGACACACATACACAAACTTACTCAGACTGGGCCAGTTGGGAATTAAACAAATATACTTGTCTTTGGAATGCTGGAGAAAACTACGGCACCCAGTGGAAAACTCACAAAGAGAAAATAAGAACATTTAAATTACACAAAAACAGTGCCTGGATCAGAAATTGAACCCACAAGGCCAGTGCCAAATAGAAATTATTGTACTACCACACTAACATCATTGTAAATATGTCAAAACTAAAATTCTCATATTAACGATCTTCATATATCAAGCAATAGAATTTCAACATAAGTGGCAGAGAAAAAGCTTAAACATTTTGACAGAAAAGAATCCACCGCCACCTCTTTCTCTCTTGACAGCAATTACTACCCCTGTTGATAAGTCACTTCCAACTGTGCACACTAGGACACTTCATATATGCCTTTTATGTTTCAGAAATGCTCAAGCCCTATCAGCTTGATTGGATATCACTGATGACTGTTGTTTTTGAGAACTGCCTCTCAATGTCCAACTGCATTCAAGCTAAACCTCTCAATTGGTCACCCAAGGTCATGCAATCCAGAGCAGCTTTGCCCTTATTCTCTGGGTTCACTGAAATATAGTTTTTCTTCCAGTTTTATTTTCTTTAGCAGAACACAGCAAAGTGTACTTTACAGTTTACTTATACATAGCTCCATCATTTCCCTATTGTTCCTGGCCTCTATTTTATTCTCTGCTATTCAACCTGTAACATACTACTTCCAGGACCATTCATAAGAGTAACAATGGAACCAATAAGTAATTAACTGTTTTCAGTTTAAGTGACTTGTTCAGAAAACAAAGTTTTTGTCATTTTTGCCTAATTTGAGACCCTTTTCCAGGACATTTAATACTGTATATCACTTGAATGGTTTGTTACAAACTACATGCAAAAGTGAGATTTCCTAAAATTCTTCCACACAGGCCACTTTTGAACACTGATTTGGATACTTTTTGTACAGACTGATACATGGTGATCCATGCAAGGTGCATGACCAATAAACATGGCTTAAGCCTATGGTCAATAAGGAAAAATGGTCCTCCCTTATTACAGGAGACTTAAAAATTTCGCACATATATATTAGAGAAGACAAAGTGTAGGATATGGTCAATGAAGGATGACCTCCGTTTACTTCTTGTAAAGATAAGTTACTGTATAGCGCACTCTTTTCTATTGTATCATGGGTCAAGGAAAGGCGACCTCCAGTATCTGCCCACAGATGAATGCTGCTTCTGCAGGTGGTACATCAAATGTATTCAGACACTGTCCTGTAATTCCTATAATAGAGAGGGCAATAGACAGAGCTTCAATTTATTTTATGACAGATGAGGGATTTTTCACAAATACAACACTAAATACAGGGGAGTGAATTAAGTTTGAGGATTTCAGAATAGGGTTTATAAAACAATTATATGATTATCAAAGACTTAAATTTATCTTATGTGCAGACACTAAATTTATTCATTTTCTGTACAACTGAACAATAAAAACTGTTTAAATTTAATACTTAAAAATAAAAATTCCACAAAATGTTATTAGTGCCACATCAATGTTACAAATACCAATATTAGTAAGAATATTATAATTGCATACAGTAAACTCTTTAAATCTGCCTTTATAACAACACACTTTTTAAAATCAGGTTTGTCAGATAATTACTAGCCAGGTTTGTGACATTTGTTTTAATTAGTGTCTGCATTAGTATATGGAGGTTATATTATCTGGTGTGGACTGGGACCCGTACACAGGCAGACGGACAACATGGTTCCACCACACACCGTTTATTTACAATCCTATATTTACAAATTGTGCTCACGCGCACCCCCAGTGCCTCTTGCACCGATTCCCCAAAGTCCAGGCCTCTCAGTCACTGTGCCTCTCTCTCTTGGCCGCCTCCCGTCCTCTCTCCAGCTCTGTCCTCTTCCACCCGACATCCACCGCTGACTGGAGGGAGGCGGCCCCTTAAGTAGGAACCCGTCCGGGTGTCTCCTGTCTTCTTCCCCCCAGCACTTCCTGGTGTGGCGGAAGTGCTGGGCTCCAGGGTTCCTCAGGCACCGGGGCGCCGCCTGGCGGTGGCCACGGGCCCCTACAGGGTTGGGCTTCCAAGCCCTCTACCTGTGGCCCCCAATACAACCAGGGCGATCGCCCCCTCGCGGTCTGGAGGTGGCACAAGCCCTCCTCTGGTCCTCCTGGGCGTCCCGGCTGGGCTCCAGCCCCGGCCGGGTACCACACGGGATATTCAGGGACTGGGGCGCCGCCTGGCGGTGGCCACGGGTCCCTACAGGGCTGGGCTTCCAAGTCCTTTACCCGAGGCCCCCAACATAACCAGGATGGACGCCCCCTCGCGGTCTGGAGGAGGCACAAGCCCTCCTCCGGTCCTCCTGGGCGTCCCGGCCGGGGACCACACTGGTTAAATAAACTTACTGAGGAGTAACATTTAATGGACAAGTCATATTAATTAAAATTTCGAATGTCAAAAACTCCTGAAGCTTTCAATTTTCCAAATCTCCACTTTTTCATCCTCAGCAACAAACATCCCAACATTAAGCCTACCTTTGTAAAATTAACCTTAAAACAGCTTTTGATGTTTTAAAGGTATCTGACATAAGTGATCAGACTTTGTTATTGCTTATGCCTGTGTACTAACCAAGAATTAGTCATTAAACTGGACTGACCTTAACTATAGTAACTACTTATAATTGTAACATTAAAATATCCATTTCACTATCAATGTTAGTAGCACATAGAAAATATAGCAGCATACTGCTGTTGCTACAAACTTGTACCAATAATCTATCCATCCATTATCCAACCCGCTATATCCTAACTACAGGGTCATGGGGGTCTGCTGGAGCCAATCCCAGCCAACACAGGGTGCAAGGCAGGAAACAAACCCCGGGCAGGGTGCAAGCCCACTGCAGAGCATGCACACACACACACACACACACACCCACCACACACTAGGGACAATGAAAATCTATAATCATTTCTCACACTGTGCTTAACAATTTTCAAAATTCATTCCATGAAAACAGGCATGAAGAATGCTATTTTTATTTAATTCATTTGTTAGAGTATTTGTATAGCCATACTTTAGAAGTAACACTCATTGTCTACTTCAGTTGTTTTAGTGGTCCATGTAAAATAAATTTAATACAATATGCTATCTAAATATATACTTTATTTAATACCATATGCTATCTAAATATATCATTTATTTAATACCATATGCTATCTAAATATATCATTTATCTATATAATGTCTTGAACGTTGTATAATAACATATTTACTAACTTGATAACCAGATTTCCTCACGATTTTCCTGTACTGATAAACTGGTTAAGCCATTTATTTACTGTTGTGCAGAAACTGAAAACCAGTGTTTTGTTCAGCTAAATATCATGAAAGTCTCTTGGATAATGAGGGAATACTGAAGTCTTGCACATAACCTTTATACCCAATGAATCATGCTGTATTTTCCAAACCAGCTTTATCCATTATAGGATCATGGCTGTGCAGACATTAGTAGGGTAGCCCAATGACAACAAATACATACTTTCAGTAGGAGTTGTTACATAGTTACTATTTGTAACTTTATATTGACTTATTGCAAGCACTATAAATAACATCATAGCCTCATGTTCAGATATAGATACAACCAAAACGTTGTTGTGGTATGCACCTACACACAGGTTGTTCAGTAATTAGGTACACATTTACATTGTAATGCATTTTTTTTTAAAGAACCCTGCTGCAACTTCATTTAAATGTTTTATCTTAACATTATTCACGCAATGCCCATTAAAATGTTGGGGATGTACTTATTGTACATGAAGAAAAGAAACTTCTTGTCTGAAGAAAACTAATGTCTTTTTTAAAATGATGTTGCATTTAGCTCTGTTTTTCTGTATTATTTCATCTAAATATGTTAATTTTATTTTCTTAGAGAAACTATTTTAATTGAAAATTATATTTTTTTTTATTACTTGTTAACTTATTATATTTTTGTTTATTATTGATGTTGTTAACAAATAACTGGAAAAGTTCAATTAACTTTTTTTTTTTAATTGCCTGGATTAGTGCTGTCACAGCTACTCAGCCATACATTTAAAAATATGTAAGAATTAACCACAAAAAAAATGTTAACTGTAAACACTTGATTGCAATGGAAATTATCATGTAACCAGACAGTGACATCTTCCAGGGGAGACTCCACTCCCTTTAACTCCTTTCAGCCCCATTGCTGCATCAGATTTCTGTGGTAAACACGATGGTTATCGAATTTTAGTTGCCAAACTAATGGACATGAATTTGTATTCAAAAACCAACAAACTAGACAGATTTAGTGTTTGCTGATTTGCGAAGTACGCTCTCTTAGCAGCCCATTCAGTTGAGCATATATAGAACTGTGAGCTTCCATTAATGTAATAAACAGTGTTTCACTACACAGAAAGTTTGTGTTTTGTTAATCTAAGGTATATAAATCTCTTGTCAAAATAGAAGTTAGAAAATACTGCCTAAATAACTTTTACTGTGAAATTAAAGTATGGAGCATTTCATCATCATTTTAGACCAGTCCCAGATACAGAGGCCATCACTTGGTTTGAAACTTACTACAATTTTTGTTACAACTACAAAAAGCACCGCTTGTGTTTTTCCTCAAAGATCAGCAGGTCAAATTATCTGATGACTCTAAATAGACAATATAAAAATAAGTGTGGTTGTGATCAAGCATGATGCCTCATCCAAGGCTGGTTACTCCCATAAGCCCTCTGCAATCAGGATCAGCATAGACCCCTGATCGCCATGACCCTGAAATGGACAATCCAGTTACAACATGAATGCATGGTTGGAAAGACAACTGTAGGCAAGTCAATTACAATCAAAGGATCAATGTGAAACCTTTGTTCTTTCATTGTGTCTATACAAGATCCTGCTTAAAAAAAAACAAATTCACTTTCATGTCAAACCTCTTACTTCACAGCTCACTCACAGCTGATTGGTGACCCCATCACATTTTCAAAGCACACATAAATTACACCTTATTATTTCTTAAGTAATTCCTTCATGGAATTAAAGTTGTAACACTAAAAGCCTTTTTTTTACCTTCAAAGGGTAGTTGAACGTCCCCACTTTATGTAGTTAAACCATGTGGAATTTTTAAAGAGGTGCAATTCCCACAATTGTGCACCAAAGTTCAAGCCCTGATTGCACATTGTGGGAAGAACTTTGAAAATCACAAGGCTATGCTAAGCTCTTTCTCCGAACCCTCTGAGTAGCAGCATGGATGCGTAGATGAGAGGTTTTCCCTTCCACAGCATACTGAGCTCAGACTTGGGAGTCAAAGAAAAGTGGCTTAGAAACAATTAGGAATTGTTTAGAGAACAAAAAAAAGTGAGTGACAGAGAGAAAAACAATGGAGGTCAGAGGAAAACGTGAGCCGAAAACATTGAGTTTATTACAGATATTACTTCATTTCCCAATTAATCTGTTACAAAAATAAATAAATTAAGTGTAATGTGAAGGACAAATCTTTATTTAAGAATATCTGAGACATTACAGTACAATCAATGAATATGGGAAGGTTCAGAAAACAAAGCTAGTATAAAGTGGCCAATAGGAGTCAAATAACTCTGTCCAGAAATATCTAGCAGACTCTTGTGAGATGTACAATGTTCCTGCGGTGTTTCGTGTCACCCAAATGAACAGCTTTTGGAGTCACTTAAAGGCACATGCAGTTGGCAAAACTGTGATTATCACAATGGCAATTCCTACAGAAAATGAGCATTAATTACTGCATTTTAACCTGTTTACTTGAATTGTTAAATGCTTATACACTGAAGAGTACTTTTTTTTTTTTACTGAATCTTGGTTACAATGGTACATCTATCCATCCATAATTCTAAAATTTCCTTAATCTACTTCCTAGTCATGAGGATCAAAGCTTATTGTAGCAGCATTGGGCACATAAGGAATGCTTGAATGCACATGCTCATGACAGGCAGACTTAGAGTAAACAATCAACCTAACTTGTACATCTTTAGGATGACAAAGGAAACTCGCACTACCAAGAGAAAAACATCTTATAAGGATAAAAGAAGAACAATGGAAGACATTCAAACATGTAGCAACGTGTGTATGCTTACACTTTTGACCAACAGTTTCAATTTCATACTCTTTGATTACTCTAATCTAAACAGACCCTTCAGTGTCCTAATATATGTGGTACCAAACCATATCTGGTACAATTGATTAACAAGTATTTAACCCTCTTCAATTTGATTTAATACAGCATATTTTGCAGATTCTGTGTTAGCAGATTTTTCTGAAAAACCTAAAGCTTATAAAAGGAACCATAACTGAATACACATTGGAGAATAAAAGTTGCACAATACATATTGTTACAGAATTATGTTTAGCTAACTTATTTAACCAAGGTGACTTACAATATCAGGATGTAACACAACTCTTTAAAGAGTTATTAATAGCTGACGTTTGTATTAAAGTTGAAATTGCGGAAAAGGTAGGCAGTAGGCTCTGTTTTTATGTACATAGGTTTACAGTCATTATTTTCTCCTTACTTGAATTCTATTGAGAGAAAATTTATTGTACATTATTGTACATTTACTCATTTGGTTGATGCCTTTAACTTATAATATTTAAGATACAATTTGTTATATTTCTTTTGGTTTTCCAATTGGAGAATAGGCATGAGAAGAGACTTGCTCATGGTGACACTCTGTCAGTAGCAGTACTTAAACCCACAACCTCCTGGTTTGCAATGCAAATCCTTAACCACTACACCACACTGCCTGGCATTTGGCTGTATTGTAAACATGCCACCTTAGTCTAGGAGACAAGAGTCTCTCACCTCAACCCCAAAATGCAAAAGTGTGGCAACTCTGCATTTGAATATTATATACTAATAAATCTGGCATTGCACTACTGTTCATTTCAATTGGGCTGGTTTTGTGCTATTCTTAAAGAGATTTTAGGCTATAATTCCAAGTGATATCTGGCAACACAGACTGCTCTGGGTAAGCAGTTTAGAAGATTGATGGTTCATGGAGTAATAAAATGCATTGTATTTTAGCTTTACACTGCTTAGAACTATATTTGTGAGGTTCAGTTTTGTGATTCTTAAAGTGTCACCCATATATATATATATATATATATATATACAGGAAATGATTACACCTCAAATTCTCATTTGATTATTCCTAAATATGTGCTCACAAGAATGACTTATGAACGCTTTAAAATAACTTCAGCGTTTTTTTTTTTTCTGTCTGGCACATTCTGGTATGAGAAATCTCCCACATATAACGGTTGACTTGTCCTGATGGCTTGCTGTGCAAGTTGTCAGGCTTAACTGGAATTATCAATATTTTTGGCCCTTTATACCTCGAACAACTTTAACTTTAGGCCATTGTTGGACTATATTCTGTGCAGGAAATTAGACCCTTATGATAACGAATAAACCAATAAATAGCTTTCTTCAGCAAAAATGATGACAAGGACTTGAAGTTGTATGTACCACATCAACTGACCCCAGAGGTACACCCCCTCTAATAGGATATTGGGGTTCAAAGTTATTTCTTTTCACAAAACATTGAAAAAATGGGGATTATAGGCAATGTGGAGTGTCACTGTATGCAAATTTGAGGTTGTATAAATAAGAGAATTCTGATCTCTACCACCGCACGGCACCGCATGTGCTGCACAGCCGCCCTGCTGCTAAGTACTAAATCTACAATAAAATAAAATAAAAATAAAAGAGTAATAATTCCAAAACTCTTTGCTTTTAATATGAAGCTGTAGTATATGTGTACCAAATTTCAGGTCAATAGTTCAAACGGTTTGCGAAGTACCGGTGATTTAAAATCCTGGACAGACAAAGGGACAGCCACGGTAATGTGTAGCATATTATATATAAAGGCCAGTAACGGCACACTGCACAATAATGTGCACTTGACTTGAGCATTCCTAGTTTTCTTACTCTTTCTCTGTACGTTTGCTCAGATGTTGACGCACTTGCTGCTTCTTGAGCAGCTCTTCTTTTCTCCACCATAGCAGCCCGCTTCTTCTCTTCTTTTGTTGGCATCTTTTCGCGTTAAAACTGATTAAGTCAGTGTTTGTGTTGAAATTACTTAGTATGTTTTCCTGCATTTTTCACTTAAGCTGGCACTTAAGTCTTCAATCAGCTTCAAGAATAATTTAAGATATAAAGAGGTAGAGGAAGTGACGGCGAAGGTGGTAGGGATGAGAACGGGACCCTATGATTCTACAATAAGATAAAATAAAAATAAAAAGAGGAGTAACCTTGGAGGTCAATCATCACCCCAAAAGCGGACAGTAGACGTCACATAGTATATGTGTACCAAATTTCAGGTCAATAGGTCAAACGGTTTGCGAGCTACAGGTGATTTAAAATCCTGGACAGACAGACTATTTCAAGGTCAGCAATTATTAATATACTGTAGCTGTTTGATCCTTTACAGACTTCTATCTGAGGGTGAGACTTTAAACATTTAAATTGAAGCATACATTTTAATATTTCAAATATATGATGCACCAAATCTTAATTATGTACTTCTACCTCATGATGTAAATACTGTAATTGCATTTTTTAATGAACATCCCGAATTAGGACGGTTTACACTAATTAAGACATTTTGTAACATAATATTCCAAATCTGCTTAAAATAATTCAGAGCTAAAGCCCATATCTGCTTTATATACATTAAGAGAAAAAGGAACATGATAGGCCCATCACCAGAACCACTCTCATCCCCCACAAATTCAATAATGCCACTCGATCATAAATGCGAATTTTGCCTGGCCGTCATTAGGTAAAATAAATGCAATTCCTTTAAACGTTTAAAGGGCTCACTAAACAGTCTGTGCTTTTTTTATTATTATTATTATAACCCACGAACCACACACTCGGAGAATATACGAGGGACGTTCAAAAAATTTCCGCACTTTTTAAACTCTGTTTATTAAGAATTTCATAAACAAATTACATCACTTTCTACATAGTCACCTTCGTTTACGATGCAATTCTCCCAGCGTCGTAACAACTTTTGGTACTTGTGTACTAATCGGACGGCAGTGAAACCTCGCCAAAAAGCCCACCACTAGAATGGGTAGGAGGACCCCATCAATTTCTATATATTTTTTATCCCAATAAATGTTATGAATTCGTCAAAACAATTGTACGTATGTATTTCTATAATATTCCAATTTCTGTACATTTTTATATATTTTTATCCCAATAAATATGTTATGAATTTGTCGATTTGGAAGAATGGACCGTGAGATCGACAGGCGGATCGGTGCGGCATCCGCAGTGATGCGGGCTCTGCATCGGTCTGTCATGGTGAAAAAAGAGGCAAAGCTCTCAATTTACCAGTCGATCTACGTTCCTACCCTCACCTATGGTCATGTGCTATGGGTAGTGACCGAAAGAACGAGATCGCGAATACAAGCGGCTGAAATGAGTTTCCTCTGCAGGGTGTCTGGGCTTTCCCTTAATGATAGGGTGAGAAGCTCAGTCATCCGGGAGGGGCTCAGAGTAGAGCCGCTACTCCTCCGCATCGAGAGGAGCCAGATGAGGTGGCTCGGGCATCTGATCAGGATGCCTCCTGGGCGCCTCCCTGGTTAGGTGTTCCGGGCACGTCCAACCGGGAGGAGGCCCCGGGAAAGATCCAGGACACGCTGGAGGGACTATGTCTCCCGGCTGGCCTGGGAACGCCTTGGGATTCTCCCGGAAGAACTGGAAGAAGTGGCCGGGGAGAGGGAAGTCTGGGCCTCTCTGCTTAAGCTGCTGCCCCCGCGACATGACCCCGGATAGGCGGAAGAGGATGGATGGATGGAATTTGTCGATACACTTCTGTTTTCTTTTGTCATGCCGTCCGTCCGTTTAGTACACTACTCCTCCCACCTTCACCGTTTCCAACGGAAATATAAAAGTGCGGAAACTTTTTATTTCATAGTAACACGAACTGTTAACATTTTCACCGTTGACTACTTGAACGGGAAAATGATGTGCTATTACTCACTTCTGGGTTCAACACAAATATATCTCGAAAAACATTGTGGGAGAGTTGAGAACAGCATGCTCGTTATGATCTCCAGCCCGACACCGCCGGCCATCTAGCCCCGTGGCCTCCTACTGGCGCTGGGCGAGAGCTATTTGGCACGGCGCTCTCAATTACACGCTGTTGACGCGTGTCAAGTTAAACGCCCGGCCCGCCAAATTTGAGAGCGGCGCAAGCAGCCTCGGCAATGTCCAATAAGAGCACGTGGAATATTCAACACGTCCCAAGCATTCATTTATCCACTTCCCCATTACTCCATTACATGTCTAATACAAGACACTCATCAATCAACTGTTAGCGGTCCATAATATAAAACACAATAAATGCATTGTGACTGTAAAATACCATTTATTAAAAAGAACAAAACACACAAATTAAGCACATAAATTAAAACCGCAACGCATACATGTTAAAGCATGCGTAGCCAGCGTGAATCGGCTGGTTTACTTGTGATGGTGTCTTTGTAGCAACTGCTTTCAAGATGGGACGAAAGGAGAGAGAAAAAAGTAAACGATTGTTGTGGAATACGGGACCGCTATTCCGAAAACCAAGAACACGAGGCAGGGCATTCAACATGACCTCTCGTGTTCTCCACTTCATTATTAGCTAAGCTGTCATCTAATTCGCCGGCTCCACTTTGAAGCCATTGTCTAAATGTGGCCGATGTCTTGAGATGGGCCACAGCGCCTATGACGGAGGTCACGAAATGCCACTAGGCAGATACCCCAAAAACAGCCCCAATGTATAAACCACTGGGCAGCCGTGCATACGATGGGTGATCGTGACTGTCCTCCAAGGTATTGCGTGGGGCTGCAATTACACCCTGTTGTTGTTGAAGATTTTGCCAGGTAACGTGAGCACGCTACCGTTGAGACTGTCAGTCACCAGAGCAGTGACAGGCAACCTTTTTCGAGTTGCGGCGCACTAAGTCCAAAAATTTTCTTTCGCGGCGCACCTGGGGGACTGCCCATAAATAAAGTCGTGCCGACACAATCTATGGACAATCGCCAATAAAAACGGTTAATTTTATAAGTTTGAAAGACATTTTATTAATAAAGGAATCAAAGGATACATCTTAAGTTTAATTAATTTGAACGTTGAGATTGTTTTTCAGCACATATGAGACTTGATGCGAGGATCAATTTTCGAAAGACAGACGCACATTTCCTTGTCGATCATTTGAAGTCTCTTAAATTTCTTAGACTTCATTTCCGTAAGTGTTCCGTTATCTGTTTTTCCAACATAAAATATATATTTTTAAACATTATCTTTTTAATCATCCAAAAGTTCAAAAACACTAGCAATTTTAAATATTTTACAAAAGTTTTCGCGTCGCCCCTAGAAAATTCCACGGCGCGCGCACCGGTTGCCCGACAATGCACTAGAGTGATGTTATGTGTGTCTCGTGCTTGAGAAGTAGCATTAGAATTCAGGTGGATTAAATTTGGCGTAATATCTATTGGCAGAGGGGTATATGGAACACCGTTTGTACCAAAATACAATAAATAAAAATCGGGAGTGGTCTCCCCTAGACCTTCTCGTATACTCAGATATGGGGTTGGATATCTGAGGAGTAAACCGCAAGACAATGACTATATTTCAAAATTACGTACACTAAAGAACCATCAACAAAAAATCAAATTAATAATATATTGAACAATTATTATTAAAAAAAAGTTGAATAAATCGGACTCTGCAGCTGCAAGAATAAAAAGTAAAGTACCACTTCCGGTTAACGGAAATAGCCCAAAAGTTGATAGAAATCTACGTTTTGTGCCTAATACTTGTATGCAAAATTTTGTTGACCTAAGTGAAAGCGTACTCAAGCAATCGTGTTTACACACACACACACACCCTCACAGACATAATTCCAAAAGTGGTGTTTTCTGACTCAGGTACGTCTAAAACGTCGAGATTCATCAAAATCTCGAAATGAAATATTTGGAGGATTCCAACACTTTCCCTATACTTCGTATACGAGAAACTAAAAAGGTAATTATTAAATAAACAATTACATGAAAAAGTGCAATGACATGTATATCTTATTAAAATTTGAAAAATTGCAACGATGTATAGTATATGAATGACTGAACGCATGACGACAAAAATGGCCTTTTGAAATAAATAATAAGCAGTTTTAAAATGTGCCTTCCTAAAATCCCCACTATGAAATATAAACAGCCTTTCAAAATATGGACATTTTAAAATAAAACTGGCAAAAGTCAAATTTAAAAGTGCATAAATGAAGCTGAGTAAAATCTGATGTAGCATTTCACGAGAACTAGTAGTATTAGTATTTAGTATTATCAAATATTGTGCTGTATTTTACAGTTATTTTACATGGTTTATTTAGTTAAACAATAAACAACGATTTAGGATGAATTTTGCTTTGAAATCAACATTGATTAGTACCCACACTGTGTTCAATGCCAATACAGTTGAATCTAATGTAATTTGATGCTGTTTTAAGGCTTAGAATGATTGACAAAGCTATACACTGTGCACACATCGACTACGAGTGTTAAATAAATTTGCCCAGAATTACTGTGGGTTTTGGAGCCTATCCCACATAGCATAGGGTGCAAGGCAGGAAAAAACCATGGAGAGTGCTCCAGTCAATCCAGGGCAAACCCAAACCAACACACATACCAAACACACACTAGGGCCCATTTAGTGTCACCAGTTCATCTAACCTACATGTCTTTGTACAGCTGGAGGAAACGGGAGCACACAAAGGAAACAAACGCTGTCACGCAGAAAACATGCAAACTCCACACAGTGAGGACCCGGGACACAAACCCTGCTGTCCTAACTGCGAGGCATCAGCACTACCACTGCATACCATTTGGAAAAGTCACATTGGTAAATAAAAATGGCCTTTAAAAGATACCATTTTAAAATAAAGCCTGTAATAATTATAAAATAATGACATTGTATTTCATAATAATGAAATGAGGTTTAATAATAATTGGATGAGTTTTATTTGAGCTTTTTCTCACAATTTATTGACTCATTTATACAGTATGTTGCATGTGATTATTTCATAATTGCAATTTTATCTATTTCATTTTGGAACAAATGATATTCCAATATTGCAAACAAAATTAAATAAATAAATAGGCAACAAAAACATCTCTATATATAATCTTCATTTGGATCTTGATCTTTGTTTGTCCGCGAATGAATTAGAAGAAGAAGCACTAGATGGCAGTAGAGAGACAGCCAAAACATAGGCATTGCATTAAGAATCTCCTCCAGGCTTATACTACTGAAGACTGTAGTACTCCAGTCACACCTCAAAACACAGACATTCAAACTAAACAAATTGTTGTGCTTTAAATTAACTAAAGAGATCTTCATTTAGATCTTGATCTTTGTTTGTCCGCGAATTCCACGCATGCGTAGACCACCTTCCAGTTTAGTACGTTGTTGTTACTCACGGATGTCAACAATGTGCCGGAATAACGAAAGGGGTGGTGGACAGTGTTACACTGGTTAGCTCCTGAGGCCTGGTTAGAGAATGAGATTGCCGAAGATAAAAGGTACGTGCCTGCGTAACATATGAATGAAAGAAAGTCAGTGGGTAAAATGAACGACAATGTAACAGCACGTTCTGGAAATTATTATTGTTACGTTGTAGCCAGCGCGTGCTGCGTGTCTCACATTTGTACCATGTCTTGCTCACATGTCAGTGAAGTGATCCCTATTTATGCTTTAAAGAGCCTGGATACCTATGTGTCCCCCTTTTATAACCATTGCTCCGTGTATATTGCCTTGCTCTTTGGATTGCCACAAAGCAACCTGCGAGATTGGAGAAAGGTTGAGAAGACATCGTGAGAGGAAACGATAGCGTCGTGAAAATGAGACGGACTGTGAATGGACAGAAGCAGAAATGCTCCTACACCACCACAAAATTACTATTTGGACAGTGATTCCGAGTAGGCCGTTCCTATCAATGTCCATGTTTTCTTTTGTAATTTTGTTTCCCTTATAAAAAATTATAATGCTGTGCGACGAAGGGCTCAGTTCACGACTGGCAGCCGCGTTTAAACAGGGAGCCCTTCACAAACAACTTTAACACGCGCAACGTAGTTGGGCGCACATGGCTAGTATTCAATAACACATTTATGTTAATTTTCTTTATTTTTGTATTGCCACACTTCAAAGAACTTTTATTTGCATCTTTATTTATTTCATTTGTTTGTTTATTTAATTAATTCTTTACAAAATACTTCTCCCAAAGATAGCATCAAGTTCTAGTGAGAGTGAAGCATATAAAGGTGATGATTTTGCATAAATGGTAAATTCTGATGCCACTTCTGAATGTGCATGGTTTGAAAACAGCATTAGGTGACTTTCAAAGCTGATATTCACTGATCTCCAGAGTGTAAGATGGACTGTTTATGAGACATGTATGTTAGATGTAATTGTGACTGAGTACAAAATATGCGCAGAGAAATTGATCCAGGAAAAACACATTGAAACCAGCTTACAGGTGTACATGTGGTTTGAGATCAGGTGTGATAAGCAGCAGGCTTTCTTTGCATTTATGGAATAATGTATATAATAATTTGAAAGTCTGACATTGAAATAGTCAAGCCAACAAGACTTTTATTTGAAATGGCTTATGTACAACAGGTGATGAGTGAAAAACATTTCAGCTTACTTCTCAGGTGTTTGCATTTTGTTAACTGTTACTTCACACAGAACTAAGAAATCCTGGAAAATAGAATTGTTTTTTGAGGCACTGATAGAGAGTTTCTCTGAACGTTACATACTTGAGTAGAATGTTGTTGAGAAATCCCTTATGGTTTGGAAGTGCTGTGCGACATTGAAGTAATAAGTATCTCCTGTGCAGTTACTGACCTGGCAGTATGTCTACTGAACAGTCAGCAAAGTTTATTGGTAGTGTAACAAAAGAGTCTGCAAACTTGTGAATGAACCTACTGATGTGTTTTTATTTATTTATTTATTTACTCTTTATATATGACTCATTATCTCTCTATCTCAGATGCTGTTTCTCTGGTTTTTGCTTCCATCCATATTCCTACTGCACACTGTCAGAGATGGGTTTAACTGAGGCCCGCAATAACTCTGACATTAGTCATGTAATGCTCACAACATCACAGAATACTCATAACGTCAGCCACGAGAATGCCCTCTGATGACAACCTTGACAACATATTTATGACAGATGGTGTAATCGACATTCATCATTATTTGAGTCATATAACCCTCCTACAACCCTAATCTTAATCATAGTATAACCTGATGTTTCACATAATGTCTGCAACCTCCTCAATGGTGTGGGGCTCTAGAGGTCTACATCTAGGCTCTACTGACATGCAATGGGCTTCTTGACTGAGTTTGAGGGTGTTACGTGACTCATGTATCATAGGTATTGAGCTCTGCAGTTGCACCCTGTTGCACTCTCACACTACTTGCTGCTCTTGTGTGGAGTCTATTTAAGTTTAGAAGACTCTTAACCTTTCACATTACATGTTTGTTTTTTCGTGGTTCCCTCAAAAGAGCTGGATGAGGCCTCAAATAATGGTTCAAGTCCAGGGTACCCTTCTCACTAAATCTGCCACCAACAAGACAGTCCTTGCTGTAGCAGGCAGAACAGGGAGGAGCTGAAATTGATTTAAACATAGTACATATCATTAGGTATATACACTCTTCATTAGAAAAATGGCCAGTAATATAAGCTGTAGTATGTTGTACAGTTAATTATGCATGAATACTTTCCAGACTTAACACCATTACTTGATTCAATAAAAAACACACATTATGTAGGTGCATGTTACGAAGACAGATTGTACAAATAAGATTTCTCATGATAAACAATAGCAGCCTAATATTTTCTACATTGAAATTACAGCAGCTTTGCAAGTCAACATAATTACAGTAGTGGTTTGAAAATTTCCTGAGAACTCTTTGATTATCATTCTCAATTTAACAGTTTTTCAGTTGATGATTTAACCATTGTTTCCTACAGTGGCTAGACAGTGATATGGTGGTTTTCTATGTTACATATAATACAGTAAATGTTTAAAAAATATTGAGTGTAGATGCTGTGTGATATGGTAAATGAGCATCCACCCCACACTAACATCCAGCACCATCCCAAACATCCAACTCCTCACCAAACATATAGTTCCTCCCAAAGGATTCCTCTCCTCCCCATACCACAGGCCACTTAACATAAAATTTAATAAAGCTGTGAGAAATCAATTCTTTATAATGAGTGTGTTGCAAGGATGTGATCATTTTTGAAAGGACAGTATGAATGGTCAACTTAGCATAGTCACTTCATTCATGATGCCAAATACTGATTAATGTAGTCAAAAATAATTCATTGATGCAACTTATTTTTCTTTGTCTTAAATAACATTACTTTGGTGAATACATTTTCAAATGAGCTCCTACTGTAAACAATACATTTTTCTAAATGAGTTCACAAATAGTTCAGCATCCCAATTATCATTTATAAACAGAGTAAAAAAGTTAAGTCACCTAACTATTGCTATAAATGTATGTGATATTTGTATTTTTTACAAGTGACAAGATATATCTTAATAAATTATCCATCCATCCATCCATTATCCAACCCGCTATATCCTAACTACAGGGCCACGGGGGAGCCAATCCCAGCCAACACAGGACGCAAGGCAGGAAAAAAAACCCGGGCTGGGCACCAGTCCACCGCAGTCTTAATAAATTATTCAGTGAAAATGTTTGAAATGTTTACTGCTAATGACTGACATCAAGCTGAATTGTCGAGGGATCTGCTCTATAGCCCGTGTCACCCTTTTGATATTTTCTGAGGTTCTTGCAGATCTTTATGGTACAACAAACACGTCCTTCAAACTACCAACAGGGTGACAATATCTCCTCTCTCTTCCAGATGTCCTGTTTTTGGGACCTAAAAAATGTGTATGGACAGGTTTTCCAAATAGCCTAAAATGTCCAGGATTTCATAAAGCTTTAATGTTAACATTTTGTTTTCAACAGTCACCATGCGTTCTGTGTACATTTACAATACTGTGACCTTTCTCCGTAGGTCCCACCTTCTCACAAGAAACACTTGCACAATTGCTCGATTACACCTTACAAGCATCCATTGGTCAAACTGGCTATAGAGGAGCTCTGAGGATTAGTCCTTTTACTGAACGCAAATGATCAAATTTTGCAGTTTCTAGTTTCGCGAATATAAGTTTTGAACTGGCAAGCAGCATAACTTTGTATTGTACATACTGGGTAGTAGACGTGAATAGGAAAAGCAGAGGAATTTGTATGAATGGCAGTTTGCTTGAGTACGCAGCTGTGAGCAAGGGGAATAGAACAAAAGATACAGAGTGCAAAAGATGTCCGAACAAAACAAAACTGTAAGGATAAAGATAAATAAAAATAAATACACATTTACAGCCTGGATGTAATTCTGGCACATATGTGTCTTAGCAAATAAAGGTGTTTAAAAGTATATATTCACTCTACAAAGCACAAAGTTGCTGTTAAGCATGCAAGCTTGTCAGTTTTTTTTGTTTTTTTTTGTGGTTTGTAATAGTTACACATCAATGAAAAGCCTAGTTGATCAAAATGATTTATGAATGGGATATGGAGATAATGGTGGCACGGTGGCGCAGTGGTAGCGCTGCTGCCTCGCAGTTAGGAGACCCAGGTTTGCTTCCCGGGTGTCTGCGTGGGTTTCCTCCGGGCGCTCCGGTTTCCTCCCACAGTCCAAAGACATGCAGGTTAGGTGGATTGGCAATTCTAAATTGGCCCGTGGGTGTGTTTGTGTGTGTCCTGCAGTGGAGTGGATTGGCACCCTGCCCAGGATTGGTTCCTGTGTTGGCTGGGATTGGCTCCAGCAGACCCCCGCGACCCTGTGTTCGGATTCAGCGGGTTGGAAAATGGATGGATATGGAGATAATATTTACCTGCTTCATAAGGCTTCAAAGTGTTTCATTAAACCTGACCATTTTTTGCAATCAAGAAAGACTTCTCCTAAATTATAATAAATGTAACCACCTTCAGTTTATCACCAGATATTAATAATTTTGCTGTGTTAAAAAATAGAAATAAACAAAATAGAGCATTATTTTGTTTTTGTTTTTTTTTTTTGCAGTTATGAAAGAGAAATAGCAAGCATGCAAGTATTTTAAAAGCTTAGTAAGAAGTTGAATAGCCATTGATAGCCATTTTATTTAGAAAAAGTAATGAAGATTCATTATTTCCAAGGCATGTGTCAAATGTAGATTAACCCACGCCCCAGTTACTCCATGCTTTTTTTTTTGAAAACCAAAACATGGTTACCCTGACACTTCTAATAGATTGAGATTTATCTAATCAATTTAAAGTGATATGAGAAGCGATTTTTCCTCTGCAAGGCACAACAAACTTGTTTTTGCATCTCTGCTACATTTTTGGATTTAATGTATGCTGTAACAGGGAACGCATGATGAGGCACCAACCAACTGTGCATGGTCACTGAAACTGCATCTAGCAAACAATACTGTCATCACACTATGCAGTATATTCCCCCACCATAGTAATTTACCCCCCACCTCTAACAACACTACAGAAATCGTCACATCCTGGAGCCGCTCTCGTTGTTTTAGTTATAACATTTCATTCTAGTTTCATGATCCCTTCACTTCACAACATGTCTGTATCATTCTCTCCTCTCTTCCCTTCCGTATATGTGTCTTTCCATGTCAGTCATCTAAGTTGATTGTTTCATAGGTTTCACAACGGGTGATGATATTATGGAGAATCATTATTGTATATTTGTGCCATAGAAACAAAAGCACTCTGTGATGAATTAATGGCAATGTTTAACATATTACACCAATAAATAGTAATTTTACTTCACAATCATGTGGTGACCCATCACAAGCATGTCCAATTAGGTCATGATCCATAGTTTAAGAAACACTGGTTACGGGGTCTAGTCCAGTGGCCTGTCATCCCTCTATGTGGGTGCTTTGCTATAAGTACAAGCACCAAGATTACCAGACAATTCAGTTGCAGGAGGTGAGTGGAGAAGCATCCTAAGTGAGACCGGTCTCCCAATGTTTAAAAGGAGATGGAAGAACTGATGTACTAGTGCACAGGATGAGCAGGTTTGTCAGGTGTTGCACTCAAAATTCCCCCATCAACATTCAGTTACCCATCATTGTGAGAAGCTTCCCCCAGTCTGAAAAACTAAAAAACAAATTTTCTAAGTATTGTATTGTTTAGTAATTTACACATTTAATAAACTCTGCTACGAAAAATGCATTTTGAAGAAAGGTTTTGTCGCTTGTACAAGTAAATTATGTTGCTAAAACTAGTTAGTGAACTTGCTCTGGCCATGGTAGTAGTAAAATATTTTAAATTATTCTTATGCAAAATCCCTTTCAACTTTCAAAGTGCTTTCCTGAACACCATATCTGCAGAAGAATACCATGTTTTTGCCCTAAATGTGTGTGTGTTCGCCCTGTAATGTGCCCTCTCAGCTGTTGTTCTTGCCTCACTCCCTGTGCTTGCTGGGATGGGCTCCTGCTGCCCTGCAACCCTGCCCTAAATAAGCAGGTTAGGAAGATAGATGGGCATTAACAAGTGATGGGCACCCTTTGTTAAATATTTGACTTAGTAAACAATCATGATAATAAGAAAATTCAGTGTACATATTCTTAATTGATATTAAAGTTCAAAAAACCTACTTACTATACCTACTACCTTACCTACTACTGTATATATTTATGTATCATATAAATATATAGGAAACACCAGTCTAAACATGTAAAAGCAGCGCTCTATACTATGAAAGGAACAATTTTATTTTAAAATAGAACAACAAAATAGTGCTAAGGCCAAAATATAATATGTAATCACAGTTTCATTTATAAGTGGAAAACTTTTAGAAAAGCAAAGGTAATCATTTAAATAATAAAGACAGTAACTAAAATCACTGTTTCTGTATTCCATTTACTGCTGAATTTCTGCCTATCACTTGATGCTTTAAGACTTTTCATAACAATTGATAATTGTAACATTGAAATGAAATATATTCAAAAGATTCAGTTCAGATCTTGCAAAGGTAACCCGACAGCTTCACAGAACTCTGCCAGCTAATGCCAGAAATTAATTTGTATTTGTGCTTACAGTAGATGAAAATTTGACTCTTGTTATTGAAAAATTCACAGGATGAGTATGGGCTGGGTATGATAAGCATGCCACAGTCAGACAGATTATCAATCCCAGACCACTCCAACTCCTAACCAATTATACATGAGCCTTGAGATGAGTGGGCAGAGCAGTGGCAGATGGTCAGCAAGTTGGTTATTACTGGATGATGATTTCATTAAGCTTCTGGGAGTGGAGAAAATGTGGAAGGTAAGGAAGCCAATTTCCATAGGAAATTAGTTCACACAGAAAAATCTCACTCATTTTTAAGAATACCAGATGTTATATTTTTGTCCTTCATATTATCCCCATGAAACTCTTCTCCTGAAAAGGAATCCCCCTGACCTGGCAACCTTGGCAATGTGGAGAAGCCGTGAAGCTGAGGGAAGTTAAGAGAGACTGTGTACAGCACAGTGGTGGAGGAGGCAGAGGTTCAAAGAATTCAGGGGCATGATAACAAACTGGCAACATATATGCAGGTGTGTAACTGACTGCGGCCTAAGGTCATTGTGAGAAGGGACAAAGTGAAGTGGGTGTGTAATTGTTGTTTTGAAGGCATTCCCTGTGGCCCCTAATAGTGGAGAAGTTTGCATAGGCGGGCAAGACTTTAGCAATTTGCCTGTTGTGAAGTAAAAAAACAAAAAATACTGTAAAAACAGCAGGGTCTCCTAGAGCCTAAATTGCTCCTCCTTCTTGATATCTCTTTGTCTCTGTCATTACAGTACACATTACAATATTAATCTTTATAGCTATTAAGCACAATTTCTGCTTGTTTGCTCATAATGCGCAGACCTGTTTTTCAAGCAACATAATTTAAATTTCAGTTATTTTTGACTTTTTGACTTCTCCCTATCAGGGCAGCATGGGTAATTTAGGGCGAGAGTGAGTAGAATGAAATGGTGTGATCAATGGACAAAGAAACACAACTATGTACAGTTAGTTGTGATGGTAGTGTAATAATTTAATATGCTGGCATTTTAAACAGGTAATTCTCACTCAATCTAAGATTACTATATTAATTTTCTCTTTAATCAACCTTTTTGTTTACAAGTTATTTATTGGAAATTGGCATTGTAAACACAATGTCTCATCATTATATTACCATTGCAACATGCCTGGCATGGTTTCTCTATTGTATTTGAACCTGTGCCGTGCAAACCAGTAATTGGAAGCTCACAGCAAAGTTAAAATCGCAAAACAATTGGAATTACCCATTATATTTAGTCTAAACCAGTGTTTGAAGTGGACCAGTATTCACCAGTGCTCCAGACCAGCACTTCTGCGATCATGAGTAACAGCACTTATTGTATGTATACTGGCTTTCACCCCACAAGCAACCTGTTTTTAGAAAAGTTCTACATCAAGCAATCTTCATAGCATTGTCTATATATTAGCGCACATTCTGACCTCCAAGAGTAAACCTCAGCCAAAACAAGAGTGTTCTTTTCCACTTCAACAACTGGTCTAAAGACAATTATTACCCATTTTAAATTTAGAGTAGACTTTTAAAAAATATCTGAGCTAAGCCAGAAAACACTAGAGGGAAAAACATGAATTCTGTAGGACAGAAAATAACCTTTAAGAAGGAGCAGCATTTGGCTCATGAAGTTTGTGAAGTAACGCCTTATGTCTAAGTATAACGGCTTCATCTAGACAAATCATATATTATTTGGAATTAACCAGAATTAGCAATTGGCTTCAGTAAAAGATGTCTAATACATTTTGCCACTTTTTAATAAGTCAATATTACAACATTTGAGCTGACTACCAATTTCATAGTTTGTGAAGAAATGAAATACAGTCATGTGTTGATTTACAGCTGACAGAGTTCAGTACATTCGTACTTACAGCTGTGGACAACAAGAAAACAACATAGTGTTCTAGTAATAAGTAATTAATAACATTCGAGAAGTTGCCAAAACCAGCTACTACAGGCCACAAAGACCTTTCTTTTATTTATCACGTACTTGCAGCAGCACTACCAGGAGAAGTGATGGTGGAACTGCAGAGTTAGCAGACTCTCAGCTATCTTCCTTCCTATACTAATGCTGCAACTAACAAATGCTACAAACTTGCAATAAGTCAAACATATATATATATATATATATATATATATATATATATATATTGTGGTGAATGGCTGGCCCATTATCCCGACCAATACCCCCAAGTCGCCAGGTGGAGCCCTCCTTGCAGCATGGAGGTCACCAGAAGACCAGTAGGGCATCATGGACAATGTAGTTTTTAGCGTAGCCCTGCTGGATGCCATTGGACCACTAGGGGATGCTGCAGGGAGGAATAATGGATATTTTCCCTACGCCCCGGAAGCACACGTGGACAAGAGGAATGACGTGATTCCGGGGTGAAAAAAAGAACTTGTACCTGACCCGGAAGTGATTGAGAGTCACATGGACTGGGGATAGAGAACACTTCTGGGTCAGGAGATATAAAAGGACTGTGGGAGCTCCCAGACGGCGAGCTGAGCTGGGTGGAAGGGTGGCAACGTGTCTGGGAGAGGAGGATTGTATTATTGTGATTATTGTTAATTGTTAATGAGTATAGTGGAGGAGAGGGTGCTTTGTGCACTGTGGCAATTAAATAAAGTCGATTATTGGACTTTTACCTGGTGTTTGGAGTCGTGGACAGAGGTTCAAGGGAGCGAGAGCGCCCCCTATCTACCACTATATATATTATATATATATATATATATATATATATATATATATATATATATATATACACACACACATACACAGTATGTATCATTGCTCTCATGGAATTAGAATCTCTGGAGCACTGATTGTTCATGCCACGCAAAAGTTTTTTTGAAGTCTCATTTCACATAGCTGCCACATTTTGTTTTTTGTTTCCGATCTATGCAGACGATTTCCACTTTATTCTCCCAACAAGAAGATAGAAGCGCCTTGTAAATAATAAATCTTTTGTTATTATTATTTCACGTTATTGTTTCATATGTTTTCTGACTCTTGGAGGGTCCTTTAATGTTTGTTTTGATCTGTGTAGCACCACGTGGCTAATTCGTAATCCTTCGACCTCACCTTCCCTTACATGAAGCCTGTGTGAGACTGCCAAGACTTGAAGATCGATTTGTACTACTCCATAGTACAGTTAACATATGCATAATGGTGACCTACACCAGACCGACAGAGTCTCAATTTCAATGACCTAGTCACTTTGTGACTAACATACAGCCAATTTAACATACGGCCAAATGACCATTCACAAACTGAGCCATAAGTTGACACATGACTGTATATCTAAATACAGAATGGTGGCGATTTACACATCTCAGCCCTGACAAATTTGTCTTCCATTTTCAGGTGCCCAGTATTACAGCTCATTCAACACAAACTGTTTGTTCCATTTTACAGGACCTTCTTGGCCTGGTGCCTTCATCATGGCAGTGAACCAGCAAGAAACATTTTACCATTCTGATTTGCCTAAAGGGAAGCTCCATCATAAAATATAAATGCTGTCTTTGTCAGTCTGAAATTCTATAATGGAAATGCAATTATGCATAAAACTTAATAACTTGAAAATCATTTTAAATTATGGGGTCCAAGTGGAAGTAACAGAAATTCAACAAAAAATGAAAGTCACACAAACTTTCTTCAAAAACTACACTGGGAAGGTTGTGAGGATTTGCTACATGAAGTGATGGACAGGGTACACTAACAGTAACACCCTCATTACCCCTAGTAGTGTTGCCATACTGGATTCACTTGCTATGGCACTGTTTCACATGCATTTTACATGGTGCTTCTCCCAGTTAGACCATTTGGACATAATGCCATTGTCTGAATAAGATGAGTTGTCATATAACCCTGCCCTCACAATTCATGTCATTAATATAATATCTAATGCTCAGATGACTTAATCAAATTCAGGGTTGCAGGGGAGGAGAAGCTATCTCATCAACACTGCACTCAGAGCAGGAAAGCCCTCCAGATTGGATGCCACTCACCATTGTAGAGTCAATTTAGAACCACTTAACCTAACCCGCATATCTTTGGGGATGTAGGAGAAAACCTCATGCAGATACAAGGAGAATGTGAAAAGTTCTTGAAAAAATAATAATTAAATTGCCTAATGTTCTTTTTTAGTTATTTTTCTTGACATACTAAGGAAGACATGTTGACATACATACACAATTAAATCTCATTCACCTTCTTACAAAAATATGATCTTTTTGCTACTCATACTCATCCATGTGCTATGGACACAAAGGCCTAGGAGGCACCCCTGACAGTTTATTTTCATTCAGTTTGAGTGAACTTTCTGTCCTTTGGCTTAGTTGAAGCCATTCCTACAATTATACACCAGCTAATTAAGACTCTAAGCTGCTATGTCAGTTATGCATGTCAGTGGTCACCATTGAACAAATCCATCATTGCAAAAAGACTACAGAATGTAAGCTAATTAAAACAAATACAGGGAGTCCTCGGGTTACAACGTTTCGACATACAACATTTCGAGTTTACAACGCTCACTCCAATAAAAACAAAAAAATTGAGACATGAGAAGGAATAAAGGAAAGGATTTTTTTTACACTCATTTTTTCTGTTACTACAGTACAGTGTACAGTACAGTATATTTATGTAGATTTATATAGATTTATATAGATTTTGTGTTTTTATGTTCTAGATTATGATTTTGCAAATGTGTTAAGACAGAAAAGTTACTTAGGCTAGAGTGTGTTTCGACTTACACCAAAATTCGGGTTACATCACTGTTGTAGGAACGGAACTGTGTTGTAACCTGAGGACCCCCTGTAGATTAAAGATGGAAATTTAGATAAAAAAATATGAAATATCTGAGATTACCAAAAGCATACTCGTAATTCCACCCATAAAACAACTTGAACACCCTAAAGGTAATGTACACTCTGTGACAAGAAAAATAGTTTGCATAAAAATATCAGCTAGGGCCATATGTGTAACTTAATGACCTTGCATGCCAGTCAAACTCACAACTGGAAAAGAAAGCCATGTATTGGATTTGCCGTAAACAAATTACTTTGACCTTGAGAAGTTTGTAAAAATGCTCCAACATCCCAAGAAAGCCTCAGTAATACGCTTAGTAGCCATAAAGACAATTCAGTGGGTCTGCTGGGTCTAAATCATTGGTTTTGTGTGACATATGGCAATGCATGTTTGCAGCACAGGTGAGACAGTGTGATGATACTAGCAAGGATGGTTACAACAAGGCTTTGATGCCCGTAGAGAAAAATATGAAAGGACCAAGAGATCATGTGGCAAGTCACCACAGCACTGATCATTCATTCTGTCTTGTACACATATGTAGTGACCAGGCACTGTCTCAGACTATGACCCAATGACTTGCACAGAATAGTGGAATCCACAAAGGTCACCTTTGCTGACAAGACTGCTACCAGTCTTGTGCAGAGTTTTGATTGCTATGGTACAGCACTGAATTATCTTCAGTCATGATACCAAATTCATTCTTGGTGCTGAAGACCATCAGATTCGTGCATAAAGATGATCTGGGCAATGATCCAGTCAGGACAATAGTTTTGAATGTTACACTGCCAGAACAGCAGCTGTCAAGGTGTCACATGTCATTACATATGTTAGCTGGTTGTCTCTGTTGCTCATTGCCATGAACACATGCAGCCATTTTCTATATCCTGGGTATATGTACTTGACATCTGTGCCTCTCCTTGCCAGCCATATTGACAGGCTTGTCTTCACGTCAATTCAACACCCTCTTAAATCACTGCCTCTCTTGGAAGAGCAATTGCACAATGCTTCTTTTGATGTCCGCAAAGATGCAATCTGGCACCTAAAGAACTCAAAGCCATTAAGAATCTCCACATGCATGGCCAAGCCAGGGAGTTTTACTCAACACTAATGTATATTGTTCCTATGGTCAGTTTTGGTATATTCTTAATTACAAATAAAATTATAAATTTATCAATTTACATGCACACTGGTTAACTTCTTCTGTTTCTTGATCTTTTTAATTTGGTACTCATAATAGTCCATTAAATAACCCAGAGTTGAATGTACATGATTTGAAAATGGATGCATAGATGAAAAACAAAATAATATGTTGAACAAAGGAGTGTTAATGCAGTGCAAAAAACAAAAACATTTTCTCCCATGTCAATTGAAAGCTCAACAGTCTGCATGGTATCACTCAAGGACTTTGGAAACAGAGAAGAACAAGTGATAGTTAGGGGAACAAAGTTAGTGAAGTTTAGAAGGGAACATTGGTCATTGTTGTGCCTTGCATTAGGAAAGATAAACAGAATGATTGCAAGTGATCAGAAAAGGAAATGTTAAGCATGCCTGAAAGTGTAACCAAACATCAAACCTATCTTTCATCTGATCAAAAACCGTAAGAGTTAAAGCAAGAAACAGATGTCAAAAGTCAAGAACTCAGAAATCTAAATAGTACTATATATAGTATATACACAGGATTATTTTAGTTATCCACAAAACTCTGATTTTGATGCTTGTAACACACCAGTCCGTGTAGAAGTACTCTGATAATGTTAAATGTGCAACAGCATGGACCATACTCGGTACCAATCACTGTCAAAACTTGACAACAGCAGCACAAAAAGGTGGCACCCTGGGAAATATGGTATGAAATGGATACAAAATAATCTTTAATAACTGAACACTTAATATAGAATACAAATAAATGCCAAGATATGAATCTGTGCCAAAAAATATGTAATGGGATTATAAAACTGAGAAGGGAGCTAAAGTAAACTGCATAGAAAAATTTGAAGCACTCACTTCATAACAGCTATGAAAACAGCAGTATGTCAAGGAGAAGATTCTTTATACAATAGAAAGCAACTGATAGAGGTAAGGAATTGTATAGGAATGGTTAAAGTCTGCAGTGAGGACAATATCTGTTGTTTGGACAACAGGTTTGAAGTGAGAGTGGAGCTTTTTTGTAATAGAAGTGGTCACCTGAGAGTTATATGAAGGACTACCATGGAAGCTCTCAGATAATGATGATATAGTACTAACTGCAAAACTCAAAATAAAATTGAAAGCGGAGATTCTGAAAGAGACTTTTTTGTAACTAGGCAGATTCTTTTTAAGAGATACTGGAGTACAAAGATTTTCTGGTAAAATTTTAGTCTGACTAGTCTATTAAGTGTAGAAAAAAGTAGAAAACTGCTCTACCACTGACCATTACACCTTGGCAGACTTACGTATTGAGTAGGTAATTGCTAAAGGCTGAATGTTTGTATGGTCTGGAGTGGCAAAACGGCCAGTCAGTAAAAATACTTATTTTTAATGGACATGCAATAAACTGGCACTTCATGCTGATAAAAACAGTTTAGATAGGCACCATTGCAAGATTTTCTTCCTTACACAAAAGAAGCTGCATTGTGGCACCAAATGCAGCTGAATAAGCATGGCATTGTAAACGATTATGTAAGGCATCGATTACTTGTGCATTGAGACTCCCTGATTTCTTATCAGTAGAGCTCCTAGGCTTTAGGAGGGCAAATAGTCCAAGTGCTATGTGTGGCTGTGGGGCTGAAGTGCAAATGAAATGCTAGTGAAGTGCCTAGAGAGGCGGATAATGTGATCTAATTTCAAACTCCTTCTGCTGCGGCTCTGAGGCCTGACATTGGGGCCTTTCTGTTCAAATCAACACTGAAGGTATATAATTTATTTGAAACCTAAGCCACATTAAGCTGAACTGCTGCAAGCTTCTTAAAGGCATACAGCTATTAGATGCTCCCGCATTTTAGAAAACATCAAAAAATTGTTCTGGAAATGTTTATTCCAATATATTTTGATCAAAATGAGGTGTGGGTCAGATATGGTCAGTGTAATATTGTGGACATGACAATAGGACACTCCTGTCACCTTAAACATAGCAGAGACATAATAAATACCAGCTTCCCATATGCCTCAGAATATGAGTCAGAGAGTTCATTCATTCACTGAAGCTTTCATTCATTCATGATGATTTTTCTTTTTTGAACCGAGTGAGTCATACTTTGAGGATTCTGAGTTCCTCACTTGTGTTACTCCCTGTTGTGCTGTTTTTTTAGCAGCACAGGTCTGCTAAGGCATTTTTTTCCAAAACTATTTGTTGACAGAGAATTAAGTTTTCATTTTTTGTGTTTGGCACATGAGGTTCCATGCTAAACAATTTTAGTTCTCCAGAGCAATGTTATATTTTCTAAAAACTGGAATCAAGTAAGTAGGCTTACAAGAAACTAGAAAAACACAACAATTCTCCAAAGCTGCTGTCACCACCCTTTAATGGGCCGAATGCTTGATTGACAAGGCCAATTCTAAAATGGAAAATCTTCATTGAATTTTTATGTGCCAGAGATTCGTGTTTAATGATCTTGATGTGGTGCCTTCACAGATGTTTGTTCCAAGTTAAACCACCATTACAAGCCAAGCTGATTTCTTTTTCCTGCCTGTTTTAAGGTATGTGCAGGTAATTTTATGCTAGTACTGACCCACAAGATTAAGAAATTTTTTTTTTTTCAGACCGAGTACACCTCTTGTAAAATATAATCACTAATGCCAGAGAAAAAGAAATTTTGCTATATTCCACCAAAATTATGGGCATAACAGTGAAGTGTAATGTAGAAAACCAAACGTAGGGCTAGAAAGCTGTTTGTTGCATGTTGCTGACTACCATTGGCCCTAAACATTTACAGTATTTTGAAATCTATATTTCTCTATTCTGGTCAATTTACCTTAACCACAAACAGTATATTTGCAAATTATCATTTGTTATTATTATTTAAATTCATAAAGTGACAGCTTAGTGGTTAAGGCTGCTCCCTCGCTGATCCAGCATCCATGATTTGATTTGTGGTCTGACCACCCTCTGTATGCTATCTCTACATTCTTCCTGTGTTTGTGCTGGTTTTTCTTCAAGTACTATAAGTTTCCACATACACCCAAAAACATCCATCCATCCATTATCCAACCCGCTATATCCTAACTACAAGGACACGGGGGTCTGCTGGAGCCAGTCCCAGCCAACACAGGGTGCAAGGCAGGAAACAAACCCCAGGCAGGGCGCCAGCCCACCACAGACACACACACCAAGCACACACTAGGGACAATTTAGGATCGCCAATTAACCTACCCTACATGTCTTTGGACTGTGGGAAGAAACCAGAGCACCCGGAGGAAACCCACGCAGACACAGGGAGAACATGCAAACTCCACGCAGGGAGGACCCGGGAAGCAAACCCGGGTCTCCCAACTGCAAGGAAGCAGCGCTACCCAACGCGCCACCGTGCTGCCCCACCCAAAAACATGTTCCACTAAATGAAAATACTCAATTTGGTCCATGTAGATGTATGTTTGAGTGGGTCCTGCAGTAGTCTGAACTGCCCCATCTAAGGTGACTCTTACATTATGCTCAGTGCTGCTTAAATACGCTCAGACCTTCATGACCCCAAATCGAGGAAAACAAGTTTGAGAATGTTCTGCTGCATTTGTAAATGTTTATAGTGCTGTGAGTCTAAAAAACAAAATATACAGTGATCCCTCGCTATATCGCGCTTCGACTTTCGCGGCTTCACTCCATCGCGGATTTTAAATGTAAGCATATCTAAATATATATCACGGATTTTTCGCTGGTTCGCGGATTTCTGCGGACAATGGGTCTTTCAATTTATGTTACATGCTTCCTCAGTTTGTTTGCTCAGTTGATTTCATACAAGGGACGCTATTGGCGGATTGCTGAGAAGCTACCCAATCAGAGCACATATTACATATTAAATAAAACTCCTCAATGATATACGATATGCTTCCCGCGCGGTGCTTCGCACACTTAAAAGCTCTAACATCCCGTATTGATTTTTCATTGTTTGCTTTTCTCTGTCTCTCTCACTCTCTCTGACATTATCTGCTCCTGACGGAGGGGGTGTGAGCAGAGGGTCTGTTTGCACAGTGGCTGTTTGCTTAGAAGATACAGACGCTCCTCTAAAAAATGCTGAAAGACTACCTTCACATTGATCCCTTCATTGCGCCGCTTTATCGCGGTGCTTGCATACTTAAAAGCCCAACAGCCCTATTGATTTTTGATTGTTTACTTTACTCTCTCTCTCTGACATTCTCTGCTCCTGACGCACTCCTTTAAAGAGGAAGATATGTTTGCATTCTTTTAATTGTGAGAAAGAACTGTCATCTCTGTCTTGTCATGGAGCACAGTTTAAACTTTTGACTAAAGGGTGTTATTTCATGTCTAGAGGGCTCTAATAATGTTAAAAAACGTATTTAGAAGGTCGTAAACAGGTTTTCAATGCTCTAACTGTGAAAATATTAGATTTATAAATAAAGAATCCTACTTCGTGAAAATTCATGTATCTGTCTGCAGCGGATTTACCGCGATAAACGAGGGTTTACTGTATAACTGTGCAGAGAATATTTACAAACAGTGTGGGAGAGTTTCTAAGGGCTTAAAATATATAAAAATAACCACACAAACATATGGTTTCTACTTCGCGGATTTTCACCTATCGCGGGGGGTTCTGGAACGCAACCCCCGCGATCGAGGAGGGATTACTGTACTATATTAAAAATAGATTAAATTGAATGAAACACACCCAATAAAAGTGGATATTGCAACACCACAAAGGCACTGGGCAATTTCCACCAGATGTGTCAGTCATAACACTGACCTATATCTTTATAAATGAGTGAAGGTTCAGCATAGTAACTGTAGAGATGGTCAAATCATGATGTAAAGTTGTCCTGGAAACTTTACCCTTTGTCTGTGTGAAAAAAACAAATCTTTCATTGAACTCTGGTTGAATAATGGATACTGTGCCTTCTTCTCCTTAACAGAGAAGGTGGACAAGAGCATTGCTTCAAAAGGCATTGGAGGATATCCCAAAAGAAAATATCCAGGCCCTCACTGACTCAAAACTTCATCATGTTTAAGGGTGGCACATGGCTAATGACACACATACTGTTTACTTACTTTCGATAAAACTTTGAAAACACTTCCAAGAGCTTTGTGTGTATAATAATTTCATATACATCATATTATTCAGAAACCTACTTAACCCAACTAAGGACCCCAGGAGTATTAAGCCTTTTCCAGCAGTAAAAAAAAGGCAGAAAACAACCCTCAACTGGACTCCAGCCCAGCGCAGGGCTTAGTCACATGGCCAACTTCATGATCATCATTATTATCATAACTGGTTTACCAAGGTTAGCCAATTGCCTCCAAATCTGGTTCCTCCCCTGTTCATGGTCCTTGTTATCCTTTGGAGGGAGGCACATATTTTCATATCATATAACACCATTTGCAGCAACGTTTTTTCATTAATTTGGAACTGAAAATTATGCTATCTTGTAGGTTGAGATGTTGAGGTAAAACCAGAGTGAAACCCACACAGACACAGGGGAAACATGCAAACTCTGCATGGCAATATCCAGGTATAGGATCAGAGCACAGGATGCTGAATCAGTTAGAGAGCAGCACTTTTAAATTTCACAGATGACAGAATGTTATTTAACCTAGTAGTCTTAGTTAATTAGTGACTCTAGTGGTTAAGCTGTCACAATATTTCATCCAGATGTTTTTAAAAATTCCCAGGCTATGCTGTTCAATTTCATGACTATGTCATTTGGTCCAGATTCTGATGTCTTGTTTGTCTGAAGAGCTTCTGTTTTTTTTTTTTTTTTTTTGTACCTTCACTTAATTTGCACCAGTGACCTTGAGTATGATGCTCAACATTTAAATGAACCTCATAACACCCAAAGGGAAGTAGATGGATGGATTATGTTAATGTAGCATGCATGTTCTCTCTGTGTCCACCAGGGTTTTGTATAGGGTTCCTCCCACATCCAAAAGATATGTATTTGGTTGATTGACAATCCTTCATTGCTTGTTTTAGACACCAAAGATGCAATAACAGGCCAAGCAAGTCAAGAAAATGAATGTATAGATCAATGGATATGTACTGTATATAGCATGACTGGATGGAGCCTTTCATCTGCAGAATCTGTTCACAGTATTTTAATCATACTGAAATCAATACTAAATTCTAAATAAATTTTCTGCTTGTTGAAATTCACATCTAAGGTCATTCATTGTTATACATTGATGTCACCAAAACAGATTCACCTCAAACTGGAAGTGCATAGTGCAGCTTTGCTGAAAAATGAAATGCATTATATAATTATAATCCTGTATATCATCAGTGAGCTTAATGTTGGGGATTTCATAAATAAATAAATAAATAAACAGATAGACAAATGTCACATTAATACTGATAACCAGGAAATGGCCTAAGTAAACCCAACACAGGCACACAGCTAGGTGCTGTCAGCCTCAGGAACACCCACACATGCCAACAAATCTGCACAGCATAGACAGAGTTTACAAAATACAGCGCATCTCTCCACCATCGTATGGTTAGCCAAATTGAATTAGACATGCAATGCAGTAATTCAATTTATTTATCTGTGTATGTGTATGTTATGTACAGCAAACATAAACATCCATAGTGTATTTAAAGTTTGCATATACAGCATATACAGTGAGTGTATATATATATAATCCAACATCTGTCTGCCTGTATGTCTGTTCTTTTTTCTTACTACTTTTTTCTTACTACTTAACGGATTTAGATCGGGTTTTTTTCTATGATTTGTTTTAACATTCCGGTTGATTTTGCGACTTCTCTCATCACGCTAAGTATCATAGTTTGGTTCCGGCAGCAATTTATTAGTGCGAATCCAAGAGTCAGACTGAAGGGAGGAAGAGGTGTGACGTCAGAAGTGGGGAGCCGAGTTGGGCCCTCCTCACTCACTTGCCAGCCTCTGTTTGAGTTGCTCTACCTCTCGTCACATGCTGGAGTGTACCTTGCCTCACTAGCTAATGATACCTGTTTGCTCAGCAGACATTATCATCTAGAGATTGTTAAAGTGTAATGTTTGATGTTTCTTAGTGAGAGATCACAGCTAAGTGCGTTTTAAACGGTACCTGCTCATTGGCAGAGATATATCATAGCCACGTGCTCTTCTTTCCCCTTGGCCAGAGATACCTTGCCAACTTGTTACATTTTTGACAAAGAGATAGCAGATACTTTCTTGCCCCTGATAGCAAAATCAAAAATATTGTATATCAAGAGGCCCTCAGATACGAAAGCTATCAATATAAATTCTTCTCAATACAAATTATTCCATTTTTTTTAATTGATTTTTAAAGTTTATCCTGTTTCATTACTACACAGGCAGAGCTGTTGGTGACAGCTTGGTTTAAATTTAAAGTTTAGGTTAGCAAAACTGAAAAAAGCAAATATCAGAATATTACAAATATGCCTTCTTCAGTGAACAACTAATCTATACTAATAAAAGGCAAAGCCCTCACTGACTGACTGACTGACTGACTGACTCACTGACTCACTCACTCACTGACTCATCACTAATTCTCCAACTTCCCGTGTAGGTAGAAGGCTGAAATTTGGCAGGCTTATTCCTTACAGCTTACTTACAAAAGTTAAGCAGGTTTCATTTCGAAATTCTACACGTAACGGTCATAACGGTCGATAACGGTCGACAGCGTCCGCCATGTTGAACTTTCTTATTTATGGCCCCATCTTCACGAAATTTGGTAGGCGGCTTCCCTGCGCTAACCGAAACCGATGTACTTACTTATTTCGATGGTATGACGCCACTGTCGGCCGCCATATTGAACTTTCCAACGTCACCAATTTCCCAACTTCCCGTGTATGTAGAAGGCTGACCCCGTCTTCATGAAATTTGGTAGGTGGCTTCCCTGCGCTAACCAAAACCGATGTACGTACTTATTTCGGTGGTATGACGCCACTGTCGGCCGCCATATTGAATTTTCCAAACGTCACAAATTCTCCAACTTCCCGTGTAGGTAGAAGACTGAAATTTGGCAGGCCCATTCCTTACAGCTTACTTACAAAAGTTAAGCAGGTTTCATTTCGAAATTCTATGCGTAACGGTCATAACGGTCAACAATGTCCACCATATTGAACTTTCTTATTCATGGCCCCATCTTCACGAAATATGGTAGGCGGCTTCCCTGCGCTAACCGAAACCAATGTACATGCTTATTTCGGTGGTATGACGCCACTGTTAGCCGCCATATTGAACTTTCCAACGTCACTAATTCTCCAACTTCCCGTGTAGGTAGAAGGCTGAAATTTGGTACTTATGTCGGTGGTATGATGCCACTGTCGGCCGCCATATTAAACTTTTAACGGAAACCGATGTACGTACTTATTTCATTGGTATGACACCACTGACGGCCGCCATATTGAACTTTCCAGCGTCACTAATTCTCAAACTTCCCGTGCAGGTAGAAGGCTGAAATTTGGCAGGCTCATTCTTTACAGCTTACTTACAAAGGTTTAGCAGGTTTCATTTCGAAATTCTACGCATAATGGTCATAACGGTCAACAACGTCCGCCATGTTGAACTTTCTTATTTACAGCCCCATCTTCACGAAATTTGGTAGGTGGCTTCCCTGAGCTAACCGAAACCAATGTACATACTTATTTCGGTGGTATGATGCCACTGTCGGCCGCCATATTGAACTTTTCAACAGTCTTTGTTACTTATGGGCCCATCTTCAAGAAATTTGGTACACGGGTTTCCAACGCTAACTGAATCCTGCTTACGTACATATATACGTCCATAGCCTGCAGCTTGGTCACCGTGTGAGGCGGCGTTGGGTCCTCCATCCCAACACCTCCCACGTTGTTGGCTGCCTGCCTATATAAGACCGCCCGTCGCTCTGGTCTCTACATTCCATTCCTTGCTTCGCCACGGGATTCACGTCTCCCTACTGATAACTACAGCCTTTTTGTTTAATCGACGGCTTCTCCACTGTTTTATTGTTTGTTTATTACAATTATAGTTATTGTATAGGTATTTTAGACTTACTTTACATTGCTCAGGTACTCATTTCCTTTATCATTCCAACCCCCATTACCATGTCTATCGAGGTGATCACCATCGATCAAAGAACTGTCACTTACTGAGTGGTTTCCATGCCCGGAGATGGCACCTACCTTTTCCATTCTCTTTGTTACATATTGCACGGCCATATCAGGCTCACTCTTGATATCCGGAGGAACATTGTGTCTTATGTATTGAATGACTGGGACAGGTTCAAGGTGTGGACTGATGACGGTACAGGAGATAATTATACTACACAGGAGCACTATAAGAGTGAAATGCTTAAGCCCTTCACCTATGGTTCTGCATGTGAGTTTATGGCTGCCGCTGAATTGTTCGGTTGTCGCTTTCAAGTGTACCGAAATGGCCAAATATTTTACACCTTTCGACAACCGCCAATGCCTCTTAAACATCTTAGATTCACAGGTGACGATTTCAGTAGTGGACACTTTGATGTTTATGAATGTTTAAACTCTCAAAAGCTGGATGTGATTTTATCGATGAAACCGGTTGTGTGCTTACAACGCTTGACAGATGCCAAATGTCACTTCAACACAACAAATCCTGCAAATACTGTCGTAATTGAAACAAACCATGAAACTCAAACCGATTATGACAGCAGCAATCCAAGCTGTGAGATTTGAGACAAGATTACTGTTCACATGGCCAACTGTAAGTTACATGCTCAAGAGTAAGCTCAGCGCACAGCTTGGTCATGTTACAACCGGAGGGCCGAACTGACAACATGGTATACAAAGAGATCCTTAACAAATAATTATTGGCATATTTTCCCTCAGTTTAAAAAGGTTAAATTTTCTTCTTAATAAAAATTTTAAGGCAGTACTTCGCCGCTGCGAAGCGCGGGTATTTTGCTAGTAGGGTATAACCTACAAATTGTTTGTAGGCATTAAAGTAAATTAAGCCTTGCAAGTTGAAGCAAACAATTTGCACAGGTGTCCCAACTTTTTTTGATTACTTAAAAACTCTCCGTCTGTCTTAAAACAGAGTTGGAATGAGGCTGTGTTACTACAACCTCTGAAGAACTACTTGGACAATATTCCAGTAATAATGGCAAGAAAATGGCAATTAACAATGAAATTAGAAAGAGCAGTTTTACCCTAGAGAAAGAGTGCTAACAACAAATGAAATAAAAAGGGAAGCTTTAGTCTATGATGATGATGCAGCCAAGCAGAGGAGCACTGAACCGTCATCTAGTTCTCGGTTATCCACTTCTACTTGATGCTCATTCCTGCACCACTGGAACAGATGGTAGATGTGTTAAAGGTCAAGTTTAAGGCCGCTAAAAATATTTAGTTTCCAAAAAAATTGGGTAATCCTGTTTAGAATTATAAAAATAAAAGCAAAGTGAAAGGGGAATTCCTTTAATAGCACTCATTTTGAACACTTCCTGCACTTCTGTTTCCAATGCAATTGTGTACTAGTCCCTCTGCAGATACACTTGTGAGTGTATGTGAGAGGCACGTGTTTCTGTTATTCTAAAACCTTTTTTAATACCCATTCTCCAAATTTAAAACATCTGAACTGTGGATAACACAGTATATGGTTGCTAATTTATGTCATTATTTACATATGATAATGTTTTTCTGAATGATGAACAAAAGTAAAATCAGAGTCTATAGGGGGTTGTGTATCTAGGGGCTTTTATAATATGTGTGTGCCAGTAGGGGCTTTTCATCATCAGGGTGGTAACAAATTTTGAGAAATAGATAATAACTGCAGCAAATTTTATAAAGTCCCCACTTACTAAATGCTTCCATTAAATTGTAAACTGTGTTTAAAAATTAGTTCTTTGTTACAGAAGGAAAAACATAAATATGAAATGGAGCTTGAAGGCAGGTACTGAATGAATGCAGTGATTAACATTACATTATGTTATAGATACAGAAGATGAAATTCAGACCCCAGGTCAGGCACAGGGTTAAGATTCCTTCCCTGGGTACTCCAGTTGGCCTCCCACATTCTACATTCACCCATTTTGTGTTAATTATTTACTGTGAATTGGCCCTATATGAACGGGTGTGGGAAAGTACATAAACATGCCTTTGGATGGTATGCATTGCTGACCATCCAGGGTTGGTTCCTGCTTTGCACATGATACTACTGGGATAGGCTTTGACCCCCATGATGAAACCTGAAATAATTAAGCAGGCTTGAAAATAGTGTATTGTACAATGTTGTCTTGGCCTTTTAAAAACCTGAATGCTAAGTATCTTCATCAAGCTAAGGTCACTAAGACACCAGAAAATGTAGGCTGATGTGATGTCTGGTGGGTGTGGGTGTGCTAGTAATAGTTTTAGCTTACCTGACTTTGTCAAAGCTCTATCAAATGGGCTAGAATCCCTTTTTGCTCATTTTTGATTATATGAAGGACTACAGAAAGAGGGTCAGTATGAGAGGTTTGAATTATACAATTATTCTAACTAGCATTGCTTTGGGGATGTGGGAGGAAAACAAGAGTACCCAAAGGAAAACACTGCAGATTTCAAACCAAGGGCTCTGAGATCTGTGATGCAGAGACACTAATCGATGTGCCACCCTGATTACTAAAAAGAGAAATATTTAAGTCTTAAACAACCAGAACTAACTTAACTAAATTAAGCCACTTCATGCGAAATCCAACTCCAGGTTCTTTGGACAATGTGCCAACATATTGGCAGATTTGGTGGTTACCATGACCTGTTGGCAAGCACTATATGTACAGTGTATGCATGGATAAGGACATTTTGTGCATTGTCCTTTCTTTCAGATAAACACTACATGCCATTAGTTTAACTGTTAATGTCTTTCTTGTCTTTCCAGGTCCATACATGGATTTATGAATTATTCCAACAATACTTGTAGTACACTTCTACTTTATAGTAGTTTATTGGCTGAAATAGCTTTAATATGAATCATGCTTTTGTAAAATTTCTTTAGAGAGTGCATGATATAATTATGAAACTTTCACATAGCCAAATGAACCCCAAGATCATGAATACATAAAACTTGTATTTGCAGGCTTTTCTGTTGTGGGTATGTAAGTTTGAGTACACTGTTAGTATGTTCATGTGTTCAAGTGTGCAATTAAAGTGTATATACAGTAGTATGAATATGTCGGTCAGCACATGTGACAATAATGACCTTATAAACATATATGTTCATATTAATGTACACTATACTATTGTATGCTTAGTCCCAGAAAGAATAAAACACCTAAAAGTACAACTGCAGTCAAAACCACCATTATATAACAATGACCCAGGGAGACAATGACATATCCAGTATTTCAAGAAATTACTTTTATGAACATATGGCAAACAACAGAAAAAGGATGAACATGAGGACAAAAATAAAGGCTTGAATTATACAAGTTAAAATTCTGTCACATTTCACTTATCTGCTCATTCAAAGGCTAAGTATTATCACAGTGGTGACTCACGCTTAGCGGGCATTAGGCCAAGCATGAAAGTAATATGCTCAAAGTATTTTTTAAAAACTTTGATAAAATCTGTCTTACACAATTACTATTTTACTAACCTACTTTTTTATTTGCTTGATTATTTTAATGTTGCACGTTTTGATCACAGAACACTTCTTTTTATCTGTGGTTTGGGAATAGGGGGTAATCCCCTAATGGCATCTGAGTAGTGCAGTGTTTAGGTCAGAGCTGGATCCTGGTCTGGTTAATAATGGGGTGGACTTTGCATGTTCTCCCCGTGTTTATAGGAGTTTCTCCAACCTATCAAATGCAGCAAGACAGGTTAGCTGTCAACTCTAAACTGGCATTGTAAGAGAGAACTGTGTGCTCTGTGATGGATCAGCATCTTGTGTATTGCTGACTCCTGCCTTCCTGACCATGCTGCCAGAAGAGGTCTCAGCTCCCAGCAAGCATAAACAAGGTTCAGAAATGGAAAGATGGATGTACTGTCCAAATACCTAAAAATTAATTCAGAAAAATGTGATAGTCATGTGTGTGGAATGAAGGGGACCACTACACAGTATGGCTTTAACTCTGTGTTGGGCAGAAAGAAAAATGTCTCACTACTAATTGATCATTGCTTCTTGACAAAATTACAGAGCAGCACACTAGGAAAATCCAGGATATTGTACTGTCTTAAAGAAAAGTAAAACAATACATTGAACAGCTTAAAAATGAAATCACATCAAATGTATACCTATGTTCTTAGGTAAAAATGTGTGGTGGATGCTAACAAAGCCTGGAAGACAGAAAATAGATACCGTTAATTGCTGTCCCAAGTTTGAGTGGCAAAGTAGGTAGCACTGGTGCATTGTAATTACAGTGTGCTGGGCCCAGATCCTGTGCCCACATCCCACAGTCAAAAGACATCTAGGTTCGCTGGATCGGCTATGCTATATTGGCCCTAGTGTGTGTGCATGTGTGTTCAGTCTGCGATAAGCTTGCTCCCAGTCCAGCAATTGACGCCATGTTTGTTGGGACAGGCTCTGGTTTCCACATGTTCCTGCTATAGATAAGCAGACTTAGAAGATTGTTTGAGTCTCTATGTGTGTCCATCCACCTCCCCAGGGATGTTCACTTTGGGTTATTTGACAATTCCAAACTGGCTATGTCTATGAGTGATGGAGTGATGCCCTGCACAGGGCTGTTCCCTTCCTTGTGCCCAGCACTGCTGGGATGGTCCCTCAAATTGGACTAAGTGGGTTTGATAATGTTATGTTTTGAAATTATAATTTTACTATTAGAAAAGTATCTTCCTGATACACTAAGGCACATTAAAAAGTGCCATGGACTGAACAGTGGAGTAGCAATCCCTAACCACCCTCTCTGGTTTCCAGTTAGGTAACTCCTAAGGATGCAAACTAATGTGAACCCACAATAGACATGCAGAATCTATACTGGTAGTTACGTAGGCAGCAACTCTAACTCAATCTGCTATGATGTTTCCTTCTGTTTTAATTAGTTTCAGTGCTCAGCATGAAATCATACAATCAATAGCATTTACAATATGGACCTTTTTACTTTATACAAACTCATTTTTTTTCCTACATTAGCATCTGGCATTAATAAGAAATATGAAATTTCATTTGAAAAACAATTATTCAAAAATGTTTACATTACATTATTTTTTTATGCAATTGTATATCTGTGCATTTGATTTATCTTGCAGGAGGGTGCAACAATATCCTATAAATAGCACACTCAGTCACAATTGGTAGCTCAAATATAATCAGGCCAGTGAATAAAGGAATGGATAAACATGCAAACTTCATAGAGTGCATGTTAAAATGTGGAGAATCAAAAATAGAAATGGTAAAATGGCAATTCTGTAAATACAGTATTAACTAAAATAACTACAAAGTTTGAATTAAAAAGCCAGTAATAACAAGAAAACCACAGAAAAAAACAACATAAATCTCTTTGTTCTCTACTCAATGACCATATAACCAAAACTACAGATAGATAGATAGATAGATAGATAGATAGATAGATAGATAGATAGATAGATAGATAGATAGATAGATAGATAGATAGTGATATAACCATTCATATAGCATGAGGCACCTACAGAAAGATATTAATCACACATTTCTAAACTAGAGAAGAGTTGATGGAATTCTTTATAGTGCTTAGGGAATGTGTAAATTAGCTGATGGATGTCTTTACAGATATTTTCAACAATTCCTCGAGGAAGGCGGATGTCCCTAAGTGCTTCAAAACTACCACCATCATGCCTACTCTGTCTCTTGCCTCAATGACTATAATCCTATATCACTCACACCGGTCATCATGAAAAGTTTCAACAAACTAGTCTTAGACTTCCCACATCACATGACCTTCTCCAATTGTTTCACTGAGGATGTTATATCATCTCTCTTCGTTTGCCCCTTTCTCATCTGAACAAAAGGGAAACTTTTTCTAAAAGGCTGTTTGTAGACTTCAGATAAGCAGAGCCTGCTAAGTTACCACTATTCCCTATGTAACTGGATCCTGGACTTTCTGACAGGGACCCCGGACAGTCTACATCAAAAAAACACCATGTCCAGGGCTATCACACTGAGCAGGGGCTCCAGGGCTGTGTAATCTGCCCACTCATTTTCACTATGCTGATTCATGACTGTACGGATGCATACATCTCTAACACTATCCTTAAGTTCACTTGATGACACAACAGTGATAGGTCTTTATCAGCCTTGGGGATGAGTCCCACTTTACAGAATGGGGGATATGACGATTGACAGAGTGGTGAAACAATCTATCTCTTAACATGGACAATGCAAAAGATATGATATTTGCCCTCAGAAAGGTTCATACTCTCCACACCCCACTGCACATTTGGGGCTCACCAGTAGAACTGGACAACAGTACCAAATTCCTTGTTGTGCACCTTGCAGCAGACCTTTCTTGGTCAATTACCACCACTTCCACAGCCAAGAAGGTGCAGAAGCATTTCCACTTCTTTGAGCAGTTAAGAATACAAGCCTGCCTCTCCCCATCTTCACCACATTCTACAGGTGCACTATCAAGAGTGTTCTGACCAGCTGCATTACAGTATGCCTTGCTTGTGAACTGCAGTGTCTCTGACCAAAAGGTCGTACAAAAGGATAGTGCACATAGCAAAAAAGAACAATGGGGCCACTCTACCTTCCATTAAAGACATCTTTATTAAACATTGCATCTGCAAAGCCTGCAGCATCATGAAGGACCACTCTCACGCCTCCCGTGGTCTCTTGTTCTACTTCCATCTAGCAAAAGGTACCATGACAGCAGTTCTACGTGTTTCTACAACAGCCTCTTCCCCTGTCCCTCCCCTCATATCTGCTTGTAGTAGTTTATTTACATCCAGTATGTTTGTTGTTTTTATAATTGGCTGTTGATAATATTTAGTTACAGTATTCTCTTTCAATTTATTGCCTATTATTTATGTATCTATTTATAGAATAGTATAGTATAGTAAAGTATAGTATATGTGGCAGACAACCAGGGATCCTGCCCTGCCGGGACACTCTTCGGAGCGGCACTACTCTTCTCTGGGCGCCTGGACAGTCTTAGAGCCCTAGAGGACAGCGCTTCTGCCACACCAGGAAGTGCTGCTGGACCAGGGATGGTGTACACCAGGAATGCTTCCGGGTGCAACAGCAGAACTTCCGCCACACTGGGGAATGCTGCCGGAAGTTTGTCATCATGCACCTGGGGCACATCCGAGGCAAGATAAAAGGGGCCGTCTCACTCCATTCGGGGAGCCAGAGTCGGGTGGAAGAGGACGGAGCTTGCGAGAGAGGAGTGGAGGCAGCTGAAGGAACAAGGACTGAGCAAAATCTGTAAATATTGTGTAAATAAAGTGTGTGTGTGTTTGGACATTCTGGTGTCGCGTCTGTCTGTGGCCGGACTATCTTTTACATATAGTAGTTTACTTGTCTTACACTTGTCCTGTGTTTACGTTGTGGACTTGACCCGGACACAGACAGGCGGACATGTTGTTCTTCACCACCACATGTGTTTATTTATAATTAATTACAAATAATATGGTCACTCAGACCCAGTATACAGTGCACAAACCCCAACACTCAGTCCTGGCCACAAAATGCCTCTCTTCAGGCCGCCTCCACCCTCTCTTGCCTTGTCCGTCTTCCACCCGACTCTAGCCCTGAATGAAGGGAGACGGCCCCGTTTATATTCTCCCGGATGAGCTCCAGGTGATTCCTGACACTCCTTTGTTGGCTACGCCCCAGCGTGGCGGAAATGCCGGCTGTTCTCCCGGCAGCTCTCCGGGTGTCTTCTTAAATCTTCCCCCCAGCACTTCCTGGTGTGGCGGAAGTGCTGAGGTCACAAGTCCCCAAGGCATTGGGGCGCCTCCTGGTGGTGACCATGAGCCCCTACAGGGTGGGTCTTCCATGCCCTGAACCCGTGGCCCCCAAAGCAACCAGGAAGGCGGCCCCCACGTGATCCCAGATGGGCGCACGCCCACTTCCGGTCCTTCAAGGCGTCCCGGCCGGGTCATCGCCCCTGGCATCCTCGACAACGTGTATGTTGTACCACAGTTTTGGTGAATGTTATCTCATGCCACTGTATGCTGTAATACTGTGTATGGATGGTATTCCACTTGAGTTGTAATTCTGCCAGAGTGTCTTCAGTAGTGAAGAGTAAAATAACTCTCAAAGAACTTTAAGACTACATCCATGGATCAGCAGGGCTTGTCATCACTGAAATCATTATTTATGCTCCACAATCCGAAAAATATTTTGCAAAGTGGAGATTCATATTATGTCCAAAAGCACTGATTATTAATAAAAAAAGCTATTCTCATTAGTTATACTTAAATGTTTTTGGGGCTATATGGATTCCATTATGTCTAGAAAAAATTATATATCTCAACAGGTTGCACATACTAACTGTCAGAAGTGGGGGCAACAATGCCATGGTAACTCAGGACCTGGATAACAAAGAAAACTTCTACTTTTTAATCAGAGGATTGCACAGCATATGTGTTTGCCAGCTAAAGATGAAGTAGAGTTAGGTCACAAAGCAAGACAAAAATCTCAACTAAACTACATTTTTACAACAGAAAGGCAATATTTAATCATGTTTGACATTTTACCATGACTATACTAACCTGGAAGAGAGGTTAATGTTGGTGCCTTACAGCTCCCACACCCTCGGTTTGAATCAGACACCGATATCTGTCTGTGTAAAATCTGCTTGGACATCTTTATTAAACATTGCAAAGCTTACAGCATCATGATGTTTCTTCTGCATTGGCCTTGCATGATTAGGTCTTGCACTGTCCCGGGTTGTTTTCTGCCTTGCAGATTTGTTCCTAGAATAAACTCCAGTCCCAAGTGAATATTACCCAACATCAGGTTATTACACTAACCTCATGTCCTAGACACCATTGAAATGTTGAGGAGAGAAAAGAAATGAGACACTGATGCCTTAAAAACCTAATCTTTCAGAATTAAAGTAGTTTACTATTGAGGAGTTGACCACATTTTCACTTCCATGTTAGGAACAACTTACTGTATCTACATTTATAATTATACTTTTAATTAATTTATTGCCATACATACCAGGTCCAAGCAAACTGGAACTGTTACCTAACACTTATTAGAAACAAATAAAAAAACACAATACAAACCAACAATGTGTGTTATATTTAGAACACAGTGTATAAAACAACACAATGTACACGTTGAAAGTGTATTCTGATATGATGGTGAGATCATAATGTCAGACACGTTGCCAGAAGTCTGCACTCCAAGCTGGCAGCAGCTTTGATATTTTCCAAGCAGCCTGCTGACTCAGCTAACCGTCTCCAACATTGTTAATCATGGGACTCTGTATCATCAACCACATTTTTACCTCATGTGATGAGCCTCTAGTTTGCCTCATTAGGAAAGCCCACATAATTCAAAAGTGCCACCACTACACTAAGATTTTCTATGGTCCTCCAATCTGAGGACATTTTACGCAATGTCTTATAATTTGTATGGATGGAAATTAAGGTCCTCATGCAAAATCTTCCTCAAAGATGTGTTAGAAATGCCTAAGGCAAAAGCATGTTTGTGCATTGAATGTCTAGGAGACTGCAAAATTGATCCCCTTACAGCTTGGATATTTTCAGGCGTTTGTACAGTCCGAGGACAGCCTGGAGATTTTTTGTTCAATGTTGTACCCATCTGTCTAAATTTAACCACCCACCAAAGAACTGTTTTCTGATTTGGGATGTCACTGTTAGGAGGAAAGCTGAAGTGCATTCAGAAGGAGTGTTGTGTAGTGATACTGGCTTCGTTGTTTTTGAAGAACGCTTCAGCAGTGAAAGTATGGTGTGCACTGGACCAAGGCATGTTTCCAACTGAAAATTACAAGGGATTACCTTTTAAAGGACCCTCAACCCAACCCACTCGGCTGCCTCTACATTGCACAATGACCTTGAGAAAAAAAGGATCATCCACATGCAGTCTGTCTTCTTGGAGGATGATGAGCCAGTGCTGCTATGAAACCACGTCCAAGTCTGCACATAAGCAACAACTGCATCTGTGAAGGCCATTATTCTTAACTTAACATGGGTCATTGTGTTCCCTTAATCTCTAATTAAAATTTTGGTTAAGGCTTGCTAAAATATTGTGTGAAAAATACAGACACACAGCAGCCATTTTATTAAGTATACTTCTTACTACTGGGTAGCACCCCTCCTTTAACTTCCAGAAAAGCCTGCATTCTTTGAAACAGTGATTCAATAATCTGCTAGAAACATTCCTGTAGAATTTTGGTCCATGCTAATTCAAAAGCAGCAGATTTCTATCCATACATTTGTGTTGTTAACAAAGGTGTTGTATTACTTTGAGATCTGGTGAATTTTCAGATCTCTGAAGTCAATGTCATGTTCATGAAACAGTTTGGGATAAAGCATGCTTTGTTACTTATATCCTACTGGAAACAACCAAACGTGATAAAGGGTAACCTAAGGCAGTGGCACTCAAGTCCTGTCCTGGAGTCCCCATGGGGCTGCAGATTATTCCTCCAACCAATTCTGCTTTTAATTGAACTCTCGCCTTAATTAAGCAAGCTGTTATTTCCATTTTTTCCTGTTTTAACGTTAATCCAAAATGTTTCAGATTTGGTTTGCTAAATGTTTTATTTAGCAAGCATTAACATATGTTATGTTAGGATAATTTAATGCTTTTATTATGGACTTAAAGATTCTCATCATTTACCATTATGATTTGGTTTTCACTTTTCACTTTTTTGTTCTGGTTATTTAAAAGGTTATTTAGTAATGAGAATGTTGGAGTGTCCGACACTGAAGTAGCTGCAGGCTTTCAGCATTTAGTGATGTCTACCTCTATGTCTACTCAACACCTTGTTGTCATTACATTAGGATATAACTAAGGTAACAACTACAGCAAAAAAGGTAATTAAATCAGGGGTGGGGATCGATCTGTTCTTAATTTTTTCTCTTTGTAAAAACTTGATTGCTTTGTATGGATTGTAATAAAATTAATAAAAAAAAAAAAAGGTAAATTAACAAAAAACAACAAAGGAATTAAGAATTTCTAAATATATAAATGTAAATCTGACTGTCATTTTCAGAAAACAGAATAAGAGACAAAGAAAAGAACAGCTAATTAAACAATGAGATCAATTATAAGCAAAATGATTCACTGATAGTGGAACTGGCTAGAAAAAAACCCTCAGCCACATGGGGCTCCTAGAACTGAACTCAAGAAGCACTGGCCTATGGTGATAATGTGATGCAACATGCTTCGGTGCGTTGTGGTCTTCGAATGACACTCAACTGGTACTAAGAACATACTGGATTTTTTATTTTCATCTGTAAATGCCAGAGAATGGACCATATATCAAGTATCTTGTCATTCTAGTATCTGGCTGAACAACAGCTAATTCTGTTGACCAGTTCTGCAAGTCACACATATTGAGTTGAGGCCGCAGAATTGGCTCTCTGTATGAAAAGGTGGACCTAATAAAGTGCCCATTGAATGTACAGTTGTGCAGCAGAGAGGAGTAGAGTTAGTGACATTGCTGACCCTAGCTCATTTACTGTCTGTGTAGTCTATCCAGGGGCTCTGTGTCCATGTAGGTTTCTCCAAGTTTTTTCCCCAAATACCCAAGGTGCAAGTGGAGTCTGAGTGCCTGTCTGCGTATGGGTGAGTGCATCGATTGATGCATTGGCCTGTCCTTTGTGGATGGTTTCTGCTAGGTGCTTGATGCTCACAGAGCAGATTATTCCAGTTTTCAGATTCTGTAAAACTGAGTTTGCAAAATGGATGGACTGATAGAGAGATGATTGTAGATAAGAATTTTGCTTTGAAGCTCATGTTAACAGGATGTTTCCTTTAATTTGGTGGTATATTTGATGTTATTTCCTATAATATGTCAATGCCAATAAAGATGGACCACTATACATAGCATTACTTTAAAGATGAACACTAAAGTGTCTTGTACATTTAGTACAAGACACTTTACTACAAGTATAGAACTCCAAACTGCATGTTCCACTTATTACCATCTCAGCCATTAACTCTGTTCATGTGACAGGGTCACACTGGGTGAAAGAGGGCTAAGCTGGACGAGAACTGGTACTTTTTGTTACCTTTAATAGAAGACTTCCTCCTAAGGCTATGATCTTTAATTAGTTTAGGTGAGAGTTCTCAGATTTCACACATTTAGCATACATTGCATGGAACTAGCCTCAGCTCCCACCATGGCCTTCTCTTTCTTTGCCAGAATTATAATCGATCTCTCCTTTCAAGGCTGCAGCCCCAAAGCTCCATCTGTTTATGGTCAACACATGTGTACGCTAATTACTTGGCGGTCACATGAGAGGAGGAGACAGGACGACAGGAAGAGGAACTGTCCTGCATTCCTCACTCTTGAATTGGGTTTCATTAAGTTCTGACTGCTGCTTGTGTTCCTCTTGGCATTGCTTTATCATTCATGACCTTTTTAAAAGTACTTTAATCTGGGCTATAGGCTTGTGACAGTGTTATGTTGAGAGTTTACTGGACTGTTTTCGCTATGTCCGATGTCCTTTCCAGGTTGATGATGTTATCCTTTCTGATTTGGCAGAGGGGCTTACAAGTGGATATATTATCACCAATGACGAAATTGTGTCAGACCTTCAACATAATCTAATAGAATAATTTAATTATATTGTAATAGATTGTTGATTACATACAATGGTCACCTGACCAACGGAATCTGGGATTAGAATTTTGTTTTTTTCTCCTCCATGTCAATTAAAAAAGAAAGAAGCCACACAGCAGCACAATGACTAATGCTTCCTCCTCACAAATCCAGCATCCTGAGTTTGAATCCTGTACTCAGTTACTGTTCTTGCAGAGTCTGCAGGAAAATTAATGACTCTAGTGTGTGTGCCTATGTGCCGACTCCTGCCTTTCACCATGAATATATATATGTATGTGTACTGTGCATATCCATGTAATTATCTAATCAGCCAATAATGTGGCAGCAGCATAATGCATAAAATTTTTCAGATACTGGTCAGGAGCTTCAGTTACTGTTCACATCAAACACCAGAATGGGGAAAAAAGTGATCTTAGTGATTTCAACTTTGGCATAATTGTTGTTTCTAGGCAGGCTGGTTTGAGTATTTCTGTAACTGCTGATCTCCTGGGATTTTCAAGCATGACAGTCTCTAGTGTTTACTTAGTATGGTGCAAAAATAAAATACATCCAGTGAGCGGCAGATCTGTGGATGGAAATGTGTTGTTGATGAAAGAGGACAGAGGAGAAGCTTACAAAAGGGCTACAATAACTCAGATACCCACTCTATACAACTGTGGTGAGAAGACAAGCATCTCAGATGGGTAAAACAACAGAAGACCATGTCAAGTTCCACTCCTACCAGTAAAGAACAGAAAAATGAGGTTGCAGTAGGCACAGATTTGTTAAAACTGGACAGTTAAAGACTGGAAAAACATAGGTCTGGTGAATCTCAGATTCTGCTGAGGCACACAGATAGTAGGATCAGAATTTGTGGCCAACAGCATGAATCCATGCACCCAATCTGCCTTGTGTCCAAAGTCCAGGCTGGCGGTTGTGGTGTAATGGTGTGGGAATGTTTTCTTGGCAAACTTCAGGCTCATTAATACCAATTAATCATTGCATGAATGAAACAGCCTCTTTGTGTATTGTAGCTTACTAGATGTGCAATTCTTGATGGACACAGTTTATTCATCTTCTAATGGCTACTTCCAGCATGATAATACACCATGTCTCAAACTGATTTCATGAATATGATAATGAGTTTAGTGTTCATCAGTGGCTTTCCCAGTCACCAGATGTGAATCCAATACCTTTGGATTGTGGTAAAACTAGAGATTCACAGAATGAATGTGCAACTGACAAATCTGCAGAAACTATGAGATGCAATTGTCAACATGGACCACTATCTATGCCACAAAGAATGAAGCTGTTATGAGAGCAAAATGAGGCCCCTACTAGTATAGTGGTCCTAAGAATTGGCTCAGTGAGTGTACATAGAGACCTGGCTGTGAAAAGGTTAATAAACCCTCTTTCAATTCTATGGTTAGCACATTAAGATATAACTGACAATCATCTAGTTCTTAAAACTCTTAAACATATTGTGGCGGACGGCAGGGGTCCATGCCCGGCCGGGACACCCCCTTTGCTGTATATTCAGGGGGAGCAGCCCTGGACTGTGCAATACCTCCCCCTGGACGCTAGATGGCGGCCCCCCACCCCCGGAATGGAGCGGTGCCTTGGTTTCCCGCAGGGCTCCATGGAAATTGGAGTTGGGTGCAGCCCTGTTGAGTCCCACAGGCACCACCAGGGGGTGCTGCAGCTGGGACTCCTGAGCCCATATGGGCAGTGTATTCGCCACACGCGGAAGTGCAGCCGGAACTTGGCAGTCCACCGCCTGGAGCACTTCCGGGTGTACTATAAAAAGGGAGTTGGGAGGAGGAGGACGATGAAGCTTGGAGGAGTGTTTGTGCTTGTGTGTTACTTGTGGGACTGTGTTGTGCCTGTGGGGATCACGAGGAAGATGTGCCCCACAGGTGAAGAAAAATAAAAGTGTTCTTGTTTTTAATAAGTGCCTCCTGTGTGAGACTGTGTCAGGTCAGGCGCCAATATAGCAGATTTTTGTTACAATATATAAAGTTAACCTCATGTGTCAAAAGAAAGATAATTACATTTTATTTTGTCAATTTGTATTGAAGAAAATTAGCCAAGGTGTAGAACTCATACGTTAAAAAGTAAATGCACTTCATCATTGGGCAGTTTGTAGAACACCTCTTTCCAGATATTTATCATATATGTATATTTTCTATGTACATTGGTGCTTTTGCAATTAGAATTTTCTTTCTTGCAATTTTGCTGTGTTTGTTTTATTTTCACCATACTGTATTTGTAAGAGTAAGGACTATAAATAAAAGTGTTAAATGCACTTAATCAATTGAATTTAACTCAACTGAAATTTGATCTTATATTTCTTTTAATTAATCACTTGTGTGAACATACCTGAAGATGCAGCTCCTCTTCAGGGTACATTTCTATTTATAGCAGTATCTGCTCCTTGGTAATTAGACATTTGTACATTTTCCAGAAATAATACTGAAGCTGAAGTACTGACAATAACATAAAAAGCATAAAATGTAACAAAACATTGTGAAAACATAAAGAGATTTTTGTGTGCTAAATCTTCGATAGATACAAATTGATCTTTGTATATTGCATGTCCTGCAGTGGGTTGGCACCCTGCACGGGATTGGTTCCTGCCTTGTGCCCTGTGTCGGCTGGGATTGGCTCCAGCAGACCCCCGTGACCCTGTGTTTGGATTCAGCGGGTTGGAAAATGGATGGATGGATGGATGGATGGATGGATATTGCATGTCTGCTTATTCTAGTGGGTTTGACAATGTTATGAACTTAACTTGACAATTTAAGAGAATAATCTGTTGCCTACCAGAATAATCAGCCAAAGGGGTTTGGTTTTGATAACCTTGAATGTTTAAAGATATTCCATTGTGGACATTTGTTAGTTTCTTAAAACTATCTATGTGCTATATTGCACTATATTTTATTTTAGGTGGTTCTGCACACCAAATAACATAACACTCTCAAATACACTTCTTGAGAGCCAGAGCCTATAATGGCAACATCAGGCACAAGGTAAGAAAACAGGCATGGGCTGGGTGCCAGACTCAATGACCCTTTCACAATCACAGAGGGACAATCTGGAGTTGCTAGTCATCCTAATCCTGCACAGTTTTGTGGATGTGGGAGGAAAAGCCACACAAACACAGGGAGAAACTGCAATCTCCACTTGGACCACAACCAGGTACAGAATTAAAAATCAGGAATTTTGCTCTAACCATTGCACTCTAAACAGTTGAACAGATATAAAAAGAAGCATTTAAAGTATTTATTTCAGAGACTTATTATTCAATGTGGCATAACAAACTCCAGGTCACTCTTACCTGTGACCCATAACACAGTCGTCAAATACATTTGTCAAGCAGGAAAAACATGTTATTCTGTTAAAAAGAAACTAAATTAAAATGCAATCACTGGAAATGGGTTGTGTACGCTGTGTTTGGCAGGAAGTGTGCGAGTCTGCGCAATGCTGCACGGAGTAGGGTGTTGAGCTCACATTTTTAAAACGTAATCTGAAAGCTTACTCTGATCTACATTCAGCTTTACACAACTACTGTCAGAGGAGTTATTGTTTAAAATTTTCATTTATATTCCATATATTACAGTTATTGTAACCTTCAGTAACCAAGCTACGATAAGTGGTCATTTTATTCAGGACCCCTACCTAATGGAAAGCAGGTCTGATATTTTCCATCTGATTAGCTTGAATCTTTCTGGGCTTGGAATCAACAAGGTGTCAAAAATGATGCCCAGGGACTGGTAGGCTCCCATGATCATCTGCAACTCAGTTCAAAACCAGTTCGTGACTGATTTGTGATTAGGTGATCCAGTAACTGGTGGGTATGCAGTTTCCCGCAGGGCTCCATGGGAATTGGAGTCTAAGCTACATTCACTGTCATTTTCCTGGAGTTTCTCTAGAGCTTTTTTAGCCTTGTGGAATGAGTAGTGATTTTTGAGTGTGAAACATCTGATGAGAGAGACAATATTAACATTTCTGGAGCAACTTTAAGAACCAGAATGTGTGTGTGTGTGTGTGTGTGAGTATAAAGCACTTAAAGTACAGAACTTATGAGACCCTCCACTACTTAAGTCCAGTATTTCAGGTACATGTCTGCCAGCAAATCTTGGGAAGGATCATAGCTTGGATCAGCTCACACAGTTGGGTAAAGTGAGGGGAGATCATGTTGCCTTTGACCCCAAGTGAGTGGTGTGAGGCAGAGCCAGTAGCATAGATTTGCAGGTAGGGTATACAGCAGAGAAATGATCATTGATTGGAGCTGCATGGAAGGAGCTGCAGAAGATCAGAGTTGCAGGACTGGTTTTGTACTGTAGCTGAGGAGGTGGTCTCCAGTAAACAGCACGGAAAGAAGTGAAGGAGAGATTCTGTGTTTTATAATGTATTAGGCTAACAGAACCAGTGGTGGTAGAATGTCATCTACAGTACACAATGGTATAAAACAACCCCATAGAATGAAGATCTACCAATATATTGTCATATAGTACAACCACCAAACAAAAGTATTAAAAGACATCTCAACTTCAACAACAAACGCTCCAAAAACCAAAAGCTGAAAAGCAAATGAAAATTCATACACTTCCATTTTTTTTGTTCAATCGACAAAGTGCTAAATCATATTATAAATTAGTAATCAATGAGATTCATGATAACGATGACAGCTACTCAAAAACTGCAATATGAGAATATTTATGGATACTTTAAAACTGAATCACCAAAAATAACGAATGGGTCACTTAAAAGGACCGTAGCCTTTAAGCCCTAAGCCAGGACTGAAAAGTTCAGGCTGCACATGCACACACATAACCAAAGGTATGCCAAGAATACTGCCATTTCAAAGGGCCTACTCAGGCAACACTGAAAACAGCCTAGCGGCACCAAAAACATGATAGGTTTGTATACTTCAAAATGAAACACTTTTCTAGATAGGAATTTGCATTACGCATATCATGGGAAATTTGATTATGATGACTAAGTTTAGCGTGCTAGAACATTTTAATAATACACTCAACTACTGACACGAGAATACTTATTTAAATCTTGCAGAATGGCATCATTTGCTGTGAAACAGGAGCAGTGCTCCACTTCCCTTTAATGCAGGGATGCCACTGGGCATGAAGCACTGTTCTGTTTAGAAGATGTGTGAAGATGCAAGTTCAATCAAGTGGAATTCTAATTTGGCACCATATGCGACATCATGGGTTTGTTCGTGAGTGCTTGGCTCCTGTCTTACTCCTGTCACTGCTGTAACAGGTTCTCACTGCTACGACCCTGAACTGGATTAAGCAGGTTTGGTAATGGCTACATGGATGGGTGAGTATTGAAACTGACCGATCTCCCACTTGGGCTGCATGTCAAAAAAAATGTTGCTGATGGGGTTAAAAATCTGCTATCAAGTTAGGTTAGATTCTGATTCTATGATATTCAAAAAGCAGAGAAATGTTGATTTTAGCACGGCACCTGTATGTGTGACAGTTTGTGTGTGTATGTGTGTGTGTGCCTTGTTACAAACCCCAAGTCTATTGGCTTTGGTCCTGTTTGGTTACTTGTATTTATTTCTATATCCTTTAAAAACAGTTTGACCTATGTTCAATGATAATGGCCAAAGAAATAGTTTAATTTAACCCTGATTTTTGCAGTTTGCTACATTTAGTCATATAATTGGGCCTATTGATTTGCAAATTTTTTGTCTAAGTTATTTTTAAAATACTTAAGTTATTTAAATATACATATACACACATACACACAAACTAACCCACTCAACCAAATTTCTAAATGAAGATAACTGAAAGCTTGTTTGCCCTTCCAGAGGACATGCTGGATAATAAAGAGAACACCCACAAAAACACAAAAGGCATATCATGACTTATCTGTAAAGGCTGACGAGCACAGAGACATTAACCCACCCCTAATAATATTAATAATAATTCTACATTTATATAGCGCTTTTCTCACTACTCAAATCGCTCTCCACACAGGGAGGACCCTGGAAGCGAACCCACACTCTCCTTACTGCAAAGCAGCAGCACTACCACTGCGCCACCCAGAACCGATCTGCCCATCTAAGCAGCACCTTTACTTCACTTGATCCAATGTGTTTAGTTTCAAATGATATATTATTGAAGTTGTTCACTTCGTTCCATTTCCTGTTTATTGTACTTTACATTGATTATTTAATAATAAACATTATATAAGCTCATGTACTTTGTATTATTGCACAGTACAACTGATTGTATTGTATTGTATCACCATCATATAATGCTATTTCATAAACCTTCAGCGTATTATACATTTCAGTGAATACCACAGTAGCTTGCTATAGTGAAACAAAGACATTCCTTGCGTCTTCTAGGTTGCCCCCTGCTGGTCCGTTTCTTAAACCTGTTCTCTGCTTCTCCCTACTCTACCTGACGCACAGCTTAACGACATCATACATAAGACTTGTCAGTTAGGAGATGCAACCATGCACTCCTGAAATCAGTAAGTGTGTGTGGCTTAATTTACCTAATGTTTGACAGTCCAGGATTTCATCATTAGGTTGTCTGCCTGCCACCTCTTTTTTATCTTTGCCAAAATGCTGAGGACACACAGAAAAATTGCTTGACACTCCGGCAGGCTACTTAGGCTTACCTCAAAACCTTCTGCCAGCAACAAAAAAGCCTGTTGCATATGTGTGTGGTTTCAAGGAAAGCACTTTATGTTATCCATCCATTCACTTACACACCCTGCTTAATCCAGTTTCAGGGCGGGGGAGAGTTGGATCCTATAAGACACTAAGCTGAACCTCACTCTAAATGGGACGGCAGTCCATCTCATAAGCACAGGCCCACAACCTGTTATAGCTGTAAAATTCAGAATAATACAGGCTTAAATAGAGTGATCATCGTCATCATCATCATTACTTGCACTTTATCCTGATGAGGGTCATGGTTGCAACATCCTGAGCCATCTAGACCAGGCCACCCCATTCTCGACAACAGAATTACCAGATATTTCCAGGCCCGTCAAGAGCTATAAATCCTGTTATATGTCCTGCTCCTGGACATACTTCCAGTGGGCCATGCCTAACATTTTAACTATATGCTCAATGTGCCTCAACTGTCTCCTTTAATCCAAAGAAGCAGTGGTTCAAATCTGCCTTAGAGATAAAAACTCAAGTTGTAATGAGGAGAGTGTGCAAGCACTCACTTAAAATTCAGGATTCAGACCGTCTTGGTGCTAAGCACTGAGCTACCATGCCATCCCTTTATGTTATTAGTATTTTAATTTGATTTGACAGTTTTGATTAACCTAAACTAAAAATTGTGCTACAGTGTGCTATTAAAATACAGTATAAAGTGAATTTCAGCGGGGGAAATCAAGCACCGTCAATGCAAGCCCTCAGAAAGGAGGTTTGAGATTAAAAACACGTTTTTACATGCAATAGAATGCCTTGGGGCACCGAGTGACACACCAGAGTTACAGCAAAAGAAGCCAGAGGTGACTTTGACATGCTGCTTAGAGCGCACTCATCCAAGCGCTGTCACTGTGCTAACATTTTACATTCATTGGATTAGAGGCAGCAGATGCCCCGTAAAACAAAAAAAAAAATGGCTAGCTGTAATCCAGAGCAGGATCAACGACTCGTTAGAATTGTAGCAGCTATACCAAAAACTAATTAGTGGAGCAGAAGATTGGAGGATCCTATAAAAGTAACCATCCTGCTGCCCACATCTTTTTGGAAGATATGGCAACAACAACTGTACAGAAAGCAATTTGTTTTATTGTCTGTGCTGTCAGATCCAAAATGCAGCAGACTTCTCATTTCAGGTTCAATGTCTGGCTGTTCTTCCTGTCTGTTGGAAAGGCAAGATGACTCAGTAAGCTCTGGCAGGGGGCAAACAATTATATTCCGCCCCCACCAGCTTTTCTTGGATCAGGAGTTATCCTAAAAGCCTGCAATCTCCGTGCAATCCTGGTTTCAGGAGGAAACAACTAAACTGAACTTTACCACTGATTCGTTATTCTCTTCACTGAATATGTTGCTTCAGTTACAAGATCAGGGGAGCCAATGTCCACCACCCTGGCAAAGTTTTATATATGGTGAAAACCAGTAGCACTGGGGAGACTGATGTGCACACTGGTGGTTATTCAAACTCACTGATAATGGGGTCATCAGTTAATGAAACATTTAAGATCTTTTTGTGACATGTATTGAAAGGTTCTGGATGAGATGCCAATCCAGAATAGGACATGCTTACAATCAGCAAATGTATACAAAGACCATGTCACATTAGACCATTTTTCCAGTGATTTCTTTCAATTACATAACCTTAGCGGCAGACAGCGGTGTACTCCCTTGAAGGCCAGTCATCTACTCTGACATGCCCAGCGACTCATTCCAACTAGCCTGTGGCTCCGTATGACCAAATCCAACAGGTTTGATTTTGTCTTTAGTCATAGTGGTGGGCTTTGTGTGTGTGAGAGTTGATAACAAGTGAATGCTCACCTTAAAATGCAATGTATATAAAGCAGTGACAAGGATAGGGGAACACAGGTGTTCTGCACCTCACAAACAGAAGAGAAGCTGGTCTGTGAGATGACTGGTGTTTTCCATACTAGGATAGAATGGGAAAAAGAAAAGCATACAGTACCAGCTCTGTTGGGCAGTACGTTATTACCCATCACTAAAAGGGGTGAGCATGACTTTTCTGTAATGCTGGGACGCAGTCATTAAATGTGACCTCCCCAGCGATTTCCAGCCATTTAAATTAACATGGTCCTGCAATAAGATCAGCAACTGCAGCCAGCAAATTTGGCATTCCCAACAACTAGAAGTCACGTAATGTAACATCGGCTTAGCATTCATGTGCTATCAAAAAGGCAGTAAATACTAAGTTGGAAATTCCTGATGAATATACTATGGGTTAGAGTCTGAAGAAAATAAAGCTACTTGAATTCTCCAAGCTGTGACATAACAACTGACCTTTCAACGTAGCCAATCTCTCTATTATAAAAAAAAAATCTTTGGGAGGGAGACTAGGAAGACGAAACGTGATCTTCTCGGAAGACAATTTGAAGTCCCGTGAGAGACACTTTAACTTGCTCCCAGCTCATAAAACAATGACAAGTGACAAGTAAAACATGCAGCTCGCCAGCAGCAGAAAGCCAGCAGATGATCCGACCTCTTCTTCTTGTGTGTGTTCAGCCACCCTAAACCTCCCCTAAACAAAACACGAGCTGCAGAGACGCGAAGTGGCTAAAGTACAGCTGCTGTGCAGGCTTTGAAATGATGGATGGGCAGTGTGACAGCAGCAGAAAGACAGCAGATAATCCATCAGCATCTCCTTAGCATGCGTTCAGCCGACCCCCCCTTCACAACGCAAGCAGCGTTATACGTCCTGTGAGAAAGAGATTTAACCACGCCTGGGGCCGGAAATAAAGGACAAGTATTGTTTTTACAACATCACGCAAGACAAGGCAGTGAGACATCATTTAAAACAAGTCCACAGAGATCTAACCTAGCAGTTGTTGGATTGCTTTTGGCAGACACGCATCATGTGCTCCCAGCTCTTAAAACAACGACAAGCAAAACACACAGCTCGCCAGCAGCAGAAAGTCACCAGATGATCCGACCACTTCTCCTTAGCATGTGTTCAGCCACCCCAACCCTCCCCCCGCCTCCCCTTCACAATGCGAGTAGCAGAGACACGAAGTGGCAAAAGGACAGCTGCTATACAGGCTTTGAAATGATCGGGCAGCAAGACAAGCAGAACAGGCAGCTCGCCAGCAGCAGAAAGACAGCAGATGATCCGACGTCATCTCCTTAGTGTGTGTTGAGCCGCACCCCCTTCACAACGCGAGCAGTGTTATACATCCTGCGAGAAAGAGATGTAACCACGTCCGAGACTGGAAATAAAGGACAAGTATTGTTTTTACAAAAGTTTTAAAGTAAAAGTGAAAATAATGCATATGTGACAATTCCCATGAAAATAACAATCTCTTTAAATTGTATATCCGGTAAACCAAACCCAGGGGTGGGCGAGCAGGGGGCGGAGCTCCCTAGTTGTATAAAATAAAAAATACAATCTTGTCAGTGAGAAATGTCATTTTTGGTTGAAATGCATTTGGAGCAAAGTGATGCACATTTAATATGTCTATTTTGTCTGAGAGCACATAAACACAACATTAACAGATGAGTGCTTCGGGTGTGAGAGACATAGTCAGATGGGCCCAGACAGACCATATCTGCTGAACATAACAGTAACCTAATGAGTCATTTGTCCCTGCAGTTGATAGGGAGCTATACTAACACATCACCAATTTCATCCATCCATATTCTAATTCATTTATTCAGTTCAGGGTCGTGAGTAACTGGTGGTTATATTGGTAGCTATGGGCATAAAGTGGGAACCAACCTTCTGCCGAGGTGCCTCTTCATCAAGGGACATGCTCATACATCCACACCCTGTGGCCAATTTAGAGTTATAAATTAAGCTAAACCGCAAGTCTTTAGGATGCTGGTGAAAAATAAATTAATATATTACCTAAATTAATGAAGCAGCAGCTCTCATGTGGCATTTTATTATTGTACAATAGAACAAGTGCTCAATCTGGGTGAGGTGCCATTCTGCTTGTTGGCACAAACAAAGAAATTAATTTTTGTTGTTATAAAGTATGACAGCAGCTTCCTCTTGGTTCTTGCTAACATTTAAAAAAAAATACATAAATACACAAAATGAACAAAATGACTGTCTCTTTGTGCTTCGCATCACCTGTTCCTTGTGCACACTTTCATACAGACAAAGCCTAACTTTGTTAAAAACCCATCCCAGTGTGCCTAACAAGCATGCATTTCCAGAAATTGTGCTTTTTCCCGTAAAGTGCAAGCTTTTTATTGGAGGAAAATCAGTAGATGTGGAGCCAGCAAACTGTCATTGAAACCCCAGGAGAATGCAGGAATATTACATTGAGAGGGCTGGCAGTAAATAAGTGATACCATTTTTTTGGACAGATGCAGAAGCACTTTTTGCTTTTGTTTAGCCTATTTTGCTGCCTGTTTTGGATATGTATGTGTCTTGGGATGAGTGGTCATTTTGTAACTGAGGGCTTGTGTGAAGGGAATCAATCCCTCAACCACATCATATCAGGAAGGGGGCACTATTATAATGGCTCTCCCGAGCAGGCCAAATTATACAAAATCTGTGCCTTTACTGAAAACTGAAACACATAAAAAGAAGAATAAACCAGGAAGAACCCAAAAGTATGAGCCAACAGGATTAAAAACAAAATCCTGTAGCTCCCCGAGACCTACCTTAGTGGCAATGGTCCTTTTCTATCAGCAGGGATTGCTCATCCACTACCCATCTCAAGGTACTGCATAAAAACATTTCATTTTCTCACCTTCTGTCTCTCTCTCACACACACACAATCCTGGACTCTCTTTATAATGCCTGCTGAGCCTTCACCTCATTTCACTTACAAATCTAAACTCAAAGTGTCATTGGTATAAGGCACAATGAAATTATATCTCGCTGCCACTTTCAGCCAAACCCGAAGTCACTTCTAGGAACAAGGCTGGGTCTAAGACATCTTAAGTCCACTAAAACATGGTGCCCTCTGGTGGCTCTCAAGCCCACTGCACCCTTAGCCTTAAAAGAGACAGGCCTCATAGTATGATTCTGGGCTGACTTACTTAAAGAAGAATTCCACACAAAAATAATATATTTTAATAATATATTTTTTATATGTTACTTACACCATGTAGTTTGGATTTCAATCTCATGCTTCCATGGAAAAAAGGGCATAAGCTTTCTGATATAACAAAACCCAATGGTAATAAATAATGAACATTATCAAAAACATCCGTTAAAAAATCTCATGTTGCTCATGATGCATAATCCACACATCAAGTCGTCCAGTCTTATACTCAAAATGAATGTAGTCCACAAATAGGAAGCCTCTTTAAATAGGTTAACACTTTTGAAATGAAGATCCAATCCTCCCACACAATTCAAATGTGCCATTGTGGATGTTTTTGATATATTTTGCTGGTTTACAGCATTGGTTACCATTGGGTCCTGTTTTATTAAAAATCTTGTCACATCCTTTCTATACAAAAACAAGAGATCAAATTTTTTTTTCTCAGCCAGCACTACAAACTACATGGGTTAATTAACATACAAACTCAGATTTTTTGGTGAAGTATTCATTTAACAGGGCCTTCTCCTTGGAGAGACTGTGGTATCCCATAAAAGACCATGGGGTGACAATTGTACTCTGAAAAGTGCACCCTTTAAAAGGGCAATATGGTCTCAGTCATGAGTTGGAATCATGTACTGTCCTTTTCTGAGTAGAAGACATTTGACCTTCTGCCAGCACGTGTTTGGTTTTACCCCAAGTTTCCAAAGAAAGTCAGAAATCATCTACACCTACTTACTTTTTGACTTCCATACACTAGCACTCAAAATCACCCATGATTCTGAGAGATGTCGATACTATTAATGGTAACTATTAATAATGTAATGGTCAAATGACCATTGCTACTTGACATATTATTGATTACTTACATAAGACTGCAAAGCCTCATCTTCAGCGGCCATTGCTCCAGTGTCCTAATGGTAAACTCTGTTAGCTAATCCTTAATTAATAAAGTTTAAATTCTAATTTGTTATCAGTGAAACATTTTGTAATTATGTCTGCACAGATGAAACCTGTTATTCTGTTCAATAAAGCAAGTTACTTGTCTTACCTTGGGTTGCAAGAAACTGGCATTCCTAAAATTCAATTTTGAGTTAAAAAAAGGGTCAAAATGAAACAGCTTTCTCAAGAAACTCACCAGTCTATTGTTTTGGTTTTTTTTTTTTGTGAAATGAAGGCCAATTAGTTTTTATATAAGAACTGAAAAGGTCATGACACAGGCTATCTCATCCAGTGCCTCCCACATTGGTGCAAGAGGAGTGTAACACACCTGTGAATGCTTACAACTGTTGAGTTTGTACTTATCTCTCTATTATAAAAAAAAAAATCTTGGAAGGCTTCGAAGGAGACAATACGTGATCTTCTCAGAAGACAATTTGACGTCCCGCAAGAGACACTTTAATGTCACGCAAGACAAGGCAGTGAGACAAAAGGACAGCTGCTATACAGGCTTTTAAATGATCGAGACACAGCGCGACAAGCAGAACACGCAGCTCGGCAGCAACAGTAGAAAGATAGCAGCTGATCAGACCTCATCTCCTCAGTGTGCATTCAGCAACCCCCTAACAACGCGAGCAGCAGAGATGCGTATACAGAGCATTGTCTCTTCTCTATTTGCAGTGAGACAAAAGAAATAAATCCTTCTCTTTTGAAAGTTTCCAAAGAATGATAATGATTTTCATTTTAACACTAAGTGGCCACTTTATTAGGTACATCTGTTCACTAACACAAATGATATGTTTGTCCAAACAGCCAATCAGTACATATAGCACACAGACATCGCCCAGAGAAGGGATCTACAAAGTAAATCCTGGATGGTCATTGCAGCCGCTGGTTTTTGTTTCAACCCAGTTTTTTAATAAAAAGCCAATTACTGCTGTTGAAGCACTTGCTCCAGAGACATGTTTATCTTTCATTGTAGTAGTCTTGCTTGTTAAGATTCCACATGCTTAACTGCTTATTTTAGTCTAGAACAGCTGCATTTGCAGTCTTTAATTGGTCCTTATTAGGTTCTCCATCAGACTTGTTTACATTTACAGCCGTGTGTTTTCATCGTGAATTATATGATTTAAGAAATTATTTAGAAGGAATCTGAAGAGAAAAAAGTGAAGGACTGAGAATTACTCATCTGCTTCAAACTACAAATCATTTGGATGATATCTGTGGAAAGGAAAAAATGTATAAGAATAGCTTGACATGGCAGAATGAAAATACTAACATGCCATAAAATGAAATAAGATCTGTTATTGGCAAAGATTTTTTTTCTAATTAAGCAATCATGTTGAAAGAAAACCTGCAGCTACTACACTTTTGTTAATGCAAACAAAACAATGAGAAAGATGCATGATTTAAGTGGCATTAAACGTGGTAGGATTACTTGTTTTAGACATGGTGGTTTCAGCAACAAAGAAGCAGCAGCCGCCTTGGGATTTTCATGCAATTTAGTCTCTGGAGTTTACAGAGAATGGTGTGATAAACAAAAAACATTTAGTCAGCAACAGTTCTGTGGGTGAAAACAGCTTGTTAATGATAAGAGGTAGGAGGAGAAGAGTCAGACTCGTTCAAGCCAATAGAAAGGCCTCAAATAATTAAATAGAGTGGTGTGCAGAAGGGGATCTCTAAACACAAATCGCATTGGAGGAGATAGGCTGCAGCAGTAGAAGACCATGCCGTCTCTGGTAAAAACAGTGGGCATGTAATCACCAAAACTGGATAATTGAAGACTGGAAAAATGTTGACTACTTAATGAATTTTGAATGTTGTTGTGGCTTGCGAACTGTAGGACCAGGATTTGGCATAAATAACTTGAATCTAAGGATCCATCCTGCTTTGGGCTAATCGCACAGGCTGCTGGTGGTAGTGTAATGATGTGGGGGATGTTTTCATGGCACATATTATATTTCTTAATACCAAATGAGCATCATTTGAATGTCAAGGCATACCTAAGCATTGGTGTTGACCATACAGTTTGTATCCCTTTATGGCCACAGTCTACCCATAGGAATTGGATACTCAATGTCACAAAGCATATAAAATTTCAGGTTAGTTCAATGAACATTACTGTGAGTTCACTTTACTCCAAAGGCCTGCACAGTCAAAAGATCCGTTCTATGGATGTGGTGGAACTGGAGGTTCACAGAATAAATGTGTAGCCAGAAAATGTCCTGGGACTGTGTGATGCTATTGAGACATCATGGACCAAAATCCCCAAAGATTCCATGTCTTAATGAATTTGAAGAGCTGAGTTGCAAAATCAGCTAAGTACAGGAGACAACTTTTTGTGAAAAGGAGAAAAATCATTTTTAAGTATTTGAAATAATATTTTTAAAATTCTTTTTGCAGAATGTTGGTTGTTACATTACTGAAGGTCAATTGCTGGACATCTCAGAAATCTGAATATTTTACATTTTTGTAAAAAATAGGAAAAAAACATACTTAGCAGGTTTTGATGCTAAATCAATGCTATTCCATAAACCTATAAGTAGAAACTTTCATCAAAAGTGCTCTGGATCTTGAAATATTTTTATCATATAACAAAAGAAATTCAGAGCTTTTAGTCTCTAAACTTTTTAGCTAAAAAGTAATGCTAAAAGTCATGAATTCCTGTTAAGCATTGTTGAAGTAGTAAATTAAACAAGTTATAAGCAATCTCTAGAATGTCAATATTCTACATCGTCTTCATCATATATTTCAGTATCACTGTCTGCCATTGGTTTAGTGTTTTTGTTGGCCTTTCGAATGATTGGGAGGTAGAACTCTTTAACTTTTTCTGATTGCGGATTGTCCATATTGACTTCCATTTTGCTAAGCAACATTTCGACATCCTTTGCTTTTACTGGATTAACACAACAATTCAGTGGAAGTGGGTCAGCTGACAAGTTTTTTATTTTGCTGCCACGTTTCACAATACTGTGACTGCAAGAGTCGCCCGAATACGTGGTCTTTATGTTTATGTTGCTTCTTGTCATTTCCACCACTTGAACTTTTGTCAAGTGAAATGGGAGCTTTTTTTTGCAGACTTTTGCAGTTGCAGACTTGTAGTTAAGCACCTGCCAGTCTCTTCCTAAAACTCTGAGTGTGGCATATTAAGATGATTGGCTGGTGTACTTAGCAGCTTTTGGAACTAAACTGGTTATGTATTTAACAGGTTTTGGAACTCACATCAAAATTTATAGCACTATATTTTGGTACTTAGCAGGTTTTGAAGCCCAATTCAATGCCAAGCACATAGCCGACCCTTTGATGAGTCACAACCATGCTTCACCTAAAGTTCGCCAAAAAATGTACTTAGCAGGTTTTGGAACTCACCCCTTCATTTAGGCTGTCCTGGAAGCAAAAGGTAGATTATATCTGGTACTACATAGAAAAACTAATAAAGCAGACGCTAATGAACTAGTACAAACATAGCCAGTTACATCACAATAAAATGTACTTATTGTAGTTCTGCACATTTCGATAAATAGTCAACAATCACCTTAATCAGCATGTGCTCAAGTCCAATGAAACTGGAATAACCAGCTTGAGAAAACAGAAGTAGAACATACAGACTCCACAGAGACAAGGCCTAGGCTGGGAACTGAACCCAGGACTGTGCTGAACATTGACCTACTTGTGCAATAAAGGTCACCTACTACGGTAATTGTTGACACAACTTGATTCATTCTTGTCTTAAGTGTTCACTCTATGTGGACCTACATAAACATTTCTGTACCCCACAAACTGATAGGAACTGACTATACTCTATTGAAACATTGAGGAATTCCTATAAGAAAAAAAAGCAGTGCTACCCAAGTATTTCCAGTTTCGTTCTGGACCAATTTAGTTCAGGGTTTCCCTGCTGACAAATAGCTGTCAGGTGCAGCAGAGAAACAGAGTGGCACAAGACAGATTTTAAAAGATGGATCTATGTTAATGACAGGAGAGCTCCTCCAAATGCCAGAGTGACTAAGTGGGGAGTCACCATGAGTTGGCTTTCTATAAGCTGCCACCAAAGTATGTGCTCCAAGGGTACTGAAGCAATACAAAGGTCATGAGGGAACAAACAGAGCACCAGGAGACAGTAAAGCAATCCCATGTTAAGCACATGGCACCCTGCTGACTAATTCTAGGCAGCCAGTTTGATAGTCTCTAAGGTTGCCTGAATGTTTCATAGGAAATTTTAGAATAAGAATGGGAGGATATCTGGTTTCAAAAAAGGATACTGTATTCTAGTGGAATGGCTGTAAGAAGTAACTAACTTAAATGTAACTACTGGGTGGAGATTAAAGATGGTGGTCTGCTGGGAATTCACTTGGGAATTGGTAAGGAACCATCAATCACGGTCGGAATGACAGCCAATCCATGTACTCAATTACAATATATAAAAGATATAAAATTATACAATGTGTATGAATATTGAAACTAGGGTTAGCTCTGTTTTCTGTTTATACAACAATCCAAATGTTTAATATAAAGAAAGAAAACAGTGAGCAAATTCAGTTCCTTCCTTCAGTTTGCAGTGAGGCAGTGCAGTCAGAAGTATTAAGAGAGAAAGAGAAGGAGATTGGAAGTTGAGTGGCAGATTGTGTTTGGTGATTTGGCATCATATCTAAGGTGGGCAAATCGGCCATCCTGTCGGTAAGACCCAGCAGGACAGCAGAGGTTCACTTTCTGTTCTATGTAACACTTTGTTACTTTGCAGTCTCCCTGGGTTCACCCCTCTCTAGTGTTTAGATATTTAATCCATCCATCCATTTTCCAACCCGCTGAATCCGAACACAGGGTCACGGGGGTCTGCTGGAGCCAATCCCAGCCAACACAGGGCACAAGGCAGGAACCAATCCCGGGCAGGGTGCCAACTCACCACAGGACACACACAAACACACCCACACACCAAGCACACACTAGGGCCAATTTTAGAATCGCCAATCCGCCTAACCTGCATGTCTTTGGACTGTGGGAGGAAACCGGAGCGCCCGGAGGAAACCCACGCAGACACGGGGAGAACATGCAAAAGGAAGTGAACCCGGGTCTCCTAACTGCGAGGCAGCAGCGCTACCACTGCACCACTGCGCCACTGTGCCGCCCTAGATATTTAATTCTCTATTTAATGTACTGTATAATAATTATCTTTCTATTCCCTGGGTACAGGGTCACTACAATAGAATGCCTCATAGAGTGTGTGTGTGTACACTTTAATGGATGGACTGGTATCCCAGCCAGGATGGACCCTGGTTCTTTACCTGTCCAGAAGGCAAGAATAGTAGACAGATTTCCAGAATAGAGAGGCATCCCAACCGGGATGATTAGCAGCCCCTTTCCTGGTCAAAAGGCCAGAAGAAGTGGGGGACATGGGGAGGCTGCCTGCCAAACTCAGGTTGTCTCCCTGAGCACTGGTTGTATAGACCCTCCCAGGGCAGCATGGGAATTATGGCTCCGTTGGGGTGCCAGGTTGGGTTCTATGGTGGCTACCGGAGGAAGCTGTCAAGAGGTAGATAGTCGGGTTTAAAAGGGAGCCCTCCACATTGTCCAGTGGGTTGGAGTCATGAGAGGAAAGGGATAACACTCGCCTAGGATTAGTGGAGGAGAAAGAACATGAAGGAAGGAAACAAAGTGAAAAGAAGGAAAGGCTTGTGCATAGACATGTGCTGATTAAAGAGAAAAAAAAATGTAAAGTGGCACTTTTTTAAATTAAATAAGTTAATTTGAGCTGAAGAATGTCTCTGGTTTAGTTGTGTTTGGAGCCCTGCTATACCCCCCCCAGGCCAGTAGATAGATAGTCTCTTATCTTAACATGCATGACATCTATCTGCCAAGTGTGTATAGGAAAGTGTTTGAGTATGATATCACCACTATCCCCATTACTATTATCCTTTACAGAGAACACCCCAAAAGACTAGTTCTGTCCCTACTGCATCCACACCAATAAGACTCTGACTAGACTTCATTCAGACTGGAACCAGCTTCTAACAAAGACACATCTCTTCACGAGTAAAGCAAATGTGACAGATTCAGGCACTGTAAAATTGCAAGCTGTTCACTTTTCAAAACCAGTTAAAGGACACTCAGAAACAAATCCCTGGAAAAGTGAGGGAGCCTGCCACTGAAGGGCAACAAAGAGAGGCTCCCCAGTTACAGTCACATGACAATATAAAAGAGGGACAGTACCTGAATGAGTCAGTTAACTTCCAGTCGTGATGCACAAATGATCTCTGCCGCCTAATCCTAAGGTGACAAAGCAAAAGAGAGATCCTATCCTCGACTTTTAGGGAAGGAACTGAATTTGCTCACTGTTTTCTTTCTTTATATTAAACATTTGGATTGTTGTATAAACAGAAAACAGAGCTGACCCTAGTCTCAATATTCATACACAGTAGATAATTTTATATCTTTTATATATTGTAATTGAGTACATGGATTGGCTGTCATTCCGACCGTGATTGATAGTTCCTTACCAAGTGGAGTCATCCATTATGAGGGCCTCCCACCTGGGATGGTGGCTATTCCCTTAATTGTTCAGGATAATATTATAATGGAAGGGCGGAAGGAGACTGCATCTCAGCACCATGGATCCCTCTTGTGCACACCTACAGGGCTGCATGGAAGTTGTATTCTCAAGAGGTGGCCCTGCTGAGTTTCCTAGGAGCTGCCAGGGGGGTTACAGAGAGGAGGCTTCTGTGTTTTAAAGTGTTTACACCTGACCGATGTCATGATCTGCTTTTGAATTAATTTTTTCTTGCTTTATTTATACAAGCTGCTGAAATGAGTTTCCTCCGCAGGGTGTCTGGGCTTTCCCTTAAAGATAGGGTGAGAAGCTCAGTCATCCGGGAGGGGCTCAGAGTAGTGCCGCTACTCCTCCGCATCGAGAGGAGCCAGATGAGGTGGCTCGGGCATCTGATCAGAATGCCTCCTGGATGCCTCCCTGGTGAGGTGTTCCGGGCACGTCCAACCGGGAGGAGGACCCGGGGAAGACCCAGGACACGCTGGAGGGACTATGTCTCCTGGCTGGCCTGGGAACGCCTCGGGATTCCCCCGGAAGAGCTAGAAGAAGTGGTCGGGGAGAGGGAAGTCTGGGCCTCTCTGCTCAAGCTGCTGCCCCCGCGACCCGACCTCGGATAAGCGGAAGAGGATGGATGGATGGATGGATGGATGCTTTATTTTCACATGCTTTATTTTGTTATCTGTGGAATTCATTTCTGTTATTATTTTCTGGCATTTTTTCCTTAAAATGTTTTACATTTTCCTGCAGTGCCATTTTGCTTCTCATGGATGCCACTATTTTGTGCAATATTGTTGTAGCGGTTGCTATAGCATTGCAATGGGTGACGTCTGGAGTTATGCTGCACATGTCATCGTCGTGAAAGGTATAAAGGGCAGCTCCATGCACTTGCTGATGTCTAAGATTGCATAAAAGACTTTTACGTATTGGTGTACTTTTTTGTTTCATTCTCTGCTTTTATAGAATCCTTGCTTTGTTTCTCGGACTTTGATTTCTGTTTATGACTCAATTTGGTGAAAGATAGGACAGACTTTTGGCTAAAGAATCTAGGCTTGGCTCTCGGAAACCTTACATCTTCTTGTTGTGGTCTTTTCTTACCTGTTCCTGCATGGGCAATAACAATCCAGAAGTGCTTCCTAGGTGAAATATTGGAGAGGAGTAGGACAAAGCTTGCCTGGAAGGAATAAAGAAAGAAAGAAAGAAAGAAAGAAAGAAAGAAAGAAAGAAAGAAAGAAAGAAAGAAAGAAAGCTGTGTATATATGGTACAAAATAAGTCTTTTGCAATCAGAACTGTTGTCTGTGCAGTTATGTGTTGAGTTTTGGGTTCTGACATACCCCCTAGTGGTCACTATATATATGTTATATATAGCTTTATATATAATACGCTACATGCTACCGTGGATGTCCGTTTGTCTGTCCAGGATTTTAAATCAACTGTAGCTCGCAAACCGTTTGACATATTGATCTGAAATTTGGTACACATATACTACGTAATGTCTACTATCTGCTTTCACGGTGATGATGGACATCCAAGATTATTCCTCTTTTTATTTTTATTATATTTTATCGTTGAATACATGCGTAAAGGCGTGCTGTTCTCATCCCTACCACCTTCGCTGTCACTTCCCCTACCTCTTCATATCTTAAATCATTCTTAAGGAAGATTGAAGACTTAAGTACCAGCTTAAGTGAAAAATTAAAAAAAACATACTAAGTAATTACAAGACAAATACTGACTTAATCAGTTTTAACGTGAAAAGATGCTGACAAAAGAAGAGAAGAAGCGGGACGCTAGGGTAGAGAAAAAATGAGCTGCTCAGGAAGCAGCAAGCGCATCAACCTCTGAGCAAACGAATGCTAAACGTACAGAGAAAGAGTGTGAAAACTATGAATGCTCAAGTCAAGTGTATTCACTGCACATTATCGTGCAGTGTGCCGTTACCGGTTAAATGATATTTATAAACATACATGTTATTTCTCAACATGATTAAATGCTCAGCCTCATGTCACATCACAAGACATGCATGTCACACAAGCTGCCAGTGGTTTTCAATAGAGGGCTGAGTCAGAAGGGTAGGAGCTATAAAGGGTTTCAGCAAAGAGTGAGTTGGTTGAATTTCCACTGCTACATATATGATTGTGGATAACTGAAAACTAAATATATTTTGTAATAGTCTTTTAACAATGCAGAGCAAGAAACTATTAATGAGAGAGTTTTGGAAATATAAAGAAGCTAATATTTGTCACACTTCATAGGAATGGATATCAACATCCGGTCCTGAGGCAAAGATTGCATTGGTGTTCCACACCTTTCTAACAGAGGTACGGTGAACTTCTGCTGTCCCATTTTTAACACAGTGGGGTACCATCATTTTTGTGTGTAGATCCAGAGTCATTAATGTAGATAATTGTGTTCAAAAAATTACTTGTCAAAGTAAAGCTTTTTTGTCCTGCATCTCCTGACGCACAGGGATGAGAAAACCGCCACATTTGATAAATGATTTGACTCATCCTGACGTCTAGTTATGCAAGACATTGAGCTTTTAGGAGTCACCTCCATGTTTGGCCCTCTACACCTGAAGAACTCATGTTTTAGGCCATTTTTGGACCATATTTTTTTTACCCGAAATCACATCCTTAAAATAAAGAGTAAATCTGTGGGTATATTCAGCCAAAATGATCAGAAGGAAGTTGTGGATGCCACATCAGCTGGCCCCAGGGGTTCAACCCCTAATGGGATACAAGGGGTCAAAGTTACTCTTTTTCACAAAACTTAAAAAAATGGGGATCAGTAATATAGGTATGTGGAGGGTCATTTTATGCTATTTCAAGGTTGTTGTTCAAGAATTTGATAATATTTTCAATACTTGATTCTTTACTGATGGTCCTAGCTCTCCAAGAGCTGCTCCTAGAGGGTTACAAATAACAGATTTATAACATAAGAATGTAGGATGTCATTTTAGACTGTTCTTATCTTTTTTTTAAATCAATACATTTCTTATGTACACCCTAGATTAGGGCATAATATGCTAATTTAGACTTTGTAATAATAACAAAGCAGGCAGAATAGATTTTGAATAAAGTATTCTGCCTGTTAATTTGATAACACAAGAGAATAACACCACAAGTGACAGAATACACCTAACAAGTGGTAGGAAGTTATGGAAGGATATTTTAATAAGAAGGTTCAACTCAATCCCCAACCTTAACACTAACCCGTATTCATCTTTACTGAGGGCACTCCATACAGAATTGAGTTATTTTTGTCTCACTCCCTCTCTCTGTGTTTTGCTGCATGCAAGTGAATGTCCTGCACCCACCACTCTGTTTATATTGCTTATGCTGTACATACTGTATATGTGTTGTCGGCCTTGGTTATACCATATTCTCATGTTGAGTGTGTGCGTTATCAATATAGATTGTAGCAGCATTTGATTATATTAATTTTGATTGACATGCTCTCATGTTATGCCTGGAGCTCTGCAATGGTGTTCAGGGTTTAGTGCCTTTTTGTTTTGGTGGCCTCGGCCAAATGCTGTTCTTTGGCATCTCAGAAAAAGGTCTATCCTGTTGATAATAGTTTGTGTGTTAAAGCATAGGAAGTTTGCTCATAGTGGCTCTGACCTCTTATTACACCAATTCTCTTTAATCTAGTGCTTCATTGATTAGTATGTCAGCATCACTGGTGTTCATTTAATTTCAATGTTCTCACATCAAAGCTTTTTAAAATGATTTCTCAAAGCCAAGTCCAGGATTAATTTGATTTTATATTGGAGGTTCATATTGGGGGTGGCACGGTGGCGCTGCCTCGCAGTTAGGAGACCTGGGTTCACTTCCCGGGTCCTCCTTGCGTGGAGTTTGCATGTTCTCCCCGTGTCTGCGTGGGTTTCCTCCGGGTACTCCGGTTTCCTCCCACAGTCCAAAGTCATGCAGGTTAGGTGCATTGGTGATTCTAAATTGTCCCTAGTGTGTACTTGGTGTGTGGGTGTATGTGCCCTGCGGTGGGCTGGCGCCCTGCCCGGGGTTTGTTTCCTGTCTTGCGCCCTGTGCTGGCTGGGATTGGCCCCAGCAGAACCCCGTGACCCTGTAGTTAGGATATAGCGTGTTGAATAATGGATGGATGGTTCATATTGACTAGTGAACAGATATAGAAATGCTGTCATAACATTTGGTGCAGCTGATGGATCTGTGTGCATCTCCACTACCTCCTCAATGGCATTGTCTTGTAATCCACCAGGACATCACATAACCAGGAAGCGTCTCTGCATACTTTTTTTCCAAATTCTCGAACTCTAAATTAACTGAATTTTTTCCAGCATGTGCTTCTGCTATAGTGGCAATAATTTCATATTACTACATTCAATAGTGAAGTCCTTGCCGGGATACTTTGCAGATGAATGTATTGAATTTGTGACATTGTGTTTTGCAGTCTATCACCTTTGCTATTAAGCTATGCTGCCTGTCATACTTTCATATGTATTAATTTTAAAACAAGAGTTTTTTTTATGGTTTTCATTTCTAATCAGGTTTTGCTTTTCCATTGCTTGCTGTTTGTACCCATCTACATCAGAGAATCACAATCTCAAGCACTTTCAAGTTAATGGCTTAGTTTGTTTTGATACATTTGATGAATCATTGTGTAAAAAGGAGCAGATTCTCTATTGATTGTCATATTGACTTTGTTTTCTGCTTTTCTCAGTCTTCTCTCTGGTGAGTATTAGTGTCTCTGTGGCATTGGCCATAATGAACGTCTTAAGCACAGTGGGCTGTGTTGCTAGGATGTCAATATCCCTAAGGGTTATGTACAACCTGTGAGCAGGAGGCAGCTTCTTGGTCTGGAGGAGCCTGAACATTCTGTTGGGAAATCTTCAGTGAGACCTTGAAGGAGGGCCTCCATTAGATTACATTCAGTGACATGAGATGGTTCTCAGGTGCATAAGCATTGTGTTAATGGCTGCAGTTTTTACAATGTGCCATAAATAAGCGGAAAGCATGTGTAGCTTGTGAGGCACCTCTGCTTGTACTGTTGTTCCAGAGCGTGAGCCGTAATTCCTATCTATGTCTTTGCATTCCAAGCCCTTGTAGGACACACATCTCATCTTTCATTACTATTTATCATGCTTGCCAGCACTGACAGGTAGGCAAACAGAATTACTGAAGAAGTTAACACTCTTTCTTGGGTCTCCACTTTAATTTACGATTCTGGAATGGACTAAAGGAAAGAAGGGAAACGTCTGGGAGGAAGGACAATCCCCAGATGACCTAATTACCTATTCATGTCATTAAGCTGGTCACGAGGCTTCCTTTCAGTTTCCTCTGTGCAACTGGTGCTTGTGTTGCTCCACTGTCTCCCTTGCTTCAGGGTGGTAGAAAGTTACAATTAAACATCCATGTAGCCATGCTTTAAGTAGGCAGTTGGCCAGACAGTGCTCTATTCTGAGTTTAATTCATTCTCAAAAACCTGACCTGCTTCTTTTTTGACATATAATTGCTTTATCTGCAATTTTTCATATATTTGAATATCTGATGTGCATTGTTCAGTGTGAACTGGTTTAGAGCAACACGCACAGAGGACATTTCTTTTTGTTGCTTTGGTAAATTTAAGATCATGAAAGATGACGCTTTAGCGTAATGCTGAGTTACCACCAGTGCAGACTAACAGATCTGGGTATGAAACCTCATCATCCTCACAAAACGGGCACCCAACAATCAGTAACAAAATGTCACTTTTTAAGATATTGAATTCTTCCTGAAGTAGAAAGCATTATACACACACTCACATGTGCACATATAAACGTGTTTTGACTTTTTATGCAAAACAGCATTTTTCTCTTTAAAAAACTATCAACAGGCAGGCCTAGCAGTCTTCTTGAGCAGGCCCACAATACACCTGCACCAGATCAAGGTTTTAGGTGCAAGAGACACCAAGGGGCATTATACAATGAAAGATACAATGATTTCATCTGGAAATGTCACTAAACTTGTGTTTCGAAGATTAATCCCAGCAGAATCCATCCCTCTGACATTCACTTCTTGTGGTGGCAAAATGGATGCAGTAACGTTCACATTATTTCATTCATCCAACTTTTCAACTCTACTGCTAAAGAACCTTTTTTTTCTGAGAGGAGCACCAATTACACCTTCCTATGCTGATGTCATTTGTTTTCAGTATGCACCACTGGTAAAGGTCAAGTGGTAATTATGGGGTCACCACAAATGTGACAGCTTTATTAGAAAATATTTACTGCTATCATTCATTTAATTCTTGACTGGTACAATTATACAAATACGAAATATTAAGCAACTAATTGTAAATTGTTGTAGCTATGTGGCAAATTTTCCAGGCAGGAGGTTGGCAATAAGACTTTAAAATTCAACAGGAACAGAAAACAAGCAGGCCAGCCATACTTGATCATAATCAAGGTCAAAAACAAGAGTATAGAATTCCAAGAGAGGAGAAGCAGGAGCAACTCTTCTTTAGCTCTCAGTCAGAGCGTTCATATCTTAGAAGAAAAAACAAAATGTCGCATCTCACTTGAGCCTCACTTGAACAAAAGAGATACTTACATTCTAGCCATTCCAAATGCAGACTGGGCATATCTGCAAACAAGAGGAGGAAACATCACTCTGCTACATTACAAAAGCAATAGAAATATCTCTCTTGTTATATCTCACAAGAAATTAAAACATCTCCAAGATAACCAGACCAATGGAAACAATGGCAAGTTACATCCCAAAGAAGTACAAATGCTCAAATAAACTGGAAAATCATCAAGATCAGACCGTATCTGATGGAGTATGCAGCACAACTCCTGGTCCAGGCTCTGATCTTGTCACATCTAGTGTACTGCAACTGGCTACTGGCAGGAGTACCAGTATGTGTCACCAAGCCACTGCAGATGAATCAAAATACAGCGGCACATCTGGTGTTCAACTAGGTGAGGTAAGCATGTGTCACTCCTCTCTTCAGAGCACTACTTGGCCCCCTGTAGCAGAACATATTAAGTTCAAATCCTTGACTTCTGCCTATTGAGTAGTCCACACGTGAGAACCCATATGCAGGGTGAGTCAAAATTATGTTATGAATGGCGGAAACAATTTATTCTCAAAACATACTTCATATGTGCAAGATGATTTACAGGAATGTCTCAACATGTTCGCCATCATGTTCAACACATAATAACCAATGAGCAACAGTACTATTTAAAGCCCGGACACACATTTTTCGGGGAATAGATGATACCACAGTCTGTATTCTGTCCTTCAGGTCATTGATATCACAAAACTTTCGCTCCTTCACCATACCTCATAACCAGAATCACAGGGTGTCAAATCAGGGGAGTGTGGAGGCCATGGCAATGGTCCACCATCACCTATCCATCAACCTGAAAAGGTGTGGTCAAGAGATAAATAATCCATTAGTGTTAACATAATTTTGACTCACCCTGTATATGGAGACACTTGTGATGTCCTATGCTTCTTCTTGCCCCGTCAGGTCTGCTGAAGAACAAGGTCTGGTGACACCAGCTCTGCGTGGTATCAAATCTCAATCCAGACTCTTTTCAGGGTAGCTGCTAACTGGTGGAATGAGCTGCCCACCTCCATTCAAAATGCTGATTCCCTCATGTGCTTAAAAAACATTTGAAGACTCTTATTTGGTGTATTTCTGTCTAAATGATATTGGCCTTGTAAAGTTTTTGTAACTGAGGAATTGTAACTCACTTGGATTTGGTTCTGAGCTTTTCACATATAATGATCAATTTTGTAACCTTGTCCTGTAACTCCTGTTCCCAAACAGTCCCCCAGACTAATATTTACTTGATTATGGTGGCCTTTTTTGTACGTCCCTTTGGATAAATGTGTGTTACTGTACATCGCCAAACAAATGGAAGCTGCTCCAGGATAAATCCCAGTACTACTGCAGACATCTCCCACCACCCAGTTAGATCACAAAACAAGTCGAAATATAAATAGAAACACCTCTCAGTTACATCCTAAAATAAACTTGATAAAACAATTCCCAATTACATTTTGTCATTCAAGATGATTATTTCCACAAAATAATGAATGCATTCTGGTCACAGTCACAACCCAGGGAATTCCCAAATAACTGAAATGGTATCAGGGTAACAGGGAGAGGAAATATTCTGAAGCAATGACAATATCTCAGGGTTACAACACAAGGATAAGCAGAAAACATTCTTTAACAAAGTGAAATGCCTTTAAGGTACATCCCAGAATTAACGGAAACACATTCCCCTAAAGTTCCAAAAAGAAACAGTAATATGAGCCATGTAAATTCCAAACTAAAATGAAAGATTTCATAACTAATTCTCAAGATGGAAACTTCACTCAAGTACGAGTACATTGCAAAACCAATGCAAACGCCTCCTAGAAACAGACCTGCTCCAGTTACATCATCCAGCAAAAGAAAACAAACTAAAAACAAATGGAAACACCGGCTGAGGTAAATGAAACACGCACAGCTCCATCCCAAAATAGACTCTGGACATCTTCCAGTCATATTTAAATGTAAGTATGCAGGATGAGTGATGGGGTAAAATATCAAGAAGTAAATTTCAGTCCTAAAACCCAAATGAAAACAAGGAGAGGAAACATGTCTCAAAAAACCCACAGAACAAATAAAATCACATAATAAACAAAACTTCCTCCAACACACACTGGAAAACAAACAGCAAAAGCATACAGTTGTAAGTAACCTGAAACATCCCACTGTTACATCCCATAAACACAAGCAGTGCGGCGTAGTGGTTAAGGATTTGGACCTCCTCCCCTGAGGTTGTGGGTGCAAATCTCACTAGTGACACCGTGTGACCTTGAGCATGCTACCTCCACAACTGCTCAAATTGGAAAAAAAAAGGAAATAAACCTTATTATATATCACACTTTGTAAGTTGCTTTGTATAAAGGCATCTATCAAATAAAAAATGTAAATGAATTCAAGGAGATAACTTCCATGTATTTGGTGAAGTAAACTGAGATAGTCAGTAGTTAATTCTGAAACACAAACTGAAACAGCACCCAGTTACAATAAGAAACAAACCTCCTAGTGACTTTGTAAAAGAAATGGAAACAGTTAAAGGACGAGTCCTAAAACAAAAGGAAACTCCTTCAGTTATTTCTCAAAACAAATAGACGCCTCCCATTTATTCTAAACAAACAGGTTCACTTCCAAGTTACAACATACAACTAACAGAAACACCTCCAAGTAGGCCGGTTGTTTATTACTAATGATTTTTTACTGGGAAAATACTCTTTTGTATTTTAAAACATAAAAAGCAGGGATGGACTGACCCATGTCTGGCCAGAAGGTTTATATGAGGGGGACAGGGAGACCACCTATCAGGGCTGTATACTCCACCAGTGCACTAGGTGGCAGCGTCCTTGTGATGGATCAGCCATTGTGTATACCCACGGGGAAACCTGGGAATTGTAGTCCCGTTGGGTAGCCCTGCAGAATGCCATGGATGCCATAGAGTAGGTATCTCTGTCTTGGGGGGCTTCTGCCTGACCCAAAAGTGCTTCCTCCATGTAATGTTGTGGCAACAGAAGGATTCATGGATCTGACATAAAGAGAGCCACCTCATCACACTTGGAGAGTCCCCGTCAGGTGTGAAGGGGGGAAGAATACAAATTAAGAAAAGAGACTGCCCAGTGTATTGTGGAAAAAACCTGATTGAAGGTATTTCTGCCATTTGAACCCCAGACTGTTGTTGTGTACTTGTGTCTGGAGTTTGGGGCTAACAACATTTACTTATGAATTCACACAAATATTAAACAGACAATTTTCACTTTTTTCTTTTTTTAAAGGCATCGTTCTACCAACCATGATCAAGTTTCTTGCAATTATATGGGGCTGGTGGAAACTGAGCGTTATGTTAGGTGGTAGCTTGTGCATACGTGCAGAGTCATCAACGTAGATATTGTTGATAATTACACTGTACAGACAGCATATTTTTTTCAAAAATTATGGTATGGATATTAGAAAGTGCATAAAATCACTCCCATAACTTCTGTTACAGACAAGACTGGAAAAGACTCTGCTTCTTTATCCGTTATTACAAAGATGGAGACTGGAGACAGAATGCAGGAACAGCACTTGAGCTAGTCGTAGCCTTGAATGAGGACTGGAGCAGAGTCAGACTAAATGACAAGCGCCTATTTGTTCAGCTCAGACAATCCTGATGAAGTGATGCTGAACACATACTTGGGGAGCTCCACACACTGCCAGCCATCATTTTAACTCTCCTTGCTTTGCTGTGTGTGTGTGACTCCCGCACCCATCATGTGTTTGTATTGCTTATAGCAGGAATTTATAATTATTATAAAATATAGAAATCTAGTAATATAACATTTCATTAATATTAACTCTAGTTGATCTACTTAGTTAAAGATCTATTCTGGCCATGTTGGTTCAATTTCCGGAACACAGAATGTCTGCCCATAGTGGTATTGACTTCTCGATGACAACCATCTCTTCAATCTACAGAGTAATCGATTACAGCATCATTGGCACTGCCGTACATTAAATTTAAACTCTTTCGATATAAATACTTTATTAGAATAGTTCTAAACCTGGACTTAATTATTCTCCTTAATTAAGAATTATTTTTTTTTTATATTGGAAATGCATACTGACAAGTTTGCTCACAGAGATGCAGATACCTGCTTTAAGATTTGGTTTGGGCGATGGGTCTGCTTTTAAGTGTCCTACACGTGCACCTTGGTTGTATCTTCAGGGCTCCAGCAAGGTTAGCAGTGCCACCCCAAACTGAGGAGAGGCACTGTCTTTATCAATCTCTCCTTTGCCTCTCAGCTCAGAGGGACTTTGGCCGGAGGATGAATGACATCACCTCTACAATAAGCACACAAGATCTGCCCCTTCCAGAAGTTGGCAATAAAACTATGACAGAAAAGGACATTCATTAAGGACCCGTGTCTGGCAAAAAACAGAGCTCCAGGACAGAAGCACCTTTTTTGTTTTGTCATGCTATTTGTCACCCTTGAGTCCTCTTTCCTTTTCGTTTTTAGTTCAACCAGCATTATGTATAGGATTACCACTCTTGTACCCCAACCTTCCATTTTGACTGCTGTTTTGCTTACTTAGAAAAGATAATCATAAAAACCCAATCTGAAAAGTTTGCAGGTTCACCATGAAACAGAAACACTTCCAACTAGACGTCAAAACAAGCTCAGAATACTTTCCAGTCAGGATTAGCACTGGTGTAAAAAAAAACCAGAAATACGTTTAGTCATGGCTTGAGTGCTCCAGTTGTTTAATAAATAATGGAAATTAAGGAGAGAAAACACAGAAACTCTACCAAGTTATGTACAATCCCAAACAGATGTGCCGTATAGCCGCCCGAGCAGAGCCCGGCCTTCTGTGTGTGTTGCCAATGCCAGCGTGCTCCGTTGTCCCTCTGTGAGGTCCGCGCTGAAGCCTGACACTGTCTGCTGCCATCCATTTTCCTTGACTGGCCTTTGCTCCCTAGGTACTTTGTACACAGCACACCCCAAATCCAATGGAAACTTCTCCTCTCGGCCAGACGCCACAAAAACCTCACAGACGCAGAGACTGAAGAGCACTGGAAACAACTTCCAGTCACAAGCAAGATAATATCAAACTACACAAGTAAAGTATGAGAACAAGAATACACACCAGTCACCCCATGACCAAACACACAGAAGAATCCTGCCCAATCCATTTTAAAACACATCTTGAATAAATCCTGAATGAAACCAGAGACACTTTCTCGTCGCATCACAATCAAAACAGTTAGATTAAGCATCCATGAAAACAAACGCATTACTGAGTTGCATTACTGTCACACTTTGACTCGGCCACATCCTCTCAGAGCACGCTGGAACACACCTTCAAGGTACATCTCAGCCAAACTGCAACCCTTTATATCTCAGCAAAAGCAGAGAAGCCAGCCATGAGTGGACATGAGCAGCAGCAGAAGCACAAAACAGTGACGTTCTTAGCCATAACTCACACGGAGGAAACATCTCAGCCAAAGTCCCCAGATGAGCTGAAGAGGAAGTTGTCGCTCTGGCTCAGCCCGACATTTTACTGCACTTTGTAGAGTCCGAAATGGAACCGCGTTCTAGTTTAGCCACAATGGAAAATGTGAGGAGTAACAACAAGTGGAACTGTCTTACATAACTTGTGCTCCAGTCACCTCCTCCATTCTGAGTAACAGTACACATCATTTTAGGTGTCCGCCTCTTTGCTTTTAAACACATAAGCACATCTGCACCGCTAGTATTAACTCGCTTCAGAAACCCAAGCTACTTGCTAATCAGAGCCCGGTGTTCTTTACTTTTAGCCCTGGCCCTTTTTTCCCCTCTGTGTGCGGCAGCACCATCTTTGTGTCCTGGTCTTTCAGTTAAAGCTACCTCATGTATGCCAGATGTATTCTTTGTGTATTGATATCTAAGCATTGTATTCCACTGCACACACATTGCTTTAGCCAAGCTGATAAATCCATTAGAATAACAATCCACATCTGAATATATCACATTAAGCCACAATCAAAGGCTTGAGCATTCAAAGCACAAATATTAACTTTGGCTGACCATTCTCATCTTCAATAGTACAATAGAAACACGCACAGATGAGATGGCTTAGCCTTCCTCTGCCAGCACAAACAGATCCTTCCAACAAACAAAACCCCGTACCTGATCTGTAAAGCGCGAACAGAAGCAGACAAAGGTTTAACTGTCAACATTCAGAGAGAACAGCCGTGACTTCATTGTCGAATGTTGCCTAAGAAAATACATTTTTGACTCGTATCCCCCGCATTGCCTCAAGATTAGTGCTTAATTATAGATCAGTTATTCACACCAAGTGCCCACTGAATGCCACAGAGTTTGAAGAATGTCCGTCTCATGCTCCTATCGCCAAGTACAGCGAGCTACTCACTGACTGCGTCTAAGCAGGCAGACCACCATAAATGGGATAGAGAAAAGATCAGAGCACAGTTTTGCATGTAACAGTGTGGTACGGTGCAGACGAGAAAGGCGAACAACAAAATCATACCTTTAATAACTTATTAATTAATCAATCCTCTTTCACGTATTCCTTACTTATTTAACACATGGTAAGTTCTGAAAGAAACTGCAGGCCAGAATAGTTAGCAACATCTTAAAGGCCAATAGTTAACCGCTACTTGAGTACCTTGATAGGAAGTAAAAATCACACACGGCAACATAAAGGCCGCACAAGTCTTCTTGTTTACGTCGGAGTATCATTGTATAGAAATGTATTATGTGCTATGAAAAGAAACAGACAACACAAAAGGATTATTTATATTAATAATTCATTCTACACTTGTATGAGGTGTTCAAACATGCCTGTGCCAAAGCTCACGACAACAGACTGCACAACTAAAAGGAGTTCTAATAAAGACCGCATTTAAGAGTTTAAAAAGTGTGTCTCCAATATGTTATTGTGATAGCAGACATCGTTATGGCTTTAATTCAGAGCACAAATACTAAATTACTGTATATTAATATTATAAACACACACTTTTATTAATACATGATGCCTTTGTCAAATCAATGTTTTTGTTTTAAGACTATTTTTCTTGACTTTATTTAAATTAACAAGTTATCTTGTTGCAGTTTTTTTTTCTATTTGCTGTTATTTTTGTTTTCAAAAAAGTGTTTTCTTTTCACTTAAATTAAGCCCTATTTAGGCTTTGGAGTTCTTTTTACAAATTTTTTTCCTCTTTTTATCAATTAGATTTCTTAATTTTTCTTTAAATTAACCAAATTGCCATTTTTATATTTGGGGTAAATTATATATTTTAATCCATACATTTCTTTTTTCTGTAATAAAGCAAAACACTGTATTGTTGTACTGTAAATGCTATTTTCTTACTAATTATGTGCATTGATTTTTTAATTTAAATTATACAAAATATAAGGTATTCATTTTTTATTGAACAACTATTGATTTTTCATTTTATTTCAATTTTTATTGAACAACTGAAACATGTATTCCATTTTCTCGGTTGAACTGCATGTTAGTGTTACTAACTTTTTATGCCCAACATTTCTTTTCCTAAATGCCCTTATTGGTTTTATGTAACAGGCATTTTTTTGAATTTCGTAATCAAATTGAAGTTATGCTGCACTATTTGTATTTAGTTCATATTGATGTCATGCTTAACAGCACACGTTATAAAAAGAGGATAAAGCAGCCCAGGGAAAGTAATAAGAAAAAAAGGGTTCTGCGGCACTTTAGATTTTGCACAAAACCTTCGCCTAATAAGTGAGTTAAAGGCATTGAATTGTGTTAGTGTTAATATTTATGAGCCGAACAAAATCACGCTACAGAAAGTTAAACTGCCGTTTCAGTGAAAATTCAATGCGTGTGCCTTTTTTAGCTGCTTGGCTATTTTACTTTTCAAAGTAGATGAATACATGAGTAAAAAGGTGCTATTTATCTCATACTGTTCCTTAAAAATTCCCCTTCAGGTTCTGATGCCAAATGCATTAACCTTTCAGAGGCCGCCGGTGCAGACTCCTGCAGTAAAGGTAGCTAATGTCCTCTCCCTAAAAGCGCGCCTGCTCATTAATAGTTTACACGGGCTTGTAATTGAGGTCGCACTCGACCCAGATGGCTACTGTGAAGCGCACCGCGGCCTCGGCTTCTTCATGAAGTCACTTTTGAGGAACGCTCTTAGGCAGCTTTGACATAAACAATTTACACTTGGAGGAATAGTGTTTAACTAAACATTGGCACTTAGTAAAGCCATACATAAGGAGTAATGCATTGGGCAGCTGTACAAAATAACTCTTCTGTAAAGCTTTTACTGCGGTAATTTCAGAAAACTTGGCACCGCCGCATGAATTAGCTAAAGTAAGCTGCTAACCAATTAAGCCAAGCAGCCTTATTCATTTATGTAATTCTTTGTTTATATTTGTTCCGAGCCACCTTTCATTACCTTGCTGTACTTAAACTGCTGATTCGCTTTGCTTACCTCTGTTTTCAGATATTAGGAGGTTTACCGCCGGGCTTCACATAATCCAGAGAATGAAATACGTTTATTTGTGAGATTAAGCATAAAGGCAGAATACTGCAGTGAAAACCTTCACATTACATAAAAACCCCGCCACAACAAAAGCTGCCCGGATGATTATTTGATAACACGAGCCTATGAATATAATATGCACCTCCACCCCCAATAAAAAAGCATTTGTGCCTGCTCGGGGCGGGCAATGGATGCAACGCGACTGGCCGAAGACTTAAAGTAAGACTAAGTGCGAATGGACTATTAAAATAGTTAGCATTCCCTTTTACAGAACTCTAAATTCAGATCCTAAAACCGGCAGGGCACATCGGTATAGGATATTTAGCAAAAATGGTAATCCACTGAAAACAGTCCATGCGGGGATACTTCTGTCCCACAAAACAAAGCCCGATTTAAACTTTAGGTATCGAATTCACAGTTTAAGTATAGATAGATTTAAAAGGTGCTATATCATAGATAGATAGATAGATAGATAGATAGATAGATAGATAGATAGATA
>JANRMT010062817.1:33675965-33687770 GCA_026402145.1 Polypterus bichir lapradei | reverse complement strand
ATAGATAGATAGATAGATAGATAGATAGATAGATAGATAGATAGATAGATAGCCTTTTGCTCTGATGTGCCAACGTGTGTTTTACCCTCCCTGTGCTTGTTGTGCGCGTGTGTGTGTGTGTGAACACAAACAATGGCTGAAGCTCGCCGCATTCCCAGCTGTTGTGACTCATCTGTCAGGGACTGCGCCACTGATTTTAAGTAAAGCGACCTAATACGTGTAACAAAGTATTTCAAGACAAAAGGTAAACACCGAGATGCTGAGAAGTGCGCATATCCACACTTCGGAGTCTCGGCCATCCCAAGCATTTCAGCACCTTGACAAGAGGACAGCGGTGCGCCCGGACTGCGCGCTTCGCACACTTGACGGGGTTTTCAAGTCACCTTCCTGGCCTTCGCTGCGTGTTTTAACCTGTAAAACTGTCAACCGTTTAACACATTTAAGCAGCATCTGTTGCTGTTTGTTAGAAGCATGTGATGTGTGGGTCTTTAGGGGGATACACCTCTTTATTGACTTCTGCGAACCGGCAGACGATTTTCGGGAGTTAAGGAGATTGGAGCGGGTGAAGAAGCGCTCAGAAAACAAGCAAACAAGAAAACTAAGTAGTGAATATCGGTCATTTAAAAACAACTTAAAAATGTACCTGTTCCAGATTTTAAAAGAGAGTTTGCTATACTATTTAGTCCGTCATAAAATTATATCCGTCACAAGAATCGATTTAATAACTAAAAAAATAGTACATTTAAAATCCTCTTAAGCCATATTCTGAGCATATCACAGTAAAGCCCAAGGTATGAGCACTATTAGATGAAAACGCAGCCGTAACTTTTGATAAATTACAATTATTAACAATACTTCTTTCTATGTTATTGCGTTGTATTATTTTCTTTGTAGATTTATGATTGATGTAAATAGCACGTATAACCTGCTTTTCTTTTAAGATGCACATTGATGACATTCGTTAAAGTATAAAGTGGTTAAATCATCATGCTTCGGTAAAGATCATACTCATTTTAATATACTGAGAAGCAAACTTTAATAAAGTGAATCATTCTCTCACCCTATAGATTGGATGGATATAGTAGATAAATTAAACAGATAGATAAAGCTATAGCCAACCAGTACATGTACTATGAAGAACAGTGCAGAAACATTAAAAGAATGATGCTCAAAATCCAAACAAAATCTAGAAGGAAAACTTTGGAACGACATAGATAGATAGATAGATAGATAGATAGATAGATAGATAGATAGATAGATAGATAGATAGATAGATAGAATGGCGCAGATACATCCGTAAGGACACACATTCTTCCTAAAGGGCTGCCATTTAAGGTGATTATAGAGGACATATTCATAACGGCGTAACCACGCTCTAATAATTAAATCGATGTTCTACCAAAGCTCTGCGACTGAAACCTTCCATAACACGCAAACCGATCGAAGATTCCAGGTGGAAATGTTCTTTTGGTTTAACTGCCTAAGGAAAATGCCAATGTGACTAACTGGAACTTGCTGCGATTGTAACGGATTGGCGCTGACCAGGCTGGATCGTCGCTCTTACTTTCTATTATTAAAAGGTGGTCACCGATAACGGGGACTAATCTGTTTTGTATGACACTAACTCCAAAGGCTCTTTAGTATCATAACTTGCCACGTATAAGAAACAGTCACTTCACGGAATAAAGACATCTTACCTGCGAAAGTCGTACGTTTACAGCATTGCATTCAGCACGAACCGGTCGCGGTTTCTGGCTCTTTATTACTGTGACTGTTTAAAATTTCCACAAAGTGATGCAGGTGCCCAACTTGTCGCCATGTTGACTAGTCGCTCCCTGTAAATCACCCACTCATCTTTGCCAACTTCAATTCCAAGTTGAATAAGCCAACAATGAGCGCACCAGCCCGATGTCGCTTTATTGCTAACGAGAGCCGGCAGAGCGTCGCCGGCACAGGCAGGCGCAGAGTGGGCGCTGCGCAGCGCAGTCCTCAAGCCGGGCTCGGCGGAAGCACCGTGGATCTTCTCCCCAACGCTGAGACCCCCTCCGTCCCCAGGCGATTCTGACACCACATGCTCTTCCCAAACAGGCGTCGCCCCTCTCCTGATTTCTCCTCCCAGTTTCCTTACAGCTGTTAATGGGCCCCGGGGGCGTTGAACGCCTAGCGACAGCAACGCGTTGACTGTCACGGCCACAGACCTGCCCACTGTGGTGTTTTCGGTGCTGTCCACTACGTGAGTTTTGTAGGTTTCCGTTTCTCCACCTTAATTATTATAATCACACAACTGGAAACTGATGAATTGGCAGCCACACGCACCGGATGTGAACCCGCACCCTTCTCCCAACTTCAATTGAACTTTATGTCCACAGCTTTCCACAGGCTTCGTTCCCAGTTTAAAAAAAAAAATCCATTCTCGCAATACTTGCTTTATAGTTGTTTGTCATTAGAAAGCTCCAATTTAATGAATATTACGGGATTGTTTTTAAACTTTAAGATGAATGAGCAGCTTTACATGAGCACCGGAAATGGCGAGAGCAGTAGCCTAGGATTATAATAACACGACACATATTTCCATCCTATTTTATGTATGTTTTGTCCGTTGTCGTTCTTGTTTACTAGTCTGGTACTTCTGTGACGTCAGAGCCACCTGTAGCACAGGAGTCGAGCGCAGATTTTTAAACTTGTGGCTTCAGCGCCCCCTAACGTCGAAATGTCAGAATAATCGCCTACCGTCACCGTTGTGCTCAAAAAAGATCTCAGCGGGAATTGAGGGGGAAGTACAGCTACTCATTATTATGGCAAATGCATGCTCAGTGACTAAAAAAGACGTTTAGTAGTTTTCTTCATATTTACATTTATTTGCTTAGCAGACAGTTTTATCCAAAGCGACTTACAAAAGAGGTCATCATAATCGAGTAAACATCAGTTTGGGGGGCTGTTTGGGAACAAGTGTGAGATTAGAGATTATATTTAACTAGATGATACTTTATTTTTCCCTATGAACGGATTACAAAATTGATTACAAGTAAGGAGAACAAAACAAAATACAAGTGAGTTACAATTCCAGGGTTACAAAAACCTAACAGTTCAATCAATTAGGCAGAAATTCACCAAACAAAAGATTCTTCAAAAGCTTCTTAAACACAATGACGGTGGCTGAATTTCAAATTGCTAGTGGGCAGCTTCTTTCAAGAGCCAGGAGCTTCACGTGAAAAGAGTCGACTGAGATTTGATGCCACACAGAGATGGCATTACCAGGCGCTTTTCATCAGCAAACCTGAGTGGTTGAGAAGAAGCCAAGGCCTTCACAGGTGTCTCCATGTTATACAGGAGCTGACCCGTTGACTACCCTGTAGGTGAGCATCGAGGATTTGAACTTAACACATGCCACTACAGGGAGCCATTGTAGTGATCTGAAGGGAGGAGTGGCATGTGCCAGCCTGGGGCTGGTTAAACACGTGATGTGTCGCTGCATTTTGAATCATCTGCAGTGGCCTGATGACACATGTCACAACCCCTGTCGGCAGAGAGTTGCAGTAGTCCAGACATGACAAGACCAAAGCCTGGGCCAGGAGTTGTACTGCATACTCTTGACAGATGCAGTCTGATTTTTCAAATCTTGTATAGAGTGAATCTGTAAGAGCGAGTGACCATAGAAACATGGTCTTTTAAGGACAGCTGGTCATCAATCACCACCCCAAGGCTGCATACAGATTGGGCAGATGGTAGTAATAATGAGCTAAGATGAACAGAGATGGGGTACTGGATAGACAGATGAGTGGCATCATGAGAAGGTTAATCTGGAGATGATGATCCTTCATCCAGATTGTAATATCAGAAAGACATGCAGAGGTTCTAGCTGACACCATGTAGTCTTCTGCATGGAAGAGCAGATGAGTATGATCAGCATAGCACTGATATGAGAAACCATGGGACCAGATCACAGGGCCTAGTGAGCAGGTGTATAAAGGGAAGAGGAGAGGACTCCTCACCAAACCTCAGACACCCCCATGCTCACATGGACACACAGTAGGATCTGCCCAAGAGATTGAACTCAAAGTACCTGAGGGCAGTCCCAGTGATGCCAAGGTCCTAAAGGGTGGCAAGAAGCATCTGGTGGTTAACCATGTCAAAGGCAGAGGAGAGATCTTGCAGACAACTCTCTTTGGGCAGTGATATAAAACACAACTACTGCCTGCAACCAACGATAGTCGAACTTCGGATATGCCTGCCTGTTTAGCCTGGTCAGCAGAGCACACGCCACAAGCATAAAGAAGCTTCACTGGTCAACATGATAGGTAAAGCCAACCTAAATCCAAGTCTTCAGAGGAGCACCTCCATTCACAAAAATTATAAAACAAGTAGAAAACTGATTGCACTGAACATCGAATGCCACAAAGCACCCATATTCATCCATCCATTATCCAACCCCGGAGTCTGCTGGAGCCAATCCCGGCCAACACGCGCGGCGCACACACACACACACCAAGCACAATTTAGGATCGCCAGTGCACCAAACCTGCATGTCTTTGGACTGTGGGAGGAAAATGGAGCACCCGGGGAGAACATGCAAACACCATGCAGGGAGGACCCGGGAAGCAAACCCAGGTCTCTTAACTGCGAGGCAGCAACACTACCCACTGCGTCACCAAGCCACCCACAAAGCATCCTAGGATGTCAAATCCCTCTGACACTACCTGATAATTTACTTACAGCAGTAACAATAAAAGATAAATGACAATACGATGAAACCACTAAAATACTGAACAATAAAATGATAGTGGCAAACATGTCTGAACCAGTACAACAGAGCTACCATACCTTTCTCAAACTCAGCTACTCAGATTCAAGGTACGCTGGTGATAATGGGCACAAGACAGGAAACAGCCCAGGACAGGGTGCCAGTTCATTCACACTCACACACGTCCTCACATTGGGGCCAATTTGAAATCACCAGTTAGCTTAATATGCATATCTTTGGTAATTTAGGAGGAGAACCTGAAAGAAAAGCCACAAGAAAATGTGCAAATTCTGCATAGAAAATGAGGGGCTATGGGATTGGAATTCAAGATGCTGAAACCATTGTGCCACAAAATGACACTACAGGTAGACGTGCTGTATACAGCGCCTAAAAACAGCATTGACACCTTGAAAGTTTTCACATCTTTAGTGTCATAGAGAAAACAGATCTTTCCAAGGAAGGCCCCATTCTTTCAGCACGGTGTCCATGTCTCTGCACTGGGGCATTGGGATCCACACACAGACCACAGGGTAGGTGCCCCCTGTTGTTCTCGCCAATACCTCTAAAAGCAGCAACCCAAGTACTGACCGGGCCTTAACACGCCTAGCTTCAGGTGGTATGGCTGCATTGGTTGACACCAACAGATTATATGTGTGTGTCGTTCAGAGGAATGTGAGAAGGAGTTACAGCAGGTGTCTGTCACCATGGCATGCTTGAGGCTTCCTGCCACGGTGGGATGACTGTATAAAGCACAACCATAATGATGTAATTTACAGTGTATTCACAACCCAGCGCTTTCTGCACACTTTCTTGTGTTCTCACTTTTGCCCTTCAAACTACACTCAATAAACAATAAAGACAAAGTGAAAATATGTTTTCAGAAAAGCTTGCAAATTTATTCAAAATGAAACAGTAAAAACACTTTATGTACATAAGTATCCAGATCCTTTTTATGTACTTTGTAGAAGCCCCTTTGGCAACAATTACAGCTTTGAGTCTTCTTGCGTGAGTCTCTACAAACTTTGCACACCTGGATTTGGGCAGTTTATCTCATTCTGCCAGGCAGATCCTCTGAAGTTCAGTTAAACTGAATATGAAGCGTCATCAAGGCTCTCCGCAGATGTTCTACGGGTTTTAAGTCTGGGCTTTGGCTGAACCACTTAAAGACAGTAGGAGACACGTCCTAAAGCCATTCCAACACTGTTTTGGCAGTGTGTTTCAGGTCATTGTCATGTTGAAAGGTGAACCCTTGCCCCAGTCTGAAGTTGTGTGCCTGCTGGAGCAGGTCTTCTTCAAGGGCCTCTCTGTATTTGGCTGCCTTTAGCCTTCCCTCACTTCAGACCAGTCTCCCTGTCCCTGCCCCTGAGAAGCACTCTCATAGCATAATGCTGCCACCACCGTGCTTCACCATAGTGATGGTATTAGGTAAGTGATGAGCACTGCTTGGTCTTCGGCTGATACAGCACTTGGTGTTCTGCCCAAAAAGTCCAGACAGGAGACGACATTCTGCTCTCAGAGTCCTTCAAATGTCTTCTGTCCAGCCCCTCTGTAGATAAAGACTCGATTTGATGGAGCGCTGCCGAGATGGTTGTCCTTCTGACAGGTTCTCCCATCTCAGCAGAGGACTGCTGAAGTTCTGTCAGAGTGGCCTTTGGGTCCTTTCTTAGTCATCTCCTTGGTCAAGGCCTTTATTGCCTGGTTACTCAGTTTGTCCTGATGTAAGAGTCCTGAGCCCTCACGTTTGTTTAATGGCTGCCTGATCTCATTGTCACTAGAGAGGGATCAGGGCACGAAAAAAAGAGCTTTCACAAATGAAGAAACCTGAGGTGTTAACACATTCATGCTGTCTGTTTTTGTTTGCTTCTTAGTCGCCCTCACAACCTCTTAATGACGCTTTCCTGTTGGAGTTTAAGGCTGTGTTATTTGTCGTATATTACGTAGAGGGGATTATGGGTTTTTGTGTTGTAAAAAAAAAACAATCTAAATGTATTGTGAAGATGCTCGTGTCAGCAGCGCAGTGTTTAATTACATGGGCAGCCTGTTCAAGCCGGGATATTTTGATTCTCTTCAGTTATTTATCGGGAAGCATAACCTGAAATCGGGGCATCTGATGATAACAGTAAAGTTGTGAATCTTTACAAACAGCAGATAATGGAGGTATGACGTTGGTTTAGTGTGAGGTAAATGCTAAGCAATTGTTTATATGGTTTATGCACCGCGGCTTACATGCCACAGAGTCCCCTATTCATATCAGGATAACGTTTTGTTTTCCATACTTGTATATTATACTTTTACGGTTAGGAAGATCGTTTACCTTACAAAGCATCCGATGGAGTAAGATGCCGCACTGCTTGCCGCTCTGAAGACTTCACTGAAGGCAGAAACTACTTGCTGATGTTGAGGTTTTCGCGCGCGCGCCCATGTCGACTTGCCGATTTGCCGTCCCGCGCACGCGCACGCAAGGCGCCAGTGTCGGTGACTCCCTGTAGCCGCGCAAGAAGAAAATATACAAATTGGTGTAATCGTTGTCAAGGTAACATCAGAACAGTAAAGAATTTCGTAGTTGAAGTCGCACAGAATGTTTCTCTGTTTTAAAACTCGCAAATTTGCAAGTGCTTTTCCGTGGCAGATTTAGAAAATTTAAACTGTGAACTGTGCGATCTTTTCAAGACATCTCAACGAAAATTTTAACCGTCTCAATAAATTTCCTTGAAAAATAAGTGTGCTACATTTCAAAAACATTAGCCCACGGCTGGCCGAGTTGTTTCGTGCAGACAGACAGATGGACAGACAGACTGACACGGGCTGTCCCAGTAGCTGCTTGGCACCTAAAAAATGGCAGGAGATTGAAGCTGAACTGTCCTATTAACCCTTCATATCGCAACGGCTCCACCAAGTTACAGGCTATGGGCTGTCAGAAAAAGGGACCAGTAAGACTGTGCTGGAATGTTGGCACGCAGTCGCTTAATTTGACATGCCCAGCTATTTTCAGTTGTATAAATGGACCGAGGTCGGTAAGTCTGAAATACCCAACGACTAAAAGTCTCGAAATGTGAGTTCAGCTTTAGAAATCAGTGTGAAGAACCGAAATACACGTGGAGCTATAAGTGCGTTACTGCATGTTGTTTATTTACAAAACGGAACTTCATAATGATATAACTCACTATCCTACTGGCCCATTTCATTATTTTTCAACATTTCATATTGTGGAGACAGAGATAAATGAACCTGAGCTTTTGGACTCTTATTTTTATGCATATTTTAAAATTCTAAATGCTATTGTGTAACTAATAAACACAATCTCTATATGTAATCTTCATTTGGATCTTGATCTTTGTTTGTCCACGAATGAATTAGCAGAAGAAACACTAGATGGCAGTAGAGAGAGAGCTAAAACATAGGCATTGCATTAAGAATCTCCTCCAGGCTTATACTACTGAAGACTGTAGAATGCCAGTCACACCTCAAAACACAGATATTCAAACTAAACAAATTGTTGTGCTTTAAATTAACTAAAGAGATCTTCATTTAGATCTTGATCTTTGTCCGCAAATTCCACACATGCGTAGACCACCTTCCAGTTTAGTACGTTGTTGTTACTCACAGATGTCAACAATGTGCCAGAATAACGAAAGGGGTGGTGGACAGTGTTACGCTGGTTAGCTCCTGAGGCCTGGTTAGAGAATGAGACTGCCGAAGATAAAAGGTACGTGCCTACATAACATATGAATGAAAGAAAGACAGTGGGTAAAATGAATGACAACGTAACAGCACGTTCCGGAAATTATTATTGTTACGTTGTAGCCGGCGAGTGCTGCGCGTCTCACAGTTGTACCGTGGCTTACTCACATGTCAGTGAAGTGATCCCTATTTATGCTTTAAAGAGCCTGGATACCTATGTGTCCCCCTTCTATAACCATTGCTCCGTGTATATTGCCTTACTCTTTGGATTGCCACAAAGCAACCTGCGAGATTGGAGAAAGGTTGAGAAGACATCGTGAGAGGAAACAACAGCGTCGTGAAAACGAGACGGACTGTGAACGGACAGAAGCAGAAATGCTCCTACAACACCACATGATTACGATTCGGACAGTGATTCCGAGTTGGCCGTTCCTATCGAATCAATATCCAAGGGTTTTCTTTTGTAATTTTGTTTCCCTTATAAAAAACCATAATGCTGTGCGACGAAGGGCCCAGTTCACGACTGGCAGCCGCGTTTAAACAGGGAGCCCTTCACAGACAACTTTAACACGCGCAACGTAGTTGGGCGCACATGGCTAGTTTTTAATACTTTTCCATCCTGCATATAACACTCCACATTTATGCTTAATAAACTACACTTGCCACATTTTCTCCCAAAACTGAATTCTGTCTGGATTGGATTAACTAGCGAAGTGGTTGTAACCATAAATCCTTCAGTATCTCCTACCACTACAGCCAGTACTGAAATCAGCTGTAAATCTTGGCCTAACTGTTAGATTCTAATGTTCTCATTAATGGTGGCTGTGGTTTGCAATTGATTTTTGGTTTCTAGCACTCAGTGAGTTTTTTTTTTTTTTATAGTTTTAGTTTAGCAATCATTTTCTCAAACCCTGCCCTGGTTCTCTACTACATTGATATAGTCTTTCATTTTCTGAGCTTTTTATTCTAACACTATCCAAAGTATTCAGTGTATCTGTGTGTCCGTCCAGTTGCACTGTCTCTGTCATTCCAACAGACGGTGCATCATGAACAATTGTGGCAATAAAATGCATTGCATTTGTCATTCCAACAGATACCACATCACAAACATTAACACTTGTTTTACAAATCCCATTCTGAATGGCATATAACAGAGACATATGTATTGCATTTATCAGTCCAACAGATGATGCCTCACAATTATTTGTTGTAATCTTCTTATATAATACGCTACCATGGCTGTCTGTTGGTCTGTCCAGGATTTTAAATCACCTGTAGCTTACAAACCGTTTGAACTATCCATCCATCATCTAACCTGCTATATCCTAACTACAGGGTCATGGGGGTCTGCCAATCCCAGCCAATATAGGGCGCAAGGCAGGAAACAAACCCTGGGCAGGGTAAACACCCACACACACACAGCGCACACACTAGGGACAATTTAGGATTGCCAATACACCTAACCTGCATGTCTTTGGACTGTCGGAGAAAACCAGAGCGCCCGGAGGAAACCCACAAAGACACGGGGAGAACATGCAAACTCCACACAGGGAGGACCCGGGAAGCAAACCCGGGTCTCCTAACTGCGAGGCAGCAGCACTACCACTGCGCCACTGTGCCGCTCCCATTTGAACTATTGACCTGAAATTTGGTACACATATACTATGTGATGTCTACTATCCGCTTTCGGGGTGAGGCTTGACCGCCAATGTTATTCCTCTTTTTATTTGTATTTATTGTATTGTAGAATCAACTCTTGGCAGCAGCCAGCAGTACATGCATATAGGCGCCGTTCTCATTCCTGCCACCTTCGGCGTTGCTTCCTCTACCTCTTCTTACCTTAAATCATTTTTGAGACAAATTGAAGACTTAAGTGCCAGCTTAAGTGGAAAATTAAAGAAAACGTACCAAGTAATTGCAACACAAACACTGACTTAATTAGTTTTAACGCGAAAAGATGCCCATGAAAAAAGAGAAGAAGCGAGCCACTAGGGTGGAGAAAAGAAGAGCTGCTCAGGAAGCAGCAAGCACGTCAACCTCTGAGCAAACGAATGCTAAACGTATAGAGAAACAGCATGAAAACTAGGAATGCTCAAGTCAAGTGTATTCATTGCACGTGTATTTTATTACGACATCCATCCATCCATCCATCCATTATCCAACCCCTTATATCCTGCATTACAAAATGCATTCCACCAGATGTAGCTCTGCAAACGTTAATGGTCTATGTTGATTACTTAGATTTCAGCCCATCATAGACAGGTACCATAGTCAGTATTGGTATGATGGGTTAAGGTAAGAAAGCAAATGTCGATGTGTTTTTTGAATGTTGACCTGTTGTCATCTTGTCATCTTGATTCTTTCACTACCTCACTATCAACTTTTGTCTTCATGATTTGAGAATTTGTTACATTTTAGTTTGATTGGATTTTGTAATTGCAGGAGCTCCCTGTTGGGTTAGAACCATAAGTGCTACTTCTTTGTATTTCCTGGTTCACTGTGATTTCATGAATAGATGTTTAATTACCCGTTAATAAACTTGATAACTTGTTAAATGAACCATGGATATGACATGTAAGATGTTTAAAACTACTCTTTTTTGTTGTTCTCCTTATTGAACGAACCCCTGATAAATGATGACAGTTTTGAAATTTCATAAACTCCATATGTTAAGTTGTCTTACTTGTAATAAACAGTCAATTCTTCTTATCAGCGTGGGTTACCTAAAAAAAAAGAGTGGATACGGAAACTGCAGATACTGAAGCGTTGGTCCTAAGGAAAAAAAATGGGGTTAGAGACTTCAACTCTGGGGGAGGACGAGTGGGATGGACACGCCGACACTCCAGTCTCACGCCTCGGTTTCTAGTGATCCTTTCTCAGGTTGACCTACAGAAACCGTGTTATGGCTTTAGCGTCCTATACAGTCCAGTCTGATCGTCTTCCAAGCTGCCAGCACCTGCAGAGGGGCTGATTCGAGTACCTCACTCAACCACCCAATTGGTAGCAGTGACAGGTGGTGTGTACAAGGGGCACATGCTTATGACCTGCACTTACTGGAAATTCCTCCTTCACTGAGATCAAATACAAGCCCTGGCCCCCATCACAAATGGGGTTCATTGGTTTACCCACATCTTTCAGTGCTGGTTAGACACACATTGATCCATTCAGTGTAGCGCACTTGCAACCACAGACATCGAAGGGCGTCATAGACCTTTTATTATTCAGTCTCACAGTTCGCGGCTTTGTGTATGCAGTTGCTAGAGAAAAAAAGACATTAGAAATGTCTGATGGGGCAAAACGTAGATCATTACTGAAAGAAAGCATTAAATAACAGCAAGATAGATAGATAGATAGATAGATAGATAGATAGATAGATAGATAGA
>JANRMT010062817.1:33561581-33651031 GCA_026402145.1 Polypterus bichir lapradei | reverse complement strand
AGAAATCGCAATACCCAAAGACAAGGACCATCAGCTCCATGTCTGTAACTTTGTTTGCAATGCGCACTGTAATAGTAAGAGGCGCCTCCCCAAATTTGAAATTTATGCCAAAGTTAAAGATTGTGAAAGAAGACACATTAAAGCACAAAAAGGGAAGGATACATTTCTCCTCAGGGATTATTACAGTGTACCAAAAATAAAATTGGGATGGTTCAAATTCCTAAAGACATTGATAGAACAGGCCTGTGGGGTCTGACTGTCACAGGCCTACCTGCCCCGTCTGTAAGGTGTGAAGCCTCACGCACCTCTCAAGGACCACCATTTCCTGTTCACATACTGAGCCTCATTACAATCTCTCCTCTCAGTCCTAGAAGTATTAAACTGCTGGCCTGAAGTGGCTTCAGAGCTCATCCTGAGAGAACAGCCAGATCTGGGATGGACCTCATAGGTGACAGGGACACCAGGAGAACTGAGAGTGCCACCTGCACAGAGCAGCAGATGTTATGAATAGAGATGGGACCAGAAGATTCTTATCTTCTTATTATTCTGTTCCTCTTCTCGGTACTCAAATGTGGCACTTGGTGCCACGGCCCACCTGCCAAGTTGTTTTGCCTGCCTAAGGTAAAGTCATCCCTGATCGCAGGAATCGTGGGGTAGAGGGGTCCTTTCATCTGATTGGCTGGCCCAGTGCTGTTTCAGCTGTGGAATGGCCAATAGGGGGAGGCAGCTTGATGGCTGAGTTCTCCAGGACTCTGAAGAAATCCAAATCAAATTAAGGGATATCATCTACTGTTAAATTCTGCTCTGTACTTGTAATATTTTTATACTGTATTGAGGTTTACTTGTGTTCTGTTCTGTGTATTGTATTGTATTGTATTGTATTGTATTGTATTGACCCCCTTCTTTTTGACACCCACTGCACACCCAACCTACCTGGAAAGGGGTCTCTCTTTGAACTGCCTTTCCTAAGGTTTATTCCATTTTTTTCCCTGCAAGGGTTTTTTTTGGGAGTTTTTCCTTGTCTTCTTAGAGAGTCAATGCTGGGGGGCTGTCAAGAGGCAGGGCCTGTTAAAGCTCATTGCGGCACTTCTTGTGTGATTTTGGGCTATACAAAAATAAACTGTATTGTAATGTATTGTAAGATGAACTGTAAAAAAAATAACCAGTCAAGGTCAAAACTTGTAGGACAAGTTCACTAGCGTAGGTGAAACATAAATTGTAAGTAGAAAATCATAGCAAGAAGGTTAGAAACCAAAAATAACAAATGGAGCCAATGTTAAAACTTAAGACGTACTGTGAATCTTAGTCGAGGGAAAGAGAAGAGTTCAAAACCAGAGACTTTTTTAAATGTTAAAACAAAAAATGCCAGGCGTTAGGTTGTATCCACAAACTTAGACAATGAGTGCTTTATGTTGCTGGCATATACAGTTGTGCTTGAAAGTTTGTGAACCCTTTAGAATTTTCTATATTTCTGCATAAATATGACCTAAAACATCATCAGATTTTCACTCAAGTCCTAAAAGTAGATAAAGAGAAACCAGTTAAACAAATGAGACACAAATATTATACTTGGTCATTTATTTATTGAGGAAAATGATCGAATATTACATATTTGTGAGTGGCAAAAGTATGTGAACCTCTAGGATTAACAACTAGTTTGAAGGTGAAATTCAAGTCTGGTGTTTTCAACCAATGGGATGACAATCAGGTGTGAGTGGGCACCCTGTGTTATTTAAAGAACAGGGATCTATCAAAGTCTGCTCTTCACAACATGTTTGTGGAAGTGTATCATGGCACGAACAAAGGAGATTTCTGAGGACCTCAGAAAAAGAGTTGTTGATGCTCATCAGGCTGGAAAAGGTTATAAAACCATCTCTAAAAAGAGTTTGGACTCCACCAATCCACAGTCAGACAGATTGTGTACAAATGTAGGAAATTCAAGACCATTGTTATCCTCCCCAGGAGTGGTCAACCAACAAAGATCACTCCAAGAGCAAGGCGTGTAATAGTCGGCGAGGTCACAAAGGACCCCATGGTAACTTCTAAGTAACTGAAGGCCTCTCTCACATTGGCTAATGTTCATGTTCATGACTCCACCATCAGGAGAACACTGAACAACAATGGTGTGCATGGCAGGGTTGCAAGGAGAAAGCCACTGCTCTCCAAAAAAAAACATTGCTGCTCGTCTGCAGTTTGCTAAAGATCACATGGACAAACCAGAAGGCTATTGGAAGAATGTTTTGTGAACAGATGACACCAAAATAGAACTTTTTGGTTTAAATGAAAAGCGTTATATTTGGAGAAAGAAAAACACTGCATTCCAGCATAAGAACCTTATCCCATCTGTGAAACATGGTGGAGGTAGTATCATGGTTTGGGCCTGTTTTGCTGCATCTGGGCCAGGATGGCTTGCCTTCATTGATGGAGCAATGAATTCTGAATTACATCAGAGAATTCTAAAGGAAAATGTCAGGACATCTGTCCATGAACTGAATCTCAAGAGAAGGTGGGTCATGCAGCAAGACAACGACCCTAAGCACACAAGTCGTTCTACCAAAGAATGGTTAAAGAAGAATAAAGTGAATGTTTTGTAATGGCCAAGTCAAAGTCCTGACCTTAATCCAATTGAAATGTTGTGGAAGAACCTGAAGCGAGCAGTTAATGTGAGGAAACCCACCAACATCCCAGAGTTGAAGCTGTTCTGTACGGAGGAATGGGCTAAAATTCCTCCAGGCCGGTGTGCAGGAATGATCAAAAGTTACCGGAAACGTTTAGTTGCAGTTATTGCTGCAAACGGGGGGTCACACCAGATACTGAAAGCAAAGGTTCACATACTTTTGCCACTCACAAATATGTAATATTCGATCATTTTCCTTAATAAATAAATTATCAAGTATAATATTTTTCTCTCATTTGTTTAACTGGTTTCTCTTTATCTTCTTTTAGGACTTGAGTGAAAATCTGATGATGTTTTAGGTCATATCTATGCAAAAATATAGAAAATTCTAAAGGGTTCACAAACTTTCAAGCACAACTGTAAGTTGTCACACTGATGTTGTTCCTTGGTGTAATTTCTGGGAGGCATCATGTGGCATCCTGTTAATGCATTCACATCTACAGGTTCTCAAGATACCGGCAACCCTAATGAGGACATATTTACTTTTGCATACTATTAAAATGCATCAGATTCAAAACCCAATGTGACGATCAGATTCCTTGACCTCTAAAACTCCCAACATAAAGTTTTGATCGGGCCAAGGAGGATCTATAAAAAATGAAAAATAAAGTCCAGGTCATGACTCTGAGAAAGTACTGCAGACTCTGCCCAGGCACCACAACCATTCACTCTTGTGTAAGTTCCTAGAGAATTTTCACTAGGATGACGCAAAAAAATGTCAGTGTCTGTCAACTCCCAACGGCCCCAACTAAACTCACTGGCAGGCAGCAGTGCCCCCTCATTACCAGTGTAGCTCTCCACCTTTATCTAGTGATTTTCAAAGAGACTGACATCAGCTTTCTTCGCCCATTAATATTGTGTGCATATACCAGAGTAGAACAGAAGGGGGCACTCTAGTAGTAATTCTCAGCATCCAGAATGAAACCCAGGAGACCAAAAAAGGTGGCAGCACAGATGAGGGAAACACAAAAGGGAGAAACCAAAGTACAAATAAACAAACAAAATCAACAGCCCTACTGGGCCTACCCTAATAAGTCCTGTGTCTCTTGTCTACTGTCTCACTTACCCAAATCAGAAGTACCACCAAGCTGTACCACCTGTGTCATTTCCCTCCTCTCTTTATTTCGGCCTCTTTCTCCAACCTGTGAGTCTTTGCCCCAAGTCACCTCTCAAGTCTACAACTCAATTTCTGCTTTATCATGAGGTACCCTTAAACATGACTCCTGGGTCACTGCTGGCCAATCGCATGAACTCCAGAGCAGACCCCCATCTAGTGGCCTTTGGTGATTTCACAACCTAAGATATTCAGTTGCCTTTCGAAGTCATGAAGCCGTATTCAGTCTCAGACAGTGCGTTTACATGCAAACACAACACCGGGATAAGGCGAGGATGAGTAACCCAGTTATGGATTAAACCTGCTTTCTTAAAAATCTCTGTTTACGTATGCAAGTCCAGGTATGGAGATCTGCATTGGTAACACATTTAAAAAATAATGAAAAGTTGCTGTGAAACCAGAAACAGGCATGATGGCGCTCGAGATTGTGCTGCTGAGGTTACAACTGTGTGTTCAGCTCATCAGCATAAATTTTGCAATTTCTGAAATATTGACACAGATTATTTCAAACAGAAGAAGGAACGAGCATTTACCTCAAGAATGTTACCAAAGTAGGGCCTTCCACCATTTTCTACCCATGGCTGTTGGATGTGCGCACGAAGCAAAGGCAGGCGCAGGCTCACTGAGTGCCACAGACACACAGACTAGGAACTCCTTCACTGCAACCCTGTTCAGGGTATACATGGTATGGTCGTGAGATGTATGACACAAGATCCAAAATAAATGTTGTGGAACAGTTGGGTGGCCTTGTTTAATTAACAAACTAGACTTCAACAAAAATGGCATGTGATGGCGCTTATAAAGCAAAATAAGGCGTTGAAATCCCTTCATGGGGTTCTCTGATCTGGAGTAGCGCTCTGTCTCTGCCAAGTGATAGTTCACAATGAGACGTCACCTTCCGGGAACACCTTGAATATGCAGTCCTCCGTCCAGAAGGGGTGGAGTCAGTTGCCCTCATTGGGCATCTTATCAATGCTGTAGGAACAATAAGAGATGATATCATTAGTGACAGGGCCCCCACTAGCCCCGGGGTGGTATTGCTTACCAAGGATGAGCCAGGAGGGCAATCCTCAGACGCGCATGCATGACAATGGTCACATAACTGGGTTACTCACGGAGAAATCTACATGTGTTAGCCCAGTTTCTCTAACCAGAATAAGGGTATACATGGCATTTTTGTGAATTATGGTGGATTATTAAAGCGCATGTAAACGTACTTTTAAGTCTATAATGGCAATACACTGCTTGTCTTTCCACTCAGGGACTGTGTACCTACAGCTAAAAGGCTACAGGTTTGCACCTTCTCTTGGCTTGATACCATGTGCTGCCTCCTATTGGCCAGGAGGTATTCTGCTTTCCCATAAGCTCTTTGTGGCCTCACTCGCTCTGTAAGATGGGGCCCACAGTTCTTGGTATCTGCCGGGTTGCTTGCCATCCATTGCCTTTGTATAATTTTAGGTGCTTATACTTGGGCTGAATCTAATGCTGCATTCAGTTTGAACTGGCAAGTCAGAATTTCAGAGTTCCTAGTAGGAAGTTTCAACTGGAATGTCCCTCACAAGTTTCTATTTGGAAAGTCAGGAGAGCCTCACCCATCCTGACCTCAGAATCAAAGATGGCTGCACTGTGCTGTAGAATGAGTCTGTTCATTAGCAGCTCTGTCTGTTTGTCTCATTAGATCAGTTGGACACACAGTAGAGTTCGACCTCCATCTGTGGACATGTTGCTGCGATGTTTAGATGCACATAATACCACATAATGCATTGTTGAGCAGTCGTCTGTATTCCCGAAGAACAAGTACATCAAAGGTTTTCCTGGAGGCATCCATATTGATTTTCCAAATGCTTTGCTGGAACGCAGTCAACTCGGGTGTGATGTCACCCAGCATGATTCTCTGCTCTGCTTCTCTTGGTCTGTCTCAGTAGAAATTCAAGATAACTTGTGTGACAGATATCTGGTCACACTTACAGGTAATCTAACTTAGACACCATTTAATTATCTGACTAACGCCACCCAGTTTTATCAAGAGACTGGGAACTCCTGAAATTTACCAATAATAGCACACAGGTTTCTTTAAATTGGGCGGTGAGTAAACACACAATGAAAGACACAACAGTAATTTCAGGAAAAGCAACAGTAACTTCTATTACACCAGATGATAAGAAGTACATTAAAAAGATAAATGAACATAAACAAAATTGAACAATATCAATAACGAATTTCTTTTTTTAAAAGGAAAACACACAGTCCACACTCTAAAAGTCCGTCAAAAACAGAATTGGAGGATACAACCTTTAGTGGTGCAGAATCCAGTTTGCACACTGTGTTACCCCAACAATCATTCGTCCAACTGTCCACCGCTGCACTCTGTTCACTGGACACTCGTTTCCCAACAGAAGTTTTGTCCAATCGTGGAATCCCTGTCAGCGTCTCCTCGTCGTTCTTTTTCTCCACTCTGGGCTCCTTGTGTTGCTGTGACCTAGGCACGCCTCACTTCTCGTCTGCCAGCTTTGCTCGGTCCTTTCATGCGGCTTCCCTCTCCCGCTGGACCCACAACTGTCTTCTTGTGGAGCTGTCTCTTCCTCCATCGGGGTAAGTGTTGCCATCCGTGTCCCCCACGTGCTCTCTGCGAGACTTGGCAGCGTTCTCAGTGGACTGTCCCTCTCTTCCCTTCTCCTGCCCACAAGCTTAAATCTCCTTTAGTCCCTGCCATTATCAGTTCTGGAGAACCGGATTAAACAATGGCACATCTAAACTTCCTGGGTTTAACAATTAATGAAAATACAAGTTAACAAAATGTATTGTTACCAATCATGAATAAGTACAGATATGCTGATTAGAAACCAATAGCGTCAGACATGTAATCTCCGAGTCAGGTAAATACACACATCCTCCAAGGAAGGAGCAGGTCTGTTATCACAACTTGGTATTGTTTGTATACTCAACCAGCCAGACTTCAAAGCGGTGACTCCTTTGCCAGACAGCAATACCTGCATCCTGCGGGCAACCCTGACACAATCAGTAACTGGATTATCCAGGAAGTCGAAAAACAAGGTCCCCTTCTGACACTTGTATCAAATACATCAGATCTTGCAACCAAAATATTACTGTAAAATCTTGAGTATAACGTGCACAATCCTTCTATATTAAAGCGGTCGGGATTGTCCTTCCGTCCCATGAGTGCTACGCAGGCGCGGAGTTTCACACACGCCCCGTCCATTTTGCAATGCACGATGGGATTTGTAGTTTCATTTTTCCAGGTAAAAGATGATTTTCTACTCCAGACTGTGCGATATCTTCTTCTTCTTTCTTACTATATAAAAGCGGTCGGGATTGTCCTTCCGTCCCGTGAGTGGAAAGCGTAGCGGTATTCCGCTTATCACAGACTTACTACTTGCAGCTTGCGGTACGAAGCGACATGATGTGAGCAGAGTTCTGGTGCTCCCATCGTTCCCTTGCTTTTGTGCGCGATGCGCTGGAAAAATAGACAAAATTATGTCTCTGGAAATAATTAATGTTGATGGAGTACAAATGCCTCACCGCATAGTAAATATCAGGGAGGTTCAAAAGGACGACCTCAATATAGAAAAAAAGTTTAAATTTCATCACAAAAATAACAGAAACTACGAGTATTAAAGTAATACCGCTCAAATGCAATATAACCAAATTAATGAGTTTGTATAAAATATCAAATTGATCTACATATTGAATTGCCTTAAGAAGTGGTCAACTTAAAAGTCGGTCGCCTTAAAAGGCGGGTCAGCCTAGTGTGCACTAAAACTTGGGGTGCACATTATACACGAGACATCATTTTAATGCAATCGTTTTTCACATACGTCAACATAAAACGTCTGTTGCTGTGTGCAGTGCGCTGTTGCCACATGTTAGCTGTCTCTGGCTGTAGCGGCGGCAGCACTGTGGAGGTGGTTTGGGGGATGCCAGGCTGTTTTCTGAAAAGCACACAAAGCAATTATTTAACATATAAATCAACATAAAACGTCTTGTTACTGTTTTTTATGGCCACTCTCACTGCAGGTTCGCCATCTCTGGCTACAGTGGCAGTGGCTGCATGGGGGCAGCGTCAGCGGATGTACCTTTTGTCATTGTAAGTGGCGGTCCTCCCAGGCGAACGTTGCCATAGATGTTCAGCACCACAATAAGATGATGCCAGTACCTCACTTTCGTTTTAAATCTCAATCTCCAGATCACTTGCACCAAAATCGGAGTCCGACAAGTCAGAGTCCAATTCAGAATAATAAAGTTATATGCAAAATGTTGTCCACTGAGTATTTTGCTTTGTGTATTCGCCTCGCTCTTTCACCAGATGTCGATGCCGTTTCTGCCATTGTTTGCTCTTCGCTACTCAAACACACGCAGGGATTAGATGCGACAAGTCAACAAGTGTAACATTCCTCCAAGCAAAGAGTGTCTACCTCTACCGTAATGGCAAGTTTTATCGACATTTACAGCTGATTATCGACCTCTTCCCTCCTGTCAACAAATGTCGACATCCCACATAAAATCTTTTGAATTTATGAATTTCTTTTTTTTACCTGAAAAGTTTGGGTTAAATCTGCATACACAAAATGTTATGGTGAGTGAAAAACTAAAATAATTTTAAAAACCTTCAGCTCTGTGGTGTGCAAATCCTTTATTTTCATCTTTGTGGAAAGCCCTGCTTATTCCTTCCATTCTCCTGCCAAAGCCCTTGACCTCAGTAAAGATAAGTGGCCCATTAGTTTGACGCTGGCATCATTATATACCAGCGAGAGCCGGTAAGGGTGTGTAGACATTTATGTCCACTTTTAGATGGCTACAGCAGATCAATTAGCCATCTTTGGGGTGGGCGGGGGGGGTCTTTGTTTTAGGCAGTCTGTCTCTGGTGCTGCACAGAGCCATTGGCCTGACAACTGCTCTGCCCTTCACTTTAACACCGTGTTTGCAAAGGCTACTTTGGGGGTCGCTGTACCTAAATTAACGAGCCAAGGACATAATCTGTCAAAGGTGGCCTTTGGAGTGTAAACTCAGAAGCACATCTTGCAATCGACCCAAGCCTCATAAAGCAGATTTGTCATCCAGCATGCCTTGGGGCAGGCTCACTGAAGAGAGCCAACATTGCTCGTTCCTTCATCTTCCTGTGTAGAGCGATGGCTTGTTACGTCATTTTTTCCTGGTAGTGACCTGCTCCTTTCCCTGCATTTAATTCCTTTATATCCCCTACAGTTCACTCCACAGAAGGTGAAAATAGAAAGCATGCAAGCCACTTGGGAGTTGAATTACTAGGATCACTTTAGAAAAGACCGTATCTAATGGATCCATTTGATGTCAAGTGAAACCAACTTACTGCTGAATAACGATATCTTCAGCTATTTAGATACCACAGGCAACCAACATTAAGTGATACTCTTGACTAGATAATGGAACATCATTAGCAGTGAGTGACTCACGGTGTCTGCACCATCTTCAATATCATACAAGATAGTTAGCTGAATATTGTGGGCAGCAGAGCATCATCAGCCGTTAAGAAGCGGCAACATTTTTTTTGGTAACAGCATGAATGCAGCTTTGCAGATTAATCAGATCACTAGGACAGCTTTTTTTCACTTAAGAAACATAGCTAAAGTTAGACCTCTTATATCATTGAAAGATGCTGAGAAATTAATTCACGCATTTGTTTTCAGTCGACTAGATTACTGTAACGCACTCCTCTCAGGACTACCCAAAAAAAGACATAAATCGTTTGCAACTAGTGCAGAATGCAGCTGCTAGAATCCTAACTAGGAAAAGAAAATACGAGCACATCTCTCCAGTTTTGATGTCACTACACTGGTTACCTGTGTCATTCAGGATTGACTTTAAAATACTGCTTATGGTTTATAAAGCCTTAAATAATCTCGCCCCATCTTATATATCGGAATGTCTGACACCTTATATTCCAAATCGTAACCTCAGATCCTCAAATGAGTGTCTCCTTAGAATTCCAAGAGCAAAACTTAAAAGAAGTGGTGAGGCGGCCTTCTGCTGTTATGCACCTAAAATCTGGAATAGCCTGCCAATAGGAATTCGCCAGGCTAATACAGTAGAGCACTTTAAAACACTGCTGAAAACACATTACTTTAACATGGCCTTTTCATAACTTCACTTTAACGTAATACTGATACTCTGTGTGTTCAATTCATCATAATAACTATTCATGGCGGCTCTAAAATCCGTACTGACCCCTACTCTCTCTTCTGTTTCTTTTTCCGGTTTCTCTGTGGTGGTGGTGGTGGTGGCGACCACCTACTCAAAGCATCATGATGCTCCAACAATTATGGATGGATCAAAAGCCAGAAGTCTACGTGACCATCATCATCAAGTCCTTCCGTGAAAACCCTAAATCCAAAGAGGACTGTTTCGTTTATGTTAGGTAGATTGCCCAGAGGGGACTGGGCGGTCTCATGGTCTGGAACCCCTGCAGATTTTATTTTTTTCTCCAGCCATCTGGAGTTTTTTTTTGTTTTTTCTGTCCACCCTGGCCATTGGACCTTACTTTTATTCTATGTTAATTAATGTTGACTTATTTTATTTTCTTACTGTGTCTTTTATTTTTCTATTCTTCATTATGTAAAGCACTTTGAGCTATGTGCTATATAAATAAATGTTGTTGTTGCTATTTTCATCTCTGCTTTGGTGAGTTGGAAAATCGTCCCTTCTCTAAATACTGTGTTACTTGTTATATGGGCTTCCCCTGCTTTTTAAAACTAACCTGCCCCTGAAACCCTCACTATAAGGTGAATATTCATAACATGAACACCTAATTACCATTAATTTAATTCAAAAACATTTACAAGCATTCCCTGACTCCACAAACAATCCCCATTTTTGTTCAAATAACACCAAAGTTCATGCAAACGGATGGAATTATGAGTAGTTTAATAATCACATTAGTCATCCAAAAAGCCTATTAAGACATTGGACTTCATGAAATAAAGAGGTTTACGTACCCTTTGCCACTGCAAGTTTCACATTCAAAGCAACACCCTTTCAGTCTTTCTTGGTGTGTTTCACTATCGTTTTCAGAGCCATGATGTTCAGGATAATGCAACAGGACATGTGAACCATAGCGCCTGAACACACATGTGCACCTCGCTGGAGCCTGCTGATCCAGTCCCACCACATTTGGTAAGCTACCACGAGGACCGTTTCTGAATGCAACATCAGCTGTGAGAATGACGGAGTGGCACATCGCCAACATGGTGCCCAGTCTAGCGGGCTGTGAAGATGATCTTGTGCCAGCACTATTGGCCGTGTGTTTGAAAATCGCTCCAGATTCACTTTTCACAAGCAACAAAATAAGAGTTTTATTATCATTTGTCAGATGAAAAAGAATACTGAAACACTCTCTTTATATACATAAACATTTGCTAAGTGTTTATTCATAATTCAGGGGAAGCCTGTATTTCATTTTCTGGAACAGTGTCAAGTAAATGAGGGCAGCGGATTGGAAACAGGAATTGTACAAAATCAGATGGTGGAGGATCCTGTTGCATAATAATGGGGAATGGGGTGCTGTGAACAACTCATCCCACTGCTGCCACCATTAGCTTGTGAAACACTGCATCAAAAGCAATCAGATGTGAGATGTTGCTTCCTCTTGACTCGACAGGTTTAGATAGCTTGTGACAGTCTCCCTGGACAAACTGTTAGACATCTTGACAGATTAGCATTTGTTCCTTAGCTCTTGTAATGGTGACAAAGCCAGAGAGTTAATATCAGAAGCAGCACAATTAGGAGATGGACTACTTTAAAGTCACAGGCAAGTTCTTAGCCAAGAAACAGACAAGGGTCAGTCGGAAAATGCTTGTCAAATCCAAAAGTATAAAACATAGAAAGCAAAAGTCAAAAGGTACCTAAAGCAAAAGGTCCTCATCAGTAATGGTGGCACTATTTGGTAACGAGTCCTAAGCTTAAACACAAGGCAAGGGGTGCTGTGGTGACCGTAACACAATATTAAAAGTTACAAATCACACGACTAGCAACAGAGATAGATACCCAACACACAAAAGTGCACAAAATATGAAAGGAATGTTCAAAATGACTACAGCGGTAGAAAATATTATTTCAAAAGGGCGACTCTAAACGACAGCACCATCATTATCACAATAAGCAAAATAAATTGTAAAGATGCTAAAAACAAACATCTTAAATAGCAAATGTAGGTTCACAACAGCTTTACAAAACCAAAAGCAGTGAATCGGTGTTGTGATGTGCACAGCTTCATGACTTCAGGGAGCAGCAGCATTCATTATTTCCCACCCAAAAAAAACTCTTTAGTGGGTTTTGCATTTCTCAATTTTGAAAATGCCTGCAAACCAAATTTTAGTGTTTTGCAAAGTTGAATGTGAATTGCAGTTTGCCTGTTTTGCTCATCACTATCTGGGAACAGTAGCCACGTCACTGATAAGGTCAGGTAGCTCAGGCATCCTGCCCATTAGGGTGGTCCAAAAAAAAAAAAAACAACTAACAGATTTAAGTTCCCCACCTTTTTATTCTACTTTTACTCTTTGTAATATTTGGCAGTTTTTATGTCATCTGACCTGAACAGCAGACGGCAGCTCCACACTTGCAGGTTCCCAACGTTAGTTCTTGTCATGGTTGGTTTGTGAACAGATTCTGTTCCTTGTGCTTTGTCAGTCTCTAATTGTACTTCTTCCTCTTTCAACTGCGTCATTCACTACCATCGTGTGTAAAATCTATTGCAGATTGGATCAGCTCTCCACTGTTCTGGTGGTGTCTTGAAATGACTGAGACCTTTCTTTTCCTTTTTCCAAAAGGACATCAAAGTATGTTGCTCTTTATGATGCCACGTCCTCCAGTTTCTGCTGTTCAGATTCTTCTGTCAGCTTAACACGTCAAGGAATTTCTGGTACTGGTGGCCATTGCATGCTTTGTACCATCTTTCCATTTCTTTCTGCTTAGACTCGGACCTCAAAAAAGGCTAAGCCTGTCAAATGTTCAGACCAGAGGTGCCCTAAAACTGCTGTGTAAGCATCACTGGCAACTGCCTGGCTTGGGCAAGTCTTAAAATCTGATAAAAACTCGAAGCTTGGAATGTACTGTGTATGTTGCTTCATTCCACTGGCTGACATTAACAAGACTGACCAAAGAGAGAAGAATCCGTCATAATCCTGGGTTCACATGCAATTATCCTGAACTGAGGCTTAAAGGGCAATAATGTCAACACATAAATGCCTTTCCCCATCCACCTGGTGTGATGTGACAGACCAGGAGCTTGAAATGAAGTCAGAGAGAAACAAGAAAGACAAACGTAGAAGTTCCAGAAAATCACTCCTTGGCTGCTGGGCTTCAGGAGCACACTGTCAGGCATTTCACGGCGCACTTTGCACATTAGCAAGTCCTCAAACAGGTCATCAGTAGCCACAGCATATGTATCTTGATTTATTGATGGCCATTCTTTCAGATGACAAGATTTCTGTTAGAACAAATAAACATAAGAAAGCATTTGACAGCACGGCTTCCATGGCGGTATGATGTCCTGACCATTGCAGTTCCTAGATCATGTTCAGTTCTAATGCATGATCCTTTAGGAAGCCCTTACGCTGCTGGCTGTTGTGCGTGTAATGACTAATCAGTTGTGAAGTTTTCGACACTTTATGTAGGCAACAGTTGTTACCAGACACTTTAAAAAATAGACTGCAAATAAACAAAAAATAAAATAGAAGTTCCTACTTACTACTAGAATGTTCTTGAAACATTTATCAATACTAAAATGATCTGGGAAGTCCACCTTAGTGCTAAAATATTCTTGCTTTCTTTTTGTTTGCTAATTACTAAGCCAGTTAAGAACGTCGTCCAAGAGTACACGTGAACTAACAATACAAATAAAATGTGCAGAGTAGGGTGACCATAAATGGTTCACAATCAGACTGAAAGCTCAAAGGTAAGCGAATGAATGAATGAGCCTTGTGGAGAAAAGATTCCAGAAACGTCACTTCTTTGGATTGGTTTGTGAACCACCCTACTGCCCATTACACTGTTTGGTCGACTTTGTCTGCAGTGTTTAAATGCCGAGATGGCTGTTTGTATTACTGACGGACTCGTAGGAAGCGACCGCTGATTTTGTCAATCGATGCATTTATACGAGTGCCGATGGTACCTGAGCACAAGGCTAATAAACTGAAATAGGACCCCATTAGGTGAGTGAAAAAGGATTAATTTCCTGTTAACTTATTTTCACCATAAAAACAGGACCTATAAAAAGTCTTCGCCCTGTTGGACGCTTACCAGTTTTATTGTTGTACAACTTTGACCAACAGAAAGAGACACTTTAATGACAAAGTGAAAACAGATCTCTGCAAAGTGGGCTAATATAAAACAGAAAATAACTGACCCCCTAAGTATTCACCCCCTTCAAGTCATGATTCAGTAGATGCACCCAGGACCATCTTAACGTATTTGCACAATGGACACCGGCCGGGGGGCCCAGAAGCATACATAGGAGCCCACGATGTTTCCGATGCCTATGTAAGTTTCTGTCTCGCTCTCAAAACAGGGGCCTCAGCACAATACTTTGCCCAGGGGCCTATGATGCTGTTAAGATAGCCCTGGGTCACACACCTTTGGCAGCCATGCCAGCCTCGAGTCTGTATGCATAGGTCTCCATTAGTTTTGCACATCTGGACACTACCATCCCCCCCCATTCTTCTTTATAAAACTGCTCAAGCTCTGTCCGGCTGTATGGGATTTGTGAGTGGAGAGCCATTTTCTAGTCCACCACAGATTGTCAGTTGTATCTGGACTCTGACTTGGCCACTCCAGGACATTAACGTTATTGTTTTTTAGCCATTCTTATGTAGCTTTGGCGTTATGTTTGGGGTTGATGTTCCTGTATTTTACTGCATTCAGTTTACCCTCTGCCCTTAGAAGCCTTCCAGGATCTGCAGCAGCCCCACAGCATGAAGCTGGCCCCACCATGCTTCACAGTAGGGAGAGTGTGTTTTGGATAAAGACGACAAGGCATTAAGTCTGAAGGACAAACAGCTCAATTTCTGTCTCATCAGACCTCAAAACCTTCATCCAGCCAACGTAAGAGTCTCCTGTGTGCCTCTGGCTGAAATGTCCCGCGTGTGGTTTTCTCTTTGCCCCTCAACTTTAAAGCTGCGACTGGTGAATCACCCATGCAACAGTTGTCTGCCCAGTCTTGCCAATCTCAACCACTGAAGCTTGTAACTCCCTCAGAGTTATCACAGGTCTCTTGGTGACCTCCCTCACTTGTCTTCTTCTCACATGATCACACCAGTTTTTCTGGACGGCTTGCTCTAGGTAGATTTATTTGCATCCAAGGATATTCAGTGACTTGGATATTTTCTTGTCTTCATTCCCTGACTTCTGCTTTTCAATCCCTTTTTCATGGAGTTGCTTGGAGTGTTTTCTTGTCTTCATTGTGTAGGTGAGACCACCATACTGACTCACCACAAGCTGGACCTTCCAGGTAGTCTACAATCAATTGAAGCCCCTGGCAGGTGACCTCCAGTGAACAAATTCTGTGCCTTCTTAAACGTCTGATGATTCAGATATGTCGTATAAAGGGGGTGAATATTAATGTGATCAATTATTTTGGGTTTTCCGTTTATTAATTTAGACCACTTTCACATTAAAGAGTCTCTTTCTGTTGATAAGCATCAGATAAGGCAAATTAAATCCAAAGTGATTCAGTGTTGCATAACAATAAAATGTGAAACCATCCAAGGGCTGAGTACTTCTTATAGGCTCTGTGGTTATCGTTGTGCAAGACGTTCTTAGATAAGGACCAGCATGAGAGGATCGAGTCAGGCAGAAAATGTGTAGCGTTATGGAGATCAGATTTTACTGGAAAGAAAAACAGAATCATAAAACCTTTTTGCAAATTAGGAGCACAACTGTTTCTTTAAAAATCATCCAAAATGTAATCATTCTCAGAAAATATTGAGATGTGCACTTGTTTCATTTTCACACGAGCATTTGTTAGACACAAATGCTCCACAGGGTTTCTCTTATAAATACAACATATTTATCGACTACCTTATTTATTTTTTCCATCGTTCTGCACATTGCTCCAGCTAATCAAATATTTATAAGCAATACTTTTTTGTGGTGAAACATGTGCTTTTATTGAGTTTTATTGATCTGTAAATGTAGGCCTGTGGTCAGTGGGATTTGAAATAAGAGCTCGGCCAGCACTGAAGAAAGTTGAACACGTGCAGGGCGTTAAAACACACTGAGTGAAGGACACAGATTAGAAACGGGGTGGACGGGTCAGGAGGCCTGGTCAGGAGGCCCGGACAACAATCCAAAGCTGACAAAGAGTAATTCGCAACAGTCGGCACTCAGCCTTAGGCAATGTGATTCAGTCTCAGTAAGTGATTGACAATATTCTTCTTCCTATTATTATTATTATTATGCAGTATTTGGCTTCCAGTCTTATCCAAAGCTACTTGGAAAACCAGGGAATGTTCCATGTGTTTGGCATTGTCAGCAGAAGGAGAACAGGCAGGTTAACTGATTCAACAGGATCACAGAGTGGAGCAGTGGTGGAAACAGGAGCTGTAACCTTCTTATTGAAGTCCACTGCCTTGGCCACTACTTCATAGTAGATGCACTTTCTATAACAAGCAGTTATATCCAGTCCCTGAGGCTAGCACTGGCCTGCCTTCGGTCCCAAACTGTCTGTAAGCCAAGATGATGGTCACTTATCCTGTCTGGAAATGAATCCACTCCTGGTCATTTTGTACTTAAATTGCATCCTGTCCAGAGTATTGAGTCAAAAACCGGACAACTTCCTTCCCAGTGTCAGGGCAAAGTCACTTCTGCTACCTCCGACTGATCTTTGGCCCTGCAGCTGCATGCCGTCTCAGATGTTCTCTCCAGTTCCTTGTGACTAATCCTGCACAAAGTTTTAAAGAACAGGAGTGAGTGACCTAAATGGTCTCAGTCTGAACCTGAATGTTTTTTTTTTCCTTAGTAAACGGCCAAAATGAGCTCCTATCCCCTAAATATGCACGTTACATGCGACTAGCAAGTCAACTAAGACACCAAAAAATTACAAAATGAAGTTTCATGCCGTTGCTCACGGTGGCATATGAAGAGGACTGGTCCACACTGAACCACTGAAGGCACTGTCATGATCTGGAGAGTCCCAAAAATACAAAAGCTCCAAAGCACCTTCAAAGTAGCCCTACGGGGGAAATACCATCAAACCCCAGTAAGAAAGGGCCCTGAAAAATCTTTATAAAAATAAAAAGGTTTATTTTCAAAAGGCTATGCAGGCACAAGCTCTGAAGAACACAGAAGAACTGTCTGAAAGCTAAGATAAAACAGTAAAGTGTAAGTCTCAATAGGGAATCCAAACATTGCAGTCCAAACAGAGAGCAGAGGTTCAAAAATCATAAAACACTGTCCCAATATGAAATTCACAAAAACATTGTTGAAAAACACAGCACGGGGTCGAAAACCCGGGAAATCGATAAACAATAGCACTGAGCGCAGAAAACACAATAACTCACCACCCCTTAGCGTATTCGAAATGAACCACTAGGAACTATGGGAGGCTCTCCCTCAAGTAGGGTGGAGGGCCGATCCTGGCAGTGATTGGCAGGTGGCCTCGCCTCTTGGGGAGCCACCCACAAAACACTAGCGACATAACCTAGAACATTATTACTTAGAATTAATCACAAAGAAAATGTACCTAATAAATAAAAGAAACATTCATACAAATAAATGACATAAAATTAGACGTGAGACATGACTTTGAACCCAAGCCAGGGGGAAAACGCTGGCTGAAACATGACAGGCACACTCCTCTCCAGCATTCGGAGTTCAAAGACAACACAAGTGGCAAAATGAACTGGATGTCACCAAACTGGCAAAAATTGAAAACTAATTTACTCCTTAAACGTAATAACTTGTTCTTTAATGAGCAATTTCTTTGTTTTCACAAAGAGCAGAAAAGTGTGGTAAAGCAAGTTAGGGGCTCATGGTAGTGTGTGATTTTCATAAAAACATTGCAGGTCTGGCATTGTGGGTGTGGGTGTGTGCCACTGGAAAACCGTGAGTGCAATGCGGAAACTGCTTGATTGAGCGTTCACATGCAAATGCGATCAGCTCAGCCGGTGTCCTCGTTGACATTTTACAGGTTGTTAAGCAAAGCACCTGCACCCACAAAGTATGAAGGGTCGGAGTAAGACAGTTAAGGGGAGATCAGAAGAATAAGAAAAGGTGATCAAGAAAGAAAGAAAGAGATGGAGAGAGAGAGAGAGAGATAGAAAGAAGAAGCAAAGGGAGAGAAGTCCTAGCAGAGAGTTAGTTATCGGATTAAAAAAGCGATTGTAGGTTGTAAGTGTGAGCCGCTGCAGTCGACAGGAGACAAATCGGTCGGGAGGAGGCCCTGCGGTGAGTAAGAGGACCGGCACTCCACTCCAGGGGAAGGTGAGTGGATGATTGGCGTCAGGGAGCATCCTACAGACGCCAAAGGGATGGTGGTGGAAGTAGACAGAGCTGGACTTTAGGCATCCCAGTGGTGCCCAGCTAAGGTGATTTGGAGACCCGATGGGTTAGTGAGGAGAAACAGTTAATAGAGGCACTGCATGTAGCTGGCAGAAGAATAGAAGAAAAGCAACTCAGATTTATCTCTGTGATTAAATTCCTGTTTTTACATTCTTTTGGATTATTTATTGATTGTATTTAACTCCTACAATGAGCACCGTTTTTTAAAATTTTGATTATTTATTTATTTAAGAACTGCAATGCACTTTATTTATGGACACGGCCTGTTTAATTTGAAATAAAATGTACAATGCACATTTGCACCTACTTTGCTTGTTTTGTGTCCCTATTGCATTAGTCCATCTCAGTTTCACGACTATCAATGTCCCAGGAACAAGAAGATGCCAGGCTTTGGGTACCCATGGAATCACAAGTGGTGGCAGCGGTGGGATGGACTGGTGGCAGCCAGGGACGAAGAGTGAACACAAACAGCAAGAGGATTTAGTGTCTTACTTAGGAAGAACCCACATACCCAAGCAAGAGTAGACTGAACGAAAAATGAACTTTTAATGAACTGTTTATGTATTTTAAAAGTTCTTAATGTTTTAATGCCCTAGGTTTTAAAGGGGGGCTTGGCTGTCTGTTAGTGAGGGTTTTATGTGCTTTTAAGAGTAGGTGCATGACTGACACCAGTTTGCATGGGCTTGGTTGGCCGCACATCTCTGATAAATAAATTGTATGGAAGGTCGAGCCATCAAGCAGAACAGGGCATTAAAGCAGCTCACAGACAAGCATCTATCAAAAAATCATCAGTACTTGTATGAAAATAACATACTAAACAACACTCAGCATGGGTTTATAAGAGGAAGATCCTGACAATTTAATCTTTTAGGTTTTTCTTCAGCAGGCAACTCTAATGGTTGACAAAAGCAAAGCATACAACAAAATTTACTTATGAGTTTCAAAAAGCCTTTGATGCAGTGCCACACCGAAGAGAAATTCTGAAACTAGAAGCTGTAGGCATCAGACGTAACGTACTGAAAAGGAGTACAGAAAAGAGAAGAATACTCCACATGGAGCGAGGCCAGCAGTGGAGTCCCTCAGGGGTCTGTCTGGGGTCCGTTACTTTTTCTGGTTTATATTATTGACATTGATTATAGAATATTTAGTACACTTATAAGATTCAAAAACAATTCAGAAAGACCTGGACAAGCTTCAGAACTGGGAGAACATCTGGAAAATGCAGTTCAAGGTGGAGAGGTACGAAGTGCTACATGTGGGCAAAAGGAAGAGCAATTGTAAATGCAAGATGGGAAACACCATCCTATAGAAAGCAACTTCGGAAAAAGATTTAGGGGTTTTCATTGGCTAAGCAATGTACAGAAACAATTAAAAAGGCAAATAAAATTAGGGTTAGTTCATAAAAACTGTTGAATTTAAGTTAAGGGACGCTATGCTTACCCTACTTAGCGTTGCATTTATTATCGAAAAAACGTAAAAAGTGTTGCAGTTTTTGGCTTATTATTAAATTTCATCTTTCTACTGTAAAACATGCAAAACACTAAAAGTACAAAGTTAGAAGTGTAGAAAGTATAATAATGTTATAAAATAATAATAGTAATAATAATAATAATATGAACATCCATCCATCCATCCTCTTTCTCTTATCCGAGGTCAGGCCACAGGGGCAGCAGCTTGAGCAGAGAGGCCCTGACTTCTCTCTCCCCGGCCACTTCTTCTAGCTCTTCTGGGAGAATCCCAAGGCGTTTCCAGGCCAGCCGGGAGACATAGTGCCTCCAGTGTGTCCTGGGTCTTCCCCGGGGCCTTCTCTTATGAACAGCACACTGCATATGTGAGAGTGACACAAGTATCTTTTTCCCAGAATCACTTTCAATTTCACTGCCTGAAGACAGATTCACTTCATCATCACCGATGAGAGAGACGTACAAGACGCCATTATGAGGCTAGGAGAAGACGTATCTACACTGTTGCCCGAGTAACACTAGTTACAGGCCAAGTAAACCGCGGGTCTTAGGCGAAACACATCTATACTGTTGCCCGAGTGACGCTCTGATCTAGCACTGATGAGGTTAAACTGTACAATGCACTAGTGAGAACACATCTGCTCACCACAGTACAAGAAAGACATAGCAGCACTTGAAGCTGTATAGAGGAGAGCAACCAGGTGCATCCCAGAACTTAAGAACATGCTGTAGTCTGACAGACTCAGAGAATTAAATCCATTTAGTGTCAAGCAGAGGAGACTGCGTGTGAACCTAATCGATGTACTTAAAATCCTCAAAGGCACTGATAAAGTACATCCAGCAAAATTCTTTCATCTTAAATGTGAATCATGTACTCAAGGACATCATTGGAAATTAAGGAGAAGTGCCTTTAAGACTATCTGGAAAAAAACTACTGAGACTTGAAGTTGAAGCAGAAACCTTGACAACCTTTAAGAAGAATCTGGATGAGATATTGGGACAGCTTAGCTATTAGCTAAACAAACAAGACTTGATGGACTCAACGGTCCCCTCTCATTTGTCATATTGCATATGTTTTGTTCAATGATGTCACAATTGTATGACTCAATGGTATGAGAATCACAAATAATCAAAATAAAATGAACCTGTTAAGACAAGAGTTGAATTCCTGACACCACTCAGCTTACTCTTCAGTGAGAGTGCATATTGTCCATTGTATTGTGAGTGAAGCTGCGTTCAGTCTAACACGTCATGCATGAAACTTCATGGTGACTAAACATGACTTAGACAAGGTGATTGGAAGTGTTACGTGACAAGTGTAATTTCATTCATTTCCTCTGGGGACAAATAAAGTTTTCTTTCTTTCTTTCTGTCTGTCTGTCTGTTCAGCCCACCTTTGTCCAACTGAAGTTCCATATTAGTCAGTGTGATATGTACAAACACAAGAGCCAGTCAGCAGTACTGAAAGTGTTGTTTCTAAAACTAAACTGTGCCCACTCCTGGGCATTTGTGCCTGTCAGATGCGGCCTGTCACGAGCACAGAGTCTAGAGGTGCAAGCAGTCAGCTTTCGGCATTCAGACAGATGTCGCCCTCTGTTGCCATGAAAGTCCAGCCGTTTGCTTCAGAACCTTCATGTAGTCCTTTCTCCTGTGACTACAAACGCAGAGCAGTATTGTGTGTAGCTTATAATAAGTGAAAACTTTCAATGACTGACGATTTCAATTTACAAAACCCACAGAATAGAAAACAAAAATATGATCATTACTGCATGTGGCCTCATAACAATCAAAGTGACAGCTGAGATCCTAATCCATACTATTGATCTGATGTCAGTTACTAATCAATGACCTCGAAGGCTCAGCCTCAATTACTCTCCTTGGCAGAGAAAGTCTGATCTTTAAAGTTGAAACTTACAGCCACAGATCATTTGACTTCTGACATCACAATCATTCTGAATAAGCTGGGCTGCACCTCACTGGTTTTATTTCTAAGGTCGGCAGTTTTAACACACAAAAGGTTCTCACATCACACTCTGTGTTCTCATTTTAAGTGAAGTGTGTCCGGACGATGAAGACAAGTTCTAACTGATCTTGTAAATGTTATGACAAAACTGTTCATTATAGGCAGCTGTCGCCAGAGATAATCTGTAAGCCTTCATACTGTTGTCACGCTCGTGTGAGTGGGAGGCATTGAGAGGGCTGATGTGTTGTTGATAATACCACCCTGAGTCGAGAGGAGGTGCTCTTATTCACCGCCTGTTCTTGTCATCTAAAGACCAGAAGCTCTGAATCTCAAAGATCTGTGATGTCACTTCCAGTTCCGCCCCTTAGCCCCGCCTCAGAAAGTCAACAGAATCCATATAAACTCCAGCCCTGACATCATGAAGTCAGTCAATTCATAGACTTATGTCCGTGAAGATGCCTTTTCTTCTGCTCTTTAACAAAAACTTTGTTTTGCTTCACAATATATGGGGACCACCAGCTAGTACCCCCAAGCTTTTTCTTGATTTGTGTCTACTCTTTTACAAATTATACACATATACACTCAGTGGACAAATTATTAGGAACACCTGTATACAGTACAGTAATCCCTCCTCCATCGCGGGGGTTGCGTTCCAGACCCCCCCGCGATAGGTGAAAATCCGCGAAGTAGAAACCATATGTTTGTATGGTTATTTTTATATATTTTAAGCCCTTATAAACTCTCCCACACTGTTAACATTATTAGAGCCCTCTAGACATGAAATAACACCCTTTAGTCAAAAGTTTAAACTGTGCTCCATGACAAGACAGAGATGACAGTTCTTTCTCACAATTAAAAGAATGCAAATATATCTTTTCTTCAAATGAGTCTGCATCAGGAGCAGAGAATTTAAGAGAGAGAGTGCGCGCTCGCAAAGAAAAGCAAACAATCAAAAAATCAATACGTGTGCTTTTAAGTAAAGCGGCATTTTTCAGAGGAGCGTCAGTATCTTCTAAGAAAACAGCCTCTGTTGAAACAGCCCCTCTGCTCAAATCTCCTCCGTCAGGCGCAGAGAACGTCAGAGAGAGAGCGCGAGATTAAAGCAAACAATCAAAAAATCAATACGTGTGCTTTTGTGCTTTTAAATATGCCGAGATAAAGCGGCATTTTTTAGAGGAGCGTCAGTATCTTTTAAGCAAACAGCTTCTGTGCAAACAGCACCTCTGCTCACACTCCCTCCGTCAGGCACAGAGAATGTCAGAGAGGGTGAGATAGAGGCAGAGACAAGCAAACAAACACCGCGCGGGATGCATATCTTATAGCATTCAGGAGTTTTAGTTAATATGTAATACATGCTCTGATTGGGTAGCTTCTAAGCCATCTGCCAATAGCGTCCCTTGTATGAAATCAACTGGGCAAACAAACTGAGGAAGCATGTACCATATATTAAAAGACCCATTGTCCGCAGAAATCCGCGAACCAGCGAAAAATCCGTGATATATATTTAGATATGCTTACATTTAAAATCCGCGATAGAGTGAAGCCGCGAAAGTCGAAGCGCGATATAGCGAGGGATTACTGTACTTGCTTATCTATGCAATTTATTAATGAGCCAATGAGGTGAAGGAGTGCAATGCATGAAATCGGGCCGATGCAGGACAGGAGTGTCAGTTAATGTTCACATCAAACACCAGAAGGGTAAAAAATGTGATCTCAGTGATTACGACTGTGGCGTGATTGATGGTGCCAGACGGGCTGGTTTGAGTATTTCTATAACTGCTGATCTCCTGGGATTTTTTACAAACAGCAGTCCTACAGTTTACTGCGAATGGCCGCAAAACACAAAATATATCCCGTGAGCAGCACTTCTGTGGATGGAAAGGCTTTGTTGATGAGAGAAGTCACAGGAGAATAGCCAGACTGGTTTGAATTAACAGAAAGGCTACAGTAACTCAGATAGCAACTCCATACAACTGTGGTGAGCAGAAGAACATCTCAGAATGCACAACACAGTTGGGCTACAACAGCAGGACACCATGTTGGGTTCAACTTCTCTCACCCAAGAACAGAAACCTGAGGGAGCAGTGGGCACAGGGACACTAAAACTGGACAGTTGCAGGCTGTGAAAATGTAGCCTGGCCTGTTGAGCCTCGAGTTCTGCTGAGGAGCTCAGATGGTAGGGTCACAATTTGGCATCAACAGCATATGTTCATGCACCCAACCTGCCTTGTGTCAACAGTCCAGGCTGGTGGTAGTGATGTAGAGGGTTTGGGAATGTTTTCTTGGTGCACTTGCATGAATCATTGCATGAAAGAAACGGCCTGTTTGTCTATTGTAGCTCACTATGTGCAGTTCTTGATGGCCACAACTTACTCATTGTCTATTGGCTACTTCCAGCATGATAATGCTCCATGTCACAATGCAAAGTCGTCATCTCAAACTGATTTCATGAACATGACAGTGTTACTCAGTGGCCTCTTCAGGGTGTAGCGGGTCCACAGCTCAAGTCAAAAAGGCCACTTTTTAAATAAATAGTCGCCACACTCGCGGCTTAGTGAGGGGGTGTGGTAGTGTGGCCGGAGCGGTTCCCGGGTGAATTCGTGATGCGGGTGTTCCTCACTTAAGTGCACAGGTGAGGAGTCGTCCGCATCCGTAATTGATGCCAGGAGCTGCTAATTGCCACACCTGATCCATGTCCCCATGATAAATAATAGAAGCGCGAGGCGGCTAGGAGAGAACAGAGAACAGAAAAAGAACAAAGAGAAAGGAGAATGAATGGAGGTTATAGGAGAAGAAGAAGGCAGGAAGCAGGGAGGAGAAAGCCGGTGCGTGAGCGAGCGATTGTGCTGCCACACAAGCGAGAGAGACAGCTGGACAGTGAGCCATCACGGGGTGTTTGGCCGGCACCCCCGGAGCAGTTGGTAGTGGTCTCTCCCGCTGAGCGTTATTCAGGAGCGGGAGTGACCGGAAGGAGGATGGCTCGCCACAGAAGGCTGAGAAGGCAGCGGGAGTCGGGACTTGGGAAATGAACCCCCCAACGTGAGCTCCCTGGTCGCTGGGGAGCCCAAGTCACGGTCTGGTGAAGCCTACCGGAGGCCAGGGATCGGAAAGGCGAACAGACCAGCTGTAGAAAGCAGAAAGAAGGTCAGCGGCAGGTGGGGTGGCTCCCCTGGTGCATAGCCTGGACGGGAGAAGCAGGGGAGTCACCAGTAGAAAGGCACCGGGATCTGTTTTTAAAAGACTGCCATTGTTTAAACCTCACTGCTTTTAAAGGATTTTTTTTTTCTAGTGTGTTTTTAACCTCCACAATTCACCGCTTTTTATTGGATTATTTATTTGAAGACTTTTGAAGCATTGCACTATTTATTTGGACACTTTGTCTGATTTTTGTTGTTTTACATAAAAGCACTTTTTGCACCATCCCCTTGCTTCATTGTTGTACCTCACTGTCCAGCTCATTGGTGACATTACTGACGGTGTCGGGTTCAGAGCTCCCAGAAGCAAGATGGGAGCATGGAGCGGAACCAGCATCGTCACGAGCGCCTTTGGGTTGTGGTAGAAAAGGAGATTCGCAGCAAGAAAGTGCAGCTGACAAATGTGTAGAAACTGTGAGATACAATCATGTTAACATGGACCAGAATCTCAAAGGAAGGTTTCCAACATCTTGTGGACTCCATTCCGTGATGAATTGATGCTGTTTTGTGAGTTAAAGATGGTCCTTCCTGTTCCTAATAATTTGTCCAGTCAGCGTATGTTAAACTTGCATACAGAAGACGCATCGTAAGATGATGTAATGACAGTAACGACGCTAGCAGCAGCTTAAAGGAGCAGTAAATGAGAGCCAAAGCAAGAACAGATCTCAGGCTGCAGTGGTGGGCCGTTACTCAAATAAGTCACGGCAGCATCAGCTGTAGGACAAGCCTATGAAAAGCGATCCTGCCAAAGCTGCAGGCTGTTATGGTTTTGACTGCTGCCTGAAAATTATTTGCCTGTCTTTCATACATACACCAATCAGCCATTATATTAAAAGCACCTCTCTAATATCATGTGGATCCTCCTCGTGTCACCAAAACAGCTGGAACCTTTCAAGGCATTGACCCCACAAGACGTCTGAAATGTGAAGTCAACACCTTAAACTGTTTGTCACCTTCCCCACACCATTACTGATCAATTTTTGCTGAGTGGCTGGGTACATTAACCCTGCTGAAAGAAGCCACTGCCATCAGGGAGTGCCTTTGCCATGTAATGGTGCACAATCTTTAGGTAGGTGGTCCTTGTCAAAGTAACATCTAAATCAATGCCAGGACTCAAAGTTTCCCAGCAGTAAATTGCCCACAGCATCACACTGCCTCTGCCAGGTTGCCTACTCCCCACAGATGCCATCACTTTCCCAAGTAAATGACCCACATGCACCCGGCAGTCCACACGATCTCAAAGAAAACTTCATTCATCAGGCCAGGCCACCATCTTTCACTGCTCCGAGGTTCAGTTCTGATGCTGACATGCCCATTGTAGGCACTTTTGTGTTGGACACGGGGCAGCATGAGCATACTGACCTGCCTGCTCTCCACCCTTCGATTATACACACATGTAAGACCCCACGAGACAGTCACTTTGGCCACGACGCTGATACCTGCCATGACCTGCTCCACTGTAATATACATTTGTACGAATGGATCTTGAAGGAGGACACCCCACCCTGACCTCTGAAATTCTTGAAGTGGGCCGATCCTTCTTAATGTTTTGCTTTTGATTACCGGTGCTGTTAGAAGTCAAGCGGCTCTCATCATCATCGCTCTTCATGTTAACACATCAGTGTGACACATGGGGGACCAACACGGCTTTGCATGTACATTCACATCTGTGGGGCTACAGGGAGGACGACATACGACCGACAAAAAAACACGAAAAGAAATACTGTACTTCAGTGAACGGCATAAAGAAATGAAACTCGGGAAAATCTAATATTGGTAAGAAGATCTACTCTTTCTATATATATAAAATCCTAAGCCTAACAGTGCAACGGCGACGTTTTTATGTCACATATTTTGTCACGCTTTAAATTGGGCTTATTTTAAAACCTACATATGTACAGTACAGGCCAAAAGTTTGGACACACCTCCTCATTCAATGTGTTTTCTTTATTTTCATGACCATTTACAGCACTCCATCACTCTCCTTCTTGGTCAAATAGCCCTTACACAGCCTGGAGGTGTGTTTGGGGTCATTGTCCTGTTGAAAAATAAATGATCGTCCAACTAACCTGACTTCTGCACAACACAACTGCTGGTCCCAACCCCATTGAAGAAGAAATTCCACTAAATAACCCTGATAAGGCACACCTGTGAAGTGAAAACCATTTCAGGTGACTACCTGTTGAAGCTCATCGAGAGAATGCCAAGAGTGTGCAAAGCAGTAATCAGAGCAAAGGGTGGCTATTTTGAAGAAACTAGAATATAAAACATGTTTTCAGTTATTTCACCTTTTTTTGTTAAGTACATAACTCCACATGTGTTCATTCATAGTTTTGATGCCTTCAGTCATGAAAATAAAGAAAACACATTGAATGAGGAGGTGTGTCCAAACTTTTGGCCTGTACTGTATGTTTGGTATCATTCTTTTCAGAATTTATCAAACTTTAATGTGATGTTTTTAGATTTTCAGATTCTTATTCCATTTTTAAATTATAAACTAAAAAATATCAAGAATTCTCGTCTTGTAAGACAGGACTTTGTGCCAAAAGATTTAACCACATCCGGGGCCGGAAATAAAAGACAAAGAGTAGGACAGCTGCTCTACAGGCTTTTAAATGTTCGAAGAGCCGCGTGAGATGCAGATCACACGGCACGCAGCAGCAAGCGAGCAAAGAGGAGGTAACAAAAACACTGTATTTGTTTCCCACTGTACCACCGTTTAAGAGGGGGTTTCTGAGGAGCGACTGTGTCTCCTTGGGGTGCATTCAGCCCCCCTTTTTCACAACGCGAGCAGCAGAGAAGCGAAATGGCAGGCGAGCAGGGGGAACCTCCTAGTATATAATAATACCGATTGCCCATTTTAATTCAAAAGAATATGCCTTCTTGTAAAACTGCGATTTGCAATGACCATCAACAAAAGCCAGGTCACTAGGAAAAGCAGGAATGTTTACTCCTGGACCGTTGTGTAGAGCACGTCCAAGCTCCAGTGACCCAGTGTTATTCCTTGACTGGTGTCTTTATCCAAGGTGTCTTACAACATCTGACATACAGCTTGTTACGCTGGAGCACAGACCAGGTGAAGTGACTTCACCACTACGCCACACTGCCTGCCAGTGCCCTGAACCCTGCATTACTGGGCACAGAAATACACTTAGTGAGTTACCAGCACTTGTGATTAGCCGGCAGCACTGTAACCAACGGCCATTGTCTCATGAAATTTCCTGAGCGAAAACCGGGTACCACAGCTTATAAATATATAAATAAGAGATTTCAGGGTTTTTTTATTTTTAATAAATTTGCAAACTTTTCTAAAAACATGTTTTCAATTTGTCATTATGGTTATGGAGTGTAGATTGATAGACATAAATGGAAAATGTATCCACTTCAAATAAAATGTACAACACAATAAAGTGTGCAGGAAGTCCAAGGGTCTGAATCGGCTGTAAATCTGCTTTGTCACTTTTGACATGCGACTCAAGAGCGGACGTCACAGTCTGTGGGAATGAAGAATGACGTTTTACAAGAAACACTAATGTGACAAGAGGAATGGCGGTGGAGGAGGAGGAAATGATTACCTAGGCCTTCATTTCACCTTTTAATGGCTCAATCTGTTATTATTACTTCATTTATCTACAACACCCATTTTATTGTTCAGGAGTGTCATTATTTGGATTTGTCCCCAGGGATTTAGAGAATATTCAAAAGAACGATTGCTTCTCAGCAATCACGCCTGCAAACGACAGAATAAAAAGTAGCCTGAGAAGGTAATTTGCAGAAGTGCGTCGCTGACTTGTTCACAGTAGATCCCAAGGGCAAAGGGGGTGCAAGGCAGCATCTCAGGACAGGACAGGACAGCCCACCTACACCCAGATGGCCAGCACACTGGAGGAAATCCATGCAGCGTGTTCGGCACGCTTAGGGTTAGTCAAACCATGACATGTGCAAAACTCTCAGGAGAAACATTCAGCACCCTGGCCAATTGCATGTTTTACTGAAATGTCCTTCTCTGCCATATTTTTATTTCCAAATACAAAAACTCAAAATTATTTTTAAGGTGACATTTTTCTATTAAAAAATCTTAAGAAAACATGAAATGTGGCGTGTGTGTTTAAGTTTATGTTTCGGTTCATTCGCTGTTCAGTTCCGGGTTGCAGGAAGGTAGAAAGTACACTGGGAACACTGGGAAAAATGCAGGCCCACCTTGGATATTTTGCTAGACCATCACAAGGCAGGCACGCACACACACACACACACACATTTCCTTATTTTCTTAGGAGATTAAAGTACAAGGAAAAGACTTACTTTAACACAGGAAAACAGATGAGAGGGTCCAGCGCAGACTTTACTGTGGAATGCCCAGGAGGGGAGGGCAGCCATTTGACTGACAAGTGAACCCCACAAGGCTGATTTTCTCTATGGACGCTGCTGACTGGAGTTTTTGTTTTCTTCTCTTCCTGGCCAGAGGTCGGGTCAACAACTTCATTAATGGACAGATATTGTTAGGTTTCAAAGTGCCTCTGAATCTCCATCTTCACGCTTACTTATCATACATCCTGTGAAGAGCACCACACAAAAATCATCTGCAATGAATTGAACTGAATGGTGGCCAGCGTAGGGCTGTCTGGCATTACCCATTGTGCTTTGCTTTACTTTGGCACACAAGACTTGGCTAAACAGCAGCTGCCACACATGCTTAACTTCACCTCAAGTTTCTCTCCACTGGGCCTTTTCAGAATGCACTTTCTGGGAATTATCTGATAAGGCTGATCAATCACAGACAAAGTGACATCCAGGGCCGTCTCTGTGACGCACCATCTAAAGCCTGCTCAGTGAACAAAGAGCTGTAACTCAACTGTTGGCAGCCCTCATGGACAAAACTTTGCACCAATTAAAAAAAAAATCCCTTCCAGCTTTAGATTTGTGCTCTCTTTGTATGCTCACTGGTCTCAACCTGGTCGCGACTTCTGCTGTCTTTAGCAGGGGTCCCATTGCCGAGGATGTGGCTATTGAAGAGGATGGAGTGATCCATTTGACTCCAAAGGGCAACCTGCTGCTGGATGGGAAGACTTGTCTGTATTGTAATTAGATGAGGGTGCCATTAGCCCAAACCTTGTTAAGGAATACAGGATCACAAGCAAGTGAGGGACAGCCTTGTGTTCATCTTGTTGAAGACTGGAGTTGATTGATCACCAACCACCCAGCAGATATAAACGTTGCTAGTAGAGGAGGACACTGTGTGTAAAACTTAAGAGAAAACTGTTATACCGCCTGCAAGCAGAAGGAGCAACTAAGGTGAAGAAGGAGAACAAAGAAAGAAAGTTGTGCTGGAGAGCTTTCCACATGTGATGGAGAAAGCAAACCAGGAAGGAAGAAAGCATCACCTACACCAAACCAAGCACATCTACTTTGACTCGGATTAACTCTAATTTAGTAGTTTAGATAAAGCCAGCTTATCTATTCTGATATTCTGATATCAGTGTAACTGAAAAGTAATAACCTCTTTAACACTTTAGCTCTTACAGATTTCTTCCCCTAAATCCAGTAGAAATTTCAGAGTAGCATCTCACACTCACACACACACACACACACACACACAGAGCAGCTGTGTTCTAGGGGTATAATGGTGTAGACTAGTTATGAGCACATCAATGCCACCTCTATGGAGCAGGCACTAGAAACCTTATGATTAGCTAAGAACTTATCTGTCTTGACCACATGATTTGCAAGATCAGAATTCATATGTTATGTGCCTTTTATCTATGGAACAGAACAGTTTAACTTAACTACCATAAATCTATGTTTTGTGTTGTTGCTTATTGTCCTTGTTTTATATATCTATAGAGGTATATCTCTTTATGTATATTGTCATGTATGCACGTCAGTGGATCATCCTCCAGGCTCATCTGAGACATGAACTTCCACCCCGGGTCAAGAAGATGCCCAGTGAGGGCAATTGAATCCAACTCTTCCAGTCCCTCCACTACATATCCTGCTGTACCTAGAAGGAGGTGTTAATTATTAAGAGAACGCACCGCAGGATGGAGCTCATTCCCACCATGACTTTGACAGGCTTTATCAGCCAAGAAAGGTTCCTAAAGCAAGGACCTGATTTTTCATTTGTTTGGAGCCATCGAGTGCATATTTTTGTTTGATCACTTCTTTCAATTAAAAAGAGGCAATTGGGTTGGCACCCCAACACTTCACTTTGTGGACCTACAGTTCCTTCTATCGGCCACAATGTATAGTGTGATGTGGGGGGGTCACAGACCTGCACAAGAGAGAAGGAGATGAGCCCAGGTTTCTGAGAAAATCAGCTTTATTGTAGTGAAGGCAGGAACAGTTTCAACATTTATTCAAAATGGAGCTGTTACTTCAACACTCACAAAACAGCAAGCAGGCAGTGATGTTGTCAGTTGTAGTGCGTTAGCTCCCTTCTTCAGTTTAGGAACAGTTTGCTTCTCTTGTCAGGTAGGTTCAGCGGCTGGAGTCAACCCATTCTGGAGGAGAGAAGACAGAAACAGAGCGCAATGCCAGGTCAGTGGCCAGTTTTAAATGTTCTCCCTATCAATCATCAGGTGAGAGACACGTTACGTGGTGAGCCTGATAACTTGCAGTTGCACCGAACAGCGGACAAGCAATCCCTGCTTGTTGCTAGGTTGTCAGGGTCTCAAAAATCTTACAATATATTATATATATAGTCACGGAGAATCACCCTCTGAGCTCATTAGCAGCAGGTACTAGTACCCTGGGTCAAGATGGGATGCTTACCCTAACTTTCTACTCTTTTACTCCCTCTGCAGCACTGAGATGACACCCAGTGAGGGCAACTGACTCCCCCCTTTCTGGTCTCCTGTCTTTAAAGCCCTCCACTGCTGGAAGGAGGTCGTCAGTTGTGAACAGACTGCATTGTAGAATGGAGCTCGCTATCACTTGAAAGATGACATTACCACAGACAGATGGCTTTCGATATTTGTGCAATTTCTTTTGTTGTTTGTACTGGTGTGCATAGCGGGTCTTTCTTTTTATTATAGCTGTTTATTATAGCTGTCTGCTTCTGGTTCAACTCCAAGTCGGCAGATTCACCGCATAAAATGTCTGTCACCCCATTTAAAAGTGGCAGCTGACTTGGCCTTGCTCTCCTTCTCTGTCTTCTCTCCTCCAGGATGAACCTGCTACAGCCGCAGATATGCAACCATTGAACTGACCAGATGAGGAAGGCTATGTGTTCTTTTGATCTGAAGAAGGGAGCTGATGCAGTACGATTGACAACATCACTGCTCGATTGCTGTGTTTGTGTGTGCTGAAGTGACAGCTCCCATGTGAATAAATGCTGAGACTGTTCCTGTCTTCACTACAATAAAGCTGATTTTCTCGGAAACCTGGCCTCAACTCTGTCTCTCTTGTGCAGGTCTGTGACCCACATATCACAAGATATAGGTACTGTATCTCTCTATTATAAAAAAAAAATCCTGGGAGAGAAAGACGAGAGGCGAGACGTGATCTTCACGTTAAGATCACAGAAGACACTTAAAAGACCCACGAGACGAAAGACAATGGCCACGGAGCGTCTCGTGGGGACCTTAAACATGAGACTTTGTGCCAAGAGATTGACCCAGGACCGTCTCGCAATGACGCAGAACATGAGATTCTTGCAAGACACGGCTTACTTACAACCAATATCAAAGAAGACCACGGGCAGCAAAACACTCAGTCGTGTAAACTAAGGCTTTGTGCACACACAGATCCAGGGCTTTCAGCGCATATAAAGTGTATAAGGGCAATACGTTATAAATGAAATGTCAACAACTAAGCAAAGAAGAAAGCAGCGCGGAGAAAAGAGACTCAAAAGCGTTAAAGAGAGAAAAGAGCGAAAAAGAAAAAGAATAATCTAGCTGCAAATTCAGAAAATAAGGAAAGTAATTATCAGCCTGGAACAAGTGGGATTGAAACAAAGCACGTCCAGTCGGGCTCAGAATTAAAAGACAGAGTACGATTCAAAGTAGAACTTCATAAAGACGTTCACAAACGTTGGCGCTATACACATGCAGTGCAGGTTAGAGATTATGAAAGCAGTGGAATTGAAAAGGCTCAAAAAAATAAACGGCGTGATACACATGAGGAGAAAGTTAAAGAATATGAAAGTGGTGTGAATAAGGCGCTATATAAAGCGCCCGACCCGGCACAGATTCACACTGAGGCACGTGTAAATTGAACAGAAATCTTTTTATTTTCTCTTCCCCTGTGGGGCACGTCTTCCCCGTGAAACCCACAGGTATAACACAGTCCCAAAGCACCTTACTTTACACATAGCAATCCTTCCGCTGGCACCACCACTCCTCTCAGGCAACCTCGTCCTCTTCCTCCCGATTCTGGCCCAGAGTGGTGGTTGCTGGCTCCTTTTATGGCCCTCCCGGGAGTGCTCCTGTTGCTTGTTCACCTGTTCAAAATTGCACTCCCGTGTGCGCCCGATGATTAAACCGGCTGCGCTTAATTATCTCTGCCTCGCCCCCTGGCGGCCATCCCGGGTCCCCACAGGGTTGGGGAGAACTCCATTTCCCATGAAACCCTGTGGGAAACTGAGGCATCATCAACCAGGGAGGCTGCCACCAAGCGTCCTGGGGGAGGTACTGAGAAGTCCATGGCTGCTCCCCCGGACCATATACAGCAGGGTCGTCCCGACCGGGCATGGGACCCGGCTGTCCATTACACCACCCCTCTTCCAGATGAGTCTTGTGGGACTCAGCGGCCCGTCCCGCGAGGGCTGGTCTTCTCCATAATGGGGAGTTGGTGTCCTCAGGACTACAGTTCTGCCCTGTGGAAATATAAGCAAATGGTCTGGGGGTGTTGCCCCGACGTCGCTGCCACTTGGACGTCCTCACAGGACAACACCGCCAGATGTGGCCACAGTTGCCGCAGTTGTAGCACACTCGACTCCCTTTAGCTCGACCTTTGCGGGAGTGGAAGCAGGCAGGAAACTCCTGCCCATTCACCAGCTCAGTTGAGGGTTCCAAGCGTCCCAGGGAAATTTACTGCAGAGTCTCTGGTGGCTCCTCCGGAACACGAGCAGAAGGGCCGGGCGTGGAACCCGGCCATCCATTACAGTGGGAAAATCAGAAAGTATAAAAAAAGAAAGCAAAGATCGCAGTAGCGCAAACAAATGGAAATTATTACTCGAAAAAGGAAAAATAATCACCACGGACCAGGTGTCATTGAAACAAAAGCAGGACAAAGCGAGGTCAGAAATAAAAGACAGAGTAGAAAACAAAGTAAAACGTCATTAAGAGGTTAAAAAACACATGCAGAGCAAGATACAGAATATGAAAGGAGAAAAAGAGTGCAAAAAAAGAGAAATTATTACTCGGAGAAATAAAGAAAAGGAGAATAGAGATCAAATATATGGACACGGGTGATATGTCAGAAGTATGTACATATTGTAAGGCTTTGAAGTTTAAGTCAGAGAATTTCAAACACGGAGTTTACCTCACATGCATTTATTGGTTACTTTGCAAAAAAAATTATTAACTGCTGATGATGAAGATCGTTTTGTCTGTGCTGAAATTCCAAACAGAGAAACCTATCCTGAATTATGGCACAAAGTCATTAAACACATGTCTCACGGACCTCATTTAAAAGATTCAGCATATTGGGACTCGGAAGATTCTAAATATTGTTTTTACAGAAGTTCTGAAATAAAAGTGAAACTAATGAAATAGCAACAATTCAAAGAAAAAAAAAATCTTAAAAGCGTGTATCCGGAAAACCAAACACAGGGGTTGGCAAGCGAAGCCCCCTAGTATATACTGTATATACGTATATAGTTATAGTTATATATATCACATCCTTTATCTTCAATGAACTAAGCATGTTGGGTTATTTGTCGTCACCAGGTCCACACCACAACAGACAAAGTGAAATTACTTGACGTAGAGTTCCCCTGATTTATGAACAGTGTTCATCCAGTAAATTGATCTCTTTATATTTCTAGTGTCCCGGCTGTGAAGTGAACAGAGGTCCTTCACACATCCTACTCCAGGTCAGGAATGGATCCCTCTGGTGCGGTTAGGCAGCAGCTCTTGCCATGCCCCATGGTGCCATAGCAGAGTACTCCATAGTATTTAGTGATATAACCAGTGAAGGAACTGCATAAACACTGATGGCCACTCGCTCCTGGCTGGCAGTGTACATTTTATCAAAAGTTCCTATCCTTTCACATTGCTTACTGTTCGCTTTTCTTGGTGAGTGGTAAGGTGGCAGCATGCCATGTTACACAGACTATGCCACCCCATTCTCAGCAATTTTGTTTCCAGCGACTTCTTGGGAATTTCCAGACACTCTCAGGCCTGTTAAGAGATAAGATCCCTTCAGCATGTCCTGGGTATTCTCTGAGTGGGCCATGCCTGGCACACACCCATGCCATAGGCGCACATGGGGTAGCAACATCTCTAAAGTTAAAATAGAAATGTAATTAATGAGAGGTGATAGCATGGCCTTGATATTAGGGCACACGCATGTCCAGCTCTCAGAAAACGCTTTATCAGGGATGAGTTTCTAATTAAAGATAACTTGCCCTTAATATTGGGGCACACTGAGCCCTGGCTATCAGATTTATCAGGAATCTTGAAAGTTCCTTTTGAAATCTAATTGAGGATGGCATGGCTCACATTACTGGATGCTGGTGCAGCTCTTATCAGAACAACGTAAGGTGTTGATTGTTCTGCAATGCACAAGGGAATGCATCCCAGTCTTTCCTGAATTTAGGAGACTCCTGTAGTCCCTGATGTCAATTCAGTGGCCTGGATGGCAGCCCAATGGGGTGGGATAAGCAAGCGGCAACAACGCTCAAATGTTGCATGGGCAGGATACACAAATTCAGCTGCTTCGCCCTCCTCACTCACTGACATCGACCACACACTTCAAGTGATTTGTTTCTGCTTCATCCTGCTCTTTTGTTTTAAATCCTTACTCTGCTCAGCTGTAAGTTTCTGTAAGTCTTTTTAGTGTTTGTCACTTTTGTAATTTTTCCTCTCTCCACCTAAATTTCTTTAGGCATTTCTTATTTTTTCTTTAGTCCATATTTCCAGAATTATTTGATAAGATCTCTCAGTTCTTTTGAAGGCACCTGCTGCCCTGGGCTCTGTGCTGTGGCATTAACTCTCTAAGGCAGCTGCCGTTCTGTTCTTTCCCGTGTTGGCGTGCAGCCTTTATTCAATGACGTTTTCAGTCTTTAGGGTATGTTGATACTGGCTTTGATCCTAAGAATTCAGCATTTTAGATTTTGGACTTTGGCTTTGGATTGTCACAGTTAGGCGGCAGCCGAGATTCACAAGCACATGACCAAGAAATGAGTAAAAGGAACATTGCCTTAAAACTAGTGTTATTATTTACAATACACAGACTTGTCAGGGGGTGCAGGCCTCCAAACATCCTAAACCAGACCATTATCAACCTGGAACACACAAGCATGCTTCACCTCAGGCAGCCTGATCCCAAACTCAAAAGGAAGGCTTTGAGGCACATTCAGGCCCAAAAAGGGGCTCAGGCTTTTAAAGACCAAAAATATGCTTTAAACCTCTGACTTAAAGGACAAGGCCAGTGAAGAATATATATAAAGGAAGAGTTTATTTATATTAACAAAGAAAAAGACAAAAAAGATATGTCTAAACAAGCTATCAAAAACCAGGCCATAACACAGAATCAGAAACCATAACGAAAGACGCAAGAAATCCAACAACGAGGCTCACAAATGCAGGTAGTCGTCACGTTCAGTCGCAAGTCGATGTGGACGTAAGAGTGGCCGGTATATGTATTCAAACCTGAACGTACGTACATATACTACTGTAAGTACATTAAGTCATATTATTTATTTTGTATCACCGTTCTTAGCACACTGTGTAGATTTTATATCTTTTTTTTATAAATTATATTTTTATTTTATTATTTTGTTTCATTATTAGTGTTGTTCACATGCGTGCCAAACCTTTAACAGCTTCACAAACCCATTTTTTGTCTGTGTTATATTACATCATCAGTGTGAGTCTCTCCCAGTGTACCCATTCATTCCGTGATGGTGTTGCTTTTAATTCTTCATCCTGAAGATGTGCAGTTAATTGGGTTAATCAGAAATTCCAGAATTGGCTCAGTGAGGGTGTGATGAACCAGTGCCCCATACAGGCTTGGTTCTGTAAAGATCTTGGACCTTCAGTAGCCTAATGTTGACTTTACTGGACAAGAAAAGCAGGAGATTAATGAACAAGAAGGAAAGGCAAAGAGAGTGGACAGCACAGAAGAAAATCAAACCAAACTGCAAACTCTGGAACAAAGTACAAAAAGTGTCCTAACACTAACTTGGATTTCTTACTGCTGCTTATTCTAGAATATTCAGTTGGCATTTGTAAGGAGGCTTTGGTCAAATCCAGAATTGCTGTTAGCAGAGTGCCTCCATCTTATATAGGAAACAAGAACTGACATCACAGTGTTGTGTCATCATGTCACGTGTCCAGCAGCAATAAACAAGCTGGCTGTGGCCTTAACCGATCACACGAAACAGCAACACCAGTGCAGAAAACAGAAATTGACGTCATTTTCAAATTGTTGACGTCTGAAAAAACTAAAGCGACATGTGCCAATTTTGGGGAAAAAAAAGACTCCAAATCACGATGGGTTCCCACCTCACACAGTGGACCGGTAGATGCTACGAATCACTCTTAAGACCAGTGAATGAGGCATTGAGGCTGTCTAGGTTCTTACGAATATGGTGCATAAAATTTTTTTTTACTTCACTTTGGGTAAGAGTTTTCAGTTCATGAGACTTTAAAATTTTGAAAGCTGAACTTTCAAGCTCTATTTGTATTTCCTTGCCTGAGAGATGTTTTTGTTTTTCTGTTTAAGTTTTAAGTGCCTCACACCGCCATTGTAGAATCTCTGCAGGTGGATGAGGTCTTGCCTGGCTGCTATGGACCCCCTACCAAGAGGAACCACAATTCACGTCATGAAGACTATCTCATACATTTCAGTAGTCCTTTGTCCAAGTTTACGGATTTCACCAGTGAACACCTGCAGTTAAGTGACTTAAGTTCTGGCATTTGGGTTTACAATTCATAGCTTTCTCATCTCAACTATATATTTTTTTTCTTAGCATTTTGGTTCTGGTTGAAAAACAGTATTCTATTAAATGATTCTTTGCCATTCGCTTCCAACAGTGATAATGGATTAACCCTCAGGTTTCCATAACAAACCACCATCTTGAGAAACAGGTTTATTTTCAGGTTCCTTGTCAAAGGACACACACATCTCCTGGTCCACTGATAATTACATCTTATCAGTTGCTCCCCTCTCTTTTTGTCAACAGACCATTGCTGGGATTAGCTAGAGATAGAAAGGCTGGAGGTTAGCATCCACATTGCGGACTTCAGATTTTTGTGACAGGCATGGTGGAAAAAGTCCAGAGAAGAGCGACTTTGCTGATTCCAGGGTTACATGGGATTAAAAGATTAAAAGAGCTGAGCCTTTTCAGTTTAGGCAAAAGAAGATTAAGTGGAGACATGATTGAAGTGTTTAAAATTAAGAAGGGAATTAGTGCAATGGATCGAGAGTGTGACTGTAAAATGAGTTCAACGAGAACACGGGGACACAGTTGGAAACTTGTTAAGGGTACATTTCACACAAACATTAGGGAGTTTTTTGTTAACACAGAGAACCACAGACACATAGAATAAGCTACCAAGTAGTGTGGTAGACAGCAGGACATTTGGGACTTTCAGAACTAGAATTGATGTTATTTTGGACAGACTTAAGTGGAATTAACTAGATAGGACTGTAGAGATTTCTTGTGCTGAATGGCCTGCCCTCGTCTAGATTGTTCTAATGTCCTAATAACAGAGATGTGTTACAAGTTGGAGTCAGAGATGTGGTGAAAAGGCTGCAAGGCCACCAAAAAGAGCCACAAAACTGGGCCAGGACCTTCACTGACCAGCCTGGAAGAGGCACTCCCCAATCCCACCAGTCCCCTAACTGCTACCTGCAGGCTTCCGCCTAAGCAGGCCCCAAAAATGAGGAGCTGGCTTTAAAAATTCAAAAATATATATATCAAAATGTCTAACAAGGGAGTGAGAAAAAAAAAAAACAAAATGAGAAATAAAGCTTCCTTAACAAAAATAGGAAAACATCAAAAAGAGCAAAAAAGGATTTGCACAAAAGGCAATCAAAAGCAAACAAATCCCAGTGTGCTGTCCACAAGCAAAGTCCAATAAAAGAAGTGAAAAAGTCCACCAAACAGAAATGAGACGTGAGACCGTACTCACACAAAGACCACTCTCCTCTGATTCAGTATGCAGTCTGAGGAAGGTCTCGGTACTGGTGATGTCGGGGTGGCCCCGCCTCTTGGGTACCACCCACAAAACACAAGGAATAGCCACACATTTAAAGGGACAACATACAAATAACAAATAATAAACAAATCTAACAGAAATAACATCCAATCATGAAAAAATAATCATAAATGACAAAGACAACAAATAAATACAAGCAGCGGATAAAAATCCCTAGCTGTAACATAACAAGATGTGTAACGTCCTGAAGTCACTTCGATCCGACCCACTCTGGTGGTCTGACACAAGGCCCTCCAGTGGTGGTTGCATGCTGAACCGGCATGTGAATGTGGCCAAGCTGAGCTCTCATTGCGGTTTTCATTCAGGTTAGACATGTCTATGTGGGCCAGGGAACTACAAAAAGGTGCAATACTAGAAGATAAATAGATATATAGATAGATACTTTATTAATCCCAAGGGGAAATTCACATAATCCAGCAGCAGTATACTGATACAAAAAACAATATTAAATTAAATAGTAATAAAAATGAAAAAAATGAAAAAAAAAAATGTTAGCATTTACTCCCCCGGGTGGAATTGAAGAGTCGCATAGTGTGGGGGAGGAACGATCTCCTCAGTCTGTCAGTGGAGCAGGACAGTGACAAAAGTCTGTCACTGAAGCTACTCCTCTGCCTGGAGATGACACTGTTCAGTGGATGCAGTGGATTCTTCATGATTGACAGGAGTTTGCTTAATGCCCGTCGCTCTGCCACAGATGTTAAACTGTCCAACTTAACTCCTACAATAGAGCCTGCCTTCTTAACAAGTTTGTCCAGGCGTGAGACGTCTTTCATCTTTATGCTGCCACCCCAGCACACCACCGCATAGAAGAGGGCACTCGCCACAACCGGTAGAACATCTGCAGCATCTTACTGCAGATGTTGAAGGATGCCAACCTTCTCAGAAAGTATAGTCGGCTCTGACCTTTCTTACAAAGAGCATCAGTATTGGCAGACCAGTTCAATTTGTCATCCAGCTGCACTCCCAGATATTTATAGGTCTGCACCCTCTGCACACAGTCACCTCTGATGATCACAGGGTCCATGAGGGGCCTGGGCCTCCTAAAATCCACCACCAGCTCCTTGGTCTTGCTGGTGTTCAGTTGTAGGTGGTTTGAGTCGCACCATTTAACAAAGTCTTTGATTAGCTTCCTGTACTCCTCCTCCTGCCCACTCCTGATGCAGCCCACAATAGCAGTGTCATCAGTGAACTTTTGCACGTGACAGGACTCTGTGTCATATTGGAAGTCTGATGTATATAGATTGAACAGGACCGGAGAAAGTACAGTCCCCTGCGGCGCCCCTGTATTGCTGAACACAATGTCAGACCTGCAGTTCCCAAGACGCACATATTGAGGTCTGTCTGTAAGATAGTCCACGATCCATGCCACCAGCTGTGAGTCTACTCCCATCTCAGTCAGCTTGTCTCTAAGGAGCAGAGGTTGGATGGTGTTGAAGGCGCTAGAGAAGTCCAAAAACATAATTCTTACAGCACCACTACCTCTGTCCAGGTGGGAGAGGGATCGGTGTAGCATATAGATGATGGCATCCTCCGCTCCCACCTTCTCCTGGTATGCGAACTGCAGAGGGTCGAGGGCGTGGCGGACCTGTGGCCTCAGGTGGTGAAGCAGCAGCCGCTCCATGGTCTTCATCAGATGTGACGTCAGAGCAACAGGCCGGATGTCATTCAGCTCACTAGGACGTGATATCTTTGGGACTGGGGTGATACAAGATGTTTTTCAAAGCCTTGGGACTCTCCCCTGTTCCAGGCTCAGGTTGAAGATGCGCTGTAGAGGACTCCCCAGTTCCAACGCACAGGCCTTCAGCAGTCGTGGCGATACTCCATCTGGACCCGCTGCTTTGCTGGCATGAAGTCTTTTCAGCTCTCTGCTCACATGGGCTGCTGTAATGACTCATTCATGACAATGGGGATTTTTTGGTTGTTTTCTGGTTGAAATCATTTTTAGGGCTCATTTATACTTCACGCTCAGAACGCGTACGCACCTGCATCATGGCTGCCACGTGTTCTCAGCATTCATTTGATGCGTCCTCTGAGCAGGTCCTCAGAAATTAACGTGACGTGTGTGCGAGTTGCAGTACCAGCAAAAAGTCGGGGGGCGCAGTGTGCCAAAAGTTGGACTGTGACGTCAGAGTCTCTGGTTACTATCTACATGTGACAGAAAGCCGCTTTGTGGTTCCTATGAGATCGGTATGCGCACTTCGATGTTTGATGAATGGTTCGAAGTGGTGAAGCAAAATGCCGACATACAGATGTATTCGTGGTGCTTATATATTCAAGCGTCGCATATTCCCGATCGTAATGACACGATTCATTTTAAAAGTCTCAAATACCGTCTTCTGTGCCGTCTTTATTTATAGGGCTTCCATCTGGTCCTTACAGCATCGGATCTCCAGCAATAGATCGCCACACTGAGCACATTAAATGTATGATAGTTCAACTCTCTGCATATTTAGAATCCTTAGATTTATACTTGATATCACTTACATGATGAAATGCATTAAAGTATGGATGTTATATTTTACAGATAAATCTGTCATTTCACTTAAATAATGAATACTGTTAATAATTACACACATGGGGGTGACACGATGGCGGAGCGGTGGCGCTGCTGTCTCACAGGGAGTCACGTCGCTCATATTCCCTGCCTGGACTTTACACGTTTTCCTGCTGGGTTTCCACAGTGTGCTCCGGTTTCCTTCCAAAGATATGCAGATTTGGTTTCACTAAAATGACGGCAGTTCATGTGTGCTTGTATTCACCTTGCAATGAGCTGATGCCCTGTCTAGTGACCATTTCTGCCTCGTGCCCAATGCTAGCTGAATTGGACAAATCCCTGGACAGATGGATTTAATCATTAACCATCCTTTTCAGAGATATTGCGCTAAGGTGCCATCGGAATTTAATGGGAGCTCCAGGCAATTCATAACACAGCGAAGCCGAACCTGTTCTCAGCGTGATAATATCTTACACTGCCACCTGGTGGATTCCTCCAGATTTACGTAAAGTTGCGTGCAAGTATAAACAGTACAACGCTTGTGTAGCAGAGACTGCCCGCTGCAGCATGCGTCGCGTCGTGTGAAGTATAAACCCGGCCTTAGGGTTAAGGTTATTTCCATCCATTATCCAACCTGCTATATCCTAACTACAGGGTCACGGGGGTCTGTTGGAGCCAAGGGCTCAAGGCAGGAACAAACCCCGGGCAGGGCGCCAGCCCACCGCAGGGCGCACACACAGACACACCCACACACCAAGCACACACTAGGGACAATTTAGAATTGCCAATTCACCTAACCTGCATGTTTTTCTTTGGACTGTGGGAGCAAACCCACGCAGACACAGGGAGAACATGCAAACTCCACGCAGGGAGGACCCGGGAAGTGACCCAGTGCTACCCACTGCGCCACTGTGCTGCCCCGTTAAGGTTATTTCTTTACTGCAAATGTTTCTTGAAGCCACCACAAGTTTGTGACTCAGAGATGTCTTTGATGCTCAATGGGCATTCTCATTGCTCTCCCTGCAAGTGGCTCTTTGTGACCTTGCGACTGGCATCACCAAATAACAAATAAGGAGTTTTGGGTTTATCCAAGAGAGTAAATCATAAAGTAAAGGCAATTTGAAAATGATGCAGTAACTGCACCGTATAAAAGCTAACGCAATACGACACATTCACAATGGCTTATGGGTAGTTTGGACCCACACGGCACAGTGCTCTGCTGTTAGTCTAGTTGAAGCCGAGGTCAAGTGAACATGGACGCTCTGCTGCAGGTAGCATCATTGTTGAAGAACACGCCGTAGTGAGATGTCTTTGGGCTGAGGGAGTTGAACCTGATGAAATTCACCACAGGATGTTGGCTTGTGCAGGTCAGTAGGCTGTTTGGGTACCCTTCTAACACAAACATTATGGCCATCATCCACTATGCCATGAACAGATCCATAGCTGATATCCAAATGTGCCGCAGCACTGGACAACATAATCTGCCAGTCTCCTCTTTGATGAAGGCGTTCACCATGTCGAGGTGGGCTTGCGCACGCGATGTTGATGGTCGACCACCTTGAACTTCATTGGTTACACTTGTTCTTCCTGCTTTAAACCTTTCAACGCTTTCATAAACTTTTTGTTGAGTCCTGTTATTTTCACCAACATCCTTCAGTGAATTTCAGCAGGTTGCCCTCCCTCTGCCCAATGAAACCTCACTATAGCGTGTTGTTCCACAATGTTGCAGTCCTGCGGCGGAGCATCCATGTTCATTTGACCTTGGCTTCACCTAGACTAAAGGCAGAGTGCTGCGCCACGTGTGTGTCAAACTACCCATAAGCCACTGTGAATGTGTTGTATCCACTTCTATTCACTGCAGTTGTCACATAATTATCAAATTACCATTACATTTTCATTTACCCTCGTATTTCTAGAATAAGGCTGTAAATAATTAAGCAGTGCACTTCTCAGAGGAGGGTGGTGGTGCACAGTAGCTCTAAAACATGGAGTGGACGCCTGATGTGCCGTGCTGCTTTACGGAGTACAGGCGGTGCAGATGGACATTGGCAAGAGACAGAAATGAGTTGTGCTGGCACAGAAGGGCACATGTGCGAGGGAGTGTGCGCACGTAAGGGCAATGGTATAACTGAGGAATTCCAAACCGGTGAGGGACATGCTATGTCAGGACCTTACCTCAGCAGGAGTTACGATGTGATGATTGAGGGCGTAGAGGGCTGGACGAGACCTTTCTCATAGGCTCATATGAAAGGTTGAATGAGCCTTGGAAAGGGTTGTTCGCTTGTGGGATCGTTCAAGTCTCTGTTCGAGGTGTTTGTTGGAGTTCTGCAGTGTCGTTAAGATCGGTCGGTTCTACTGAACGTGTGAGAGCGATTGTAATGAAGACTGGTGACACGTGAACCTGACCTTCAGTTTAGACGAGTGGTGGAACTGGATGGTTGGCGTGGATCTGGCGATGGACGCAGAGCATCGAAGAGTGAAAGAAAGCACATGTGGGACTTGTCTTTGGTTTTACTTGAAGAAATCGTAGGAGTGAGTTCATCTTGAGAGCTCTGAATGAGTCCAGGAGATGAATGGATGGCTTGTTGAATTATTATTTTGCTGTTTATTAAAGGTTTTATGCCTGCACTTTTTCAACATTTACCGCTGTTGTTTCTCTAACTTTTTGAATGTGCCACTACTGACTATGATTGTTCTTATAAAGAAAGGCACTCATTTACGTTTGGTTTGACACTGAATAACATAAAGAACGTGCTGATACGCCAGTACTGTGTGGTGGTCTGTGTCTCTCCTTCTCTCACTGCTGCTTGGCTATAAACTTCAACATGCCCAGACTGGGGGGGTCTAGTGGCACAAGGCATCACAAACCTCACCATCCATGGGGGGATTTAATATGGTGCTACTGCTGGTGTCCAAGAGTTTGAACTCAAACAGAAAACTCCTGTGGCTCCAGCTAGCAAATCAATTAATCAAAACACTGCTCAGATCGCAACTCTGATTTTGGGTTAACATCCTGGGCTTTGGTGCTTCGTTTTTACTGATCTCTCTGCTTCTGACCTTGGCCTGTTTTTTGATGTTTTTTTTCCCATGATCCCCCCTAGTAATGCCTTTTTTATCAGTAAAAACCTGCACATTATCGGTTCAAACTGAGGCCACGGCACTGGTGTTCAATCCACCTTCCATTGCTTAACTGGGCTTTTTTATTTTTCAGAATTCAAAGGTGACGGTACAACTGCCTCGGTGTGCTGTCAGCTCACTGCCACGTCTGTCTGCACCTACAATCAGGGCGAAACAAAATAAGGAAGGACAGCTGCTTTATTTTGATCAAATTCATTATTTTCAAATACAGAATGTGACCCACAACATCTCCGAGAAATCATGAATTCCATTTTTTCTCAGAAAAGAACGTGTATGAAGCTCATCAGAGCGGCGCACACAGCACGATTTGTCATTTTGCTCGTCTTTTTAAACGTTTCAGATCTCACAATGCATTTGAAGTGCATCCCGAGGAAACAGAGTGGCTCTCCTGCACCCCAAATGAATATTTAATCAGATAATTGAATGTGGTTGGTGTTTTATTAGTTCTACGAATGTCTGATCATTTGTAAAACCTCGTGTGGCAGGAAAAAGGAAATAATGCTCACAAAGTGAAGAAGCGGCTGGTTTCTCTTCACCACTAAAGCCTCTTACATGCATGTCGAATCACCTACTAATGGATACTAATGATTGGGTCGCTTGGCGTCGTGACCCATTCCTTACAGCCCCAAACTGGTCCTAAAGCCAGCGCAGCCTGTTTAGTACCCACTGCTGCATACTGAAGACAGGCCAGCGCATCTCCTGGTCGCACAAATTCACTGAATGATGAGGGAGCGAGCACAGCAGCCCACAATCACAACATATCAAAGATGAGTGTGGAGCCCTGCCAGTCTCCTAGCTGGTGCCAACACTGGCAGACTTGTCAGTTCACATCCATAGTGACTGCGTTCTCACAACAAATACAAAGCAGAGATGATATACAGCAACTGATGAGTTAATAGAATGAAACTTAACTGGCAAAATGTGACTTCAGTATACCCACTGTAATGGGGGCTAAGCATTCATCCATCCATTATCCAACCCGCTGCATCCTAACTACAGGGTCACGGGGGTCTCCTTGAGCCAATCCCAGCCAACACAGAGTGCAAGGCAGGAAACAAGTCCCGGGCAGAACGCCAACCCACCACAGGGCACACACACACACTCACCCACACACCAAGCACAATTTAGGATCGCCAATGCACCTAACCTGCATGTCTTTGGACTGTGGGAGGAAACCCACGCAGACACGTGGAGAACATGCAAATTCCACGCAGGGAAGACCTGGGAAGTGAACCCGGGTTTCCTAACTGTGAGGCGCTATCCACTGTGCCACCGTGCTGCCCGGGGCTAATCATTACACCTACAAATGAAAATACACAATTTAAGGACGGCACTGAGAAGATTCACCGATAAGTGTTGGTAATCTCTGGTACCATCGGCTTCTTTGGTCTCCACCCAATGTGGTTAATCAACCGGGATGATGGTATTCATAGGTTTAATTGCAGACCGGGCTTAGTCCCCCTTGGAGTTTTGATCAGGATATTAAAAAACATTAGAACTTTGGAACAATCTAAATGAGAAGAGGCCATTCAGTCCAACAAAGCTTGCTGTTCCTATCCAACTAATTCCTCCAAAATAACATCAAGTTGTGTTCTGAAGGTCCCTAAAGTCTTACTGTCTACCACACTACTTGGTAGCTTATTCCAAGTGTCTGTGGTTCTCTGTGAATTATTCCAAGGCCGCCTCCTCGACCAGAATCTCTAGACTTATGAAGGAACGAGTATCCATCTGGTGACGCCTCAGCTAGGGGAACAGAATTGTCACATTTACTAAGCCAGGCCAGGTTTCAGTGAGAAGACACAGATCAGAGTTTGTACTTAATATGATATCATTTACCAAAACAGCTTTACTGCCAAGAGAGCGAATGTTCAATAAGCAGCAATTAAAACTGCATGCTTCTTTCTGAACTGGTGATATATTTTTTGTTTTAATTTGAAGTACATTTCTATTACAGATGCCCCTGGTGGAGGGTCTGGTTTTATCCCTTGGTCTAATTATACACCTTATTTTTTGGTTATCAATTAATTTAAGGTTTGTATCAACACTAAATTTACTGGATACACCACGACAAGGGTTTTGGGTAACAGCTTCAGGAAAATAACAGGTGGGATAAACAACAGCCTGTGATTTAAGATCACATGACTGCGGCCAGGATGGTGCTCTCATCAGTCAACCAGGCAGTTTTGCTGCCATATTTTGGGATAATACATAAGATCCCCTCCAGTTAGGATGAAGACCATCTCTTCTGAAAAATCCAGGCCAGAAATATGCCAATAAAAAACATGGCGACCATATTTTATAGTTGGACTAAGTAAAGCATGATACTGAATCAAGTGTATTTAACTCAATGCCTCAGAAAAAGACAAGCAATGTTTATATTGCATCATAAAAGAAAGGGAAAAATACAGAACAGTCAACATTTAACCAATAATCCTCAGCAAAAATCCCACAGAGTTGGTGCTGCCAGTCTCTTCCATGTGGAGTGTCATGGAGGGGTCTTCGCAGGTGCCCTGCACATCTGATCTGAGATCTCATGTTTTTGATGTATTTGAACACATCTGTATTCTTGTGAGTAGTGTAACCTATTCTTGCATTTTGCCCTGTAGTTTCTACTATTGTATTGCATTGTAAGATTTAATGAATACCTTCAGCACTGGTTACAAGGTTGGGTTTGTAATGAATTAATAATTTGGGTGATGGGAGAATAACAAAGGGGATGGCTGTATTTCCCAGTTACAGATTGGCCATCTAGCTCTGTGAAGACGATTACTTGTGCTCTGTTTTGTGTATTGTATTTATCCCATTTATTTTTTGAAACCCGTTGCACGCTCAGCCTTCCTGAAAGGGGGTCTTCTCTCTGAATTGCCCTTCCTAAGATTTCTTCCAAATGGTGCCTGTTAAAGCCCATTGAGGCATTCCTTGTGTGAATTTGGACTATACAAGCAATACGTTGTTGTTATTGCTTAGAGACAACACTGTTAATGTCCCTAAGTGGCCCAAGCAAGACCCCCAGACCTCTGGAAAGACCTGACAACAGCTGTCTCCTGATGGCCTTCGTCCAACATGAGAGAGCTTGAGAGGATCTATAAAGAAGAATAGAAGAAAATCCCCAATTCCAGGTGTGCAAAGCTTGTCACGTCATACCTAAGACGACTCCAAGCCGTAATCACTGCCAAAAGGCCAAAATTCAGATTTTCAAGTTGCCATTCTGGGGCATTGCCTTTAACGATTTAGGCTGCAACACAATGAAATGTATAAAAAGTGGAGGGTCTGAACACTTTCTGAAGGTACCATAAACATTACTTGTCATCCTCCTTGTGGTGGCCTAACAGTAGCTATACTGGGCCACTCTGACCCCTGAATTAAGTAAGCCCAGCACCTGGTTGGTGCTCATCTACAGTACACACACTTTCCCCGTGTCTGAATGAATTTTTCATCCCACATCCACAAAGGTGTGTGTGTGTGGGTGTTTGAGTGAGCCCTGCGACGCACTGATGCCCTATCCAGGATCGGCTTCTACCTTGTGCCTGATGCTGCCGAGAGGCCGTGGCCCCTCGTGACCCTGAATTGGCAGTTTATGATTGTTTCCATGGTTAGACTGGAGTCCAGTAACTGTATTGTGGCAGAGATACGGAACTACATATTGCCATTGACTTGAATTAAAGAGATGCTAACAGAAATAAAATGTTTATTTGGAAAGTGGCACTAATATAATAGGAATCAAACAGTTACAAGGAAGAATTGGTAAAATCCTCCACATGACGTCTCGTACAGCTCATCTTAATAGCAAATGAGCTCTCCTTCCCACGTAGTAGTGTCAATGGTTTCCTCTACGAATACTCGACTTCTCTGGCTGCTTGGAACTGTGGCCTCAGGAACGCTTACCTGGTGGAAATCAAAACTCACATTGTAGTTAGTGCCACCCCATAGATAAGCACATGCTGTTTGTTATTCCCTCTGTAAACACTCCTTTTCAGGATCCTTTATCATATATGTCAGAATTAGGTGATATGGGCATAATCCAATGACTAACATTCACTTGTTGTATCTCAACAAAGGTCTGGCAAAGGGAGCTGAGGGTCTAAACCTGTAGGGAGGCCCACCACAGCCTTTCTATCACTTTAGTTTTAACACTGAATTCCTCATAAATTATACATCCATGAAAAATGGCGTGAGGCACAATTCAAGCATTTTCCCCATCCATTCTGGAGTTGGTATTGACCACTGTATGACTGTGACTTTAAGAAGCCGTCTAGGAGTTCATGTGAATTGCTACCAATGTATGGCATCATAGAACCACCAAGACCTGGTGTGGAGGAGGTCACATCATTGACAGGAGATCTAAGAAGGTCACCAAGCCATCAGTCTCTCCTCTGGGCCTTGTGGAAGCAGCATAAGGTCACATTTGTGGGTGCTGGCCCTTAAGGGGACAGCTGTTGGCCTTCCATGGGGTTTCTGAGTAACCCAGGAGAATGTTCTTCTTTCTCCAGTTTTGATGTCACTACACTGGTTACCTGTGTCATTCAGAATTGACTTCAAAATTCTGCTTATGGTTTATAAAGCCTTAAATAATCTCACCCCATCTTATATATCGGGATGTCTGACACCTTATATTCCAAATCGTAACCTCAGATCCTCAAATGAGTGTCTCCTTAGAATTCTAAGAACAAAACTTAAAAGAAGTGGTGAGGCGGCCTTCTGCTGCTATGCACCTAAAATCTGGAATAGCCTGCCAATAGGAATTTGCCAGGCTAATACAGTGGAGCACTTAAAAAAAACTGCTGAAAACACATTACTTTAACATGGCCTTCTCATAACGTCACCTTAATTTAATCCTGATACTCTGTATATCCAATTTATTATCATAACTATTCATGGTGGCTCTAAATTCCGTACTAACCCCTACTCTCTCTTCTGTTTCTTTTTCTGTTTTCTTTGTGGTGGCGGCCTGCGCCATCACCACCTAATCAAAGCATCATGATGCTCCAACAATGATGGATAGATTAAAAGCCAGAAGTCTACGTGACCATCATCATCAAGTCCTTCCGTGAGAACCCTAAATCCAAAGAGGACTGTTTCATTTATGTTAGGTAGAATGCCCAGAGGGGACTGGGCGGTCTCATGGTCTGGAATCCCTACAGATTTTATTTTTTTCTCCAGCCGTCTGGAGTTTTTTTTTTTTTTTTTCCCTGTCCTCCCTGGCCATCGGACCTTACTCTTATTCTATGTTAATTAATGTTGACTTATTTTAATTTCTTACTGTGTCTTTTATTTTTCTATTCTTCATTATGTAAAGCACTTTGAGTTACTTTTTGTATGAAAATGTGCTATATAAATAAATGTTGTTGTTGTTCTGGTTGGATGGTCAGTATTTCTGCAGTCCTCCAGGGTCTGTCCTTAAAAAAGATCTCTGATCTCTTAGCTGAGGGAGCTTGTAGTCAGGAGCGGAGTACGGGTGAGGTCTCGTCTGACAAGGAGATGGAGGGGATTCGATAAAACCCAAGATGAGAGGAGATAGAAGAATTAAGGTAGGAAGGTAAAGAACCAAAGTGTTTAGTCTGGTCCTGTAGGGTTTTTGTTTTTTTTAAAGTTACCATGCCTGCATGATCTAGTTTGGTAATGAATAAGCTTAAGACTAGAATCCCTGAAGCTTACGATTTTTTTCGTTGTTCCTGACCTCCTTGTTTTTTCTTGACATATGCCAAGAAACTTGTAGCTTTTTATCATTGCACTAATAATCATCATCAAGTCCTTCCATGAGAACCCTAAATACAAAGAGGACTGTTTGATTTATGTTAGGTAGATGGCCCAGAGGGGACTGGGCGGTCTCTTGGTCTGGAATCCCTACAGATTTTATTTTTTTTTCTCCAGCCTCTGGAGTTTTTTTTTTTTTCTGTCCACGAAGTGACGTTTGCCAGAAGTCACACTGATGGTGTAAGTTGCCAGAGTGCTCCTGTTGTCTAAGCTTGTGGATACTTTCTCTAAAACATCTTGTGCATTTTTAATTTAAAGTTTGGGGAAAATGATTTATTGACCCAGCTTCTAACTCTAGAGTCTATGGCAGAGGTAGGCAATGTCGGTCCTGGAGGGCTGCAGGCTTTCATTCCAACCCAATTGCTTAATTAGAAAGCAATCCTTGCCAATTTCAGACCTTATTTAACTTTATGGCTTGTTAGTCTGCAATTTAGGTTTTCCTTTCCAAAGATATCATCCAAACGATTTGAAGCCTAAAACGGATAATTTTCAGTCTGTCACATTTTCTGTTACGTGTTTTATTAAATCAAACAGTGCAAGATGAACACATACAAATGTAAATGGAAACAAGCTAGATGGAGAACTGCTGGCTGCCTTATCATTTACATCTTATTGCTAATAAGGAGCCATTAAAACAGCGAATGCAGCGGTTTAAGATTGAAATAAGCAATTAACGTTGAAGACCCTTAACTAGCAAGACCACTAAAATGAAGAATCAAAACGTCACTTGAGCAATAAGTGCTTCATCAGCAATAATTGACTTATCATTAAGAAACTGGGCTGAAACAAAAACCTGCAGCCACTGCGGCTCTCCAGGATTGACATTGCCCACCCGTGTTCTATCGTATGGTGCTTCCATTGTCTAAGAATGCAGATATGTTCAGTAAAAAGTTCTGTGTGTTTGTGATTTTCATTTTCTGGAAAACATTGTAATGACAGTGTTTCTAACTTTGATTCTGGGTAATATTTTGGTTCAGCTGAAATACAGGACTGATCTTCGGATTTTAACTTCAGTGTGTTTAATTATTCGTGCTTCATCTTTCTCGCCTTTGTGAGCTGCTACTTATTACACCTCGGCAGTACAATTTTGTCACATCTGAGAATCATTCAGGGTTTATGGTCGGCTCTAGGGTGCCCCCCTAATGCTGTAACCTAGCAGCTTAGAACCCGAGCTATAAAATCACACAGCGGCAGGTTCAGTCCCTACCTGCAACTCGCTGCTCAACTTCAAATGACACACCACCAGCCCGTACAGCAACACGGGCAAGTGAAAGACTGATATGGCATAAGCATGGCACGTTATGATCACCCAGCACACTGGCACGGGTGCCCATCTCCCAGGTATCAACAATGCAGACTGTTGATGGTGCCGTTGGGTTTGCCAGATTTTTTGACGTGACTAAAGTCTGAATGCTCCTCCAGCTATGAAAAGTGTGCTGATGACAAGCACCTCACCATGGCAGTGGTGAATGGGCAAAGCAATGCTTATTGTCACGAGACTGGGGCAGTAAGGAGGGCTTTTCAGTCAAACAGAAAATGTCAGAAATGAAATGAGCCTTCAGTAGTGCCGCTCCACACTTCTTTATAGAATTCAGCCTTCGACTATGACTGATTTTAAACCCAATACCAAGAATTAAGTTCTAAACTGGCATTTTGGTATCGATTGCATCACTTGTAGTAGTTTATCTTATCTATTTATTTGTCTTATTCTTGTAAGTTTCTATTACTTAATCTCATGTGAGTGCCCATGAGTGCTATGAAAGGCTCTTACAAATAAAATGAATTCTTATTATCTTCTTATATAATACGCTACCGTGGCTGTCTGTTTGTCTGTCCAGGATTCTAAATCACCTGTAGCTCACAAACCGTTTGAACTGTTGACCTGAAACTTGGTACACATATACTACGTGACGTCTACTATCCGCTTTCATGGTGATGATTGACCTCCAAGGTCAAAGATCAACCCTTGACGGTCAAGGTCAAAGGAGACATGAGTGTTTACATTTTAGACTGTAGTTCCCAAACCATTTGATCTATTTAACTGAAATTTGGTATACATATTATATCACATGACCTCTAGTGTCCACTTTTGGGGTGACTGACCTCCGATGTCAAAGGTCAACTGAGGAAAGTCAAATCAAGTGTACTCACTGCACGGTTGCGTACAGCATACCATTACAGTCACCTGCAGCTCCCAAATCATTTGACCTACTGATCGAAAATTTGGTACACTGTCAGAGGTGGCTGCGGTGGCGACCTGGCCGGGACGCCCAGAAGGACCGGAGGAGGGCTTGCGCCTTCCCCAGACCATCTGGGGGCGAGCGCCCTGGTTCCTTTTGGGGAGCTCCACCCTGTAGGGGCCCGTGGTCGCCGCCAGAGGGCGCCCCCATGCCTTTGGAGCCCTGGACCTCAGCACTTCCTCCGCACCAGGAAGTGCTGGGGGGAATAAGAGCAGGGACACCCGGAGTGCTTCCGGGGATGCAGCCGGCACTTCCGCCACACAGGGGCGTGTCGGCGGGTGATTGCCGGAACCCACCTGGAGCACATCCGGGTGATAATAAAAGGGGCCGCCTCCCTTCATTCGAGGCGAGAGTCAGGAGTGGAGTGGACTGAGCTTGCTGGAGGAGGCCTGAAGAAGAGAAAGTAAGGCATTGTGTGGCCAGGACTTTGGGGGTTTTGTGGTGCACTTGTGACTGATACTATTGTAAATAAACGTGTTTGTGAGTTAAATGAACGTGTCCGGGCCAGCCTCCACAACACATATATGGTGAATGAAGGTCAAGGGTCAATGGAGTATGGTCAAATCAAGTGTATTCACTGCACGATAGCGCCATTACTGGTGACTGATATATGCTAGCACTGCTCCAGTGTCATGAGTTTGAATCCTCTATCCAGTGGTCGCCCGTTTAGAATTTGTGTGGGGGTTTTCCTCAGAGTACTCTGGTTGTCCTCCAGCATCCAGAAAGGTGCATGGGTCAGCCTGATTGACGATTATTCTAAATTGGCTCCATGTGGGTGTGTGATGAACTCTCACCCTGTCCAGGGCTGCTCCCTGCCTTGCAATCAGTGCTCCTGGGATAGGGTCTAGTCACGGCACCCTGAATTAGATTGAGGAAGTTTGAGAATGTTATGAGACAGACAGACAGATAGAGGATTTAAAAATGTTATTTTAGACAGCTGGACATACAGACAGGGTGTCCGAGAGTGTTATGTTAGAGTGGTGCTTTAGGGCATCTGAGAGCTCTTTTGGAAATGTTGCCTTAACTTCTGCCCACTCGTGCTCCTCCATTCAGCACAACAGCTCAATGGGAATATCAAGCTAGCAGGACAGCATGGACTTCTATGACAAGTCTGAACATCTGATATCCCTTTGACAACCTTCACATCTTCTACAGCTCTGTGATGGCCAGTGCACTTTTCTATGTTGTATTGTGCTGCTTCTGTGACATGAATGCAAGAAAGGCCCACTGAATCAACAAGCCCAGCTACAGGACACAGCCTGGACCCCCTGGAGGTCGTGACAAAGGAGAGAATCAAAACCAAACTGAGTGCCATTATGAGCAAAGCTGCACACCCTCTCTCTGACACACTAACACTGAGGACTTTCAGCCAATGAATTATTCAGCAGACGAGGGTCATGCAATGTGGCAGTGGAGAGCTCCTTTATACCAACAGCATCACACCCGCCTTACTGTGACTGGGACAGCCAAGTCAGAACTTTTCTTTCTTTTTAGGGATTCTGGAGAGTGTTTGTTATTTCCCATTATTAAATAATATTTATGTATTGAGCTTCTGTACAAAGCTACATTTCTTCCTGTAAGTGAGTAAGTTAGTTAGTTAATTTGCTAGTTTGATTTTTCTTTATTTCTTTGCTTTTATTTAGTACTTCTCACATCTACCTAAAATCAGCAACATCCCATGGTCTCCATTCGCCTACCTGAGGCTGCACTTGTGCCAACTACTGACATCCTGACATGTGTTAACAAATAAATCCTAGGAAATTCCTCAGATGGTTAACCCAGGGATTCTCCAGATTCTATGCATGAAATGGGCTCTGGCAGCTGCTTCAGTTGACCCCACCTGTCACTTTTTCTCAAACTGCGTCCCCTGAGGTTACAATAATGAAGCCCCCTCCCTCCTCCTAGGTGTGTATTCTTTACCAACGAGAGCAGCCCGCACTCTGGGCTTTGGTGATCTCTTGGGCAGCTTATTACATGACACTGCTCACCTCTTGGATGGGTTGGACTGAATTTAACGATCAAATTTAGAATCTTTTATGGGAAAGTTCTGTTCTCTAGTTGTGTTTTCAGTAGTAATTGGAAATTCTATAAGTCCAGTCCAGAAAATGATTTATATCAAACATTAACATATTGTATATAACATAATTAGCTAGCTGTATTGAAATAATGGTCACATTAAAATAATGTTAACAAAAAACAGATGTCATGTGAAAGACTGAGCCAATGAGAGGCCCGAGAAGAACTGATGGGCTGGGTTAAGAAGAAAGATACACAGAGACGAGGGAAAGTATCAACTGAAACCTGCGGCACAGCTTGGCACCTGTGGCCATGAGTGTATGTACTGTACAACTGGTATCAAGGTAGTTTTAACAGAATGAAGGCACAACTCCTCCAGCAATCACTAACCTCATTTATTTATTTTTGCCATTGATGAGTTTTGTGTTAAATCCGAGTTATGATGTACTATGTGAAGAACACAAAAAAAAAAGTTGAACAAAGGCAGAGAAAGAGAGAGACCCCCCACTACTCAAAAGCCCTGATAACTTAACAGCCAATTCTCATCCATCCTCGCAATTCTAACGAACACGACTACATTTATGTATCCAACCACCTATCTATTTCATAGCCACTTTATCCTGCTCAGGATCATTGGGAGCTGCTGCCGATCCCCGCAGCACAAGGTACAGGGCAGGCTGGGGATTCAGCCTCACATGCTTATCTAGAATGGTGACAAATGAACTGCTTCAAATATTCACTCCAAAATAAAATGTAGTCAGTCAGAGTTTCAGAATGTGCACACTGTCAGACAGGCGAAGGAAAGACACAACAAGTAATGTCAAGAACGATAAAGCAGAAAAATGAATTACTGAAATCAAATCAGTGAAATCTACATTTCAGTTGTTTGTTGTACGTTTCAAATTAAACTAATGTTCATTACTATGACAATTAAAATGTACTAAAAAAAGAAAAGCACAAATGACACATATCTGCATGGCATTGGAGCAAATGGGACGTGGCCCCTAGCTATGAGAAATTACTGGCAAATTCTGGATTAGTTAGTTCTGGATCAGTTACATGAGCATCTCGAAAAGAAAGATGAGAACTAAGTATGTTTTAAGGCAGGGTCTCTAAACGTTTACGGTGCCACAACCCACTATTTCCCTTGTTATTGTCATTGTGACCCACCAAGGGGGGCGGGGCCCCCTTTAGTAAATCGAGCACAACCATGAGATCAGGGAGATGGTGGTGGAAATCAAGCATGATGCCACCCAGACCACCTAAACCATTTAGTTGCATCCCACTTTGTGACCCACCACGGCCCACTTTGATTATAAACATTAGCAACTTGCCACCCATCAGCTGTTTGAGAAGCACTGTTTTAAAGGAATTATGAAATAATAATAATAATAGTCTAAAAATGACACATCTGATTTAAAAATAATATATTTTATTGACAAAGGTAATTTTAAAGTTGCCAGAAATCTGAAAATATTTAAAATATTTTAAATTTCCGTTAATGTCACCCATCCATTAAATATGATTCGCCTTGAGTGTTATTAATGAGCTGAAGTCTTCTTCAAATGTTGATGCTCTGTCACCATCCTGACAAAGTGATTTTCTGTACAACCTGATTTGAAAATAGTGTGATGATACAAAAGCAACTTTAAAAGATTTGGGCAAATGAAAATGTCCGATATTATTTCGGTAATCACTAATTCACATAGAAATGGCATGAATTTGAATTTTAAGTACTGGTTGTATTCATTTTTAAGCTAATAAACAGAAACTAAGTGAAAAAATGTAATAGACACACATGGCAAGATAAACTGGGTAGTCCATGACATTCATATCATTAAGAACATTAGAAATATTCAGACGAGAACAGGCCATGCAGACCAACAAAGATCGCCAGTCCTGCCCGCTTAGCTCTTCTAAAATAAAAGTCGAGTTTTGAAAATCTGGAAACCACACTACTTGGTAGCTTATTCCAAGTGTCTATCATTCTTTGTTTAAAGAAAAATTTCCTACTGTTTGTGTGAAATTTACCCATAACAAGTTTCCAACTGTGTCCCCGTGTTCTTGATGAGCTCATTTTAAAATACAAGTCTCGATCCACTGTACTAATTCCCTTCATAATTTTAAACACTTCAATCATTTCACCTCTTAATCTTCGTTTGCTTAAACTGTAAAGGCTCAGCTCTTTTAATCTTCCCTCATAATTCAACCCCTGTAGTCCTGGAATCAGCCTAGTCGCTCTTCTCTGGACCTTTTCTAGCGCTGCTATGTCCTTTTTGTAGCCTGGAGACCAAAACTGCACACAGGACTCCAGAAGAGGCCTCACCAGTGTGTTATAAACCTTTATCCCACCTAACTATCCTGATATCAGCCAATTTGGTGTTACCCTGGGGGAAGCCCCCCTTTCTATCACACATGAAATTCAAGCTCTGAACTTTATTATTTAACGCAAAGTAAAAGAATGGAAAGCTTTTGGATGTTTATGGTGTATCAAACGACACTACTGTTTATACAAAAACAAAATAAAAATGGTGGACATAAGAGAAAGACACAGATACAAGACCACCTATAATGCCATGATACTCCCGCCTGCAAATATGATAAGTGGGGCGGCTGGTTACAAACAATCAGTGCTGTCTGCATATAACACACATAAAGAACCCATGCCAGACTTTTCCCCTAATTTCCACCTCGTCTCCCCCCATATTTTTATGTTGGTCTCATATATTCCATGTCATGTCAATTCTCATCTTCCTCACTATGGTAACCCACCCATCACACCCTTGCAAGTATTTGCCTATCAGTTAAGAAATGTCTACGCATTTTAAGGATGTATACATACTGGGTATCACATTATTGGATGCTCCATAGTCCTTACTTCTAATAAAAATGCATTTTTATGATCAAATTTTTATTACTTTGAAAAAATGACCTACTTTAAACAAACAATAAAACAGAAACCTCCCCATCGATGAAGCAGCACACAATGTGACACCTGATTGATGGAAAAAAAAAACCAAAAAGATGGTGGGGAGGAAGAGGAGCAAATACTGCAACTGCACGTCATAACGACTAACTGATTGCCTAGAGGTAAGCAAAGAATGGAGGAGGAAAGGAAGATCAGTAGGATTTTGGTGAGAACAGGCAATTCTACAGTGGCCATGAAGTGTGGGACACAAAATGAACATAAAAACAAATGCAAAACCAAAAAAAAAAAACCCCAAACCTGTAAACACAAGGGGTCAGTTGCAGTGTTCTCTGTGCTTAGGAGGGTCAAAACTAGACGTCTAGGGGTGTAAAATAAAAAGTATTTAATAGAAAAGCTAAGAAGAGGGGAAAGAAAACACACAAGCAAACACAAAACCCGACTCTCCTCCAAAGAAAAAAACCCAGGTTTTTATACATCGTGACCCTCCCAGAGGCTTAATCAGTGATTAATATCACCTGTTGCCCAGCCAGCGATTTCACTTCCCGCAAAGCCAGCAAAGGGGGCAGTAAACAGGCGTAACACCTGTTGAAGTGGTCTGTGTCCATATTTACATTAACAAGGCTAACTTTCAGGTTCATTGCTGTTGCTGTATGCCACAGAGCTGCAGATTAGCAGCAGACCAAGACAAGACCAAGTGCAGGGGTGGTGGACAAGGGGAACAAAGTGGTGTTATCACTTAGACCACGTAGGGAGCAAGTTCAGTGAACATAGCAGAGTGGGTGATGGTACAAAATGAATTCTGCATGCATCTGACAGCGAAAAAGCACAAAAATACCACTAAAATATAGAAACCATATTTTATATTTATATTGGGACTGAAGTATGGCGTGATATACTTAACTCAATGTCACAGATAAAGACAAGCAATGCATGTAAATATTTATATTATGTAATATAAGAAATCAACATATAATACATTTAACCATTAGTCTTCAATAAAAGGTGGCAGAGTCAGGGTCCCTAAAGAAGTCAGTTCAGAAAGTGTGCACTGAAAGACGCTGCCAGTTTCTTCCATGCTGTATTCCTTTGGAGAGTCATGAAGATATCTTTACAGAGGTCCTCCAGATATAATGTGAGATCACTCAGAGGATGTGTTATGTAGAGCTTGAGCTGCAGTGTGATCTTCTTTATGTATACTTTGCCACCCCGACTTGGTATTTTATACATTTTGGTGACTGTTGGTTTAATTCCGTTATTAGGAAAAGCTGGCCGCATAATAAATGACAAGCATAAACTCTTCTGTATTATCTACGTAATTGGAAAATGAGTTGCAGCAAGACCTGAGTAAGACCTCCACAGGCACCAGGGTATCATGTGTATTAACATTCTATGAACACCACACATAAAATTACAACAAGCAGATGGTGGTCCCCAAACAGAGATTTGAACTTGCAGTAACTTGTACATTACATCTTTCAACCTTAGAGATTTGAGCGCATACTATGGCATTATATCAAGCGGTGGTGTGGACCCCATCAGAGACTTAAGAGAGCAGTAACTTGTATACTACATGGGGAAAATACAATGTATAAGTGACTGTGTGCTTTGTGAAATACAGTGTATTGTATAAATACAGAAACAGAAAAATGCAAGCGGTGCTTTTTTCTCACATTTGCCAATATACCAAGGACCCCTGACAACCAGAACCCAGGGCATTTACCACCAGAACACCCCAATGGTAGAGCCACTCTTCTTACAGAAATGCATACCTCTCGTCATCATTACTTCCCACATAAGCACATACACTCAAAGTGAGTGACGTTTACAAGAACGACAGCTGACCTAATGTAGCTGAATGATTGTAATTTTTATTTACTAAGTTTACATGAGGTCATACACCTTCTTCCCTGTGTTCTGTCCCCTAAAATCAAAAGGAATGTGTAGCTTCATGTCGTTAATTAACTCTTTGAGGGCTGAATATTTTTTCCAAAAAACTCAGTTTCCTGAAAAGCACACAAAGCGATGGTTTCACACATAACATAAAACGTCTGTTGCTATGTGTTGTGGCTGCTGATGGCTCATGTCCAGCATGTCTGGTGGCAGAGGGGACACCTAGGTGGTCAGCAGGAATGCATGGTGGGCTGGCTGCCTGACTGCCTTCGCACAGCAAGTGGGTGGCGGTCGTAGTCTGACGCAATATGATTTGTACCTTTTGTTATCATAAGTGGTGGTCCTCCCAGGTGAATTCTGCTGTAGGTGCATCAGTTACACGAACGTGTTTAGCACCACGATCAGCTGGTGACCGATCAGCTGATGCCGGTACCTCACTTTTGTTTTCCAGATCACTTGCATCAAAATCGGAGTCCTCTTTAATGAAATTATGTAAAACGTCCATGGGGTATTTTGCTTTGCACATTCTCTTTGGTCTCTCGCCAGATGTCGATGCCATTTTAGAGGTTGTTTGCTCTTCACTACTCATGCACGTGTAGGGAATCGACGTTAAATCAACAAAGCTACGAGGGATATCCAGAAAAAAAGGTTACAAGTGCCCTGGAGGGTGCAGGGAATTTTTTTTTTCGAAGGTTGGCATACCTGCATGTAGGGGGGTCCTAACGGTCAAAATAAACCCGGGACCACGTCAGTCAGTTGTGAAATGTCATCACAGCAAGCGAGTTCGTCAACCTCTGCTGAGGCCGTTTGCTCCACCTACCGCCGATGCGAGATTCGTTCGGTCATCAAGTTCCTCACTTTGCGTCGCGAATCCGCGGCCGAGATCCATCGTCAGCTTGTGGAAGAATTGTGAAAGAATTCTTGGGTGGGAAACGTTTTTCCAACGATGAGGAGGTGAAGGAGACAGTGGAGAAGTGGCTTTCGGAGGTGGAGCGGAGCGTATTCGATGAGGGTATAAAAAAGCTGGTGCCCAGGCTGAAGTTCGAAGTTGACAGCGATAATGTTGAGAAATAAGCACATATTTTGGAACATACCCTGTAAATTTGGTTGAAATATATTCATTTTTCGATTTTTAACAGCTGTTGTAACCTTTTTTTCTGGATATCCCACTTCCCTTCTAGCAAAGAGAGTCGAACTAAAATGTAAGGGCGAGTTTTGTCACAGGTTACAGCTGATTACCGTCCTCTACCCCTGAATTCTGACAAAAGTCGACATCAGCCCTGAAAGAGTTAAGAGTGAGCCAGCGCATTACCATTAACAAGCAATCGGACAGACGGCCAGCTGAGCAAACACAAGGCCAAAAATAGCCGAGCTGTGGATTACTTAAACTTGGTACTGATCTTGTTCCTCTGTTCACTGAGACAGCACTTAGACCTGAGGATCATCTCCGCTTAGTATCACACTACACTACGTAGCCTGGCCTTGAACCGCTGCCAGTGCGGTGCTACCTCAGGTACACTGCAGATGACCCAGCGATGCATTGAAAAGCACAAAAACAAAATGGAGTGGCCAAATTAAATTACAGACTGAAGCACACAGGGAAAAATGAAAGATTATACGGGTAAGTATAAAAAACAACATGAAAACAAAACAGAAAGTAAGTACAAACAAATTGAAAAACGCCAAACAAAAATTGTTTAGGCTCTGACTTTCCTACCAACAAGGTGGTACTGCTGACAGATGAATATGGCTGTAAGACTTCTGACGCTTTTTTGTCCAAGTCTCCACACCTTTACCATCCCACCCGTTGAGACTCTCTGTCTGAATCAAGTTGCATGTCCACCTTTTTCTCTGCACTGCTCTTTTCGTTTGCATGCGTCCCCGGCTGTTTGCGGCGTTAGCAATTGGGGTTAGAGAAGCAAACTCTGCCAGCCCAGTTAATGAAACTGAAACACCAAAGCCTGGGTGCATTATGTTACGCAATGTTTTGCCTTTCTGTTACTATCAAATTAGACTCAAAACAGCAAAATCAGTAAATGAAATAAGAAACAGGAACTCCTTACTGTGAGCAGGAGAATGAATTGCAGCTTCTAATGCTTCTTGATGCAATGCTGCAGGGAAGAAGAAGAAAAGTGAGCACCAATGTTATAAAAATGGAGCCTTTTGCGCTCAAAATGTCACTTTACTGTTTGAGAATATTCATTTAACCACTCGGTCATTTTGAAAGAAGCTTTTCCACTACGGGGCTGGGAGCAGTTGGGTTACCCAGAGGTTTTTCTAATAAGACAGAAACGGCTGCCTATTGTACTTCTCACTGGCAAAGCCATGCAGTTATCTCCTTGGCCTGTGGCTTCAGTGATCTATACAACCAGACCAAAGGCAGGCCATTAGCATAGGTGGGTAATATTGGTGGAGGCCTGACAACAGCTGACCCAATGTAGCCAAACAATTGTAATTATTTTTTTTATATGTTTACATGAGGACATACTTCTTCTGTCTGCTCTGTCCCTTTAAATCAAGAGGAATGTGTGGCTGCACATCATTAATTGAAAGAGGGCGAGACGTTAGTTCCCATTAACAGCCAATCTGATGAGGTGAAATCCACAAAAACACTGTGGGGTGGATGAATGTGGAACAGGCTAGTGGCATGGGAAGTGATGAAAGGGGACCCCCACACCCAGTCAGAACGTTAAATGGCCCATCATCCACTGAAAACTGTGTATCACACACACACACTCCTCTCTTCTCTAAAAACTGTCTAAAATGTGTCTAGCACAAGATCCAATTCTGAACGATATAACAAACACTTGCCTTGCTAGGTCATGTGTTCTGGGAATGTTTCCTGTTAAAAGAAATGTGTATCTCACAGAAAGCATCAGATCTAACATTATTACCATTATTACCCATCCTTCAAGGTGCTATTTAGGATAGTATGATGCATAAATGAGTACTCAGTTGTGATATTCTATAATCCTACACTACAATGCTTGCATGAAAACTCATTTTACTTAAGTGGAACAATGATAACTCAACCCCTCAATGGGAAAAGGAGGTTTTATGTTACCTAAAACTGGGAAAAACTCATTCTGTCCGTGAGGAATGGTGAAACTGGGAATGTTACTGATGCCCTGAAAGCAAGCTCAGTGGGAAGTTAGAGTTTATCCTTCCAGCAAACCTGGCAGGCAAACAGTCCGCCTTGGGGCTCCACTCACCCCAAAGGAATTTAGAGTCGCAATTAACCGCAAAAACACGTCCATCTACTGCAAGTGGAAACTGGAATTAATGGAGTAAATTCAGTTTGATTTCAATTTACTCTTTCGTAGCACTGAATAATCTGATAAAATAGCTTACAGCCATCTGCATCCATTTGCAGTTATACTACATTAACATAAGTTACTAAATGATACATTTATATTTGAGTTAAATATACAACCAAACAAAACTGAATCTCAAATCATTTAAACCCACATACGTAACATCAGAAAGTCATAAACGTTCACAAAAGAAAACGACTGACCTTCAAAGTCCTTAAAACAAACAGAAAAATAGCCAGAGTTTCATCACAAGAAACACAAAATGTAAAAGATGGTGAACTTGAAAGTTAATATCTGTTCATTGTTACAATTATGAGCTAATCATACTGGAACATTTCAGAAAAATAAGAACAAAAAGTCCACCATTGCAGCTCTTCAAGGTCCAATCACATAAAGCCTTTTCAGTAGAGTCATTTTCACATTCCCTTTATTAACAATTAGCTCAAGTACCTGGCATTGCCGGGATAAATAAATGGGGGAAAACTTTCTTTTTGAAATTCGACATTGTTAAACACAACCCATGATGAGACAAAAGGACTAATCCAGCAAGACAACAAAACTATTACTAAGACTAACAGAGAAGAAAATGCTGAGTGTACTGGTGGTCAATGTTCCCTCTAAGGAGTAGCATATAGTGAGCAAAAAACATTGTTTATGAGCGACATTTTGTTTAAGCCAAAAATTGATGAGCACCAATTTTCGCGATAAGTACGAGCGACACCGTCGGAATGAGCGATCGTGCGGCAAGTATGAGCGACGCTCTGAATTCGTGTGAGTGATCGCTCACGCGCTCAGCTTAGAGGGAACATTGCTGGTGGTCAGTAGAAAACTGTGTATGCGCTGAAGACAACATCCTCCGTCAGTTCCAGCGTAGTCCTACTGCCTGAAGAGAATTGCACTCCCTGTGTCGGCGCTGTATTTCAGGCTGCCCTCCTCCCATTTGTGGAGCCGACCCGGACACAGACAGGCGGACATGTTGCTACTCAACCACCACACGTTTATTTACAATATTTACAATCAATTATTATGTCACTAAGACTCAGTCCCGTGCACAAACCCCAATAATCACACTCAGTCCTGGCCACAATGCCTTTCTTCAGGCCGCCTCCACCGCTCTCCTGAGCTTCGTCCTTCCTCCTCCCAACTCCAGCCTCGAATGAAGGGAGACGGCCCCTTTTATACAGTCCCCGGATGAGCCCCAGGTGTTCCCGGCATTCCTCGTCTAGCCACGCCCCAGCATGGCGGAAGTGCCGGCTGTCCTCCCGGCAGCTCTCCGGGCGCCGTCCTAATTCTTCCCCCAAGCACTTCCTGGTGTGCCTGGGGTAACAGGTCCCCAAGGCATTGGGGCGCCTCCTGGCGGTGACCACGGGCCCCTACAGGGTGGAGCTTCCATGCCCTGTACCTGTGGCCCCCAAAGCAACCAGGAAGGCGACCCCCACGTGATCCAGGGTGGGCACAGACCCACATCCGGTCCCTCATGGCGTCCCGGCCGGGTCATGGCCCCTGGCATCCTGACACATTATAACCCCCGTTCCCTGATGTGACATGTATCTTATATTTTAAACCAAACCAACGGAAAAGCACATAAATTACAAACAGGCAAACAAACATCCAAACAGCTTATGATTTTGTTTACCAGATTTCTACCATCAGAGAAATGTATTGGGTATACTGGTTATTTTCAATTTCTAATGTTAATGTTAATCCCATAATAAAAATGCAACTTCTCCCAATTTTATGTTCTGGCTTTTGTTGATGACAGAGACCAAATGCTTCCCCATTGCATACATGGCAGAAAGACAACAGATAACAACATACAGTAACAGCATGTTTATGACATTATTGTGAGCTCCAGAGGTAATAAATCCAATTAAAAAATATCTGTGTATTCAAGTCTAGACCTTCATATTCAATATCAGTGTTATGTCCATCCAGAAATATCTCCATCTACTGAAATGGCCTTTTCCAATTTGGAATCACATCAGGGCAGAGTTCTTTCCTGGTAGTACTGGGCAGAAACGCCCCTTTGCCTGGACAGCACCAATCATAGGAGACACACACACCAATCACCCTTGGCCAACATGAAGACATTAATAAATCTGGCATTTGTGTTATTCTGATGTGGGAACAAACTAAAAAACAAAACCAATACAGACAAATCTCTGTCTTTATAATACAACGGAAACATTTGCTTCAATAAATGTAAGAACAACTTTGAAGGCCATTCAGCCCAACGTAGGCTTCCAATTCCTATTCATATATAATTTTTTTCAAAGTACTACCATTTTTATATTCATCCATGGTGTTGAGGGAGTGCAGTAAAGTATGGCGGGATTGTGACTGAGAGAGCTTGGTTGACATCACAATGAAGAGGTCAGCACAGTCAGTCCATGTGTGAACATCCAGCAGAGTTCTCCTTTAGCTTACGCATTAGGAACACTGCTTCTGAGGGACCTTTGTAATACAGGTGTTGCTGGTTCGCAGTTGACCACTGGTAGTTCCCAGTGTGAAAAAATTGTGCGACCTGGGATGGATTGTGGTTTGACTCCTAAACAATACACTTGGCGTAGTCAGCAGGATATACACTGTGGACAGGTGGCATGTGGATGTGATGCTGGGATTGGATTGTGTCACGATTCTACCATAATACATATGGTACTTTGCAACTTTTGTGTATAATTTCCCCTTAACAAATGACAATTCATTAAATAGCCTCCCAATCATGAATGCTAAACAAAAACCTTTAAACTTCTTACTGTCTCCTTCGATAAAGTGTGTCCACACCTGCCTCTCCACGGTAACTGCAAAGGAAGAGAAGACCAAAAACCATCAGACAACATGCCCTTGATATAAGTTTCTGCTGCACTATGAAACTAGTAACACCCCGAAGAAAATTTACCAGGCCTGGTATTTTTTGCATCCTGTAACTACAGATGACCCAATTGTTCATGTCTGATGAGCAGTATGGAGCCATAGATGCCATGTTGGCTCTAGTAATAGTATCACGTGTAGATTGAACAAGAATGAAAAAGACTCATCTGAGACAAAAGCATTGATACAGTATGGTAGGGAAACTGAGAAAACAGGAGAGAAAACCAGAAAGCAGCAGTAATGTGAACAAACTCCTCTTGTTCCCCAATTCAGTGACATGAGGAGTGGGTGGTCTATTCTACCAGAAATACATGTATGCCCCATCCAAACCCGAGCAGGAGGTCAGTTTTCATAACATTTAGAAATGAAGTAACCATGGCTACTGTTAATGATCTGACCTGCAAAAGAAAAAATGAGGGCATGAAATGATAACATTTATGCATCTCTGAAGCAAATTTAAAGACTGCATAGCTGAATGAGTAAACTCTTCTCCATATGCTACAACAGCAAATCGAAACAAATCTTGGGAAGCACCTACCTGATCACAATCAAGGAACTGCTTATTGTCCATTCTAACCTCAACCCCTTTCACATGTAACAGAATTTGCTTTTAAACTTACCACGGTAAAGGAGAGTAAATGCATCCTTCGCTTTTGGAATTCTCCTCTTGAATGCATCTCGATACCTAAAGGTAAAAGAAAAGGAATACTGCAGAGTTATGAGGGAGCCTCAAGTGGAAGAGTTCAGGTACCCTTGGGTGAGACTGAGGGTTGAAGAAATGATGAGTTGTATAAATCTACAGACAGTGATTTTGGATGAAGCTTTCAAAAAATTAGATAATCTACACCTCCTGTCTCTGCTATCACCACCAGCTGTGGGTGGCTGACCAAAAGAATGACATCTTGGGCACCAGCAGCTGAAATGAGGTTCTCACACAGGATGGCTGGTGTTACCCTCTTTGAAAGGGGGTGCAGTTCAACAATACACAAGGATCTTGACTTGTCACCTTTGCTGCCCTGATCAAGATTGAGTAGTAAGGACTGAAGATGCCTTCCACAAGAGGTCTGCAGGCATATCCCACCTTCAAAAGACATAAAGATACCCGGGGTATGGTGGAAGGATTGTGTTTGTTGGTTGTCCACGGAGTTTCAGGAATTCAGTTTATTTACAGAACCCCTTCAATCTGACTGTATAGTACCAGAGAGTTGGTAGCCTTTTTCAGATGCTCCAGAGTCTAGGTAGTCATCCTAAATGTTATTATAGTCTTCCTGTGGCTTTTCCTACACTGCATGGCTCATTAAAGGGAAGTCTTTAAAAAGGAGGGTCTTTTGTTATTTGCATTTTTTTTTTTTTTTTGCTACAGACTTTGACAGGGACAATCTACTTACGCATCCAGTATCTGGTCAGCAGAAGCATGTGGTCCTACACTCAAGATGTGTCGGGCTTCCTCTTCACTTAAGTTGCTCTGTGAAAGAAGTTTTATAAGAGTTCATGTTATGTAATTGACATTTAGATTGCACAGTTGATCACCAGACTATGTTACCTTTTACTGTCCCAACCAAAAAAATACACGACTCTGAACTAGAAGGGTTGTAGCTGTCTGCAAATGTAGCATGTAGAGATTTGGATAGGTTCTTGTTAGTCTTGTTAATTTTAAATTATCACTTTGTTTTGGTTTACTTACATATTAACATAATCTGCTTCCCATTCCTGTTATCAAGAAACGATGAGGTGCAAATGTCACCTCTCCAATTCTGAGCAATCCTGTACAAGCTCCCAAGCTCCTCAACGAAAAATTGGGAGGATAGAGAGGAATCAAAAATGAAAGCAAAAGGTGAAAACTAGGAAGTCAATAAAATCTAGCATCACAGCCAAAAGGTGATCCCAACTAAAAGTTCAAATTCAGAAACTAAAGAGTTGTCTTGAAGAACTACACACTTTTTGTACTTTTTTTGAGTGGATCATTAGAATATCAGAAAATTTGTGACAAGAAAGCCCAATTAGCCCAACAAGCTCATACATCCTATTCACCTAGACTGTCCAAAATTACATCAAGTCAAGATTTGAAGGTCACTAAAGTCCAACTGTCCTCCATGCTACTTGATAATTTACTCTACTAGGGGGCTTTGCCCCCTGCTCACTAAGCTCGCCAACCCCCCCGTCCTGCGCTACGCACTAGCCTCTTTGTGGTTCTGTCGCTCGCGTATGAGGATTCGGATGTACAATTTAAACAGATTTTTATTTTCATTGGAATTGTTACATATGCATCAACGCAACATATAACTGCCTGTTGTTGAATTTTCTTTCTTTCTTTCTATTAAATAAAACAACTTTTTCGAGACTTTGGCTCTGAGATTTGTTAATTGTCTTTGCAAAAGCTATTCTAACTGGAAACTGTTAGCATTTTAATATAAATGGCATATCAAGATCTCCTTTCTTGTCTAATGTTATCTGTGGAAGATGTACTACATTACCTTTCTTGGATACATCCTTCTTTCTACAGAAGTTCGTGCGGTGGAAGATGTTAACGGTTGTAGATATTCTTTGGGATGTTGTAAGTCCACATGATCACCACCAACTACTTCAGCATAGTCTATTGTTCCGCATTTAACCAATTTGCTGTGTAACCGTTCGACATTTTTAGACATATTTAACCAATTTGATGTGTAACCGATCAACATTTTTGGACGTATTTAATCAATTTGCTGTGTAACTGATTGACATTATTTGGCATTAATTCGTTTGGCTTCCTTGTTTCTCGGTGCTAGGATTGCACGTGTACTCATTTTTTATGTTGATAACCCTTCATGATGAAATTCTTCAATAAGATTTGAGCATAATACGTCTTTTTAAATTGGGAACTTAAAGTGAGGAAAACTTTAAAATGTATAAGAGCTGAGAGCGCAGAAACTGTATCTGACAAAAGCATTCATGCAAATGAGAGTTCAGGTCTTGTTTGAAAATGTTTAAGAGGAGAGCATGACATGAAAAAATGTCAAGGCAAAAGTATCTTCTTGCAGGACTTGAAATCTCTCTTCTAAAAAGTTTTTTTTTATATAACAGAGAGATGTGTCTGTGGTTCTTTACATAAAGAAAAATTCATGAACAGCCAGGACTCAGCTTCTGAATAAGGAATTTGAAAGAATGAAATGAGCAGCTACAGCAGATGCCCAGCAGCAAGACAGAGCAAAATTAGATTACTGAGGAGTGGCCCAGTGATTCAGACATTAGCACTGCTGTCTAGAGCCTCTGGGGACCTGGGCTCAGATCTCTCAGAGGAACTGGTGGGTTGGATCTCTCACTGCTTGTGTATTCTCTGGTTACAACATTGACATTTCAGACCATGTGGGGCTGAGTGCTGTGCTGTTTGGCACTTACCATTTCAAACATTGAAGTTTTATTCTGAAATGTTTACTAACACAATGTTGTAGAGAAAACACAGACAAACTTCCACAATCAAAGCACAGAACCACCTAAGCCAGTGGTTCTCAACCACTGGGTCAATGGTTGCTACTGTTGGGTCGCGAGTTGCTCTTGTTTCTAATGGTAGTGAGTCACAGAGGGTGTAAAGATGTCTTTGGCGAGTCGGCACCCAGCATATCACACTCGATTCCTCCCCCTGGGACCACCCCCATTCTGGCGATCGTGTTTGATTTACCAAGGGGTGAACCCCCCTGTACCAGTACGGTGCAAAGACACTTATATTGGAAATAGTGAGTTACAACATCAAAAAGGCTGAGGGACCTAAGCAGCTATAAGAAATGGATAGCAGGCTGCTAACCTTCGAATTAGCCAATCAGAGGAGAGCAACTTGTATTGAATGTGACAGACCAGTGAATTTTATATAAGGCTGATGAAAGGATCCCTACCAAGCTGAAGCTGAGAAGGGAGTGTGCACCTATAACAGTCACAACCTAGGACAAGGCCCTCCAATTTTCAAGGTAGACAAACCACTTTTGTAGGAAATGAGGAGACATTTAACTCGGTAAATTAATTATCAGTTTGCCTTCAACAATGCCGTAATTCATTAAATTTTCTGGTTAGGCTCTTACTTTATTTACCTTTTCTTTCTCTGAAGGAGCCATTAGACTTCTACCAAGGTACCTGGAGCACACTTGCTTTAAGGAACAGAATAATACTAATTATTGATAAGCATAAGGAATTCAAAAATATAACTGCATATATATATATATATATATATATATATATAGATATTTAATAAAGGAAGGACACAGACAAACAAACAGAGAGGCTGGCTGTTTACTTGCTATTTAGAGTTCGGATTTATCTTGACATAGATAAACATTTTTACGATTCAAAGTTTTAAAAGGTGACGTCCATTGTTGTGTGGAGTTATTTCTAGGCTGCTGCTCGGGGTTCAGGTGGAGGATTCTTCTTGTGTTGGAGTGGACTCTTTCTCTTTGCTGTGTGACCCTTTATCGGTGGTGTGCAGTGCTTTTCTCAGTTAGATCCCTTGCTGCATTGTTCTCTCTGGCACAAGGGTTTAGATACTTAAGTTCCTTCTTGAAGTAATGGCAACCTCTCAGCATTTTTAGATTACTGGCACACTGTTTTGACTTGACAGTCTGGATCTTGGCTTTCTGGTCCACAAAGAGAAGATTTTGTCAGTTTCAGCTCCCCAAAGAGAAAATGGCTCATCAGCTTGCAGTTTCAGAGAGAAATCTCCAGAGAGGTCAGTGAGTGTAAGCATGGGATATATTCAGATGGAATAATGTAACTAGTTTATGAAGAAATGTGGGACCTCTCATGATTAGATTAAAGTCCCTCCCATTTAAAAGATCAGTTCCTTCTCATAGGCGAGTTATTCTGCCCATCATAATTGTCATCCCTTGAATTATAGGTCTTTGTTCATGCTTGATTCCATTTCATGCCTTCTGGCTCAAGAAGTCTACACGGGGGCCTCTGAAAAGATGTCATTTCAACTCTGACTTGCACCTTTGTTATCAGTAGTAGTCCAGACAGATCCTGGTAGAAGCTGGAGTTCAGTCACTTAGTTTGGAATGTCTGCTAAATCTGCTGCCTTAACAGCATGGTGTGCCATTAAAGCCCAGCAGAATGGGCAATGCCCACTTTGTCCTACACTTTTAACGGAAAACTGCCAGGGTTGGCTGTCACTTGCCATGAGCTGTTAATTATATGTGCCCGCTTGCCTTAGCAAAAATAGACCAGTCTGCCCATTAACCCTTTGGACAAAAAAATCTTTTAAAAAAACCCTATTAGACATATACATGTGTGTCATGAGTGCAGAGTGCATACTGCTTGTTTTAAAATAACATACTCTAACGAAAGGGGAAAGCCTTTCTGTGGCATCAGATGATACGTTGGCATTTGACGGCATCAATGCACAAATGGTAAATATGATGCTGTGTGCGCTCTCTGTTGTTCAGTGCTACGAGCCAATGTAACTTTGAAAGAACTTCCAGCTATGCATTTGAAGTAAATGGTGTGTCACACCCTGTCAAAAAGACTGCCGTGAAGAAAGAAGATAACAAAGAGAGACGCAGGAACCGCAGATTTCGTACTCAAAACACTCGAATCAACAAATCTGCCTAATGAAACCAGTAAAATTGGAGAGAGAGCTGCACAGCATCCACCTTCTGACTGCACATCTAAATGAATAACTAAAGAAATTTAACATTACTGTCTAACTGGAAATGCAAACGTGTCAAGATAAAACAGCTGCAAAGCTGTAACATGTCGGATTTCCATAGGCCACACTACTTATCTAAGCTCTATTTGCTGTTGTTATTCATATAGTGATACAATAGTTAATATGACTGAAAGATATTGTAACAGACAGAGGCACTTTTTAAAGGTGTGGATCCTCCGTAGCTGCGGTGGTCTACATATGTGTGTCTGCCTGTCTCCACTGTCACTGCACTCATTACAATGTACAAATTAATTAAAAAAGTTTCAGTTACCTTCTGCTACTGAGCTCCTGAATGAATAACAGCAATTTTAGCTTTTTATTTTCTCTCAGCAACCAGTCTTTTGTTCAATATCTTTCGCCCTTTTCCTGATACCCCGATGGCAGTTTTAAAATGCACGGACTGGAGGAATTGGGGCAGGTGTTTTAGGAAGAAGCCCGTGCTTGGAGCCTTTGCAGTGCAGGATTTCACTGCCGTTCTCATTTGAGAATCACATCTGGCCCTGTGAGACTAAATCACTTCAGTTTAAAGAACTGCAGATTAATATAATAATACAAGTGTTTAAAACTATGAAGGGCACTGTTATGGCTAGCAATACTAGCAAGAACAATTTATAAGTAACTGGAAGGAAAGAGATAGTCTAAAAGCCAAAATAAGGTGGAAACTGGGTACTGTAATTAAAATTGAAACATATGACAAAAATCATAGTAAAAAACACAAGTATGTTTCAAAAAAAGATTGATTGTTAGGGTAAAAGCACAAAGACAAAAATGGGATAAAAAATCTGTCTGTTCCAATCAGAAAGTGATCTTTCCAGATTAGTTTTAACCTGAAAGGGTCACGACCTTTAAGAACACGCCCCTAGAAACGCAGGAGCGGCTCTAACGATTGGAACTCAAAATGGCACCAATCGCAATGACACAAAGTGGGGGTGGATAAGGGCCAAAACAAAATTAGCTAGAATAAAAGTGACAAAAGATATGTAATCTACAGCGAAATAAATAAATAAAAACACAAAGTGTGAGAACGCATAAAATGATCATGGGGTATGCAGAAAAAAATTAAATAAGTAGTCCAATAGAACGGGAATGAGAAGGGTACATTTTACCCTAAATATCAGTGGGGGCACAGATAGAACTCTCTTGAGAAGGTAATTTGGCACAAACTTTAGAAGGAAATTCTTCACACAGAGAACAAGAGATACGTGAATTGCAGTATTGTACCAAGTAGTCCAATGGAATTCGACAATCTCGACAATCTCAACTCAACAGTTTTCTTGGAGTTTGATGAACCAAACAGCCTGCTCCTGTCCCCAGCTTTTTTGTGCTCATCGGAGTGTTATACAGGTGTTACTGGACAGAATAGTCAATGAATTCTTTTCGATTACACAGAAGGTGATGGATTATTTTCTCTATCGTCTTGATTGACTTTTGCTCGTTAGCACATTTGAGGATTCTTTAACTGCCATCTGTATTTTCATTTTCTGTACTGTTTATTCCAATTCAATTTCGAGGACCAGGGGTCCAACCTGAAAGCATCAAGTGCTGGACAGTAACGAGCCTTGTTGGGACACCAATCTGTCCCAAAGGCGATTTGGCTTTTTTGCTCAGACTTTCTATCTTTATGATACAAATTCTGAAGCTAAAACATCAATAGGTAGCTAACAGAACATTTTCAAAGCAATGTAAACCATTACACCCACCTGGGAACCCAGCCTATGATATGGGGAGGTGATATCACATTGCAGATGTCTGCAGAAAAATAAGATGAATGTACCTTCAAAACAAGAAAGAGGCTACAAACCACATCTGTGCGTAAAATTCAAATATGAACTGGGGTTCATCAAATCACACCAAAAACATACGGTAAGAAGAAAACTCGGACATTCGGAAAGTGGGGGTGAACTATTTAAACTAAAGATCTGATGCACGTCATGACTCTACCATAAATGATCTGCCTCACCATCACTTTGAGTTAATGAGAACGGCCGAGTTCTGTCACTGAAAAAGCTCAGAAACCGACAATGAAAAGGCTGGACTTCCAATGTTAAGCTATTTTATCACAACAGAAAATGAAGAACCTCTTGAGCTCTAGAAGTCATGGGGGATGTAAGCTTCCTTCTGAATTTCAGCAAATAGAGAGGTCAAGCAAGGCTTCTAATTAGATAACAAGACAGACAACATGACATCAATAAACTACATGGAACAAAAACCCTGCAGCTTTGTCAACGCTTTAGGACTAGCACAGCTCTCTCTGGGCTAGAAGATACTTCAAAATGAAATTCTGTCTGGAAAGAACCACAGACCACTATGGATTATTCCAGCAGTTGGTCTGAATCTCATGTCCTCCCCAATGAAGAAGCTAAAGGAAAAATTTAATTTAATTTTAAAATCAAGCAGTGTAAACACATTAGAACATCAGATCAATCTAGGTGAGAACAGGCCATTCAGCCCAACAAAACTCACCAGTCCTATCCACTCAATTCCAAAATAAAGTTTTGAAGGTCCTAAAGCTCTGCTATATACAATTCTATTTGATAGCTTATTCCAAGTGTCCATGGTCCTCTGTGTGAAGAAAAACCTCCTAATGTTTGTGTAAAATTTACCCTTAACAAGTTTCCAACTGTGTCCCCGTGTTCTTGACAAACTCATTTTAAAATAACAGTCCCCCTCGATCCACTGTAGTAATTTCCTTCGTAATTTTAAACACTTCAATCATGTCTCCTCTTAATCTTCTGTTGCTTAAACTGTAAAGGCTCAGCTGTTTTAATCTTTCTTCATAATTCATCCCCTGTAGCCCTGGAATCAGCCTAGTCGCTCTTCTCTGGACCTTTTCTAGTGTTGCTATGTCCTTTTTGTAGCCTGGAGACTAAAACTGCACACAGTACTCGAGATGAGGCCTAACCAGTGCATTATAACGCTTGAGCAGAACCTCCTTGGACTTGTACTCCACACATCGTGCTATATAACCTGACATTCTGTTTGCCTTCTTAATGGCTTCTGAACAGTCTCTGGAAGTCAATAGCTTAGAGTCCACTGCAAGTTCTAAATCCTTTTCATAAGGTGTTCTTTTTCATTTTCTGGCTGCCCATTGTGTATTCAAATCTAACATTTTTACTTCTTCATGTAATACTTTACATTTGCTTACATTATATTTCCCACAAAGACAAAGGCCAACCAAGACTTAAGGAGTTAACAATCATCAGCGCTGTATGGGAAAAGGAAGATCGTTTCGTTACCGATGTCCATAGGCTTTGCTATTACATCCATTACGTCAGCAGAGCTGCTGAAGTGACTACTATCTGTCCTTCATTGAACGCCAACACAGTGAAGAGTCAGATTATGTTAAGAAGATCTGTGGAGAGTGTGGAAATTACACATTCCAGTTCTGGGACAGGATACTTGTGTGTCACTAAAGGTGACATATGAACAACAGATGCCCCCCAGATTGGACAGCACTTGACAAATAGACTTGAAGGGTTTGCATTCATTAGGCAGGGATTATCTTGAGCACATGGAGACTTCTCCAACAGGGAGGGCATGGACGACAGGCCAAGTGGTCTAGTAGACCAAGCTCATTTGTCAGATAAGAGGGGCTCCTCTATGGTGACCAAGACAGCTCACTCTGGTTGGACCATAGATGACCCTATCACTTGCTGTTATGGAAATTCACTTAAAGTGTTGCAAATGCCCTACCAAACACAAGGTGGTCAGTGCCAGCTGCAAGAACAAGAAGAAGAAGAAAGAATTTCAGGGAGACTAAAAATTGGGCAATGTGGCATAGTGGCTAGGCAACTGGATTGTGTATGGTGAAGATGCCGGTTCAACAGCCATACTGAATGAGTCACTTAACTCACCAATTATAAAAAGCAAACAGACCAGTAATGTCCTGAATTTGTAGGTCATGTGTCTGCCAAACAGAAAGGAATCAACGATAGCAGTAAGCTCAGGTCTGAGGCTGTGTGTGAGACCAGACAGTATGCCTTTTAAAACAAATACAGCGTGAATGTGCAAACTCTATAAAGTGTCTTCAATCAAAGGGAATGTTCTTCACAACCAGTACCACCAGCAATTAACACTTTTCAAAGCAAAAATAGATAAAGCAGATGCTACAAAAATCAAATGCAGGTTAATTTAGATGGCAATACTGGGACATTTGGAAATACCCCATCATCAATTTGATTAAAAGTGGCATGGAGAAGTAACAGCAATTTGTACGGCTACAGGGCTCTGGGTTCAATTGCCAGCCTTACTGCTGTGTGCATCCTCTTCATTTCAGACATTGATTTTCATGTCCAGGAAAAAAAAAAAAAACCTGACTATGGAATCATGACTCTAATCAGGATGGTCCCAATCTACTTGACTGACCGCACTAAATAACGGGATGTGTCATTTCATCCAGCATGATGCATAAAAAATGAGCTCAAATCAGGGCCTCAGCACTGCACTTGATGGCCTCAATATGAGAGATTCAGTATTCCTGTTAATCTCCACGGTGAATGTGCTTCCCTGTTTATAGAAAAATGCTTTATTTTGAAGTCTTGGCCCATGCTGCTCTCACTTTCATACACAAATATGTTTTCTGTCTTGTGTTATCACTATGACCAAGTTAACTAGCTGAACAGTCGCATAACAAAACATCAACTCTGTCAAACATAGCCGATGTAAAACCAGGTCACCGGGGCTAAGGCTATCCCAGCAGTGCTGGGCAAATGCCAGGATCCTGCAAAGAAATGGGTACCACTTCACTGTATGCCCACTTATCCGCATTCCCACTGAAATACAGAACGACTCGGACTAAACATACTCCCTACCAAACTACCTAGTAATTTCTTCCATATGCCTGTGGTACTTAGTGTGAAGAAAACCTTTCAAACATTGACATGAGATTTTGCCCTTAGTAAGTTTCTGTCTGTGCTCCAGAACATATTTTAAAGTGACAGCTTGGACCTACCATACTAATTCCCTTTCAATCTCTGTATGTGTACAATGAAAAGGTTCTGTACTTCCTAATACCTCGTAGTCTTCAGCCAAGTCCCTCTTCTCTAAACTCTAAAGTCTTTTTTATAATATGGAGACCAAAACCGTACACAGTAGTTCAGGCGACACTTCACTAGTGTGTTATGAAGCTTAAGCATGAGCTCCATTGGCGTGTACTCCACACGTCGTGCTCTTTAATCAAACATTCTGTTAACCTTCATGATGGCTTCTGTACATTGTCTGGGTATGGAAAGTGATCGGTCCACTGTGACTCCTAGCTTCTTCTCACAAGGCATAATTTCACATTTCAAACCTCTCATTGTGTTTTCAAATCTAACATGTTTCATTCCTGTGTAATACTTTACATTTACTTACATTACATTTCATCTGCCACAGACCTGCCCAAGCCTGTATGCTATCCAAGACCCTCTGTTAACAATTTAATGGATTCAAGATTATCTGCAGATCTACCAAGCTTGGTATCATCTGCAAACTTAACCAGCTTGTTTTTAATATTATTATCCAGACTGTTTCTAAATATTAAAAAGAGCAGCAACCCCAGGGATGCCACTGTTAACATCATACAATTCCAAAGTGCCTACTATACCCTTTTGCTCATGTTGTTTAAGTTGGTTTTGGACCCACCTATGCTGAATTTCCACTTTACTATTTCAATGCCTAGCATCTCATGTGGGACCTTCTCAAGATACATCACCGGCACCATTCTGATGTGATGCTTCTGTTTCAGAAGTCCAGCATATTCGTAAATCTCATGCAGACTATTAACTAGTATGCCTGTTCTGACGCTGGGACCTTTTCCTAAACACCTCCTTCCATCAATTTTCCTGTCATACATGTTAAGCTTACTAGCCTATCAGCTTGATCACCCTCTTGATATCATAGGACATTTGCTAGTTTGCAGTCCACAGGACTGTGCCCAGAGGCGTACACGTCAGTGGTGTTTATATGCACTCCTTAACCTCCTCACGTGGTTGGTGATCAATGTTATCTGGCCCTGGTGATTTTAGATTTCAGCCTGTTTAATCGAAGCAGCACTTCTCTCTCTCTTTCTCTCTACAATTTCCAAATCACTAAGGACCACCTTAATAATGTCATCTTTCTCTTGGAAGGGAAGGGAAATGGAGATTTAGAGCAATTTCTATTTCACTGTCTAGATATCTGCATTTAAACTTGGTCATTTCTAGTACTCTTCAACACCTCAATTGTCCTTTTACTATGAAAATTCTGAAACATTCACCTTTTACACAATGGCTTTCTAACTTTCCTTATTTCCTTTAAAAACTTTGCTCTCATAGGCCCCCAGGGGTTTCACTGAAGTCTATTTGTCTTGTATGCTTAATACAGCTGTTTTTTTATTTTTTGTCTACTTATTTATCCAGTAAAGGAGTCCTCTTTAATTTATTACCGTTCTACATTACACATTGCACTTTAAGACTTTGCTGCATCAGCTCTAGGTGTGCCCTACTAAAGTTATAAACTTGACAGTTTTACTTTCTAGATCTGCGTTCTGCCACAACACTCATAAGTACATTCGGTTATGGCCACTACATCCTAATAGTTCAATCCCTCTATCCCATGGACTCTCTCCTGATTATTACAAAATACTAAATCTACAGCAGACAGGCTTCTCCTCGTGTTGGTGCTTTAACATCAGAGATACAATGCACTGCCTGCAGTGGTGATGCTTCCCTTCCAGTATGTTTTAAATAACTTCCATGCATGGTTTGATGCCCTGAACGGTATAACTGGAAGGATGGCCATCCTTCCTCAGTTTGTCCACAGCTGATGTGAGAAGAACTTTGTTGAATGTAAATCCGCACAAAGCTGCTGGACCAAACAACACAAATGAGTGCTCATGGAAAGTGTAAACCAGCTGACAGATATGTTTACAGACATCTTCAACATTCCCATGAGGCAGATGTTTGCACCCAAATACTTCAAAACCTTCACCATCATATCTGCTCCAAAGAAGTCCTTTATCTCTTGCTTCAATGACTGTGGCACTCACACTGGTCATGATGAAGAGCTAGAGGCTAGTCTTAGGACTTCCACATCACACGACCCTCCCCAATGAAGACACAGGAGATGCAGCAAGAGGTATCATTCTCAATACAAGCAACTCAACCTTTAAGGGCATTTTACCCATCCTTCTGTTTGCAACTTTACTGTGGCAGACAGCTGAAACCCTGTCCAGCAGCATCGGGTACAAGGCAGGAACCAGCCCTGGCTGGGGCAAAATAACCTATTTTGCATTAGAAAATTGCGATATTTTATTTCATTTTATTCCTTTTCTAAGAAAGCCAGACATGGCTTGTATAATATACAGCTTTACCTGGCTTGACATGGTGACAGTGAACCAGACTAAATGTCCAAATGACGAAAACAAAAAGCCAAAAGACACCTTCTTCTTCTTCTCTGAATTAGTCAACAATGAGTGCACTCCAGGTTAGGAGGAAAGAGAAAATGAGAGAACAGGAGTGGGAGGAGCAAGTTGGTGGGAGGGGCAAGTGTCAGCAGTCATTCACAGTTTCATCTTTTAGGCCAACAGACAACAAAAAAAAAAAAAGAGTTCAAGAGAAGCTGATTCTCAACATGGGTGTAAGGCAATCGTAACTCATAAAATTTACAGTGAGCAGTGACACACACAATTATAGTGTAGAAGTTCTTTATTACATCAATTCAGGGAGTCAGGTGTGTATCATAGCTGGGAGTGTGAAGGTCTACATGGTGGGCATTAGAGGTGGACCCAATATAGAGGTGACTGAAATATTCATTTACAAGCCTGCATTGTCCAATTCAGAGTCATGGAGGCAGCATCAGGTACAAGACAGAAAGCAACCCTTGAGAGGTTTTGCCATTTCATTTCATTCCATTATAACACACAAATGTTCATTTATGGGCCCAGAGTTGCCAATAAACCCAAAACACCTGCCTTTGGGCTGTCATAGGAAATTCAGAGTATCCGCATACGCCCAACTCCTGTCTCTCTCTCTCTCCTCTCCACACTGACAGTCAATGGGCCTGGAAATACTGCAACAGTCAATTATTTCTTGTATACCCCCAAATCACACAAGGAATGACTCAATGGGCTGAAACAGACCGTTTTTTTGACAGCACCCCGCCTTGAAAAGACTTCCAAAAAATGGAAAATAAATAAATAAAATGTAAGAAATCTTGGGAAAGACATTTCAGAGAGAGAGACTCCCTTCCAAGTAGGTTGGGAGTGCAATGGTTGTTAAAAAATGTGGTAAATATGACACATAAAACAGAACACAAGTAATCCTCTTTACAGAGCTGGACTGCCAAGCTACCATTGGGAAATACATACCAATCCCTTTTGTTCACCATCACCAAAATTATGAATTCATTATAAAGCCAGCTTTGTAGCCACTGTTGAAAGTACTAATTAAATCTTCAGTAAAAAATAATGGAAGTATGTCTTTGAAAAGTGGAGGATGTAAAAGACTTCTGTGCTACTCTTTTTTGTGCCTATCCATTTTACGTGAGGGCTACTCCACAAACCGTCCATATGTTTCAGGCCATCATTACTCATTTGTTCAGCATCTCCAAGGTCTCCTGACTGAACAAAAAGAATATTAGCCACTGCCCAGGCTGAAAGGCGTCCCAAATCCAATCCCCTTCAAGAGCCTTTTCAGGCCACCATTAAATTCACAGGGAGGGATTTGGCCATTCTTTAGGAAAAAGTTTTGGGCAGATGTTTCAAAACTCTTCTTATAGTTCTAAAAATCTCCAAAACACAATGCAATTTTCAGAAACAAAACAAATTCCATCCCACCATTTCAAGTTATACTATTCTCAAACAACACAGATTACAATTACTATATAGTGCCACTATTACTAATAGAACATAATGCTGCATGGAAATTGCCAAACAATAATGGATATCCATCCATCTTACCTCTTTCAGGGTGATGTGTGTCACAGGTTACCCTGGCAGCTTTGAGAACAAACCTCGGATTAGGTGTCAGTACACTGCAGGGCTAAATTAAGCCAATCACACCTTTCATATCGGGCCATTTTATCCAAACAGATGTGTTTGAAAACTGGAAAGAAAACCCAAGAAATAGGATATGAAAACAGGGCTGTCAATTGTGACAACAAGCTTCTTGACATTTGCTAAACAGCAACATCAATATAAATGCTAGTTATCTGAATTACCGGCCAGGTCAAAGAGGCATCTTAAAGAATTCCTTGGGCACAACTGCTGTTTTAGGCCATCAAACACACCATTCCTTCCTGTTTCAAACACACTGAGCCCTTCTCACTAAGATGACCTACAGGGCAACTGATCTGGTTAAAACCCCCTTACTGTTTGGGATGTAAACCTTTAAGCCAGGGGTTCTCAACGTCGGTCTTGGGGACCCCCTGTCGCTGCAGGTTTTTGTCCCAACCAGCTTCTGTTTTTAATTGAACTCCTGGGCTATTTCCCAAATTCTGTATTTAAGGAACAATATATTAATTAGAAAACTAAGTTTGCTAAAAAAAAAAAAAAAAAATTAAAATGTACCAAACAGTTATATAGGAATAATGTATTTTTTTTCTTTTTAACAGTATTTTCATCTCTGATTTTCTTTCTACTTTTCTAGGTGTTCTAATTGTTTAATTAATCCATTATTTACTAATCAGTGGATCTGACTCTAAAGTAGCTGCAGCCTTTGATTATTCAGTGTTGTTTGCCTGGGTGTCTGCTCCACTTGTTTTAAGTTGTCATTATTAAGATACAATGAAGGAGGGAAAACTGCACAGAGAAAGGGCAAAGTATAATGAAATCAACAAAATAAGAGTTAAGCGTTTAAATCTATAGCAAAAGTAGAAATATTTATAAATGTCTTATAAATGTAAAAATCATGCTGCTGTGCTTTTTTGAATGTCCAATAAAAGAAAAAAAAATACCAGCTAATTAAATGAGATCAGTGCTATAAGGTGTTGTCACTGATTAGGAATCTGGTTGGAACAAAAACCTGCAGCCACAGGGGGTCCCCAGGACCTAACGTTGAGAACCCCTGCTTTAAGCAGACCTGACCTTCACTGGAGCGTCTGAGAATGGTGCTGGCTGGCTGGCCTGCCTACACAGCAATGGTAAGCTTTGGCTTAGTCTGTCAAAGTTGGTGTTAACATTTCTGTCACTGATGCATTAAAAAAGAAAATAAAATTGCAAGCAGCCAGCCAGTGCTTGTATAGCTGCAATGAGGGGACATCTGCTGTGTTAGGACATTTAGCGCGTCAGACATAAGCTGCATTCCCCAGGGCCTGAGATTCTGCATTCTGGGATTTAGCAGTGCAGACGATTACTTGGGGTTGCGAGTCTCGTCTGTCATGGCCGAGGTGGGACACAGCTGTGCTTTTGCAGATGTCTTCTCAACTTGTGGTCTGCTACTTGGCTTTACCCCTTGAGAATTCCCTTCAGAAAATTCCTCTTGATTTATGTATCATTTGTGCTTTAAGAAAAAACAAACATCAGCAGCAGGCAGAATGATTAGTGCTGCACATCACCCCCCTCCAGGAGCCCCGGTTCACTTCTCAGCCTGGCAATAACTTTTGTGGAGTTTGTATGCTCTCTCCACATATATGTGTTTTCTTCTCCTATATCCTGTAAACATTAACACTAGAATAACCAGAGCCTACGAAAAAAGATCCTCCCCACCTTAAATCGTTTTGCACCTCTCCATCACCGTCTTTCGTCCTGCAAATATGTTGATAAGCAGCAAGCAGCCTGCTATCACATCCCCCACTGGTGCACAGTTTTCTCAGCTCAAGTCAGTTGCTTGGAGTTGTATAGAGTGAGAAGTCAAGCAAAGTCACACCTTTTATAAATACTATATCGTTATTTGGAACACATGCATTTCATGTGTGTTCCGTGTCTACAACAATCTATGTACAGTAAACACATTGTTAAAACAGAAACGTTTTTCATGTTTTAGTAATAATTGACAAAATGTAGACATGAGTATAATGCGTTAAGCCTGATTTCCAAATATCAAATAAACACTTTCACAAAAGGTACAAGTATAACAGAACAAGTGCACTTCTATTCAAGAATATAACTGCAGAAAAAGAACCCGTGTTAGGGTGCGACATTGACACGCATTTACTACGACCGCTTCAGTGGCGCAACAGTACCAACTGTTGACTGGTAATCAAAACTTCACGGGTTCGATCACGGACAAGTCCGTTTTGAGAAGTGAGCTGCTCTTATTCTTACTATTTTAGAATAAAAACAAACATTTGATTTCAGTCTATAACAGCCGGTGTAAATGTATGATACTCATAAAGGTTAGCTTTGTTTTTTTTTTTTTTATTCAGTTTTATTCTCTCAGTCGCGTTCACGATCCTACCCCCCCACCTGACACTGCTGTTTTCACATAAAGACGCGCTATAGCTCTGCAGTCTACTTGTGACTTTACTCTGTAGGAAATAAGTAAATAAATTAAGGTAAATAACATTTGATCTGGCTTTTGTGTAAGTAACATAGTGAAAAGTCAAGCAAAATGACCCCTTTTATTGGCTAACTAAAAAGATTACAATATGCAGGCTTTTGAGGCAACTCAGGCTCCTTCTTCAGGCAAGATTTAAGTAACATACAAATGTTAATGTTTTGGGCACCCCGTCCAGATCTAAACACTAGAGTGGAGAGTCTATAGCTGAAGGTGGAAGCTACCATCACTGTACTTTGTATATAAGAGTCAGATCAAATGTTATTTACTTATTTACCTTTATTCACTTACTTTCTACAGCGTAATGTCACAAGTAGACTGCAGAGCTTCCTGTGTACATGTACAAAGTACAGCGATGGCAAAAGTGTGAGAATGCAGTTAAACTTTATTTCAGGGCACATACACCGTCCAGATCTAAACACTAGCGTGGAGAGTCGCTTGCGTACTGAAGAGTCTATAGCTGTAGTGGCTGTGGTGGAAGTGCCGTCGCTGTACTTTGTATATAAGAGCCAGATCGAATGTTATTTACTTATTTACCTTGGTTTATTTACTTACTTCCTGCAGCGTAAAGTCACAATTAGACTGCAGAGTTATAGCGTGTCTTTATGTGAAAACAGCAGTGTCAGATGGGGGGTGAAGGGTGGTGGGATAGGATCGTAAACGCGACAGAGAATAAAACTGAATAAAAAAAAAAACAAAACAAAGCTAACCTTTACAAGTATCATACATTTACACCAGATGTTACAGACTAAAATCAAATGTATGTTTTTATTCTAAAATAGTAAGAATAAGAGCAGCTCACTCCTCAAAACGGACGCGTCCGTGATCGAACCCGTGAAGATTTGATTACCAGTCAACAGTTGATACCGTTGCGCCACTGAAACGGTCGTAGTAAATGCGTGTCAATGTCGCCCCCTAACGCGGGATCTTTTTCTGCAGTTATATTCTTGAATAGAAGCGCACTTGTACTGTTATATTTGTACCTTTTGTGAAAGTGTTTATTTGATATTTGGAAATCAGGCTTAACACATTATACACTTCATGTCTACATTTTGTCAATTATTACTAAAACATGAAAAACGTTTCTGTTTTAACGATGTGTTTACTGTACATAGATTGTTGTAGACACGGAACACACATGAAATGCATGTGTTCCAAATAACGATATATTATTTATAAAAGGTGTGATTTTGCTTGACTTCTCACTCTATACAACTCCAAGTAACTGACACGCAGGTAAACAGACTTGAGCTGAGAAAACTGTGCACCGGTGGGGGATGTGATAGCAGGCTGCTTGCTGCTTATCAACACATTTACAGGACAAAAGACGCCGATGGTGAGGTGCAAAGCGATTTAAGGTGGGACGGATCTACAAGTTTTTTCATAGGCTCTGGTAATTCTAGTGTTAAGACTGTAAATCAAGCCACTAGAAATGAGCATCAGTAGATGTCCATCCAATGTCCTGGGAAGGGCAGGACCCTGAATGAGCTAATATTAACTCTCAATGACTGCGCACTAGAAAAAGCCATTTCAGAAAATGGACCTCTGAGTAGTAAAGGATATCTTTTGGGCCCTGCAGATGTCTTCTAGTAATTCAAATAGGTGTGACAACGTGTAGCCTCACATGGCAAATATATCAAATGATAGTTAGGATTTATAAATAAAACTAGCAAAATACCCGCGCTTCGCAGCGGCGAAGTACTGCCTTAAAATTTTTATTAAGAAGACAATTAAACCTTTTTAAAACTGAGGGAAAATATACCAATAATTATTTGTTAAGGATCTCTTTGTATGCCATGTTGTCAGTTCGGCCCTCCAGTTGTAATATGTCCAAGCTGTAGCTGTGCGCTGAGCTTACTCTTGAGCATGCAATGTACAGTTGGCCATGTGAACAGTAATCTTGTTTCAAATCTCACAGCTTGGATTGCTGCTGTCATAATCGGTTTGAGTTTCATGGTTTGTATCAATTACGACAGTATTTGTAGGACTTGTGTTGAAGAGACATTCGGCATCTGTCAAGCATTGTAAGTATACAACCAGTTTCATTGAGCTTTTGAGAGTTTAAACATTTCTAAACATCAAAGTGTCCACTACTGAAATCGTCACCTGTGAATCTAAGATGTTTAAGAGGCATTGGCAGTTGTCCAAAGGTGTAAAATATTTGGCCATTTCGGTACACTTAAGCATTTCACTCTTCTAGTGCTCCTGTGTAGTATAATTATCTCCTGTACCGTCATCAGTCCACACCTTGAACCTGTCCCAGTCATTCAATACATAAGACACAATGTTCCTCCGGATATCAAGAGTAAGCCTGATATGGCCGTGCAATATGTAACAAAGAGAATGGAAAAGGTAGGTGCCATCTTCAGGCATGGAAACCACTCGGTAAGTGACAGTTCTTTGATCGATGGTGATCACCTCGATAGACATGTTAATGGGGGTACAGTTGGAATGATAAAGAAAATGGGTACCTGAACAATGTAAAGTAAGTCTAAAATACCTATACAATAACTATAAACGTAATAAATGAACAATAAAACAGCGGAGAAGCCGTGGATTAAATAAAAAGGCTGTAGTTATCAGCAGGGAGACGTGAATACCGTGGCGAAGCAAGGAAGGGAATGTAGAGACCGGAGCGACAGACGGCCTTATATAGGCAGGCAGCCAACAACGTGGGAGGCGTTGGGATGGGGGACCCAACGCCGCCTCACACAGTGACCGAGCTGCAGGCTATGGTCGTATATATGTACGTAAGTAGGATTCAGTTAGCGTTGGGAACCCGCGTACCAAATTTCTTGAAGATGAGCCCATAAGTAACAAAGACCGTTGAAAAGTTCAATATGACGGCCGACAGTGGCATCATATCACCGAAATAAGTACCAAATTTCAGCCTTCTACCTACACGGGAAGTTGGAGAATTAGTGACGTTGGAAAGTTCAATATGGCGGCTGACAGTGGCGTCACACCACCGAAATAAGTATGTACATTGGTTTCGGTTAGCGCAGGGGAGCCGCCTACCAAATATCGTGAAGATGGGGCCATGAATAAGAAAGTTCAACATGGCGGACATTGTTGACTGTTACGCGTAGAATTTTGAAATGAAACCTGCTTAACTTTTGTAAGTAAGCTGTAAGGAATGACCCTGCCAAATTTCAGCCTTCTACCTACACGGGAAATTGGAGAATTAGTGATGTTTGGAAAATTCAATATGGCGGCCAACATTGGCGTCATACCACCGAAATAAGTACATACATCGGTTTCGGTTAGCGCAGGGAAGCCGCCTACCAAATTTCGTGAAGATGGTGCCATAAATAAGAAAGTTCAACATGGCGGATGTTGTCGACCGTTATCGACTGTTATGACCGTTACGTGTAGAATTTCAAAATGAAACCTGCTTAACTTTTGTAAGTGAGCTGTAAGGAATGAGCCTGCCAAATTTCAGCCTTCTACCTACACGGGAAGTTGGAGAATTAGTGATGAGTCAGTGAGTGAGTGAGTGAGTGAGTGAGTCAGTCAGTCAGTGAGGGCTTTGCCTTTTATTATTATGGATAAATACATAAAACACACACCCACATTCATCAGGGACCAAATCAGAATCAGTAATCAACCTAAGCAGCACATCTCTGAAGATGTGGATATAACATGGGGAGCACATGCAAACTCCACACAGACAGTGTGACAGGATGAGGAACTCATGACATCGCAGAATTAAGTGCAAATACACAGTGCGTCTATAAATAAACCAAAACAGTCCTGTGAAAAAGTAAGTACATGAATACAGTAACCCCATGATTTTTTTTTTTTTTTCTTCATTTCAGTGGTATCTATAGATAAAGGTGACATACTGTGGCTACCAGGGAGCACCCCCGGCTCCCCAAACACCCAACACAACAGACACAGGCACAAGTCCAGCAACACACAAGGCTTTATTTCAGTGGAAAACACTTCTCAATTTGTGTGCCGTCAGCACCAAGCACAGTACAATAAGCAATGCAATGAGCACAGCACTTTCTTTTCTTCTTTCTCTCTGTTTCTGTTGTTCCTTCCACATCCACTCCTCCTCTGATAAGCTTCATCCTTCCTTTCTGACGTTGGCTCTCCAAATGGAGTGAGGCGGCTCTTTTTATAAAGCACCTGAAAGTGCTCCAGGTGTCCCATAATTTCTTTCCAGCAGCACTTCCAGGTGTGGCTGCAATAAAGGGTTCAGCAATTCTTCATGTGCCCCATGGTGGTGACCAAGGACCCCCAACATGGCTGAGCTTCCAAACTCCAATCTCATTGGTGCTGTAGCAAGCCTGGGGTGGGTGCCCTCTGCCACTTCGAGGGAGGTAATACCCCTTGCAAGCTCGCTCCCCTGGCCATTCTATCACAACGGCGTCCCAGCAAGGTAACAGCCCCAGCCGTCTGTCACACTACCACTATAACAAACATCATGCCGCTTTCATTTTTAGGTTCAATTCATAATTTAAATAATCCTAAATGTATATTTTGCATGTGGATAAAGTATGTGCACGCCTAATTTGACCAACAGCTCAAATGCCTTTATAATCAGGAGCACCAGATCAGGTCCAAATGACTAGAACATCACTAGAGAGGTCCTTGTTTAAACCCGTCTTATTTAAATGTTTAATTTAGTTTGGTTTGCTGTTGAAGTGTCCGTTTTCCCCAAGCTGAGATTAAAAGAGCTCTCTGAAGCTTTCAGAACAAAAACAGGTTATAGATGCTTATGAGTCTGTGTAGGGACTTAAAAAGATCTCTAAACAACTGGAAATCAACATTTCCACTGTCTGGAAAATTGTCTACAAGTGGAGAGGATTACAAACAACTGCCAACTTGTCCAAGCCAAGCTGCCACAACAAGTTCAGCCTAAGAGAAGAATGCAAGATGTTGAAAGAAGTCTCTAAGAACCCCTGAACTTCATCACTGGACCTACAGGTGACTCTTGCCCTTGCTGATGTCAAAGTGAATGTGTCTACAGCTAGATCTGAATCTCATCGAGATGGAGGAATTTGAAATGGGCTATGACCAAAAGACACCCCCACAACATCACACAGCTGAAAGAATTCTGGATGGGGAAGTAGGAAATACATTCTCCCTGCTGATGTTGGAGACTGTAAGGCAGTCGTAGGAAAAGTCTACTTGAGGTGGCAATACTAGCTATTAAAGCCAAGGGTGTACCTACTTTTTTCATAGACAGAGACAAAATACCTGTTAGTTTTTCTTTAAACTAGGGGGCTCCACCCCCTGCTCGCTTCGCTTGCCCACCCCCAGGTTTGGTTTACCTGGATATACAATTTAAAGTGATTGTTATTTTCATGGGAATTGTTACACATGCATTATGTTCACTTTTACTTTAAAACTTTTGTAAAAACAATACTTGTCCTTTATTTCTGTTTCTCGCAGGACGTATAATGCTGCTCGTGTTGTGAATGCCATCGGATCATCTGCTGTCTTTCTGCTGCTGGCGAGCTGCCTGTTCTGCTTGTCTCACTGCCCGATCATTTCAAAGCCTGTACAGCAGCTGTCCTTTTGCCACTCCAGTGAAGGCGGGTGGGGGTTAGGGTGGCTGAATGCACGCTAAGGAGAAGTGGTCGGATCACCTGCTGGCTTTCTGCTACTGGCGAGCTGTGTGTTTTGCTTGTTGTTGTTTTAAGAGCTGGGAGCACATGAGGTGTGTCTGCCAAAAGCAATCCAACAACTGCTAAGTTAGATCTCTGTGGACTTGTTTTAAATGATATCTCGTTGCCTTGTCTCACGTGATGCTGTAAAAACAATACTTGTCCTTTATTTCCAACACCAGGTGTGATTAAATCTCTTTCTCGCAGGACGTATAACGCTGCTCGTGTTGTGAAGGGGTAGCGGCTGAACGCATGCGAAGGAGATGCCGATGGATCATCTGCTGTCTTTCTGCTGCTTTTGTCACGCTGCCTGTCGATCATTTTAAAGCCAGTACAGCAGCTGTCCTTTTGCCACTTCGTGTCTTTGCTGCTCGTATTGTGAAGGGGGGTTAGGGTGGCTGAACGCACGCAAGGAGAAGAGCTCGGATCATCTGCTGGCTTTCTGCTGCTGGCGAGCTGCGTGTTTTGCTTGTCACTTGTTGTTGTTTTAAGAGCTGGGAGCAAGGTGTCACTCGCAGGACTTCAAATTGTCTTCTGAAAAGATCATGTCTCGTCTTCCTAGTCTCCCTCCCAAAGATTTTTTTTTATAATAGAGAGATAAGATAATACAGAGTCAAGTTTTTTTCAGTTTGGTCACATTTATCAAAAGATTCTGTTTAAATTAAGGTTAAATGTTGGTAGTCCACATTTGTAAAAAAAAAAAAAAAAAAAAATATATAT
>JANRMT010062817.1:33473999-33551581 GCA_026402145.1 Polypterus bichir lapradei | reverse complement strand
GTATATACCTGTATATATATATATATATATATATATATATATATATATATATGTCACACACGCGCGATTAGGGGACAACTAAAGGGCTTGAATAAATGTAATTCCATGCCTAACCAGGGAGTGGCGCAGTGCACTGATTCTCTTTCTCAATTCCTTGCTGACCATTCTTGGGAAGTCACGTCCGGTCCTGGGGCAGCCAATGACGTCATGTCCGGTTCCAGCCCTGATGACATCACTTCCTTTACTTCAATTTAAAAAGCCGCCATCTTAAGAAAGCAGTCAGTTCTGTTTTGGACTCAGTCGTGTGAACATGTCTGTTCTAGTTAATCAATTTTGCAGCCGGGAAATATTATATGGGCGGCTGCCCCAAACCTTCCCAATGTCTCTTGATCGTTTTTGTCACTCTATATATATATATATATATATATATATATATATATATATAAAAACCACTGACTCACTCATCATGAAATCTCCCGAACCATGAGGACGTGGGACTTGAAATTTGGAATGTAGGTTACCCTTGGCCCATAGGTGCTCGCTAAAAGCGGTTTAAAAAAATTTCGGGGTCCAAGCGCGAAATTTCTTATAGTTTTAGACCCGTTTGTATGTCTGTCCACTTTTCACGAGAGAACTACTTAACGGATTTAGAGCGGACTTTTTTTTCTATAGTTTGCTTGAACAATCCGTTGATTTTGTGATTTTCTCATCGCGCTAAGTATCATTGTTTGCTTTCGGTACTGATTTATTAGAGCAAATCCAAGAGAGACTCATCGGGCTGCGGGGAAGGGGCCGGGGCGTCACGCGTCTGCCTCAGGGTGTAACCTTATCTCTACTTAGTTAGCGAACGAGATAACTACTTAACGTATTTAGATATTTTTTTTCTATAATTTGCTTGAACATTCTGGTTGATTTTGTGACTTCTCTCATTGTGCTAAGAATCATAGTTTGCTTGCAGGAGCGATATAGCTGTGCTAATTTGAGACAGAGGCTGCAGGCTGGGGGGAGGGGAAGAGTGACGTCAGGACTAGAGAGCTGTGTGGGGCCCTCCTCTCTGTCCTGTTTCACTAATATGTGGGCAAAGCCGAGGGGGATGGCTATATATATATATATATATATATATATATATATATATATATATATATATATATACACATACACACACACACACACACATAAACAGAATTATACACACACATGCAGAAAACGTTTTCATGATTTATTTTTATTCAACATTGAATCACTATGGATTTAAATTAAACCTTTTTGACCCTGATCAATAGAAAACTCCTTTAATGTCAAAATAAAAAGAGGTCTCTGCAAAGTGGTCTAAATTAATTACAAATATAAAACACAAAATAACTGATGATATAAGTATTCACCTCCATTAACATGGCATGCCTAAATCGTCACTAAGGCAGCAAGTTGGTTTGTGAAGTCACACAATTAGTTCAATGGCAATCACCGGTCTGTAGTTAAGGGGTTTCAGTTGATTGTAGTATAAATGCCCCGTAACCTACACAAGGAAAACAAAAGAATACTCCAAGTAACTCTGTGAAAAGGTGATTGAAACACCCAAGTCTAGGGATGGAGACAAGAAAATGAATATCTCTTGAAGTCCAGTTAAATCAATAATAAAGAAATGAAAAGAGTAAGGCACAGTTGTTAATCAGCATAGAACAGGCCATCCACTAAGACTCAGTGATTGTGTAAGAAGACAAGTGAGGGAGGCCACAAAGAAACTTCTGAGAACTCTGAAGGAGTCAGATGCTTAGATTGGAGAGACTCTGTTAAAAAGTACTTATGACATCTCAGCACATGTGAGACTATGAAGTCAGCTCAAAGAAGGTTCTATGGACTGATGAGACCACGGTTAAACCTTTGGGCCATCACACTAAATGGCGTATTTTGAATGAAACACTGCAAATTATCAAAAACAAAACATGATCACCATAAAGCACAGTGGTGGCAGCATCATGGTGTGGAGAACCTTCTGTGCTGCGGGCCATGGAAGGCTTTGAGGTAGAGAGTAAAATAAGTGCAGGAAAATATAGGAGATTTTCATTCAATTATTTTGTGTTTTATATTTGTAGTTAATTTAAAGGACTTTGCAGAGTGGTCACTTTTCACTTTAATATCAAGGAGTATTTTCCCTGTTGAGCAATTAAAAAAATAAACAAATGAAATCCATAGTGATTCAATGTAATATAATATAGTGATTCCTTGCAAGGGGTGAATATGTGGTTATATATGATATATATGATACAGTATCTGCCAAATAATATGAAGAGTACATGACACGTGTTTTGCCCTTATTAGGGCTTGTCAGGTGTACGCACTTATGCATCCCCTACAGGGATCGAACCTTGGATGCCAGCGCTTGAGGTGAAACCTCTGACGTTGCGGCACAGTACCTTGTAGAAAACAGACTTGCTTCCATCAGTTCCTTCTTTGGGTAACATCAAAGGTCCAGAAACAATCCATACATCATCAAAGCGCTGAGTCAACTCCCGGCAATACATTTCTAGTCTAAAAAAAAAAAAATTAGAAGGAAACAACATAAATCTAACTGACATTTTCAGGTGAGGCAGGTGCAAAAGAAGGCCAGTCTTTAGAATAAAAGATTTCAGGCACATAATTGTACACTGATGAAAATACAGTCACTGAAATGCTATTTTTTACAGTGATATTTAAAAATGCTTTTACATAATAATTTTAAATGTCTAGAATGACAGAAATAAAGAAAATGTACAAGGTCTCAGGATATCAACACTTAATAAATTGGGTCACAGTGATAGATGGCAAACTCTGCTGCCATTATAGTACTCCCAGCCCACAGGAGACTCCGCTCCTTTGCTCATTTTCTATGACAAATCTAGTCTGATCAAGAAAGAAAGCTTCCAGCAAAATTCCAGCTTTAATGAAAACAAGGACAGATACATAAACAGGCATATATACACACTGATAAGACTATTTGTTATTTTTAAAAACACAGAAAAAATATCTCTTTTAAAAAAATATTCAGTTTTTTATCTTAGGCAGCATTGTGGCAGAGCAGTTAGCTCTCCTGCTTCCCAGCTTGAAGAGTCTAATTTGATCCCTGGGCCAGCCACTGTTTGTGTTGATTTAGAACAATCTTGTAGTGCCTATGTGAATTTATTCCAGTGCACTCTGGTTTCTCCAAAATGTACAGATTAAGATACAGTAAGTGGAATTTTGAAACTGATCAGGTGGATGTCTTTGGGTGGAGAATGAGTTTGCCCTGCCATGACTGGCATAGAAATTGGTTCACCCAGCTCCTTTTGGGTTAGGAGTAGAATGATGGATGGATTTTTTTTATTCCTTTATTTATTTAACCTACTTATTTCAACACAGTCTCATTGGTAGGGAAGTGAAACACCATCAGTACTGTAGTACTCTCACAAAACACTTACTACAGGAAAACATATAAAGTCTATACAGAGAGCTTGAGATTTGGACCCAGCATTCTGGAGGTGTTAGGACGAAGCACTAAATGCAGAATCATCATAACCCAGGAATGAACAGTTTCATCCTGTAAATGAGACACTTTCAGGCAACCATCTTAGAAAGAAAAGGCTTATAGTGAATAAACCTTCCTGTTTACTCTTTGATTACCAAGACCTACAAAGAAAACAACACACTACCATAAACTCTTAATAATAATAGTTCTTAAATTTAAATCTGTAAAATGTTCTTTGCATAATAAATTGGTTCTTTAGACCAGGTTCCTAATATGTAGACAAAATATAAATCTTTAATGTGGGGTAGGCTACCTAGCAGGACACTGACAGATCAAGAAACCTGAACTCAGCTTGTGTTACTGTATAGAGCCAGAGTAATTTAAAAAATCAGGAACCCACTGGTATTTTATGAATCTGTTATCAACTATTTGTGGATATTTATATCCTGTTATGGATCTTAATAAATACAGGTTCTTTCACATTTTCATAAGCTGCTGTGATGAGCTGATCAGTGCCCTGAAGCCTCATGTTAACTATGTTCAGCTCCTGTGTAATGTCCACTAAGAAAGCAAGGTCCATGACCCATTGTGGATCCTCCAACTCAGGAACATCCATTCTGCCATCTGTCATGAAATTTTTCACCTCTATTCTCAACACAAAAAAATCTCTTCAGGATATTTCCCCTGCTGAGCCAGCACACCTCAGTACTGACTCAATTTCTTCTAAAAAGGCTCTGAACTGGTGATGCTGTAAACTCCTTGACCTGATGCAATAAATATGTTTCAGAACAACAGATATGACATGTTCAAATGTTAAGCATTTGCTGCACAGTGCTTGTTGAAAACTACTGCTGGATCAGCTTTTTCCTTTTCTAATTTTTTTTTTTTGAACCAACGCTACCAGTCCATTTTGTTTGTCTGTCATGGAGAGAGAGTTACATCTGTGGTGATGCCTACCAGTTTGTTCCATGGCAAACAGAAGCTGATATGTAGTATATCACTGCCTGTGGTACAGCCGTGCTTCGGACATACAGCAAACTTAGCAACTGTTCAGTCACATCAAAGTGGGAATTAACACCCCTAATGAAAATCGCTAGATGAACAGTGTCAGTTTAGTTGGAGCTTTCGTCAAGTGCCATGGAGTATGCAGTAAAAACTTTAGCTTTCTCGCGTAACTGATCATAAATGTCATTTGATAACTCGTCTAATCGCTCTGCCATGGTATTTGCTGATGAGATATTTTTGAACAAGCCCGTCTTTTATGGATACAATATTATTTAGTGAATTTTAACATACAGTCTTTAAGAAACTGCTCTTCGGTGAATGGCTTTCCTGCCTTAGCGATTAACTCACTTACCACATAACTAGCTTCCACCACACCATCAGCATCCTTCTTTGCTTTGCGAAAAGACTTTGCTGTAATTTCAGGCCTTTGTTTAGCAGCGTAGCTAGTTTTTTCTTCTCTTCTCCCCGATACTTATACTGTTCTCCGTGTTTAGTCGAGTAATGACGTTTGAGATTATATTACTTCAAAACAGTGACTTTTTCTTTGTATGTAAGACAGGTGGCATTCCCACTGAATTCCACAAAAAATTCTGTAATGTCCATCTTTCTTGAAATTGTCTGTGTTTAGCATCCACCTTTCTTTTGGGTTGGAAAGGGACATCTTTTTTATTGACAACCAAGCAAATAAATTACAAAAAAAATGTACTTGCTTTCTTTTCATCAAAAACTGCACATTTGCACCAAATGACAGAACTGAAAGATTTATGTTAATTTGAAATAATTTAAAAAAAAAATTATTATTTTTAAACGAGTTTTAACTTAAACAAGTAAAACAAGGTAGGCAAAAATAGTTAAATAAATTTACCGTCTGCAGGCCGGATTGCATTATTTTGTTGACGTCATATACAGGCTAAAGGGAAGGAGACGGGGGGGTGTTGGAAATGGCCTGCGGGCCAGGAGTTTGAGACCCCTGAGCTACCAAGTAGTGTGGTTGACAGTAAGACTTTAGGGACTTTCAAAACTAGACTTGATGTTTTTTTAGAAGAATTAACTGGACAGGATTGGCGAGCTTTGTTGGGCTGAATGGCCTGTTCTTGTCTAGATTGTTCTAAGGTTGTAATGAACATTCCCGATTCTAACTGGCAGCTTTATTTTAAGTCTTTACCAACAAAAAATGTCCACAATGTTCCTTTAGTCCAAACATTTCCAAAACCAATTTAAAGCTATGACACTTGTTCTTCTCCAATATATGCCTGCTGTTACTTGTACTGAATATTTACCACGAAGTACACAATATGCTTTCACTGATATGAAATGTGCAAATAAGCACTTCGAGTGTCAGGATAATAATTAAATAACTGACTTGACTGATTCTTAATCAAACAGACATTTGTTAAACTCCACCTAGTTGTTGCTAAATGCCAGAAGCACATGAATCAATCTGTATGTAGAACATCTTATTTAAGGTTTAAAACAGAATGTGAATACAAAGCAGAAATGACTTAAGAGCTTGATTAGGGTAAATCAGAATAACATTGCAGGGCTGGTCTATTAATTGTGAATGTCATACACTTGAATTGCAACATATTCCAGTAAAAAGAATTTTGTTCATTGAGCCCAGTAGTTTAGTAGTGGTTACCTTTAATAATGTTTAAAAACCTGCAGTAATGTACATGTTACGAATGTAAAAGTGATGCAATTCTCTGAGAAACAGACAGTGAATGTGCAAGTGCATTAATTAAACAGATGTAGTAGGATTTTCCTTCAAGTTCCATGACAGTTTTTCAACATAACAGATTGTAATTATAAAACAAGCTCTAAAGCCCACACCAAACATGAAGTCATATAAAAATGTAAGTACACCCTCTTTGAGTTCTATGCTGTTACATATAGGACATAACACATGTCACACACATGCGCATGGGAGGCAGCTAAAGGGCTTGAGTAAGGGCAGTTTCGAGTCATACCGGGATGTGGCAGAGTGTTGTCCGAAACTCCCTAAGTGGACCAACAGAAAACGGCACATCTCCCTGCCTACAGAAAAGATGTAAAACGTGTGCTCACATTTATAATACAGAGCGTGTAATTAGACGGTGCATCGCATAAAGGGATCATTTTCCTGCAGATCATCTAATGTAGTCTACCTAATCCTCTATATGAAATGTCCCGACACTGCCCTCTATGTGGGAGAAACTGGACAAACACTCTGCCAGAGAATTAATTTACACAGGTTCCACATTAAACATGGCAGCATGGATGTTCCTGTAGCAGCCCACTTCAACAGCCATGGACACTGTGAAAGGGACTTTAAAGTCACTGTGCTTATGGGCAACTTCAGAACACAACAAGAGAGAAAAGAATGGGAAGTGAAACTCATGCTAAAATGTAACATATTACAACATGGTTTAAATAGAGTCAAGAGTTTTATGGCCAGATATGAGGATTGTTTACATCTCTCGCCCTGTCCCAGACAACCTGACTACAGATCCACATTGTTTTGAAAAACTCATCAGAAACTTCAAAAGACTTTGTTGGACAGTTACCTTATCCAACGATCTTGACTATATTTTCTTCTCCTCTCTTGCTAAATGAATCTTAGCCCGAAGAGGTCTATTAATTTTTTACATTTAAAACGTCTCACTTAAAATTTTTCCAATGTAGTTACTTGTCCTACTGTGTATATAAACACAGAGAACTCCAGTTTCTGTATTACATCTTGGTTGAAGAAGGGGCCTGAGTTGCTTCAAAAGCTTGCATATTGTAATCTTTTTAGTTAGCCAATAAAAGGTGTCATTTTCCTTAACGTCTCACCACATCCATAATGGCTAACACGGTACAACACCCTAAAAATGTCCTGGCACAGGATTCAAGCACTGGACAATAGATCTGGTAGGAAGCAGCACTAGCAACACTGGGTTACATTACAATGAACTAATGCTAAAAGAAGAAGAAAGTCTACCTTTTTTTATTTAAACAAAAATGAATGGAAATTATGTAAGGAAAAGTGAGTGCTGTCTCGCTGCTTCCATAGCAATTAAGATGGCAGTTAAAGTCAAGTAGTGCTAATTAAGACATACACGTACATCAGGAATAAAAGAGTGTTCCTACTTTTTCATGTGACTGTACATGGATTAACAGGATAACATTTAGATTAAATTAGATAAACTTTATTAATCCTAAAGGGAAATTCACATGCATACAGCAGCAGAAACATTAAAACAAGGATACAGACTCACAGGACAGACAATACAGTCAAATCCATCAATCTCAGTAAGTCTTCTTCTTCTTTTTTCAACTGCTCCCCGTAAGGGGTCACCAAAGCAAAGCATCTTTTTCCATGTCCTCCTGTCCTCTGTATCTTGCCCTGTCATACCCACCACCTGCATGTCCTCTCTCGCCACATCCATAAACCTCCTCTTGTGCCTTCGTCTTTTCCGCTTACCTGGTAGATTCTTCCTTAACATTCTTCTCTCAACATACCCAGCCTCTCTTCTCTACATGTCCAAAGCAATCTTGCCTCTCTGATTCTGTCTTCCAACCATCCATCCTGAGCTGACCTTCTAATGTACTGTCTATCCTCATCACACCCAAAGCAAATCTTAACATCTTTAACTGTGCCACCTCCAGCTCTGTCTCCTGTTTTTCACTAGTGCCACCGTCTCCAACTGATATAACATCTCACTACCATCCTGTAGACCTTCCCTTTCACTCTTGCTGGTACCAGTCTGTCACAAATTACTCCTGACACTTTTCTCCACCCACTCCACCCAGCATGCACTCTCTTCTTCACCTCTCTTCCACACTCCCCATCACTCTGTACGTTTGATCCAAGTATTTAATCTCATCCACCTTTGCCAACTCTACTCCCTACATCTTCACCATTCCTCTGACCTCCCTCTCATTCATACACATGTATTCGGTCTTGTTCCTAGTGACCTTCATTTCTCTCCTCTCTAGAGCATATCTCCACCTCTCCAGGGTCTCCTTAACCTGCTCCCTACTATCGCTAGAGATCACAATGTCATCCACAAGCATCATAGTCCACTCGGACTCCAGTCTAATCGTCTGGCAACCTGTCCATCACCATTGCAAATAAGAAAGGACTCAGAGCTGATCCCACCTCCACTTTGAATGCATCCGTCACTCCTAATGCAGGCCTCAGTTACACTCCCTTATACATTTCTCTGCCACTCCCAACTTCCTCATACAAAACCACAATTCCCCTCTAGGCACACTGTTATATGCTTTCTCTATGTCCACAAAGACAAACTTCTTCTGGCCTTCTCTGTACTTCTCCATCAACACCCTCACAGCAAACATTGCATCTGTTGTGCTCTTTCCTGGCATGAAACCATACTGCTGCCTGCTAATCATCACCTCCCTTTTTAATCTAGCTTCCACTGCTCCTTCCCATAACTTCATGCTGTGGCTCAACAGTTTTATTCATATGTAATTACTACAGTTGTGCACATCCCCCTTATTAGCAGAAATCAGTATACTTCTTCTCCATTCTTCAGTCAACCTCTCACATTCCAAGATTGCATTAAATGATCTGGTTAAAAACTCTGCTGCCATCTCTCCTAAACATCTCAATGCTTCCACAGGTATGTAATCTGGACTAACAGTCTTTCCATTCTTCATCCTCTTCATAGCTGTCCTTACTTCCTCCTTGCTAATCCACTGCACTTCCTGATTCACTATCTTCATATCATCCAACCTTCTCTCTCATTCATCAGCCTCTAAAAATACTCTTTCCATCTGATCAACACACCCTCCTCACTTGTGAGTACGTTTCCATCTTTATTCTTTATCACCCTAACCTGCTGCACATCTTTTCCAGCTCAGTCTCTCTGTTTAGCCAATCAGTACAGGTCATTTTCTCCATCCTTAGTGTCCAACCTCTCATACAACTCACCATACACCTTTTCTTTAGCCTTCACCATAACACCATAACTTACACCTTAACTCTTTGTGCTCCTGTCTACTTTCTACATCTCTCTGACTATCCCATTTCTTCTTTGCCATCATCTTCCTCTGTATACTCTGCTGTACTTCCCCATTCCACCATCAGGTTTTCTTTCCCTCCTTCCTTGGTCCAGATGACACACCAAAGCACCCTTCTAGCTGTCACCCTTACTACTTCTGCTGTAGTTACCCAGCTGTCTAGTAACTCTTCACTGCCACCAAGTGCCCGTCTTACCTACTCCCTGAACTTAACCTTACAGCCTTCCTTTTTCAGCTTTCATCATTTGATCCTCTGCTGTCACTCTCCTCCTCTTCTTGATATCCAACATCATCCTACAGACCACCATCCTATCCTGCCTAACTGCACTTTTCCCTGCCACCACTTTGCAGTTTCCTTCAGACTGACCCTCCTGCATAGGATATAATCTACCCGTGTGAATCTTCCTCCACACTTGTATGTCTCCCTGTGTTCCTCCATCTTCTTAAAATACGTATTCACCACAGCCATGTCCATCCTTTTAGTAAAATCCACTACCCTCTGACCTTCTGCATTCTTCTCCTTGACACCATGCCTACTCATTAACTCCTCATCTCCTCTGTTCAACAACAAGTCCATTGAAATCTGCTCCAATCACCACTCTTTCTCCCTTGGGTACACTCCCCACCACTTCATTCAACTCACTCTAGGAATCTTCTTTCTCACCCATCACACACCCAATTTGCGGTGCATATGCAGTAACAAGGTTCATCATCACACCTTCAGTTTCCACCTTCATAATCATCACTCTGTCCAACACTCTCTTCACCTCCAAAACACTCTTGACATACTGTTCCTTCAGGATAACCCCTACCCCATTTCTCCTCCCATATACACCATGTTAGAACAATTTGAACCTGCCTCCAACACACCTGGCCTTACTCCCCATCATCTGTTCTCCTGCATGCACAATATATCAACCTTCCTGTTTTCCATCATATTAGTTAACTCTCTCCCCTTACCAGTCATACTGCCAACATTCAAATTTCCTACCCTCACCTTCACTCTTTTTACCTTCTTCCCCCCCCCCCCCCCGCCGCCTCTGGACACGCCTTCCCCCCTACTCTTTATTCAGCCAACAATAGGCCAATTTCCACCAGCACCCTGTTGGCTAATAGTACTGATGGTGGCCGTTGTTAACCTGGGGCTCGACCAATCCGGTATGGAAATCTGTATTGTTGTCCACATATTGATCTGGCAAAATTTTACACAGGATGCCCTTCCTGATGTAAACCTCTCCATTTATCCAGGATGGGGACCGACACGAAGAAACACATTGGTTTGTGCATCTCCTGTGGCTGGGTTCCACCAATCTAAATAAGTAAACAAATAAAATTTACTTTACTAGGGACTAAAAGAATTGAGTTCTCTTACTAGGTCAGGATTCACCAGTCTTCAGCACCTGTAGACCCACATAAATGGTTTATGAATCTGTCACTACCAATAACATGTATTCATGGCTACTATACATTTGTACTGTTCAGCCATCTCAATGTGATGGTCTTTATCTAGCTACTGCTTCTATCTGTATACATATTTTTCAGTCTATCTTTGGACATGCACTCTCTTATAAAGAACAAACAAAGTGTCTTAATCCTATTGCTTCTTTTCCACAACCTACACAACTTCCCTACAAGTTATTCTACTCAGCTTCTGGTTTACTCTCTCCATTGTGCTGTCCAGATTAGAAAACTATGACTCCTGAAAAGTGCTATCCAACTTCTCAAAGTTGTCCAGAATACTCCTGCCCACTTGATATATTCTCTTCCTCACTACAGTCTCACTGCTGTTAGGATCTAGCTTATACCTCCCTGATCTGACATATGACTGTCTTCTTCACAATACTCAGTCTATGGTCTCTGTAATTTTCCCTACAAACCTGACTCCTTAATGGCCTCTAGATGGACTAATATAATCATTCCCAAGCTGAAGAACTGGCAACTCTTCATCAATAACCTGCAGTCATCTAATGTGACACATTTGTACAATTTGGCTATATTTTGAATTTCTAAAACTTTTTCTGGCTCTGTTTCTCAGACTTAGCTTTTGTTTTATACTGGACAGTCTCTAAATAATAAAACTAAATCTATAGTTAGAAATTAGTCCCTATTGATCAATTCAAATGTATTATTCTGTTACTACACATATTTCAGCTTTGGCTGGGGTGAATTATGTTTTTTCTTTTCTGCTGTCCTAGACAATATCAATAATTTAACCATGAAAAAGAGAAAAATCTACTTATTCGTTCCCTTAAAATGAAAAGAAGACACTTAATTCTAATTTTTTATAGTTATCTGCAGTGTAGTACAGGATTGTACCTGAAAAAGTAATCCCACAAACAGTAAAGAGTCTTTTCCTGGTTGTAGCAGCAGTAAATATAGTCGGGTGAAGCTAGCAGAAGTCCTCATGCCCATTTTGTTAATTTTGTTGTATGTGTTTGTGTGTGTGTACTGGAGAGAAGAGATACTGCATTTACTGAACAACACATTTCGAGCGTCAAGCTATATGTTCACGCAGGCTCTTAAAAGTTGACATATAAGGGATTCATAGAACAGTATTTGGCCTCTAATTACAGTAATTCCTGGATAACAGAGGGTAAAGTGGTAGGTCCAAGTAAGACTACATTGTTAAACAGCCCAGCTAGGAATTATTAGGTAATATGGTGGGTTTAATTAACACTAGAATTACCAGAGCCTAAGAAAAAACTTGTAGATCCGTCCCACCTTAAACTGCTTCTCACCTCTCCGACAGCGTCTTTTGTCCTTTAAATGTGTTGATAAGCAGCAAGAAGTCTGCTATCACATCCCCCACCGGCGCACTGTGTCCTCAACCCAAGTCTGTTTACCTGTGTATCAGTTGCTTGGAGTTGTATAGAGTGAGAAATCAAGCAAAAATCACACCTTTTATAAATACTACTAGCAGAATACCCGCGCTTCGCAGCGGAGAAGTAGTGTGTTAAAGAAGTAATGAAAAAGAAAAGGAAACATTTTAATAATAATGTAGCATGATTGACAATGTAATTGTTTTGTCACTGTTATGAGTGTTGGTGGCATATATATATATCTATATATATGTTTATCTCTACATATATACGCACACATATACATACACATATATATCTATCTATCTATCTATCTATATATATATATATATATAGCAAAATACCCACGCTTTGCAGCGGTGAAGTACTGCCTTAAAATTTTTATTAAGAAGAAAATTAAACCTTTTTAAACTGAGGGAAAATATGCCAATAATTATTTTTTAAGGATCTCTTTGTATGCCACGTTGTCAGTTCGGCCCTCCAGTTGTAATATGACCAAGCTGTAGCTGTGCGCTGAGCTTACTCTTGAGCATGCAATGTACAGTTGGCCATGTGAACAGTAATCTTGTTTCAAATCTCACAGCTTGGATTGCTGCTGTCATAATCGGTTTGAGTTTCATGGTTTGTTTCAATTACGACAGTATTTGTAGGACTTGTGTTGAAGAGACATTCGGCATCTGTCAAGCGTTGTAAGTATACAACCAGTTTCATTGATAACTTCACATCCAGCTTTTGAGAGTTTAAACATTTCTAAGCATCAAAGTGTCCATTACTGAAATCGTCACCTGTGAATCTAAGATGTTTAAGAGGCATTGGCGGTTGTCCAAAGGTGTAAAATATTTGGCGATCTCGGTACACTTAAGCATTTCACTCTTCTAGTGCTCCTGTGTAGTATAATTATCTCCTGTACTGTCATCAGTCCACACCTTGAACCTGTCCCAGTCATTCAATACATAAGACACAATGTTCCTCCGGATATCAATAGTGAGCCTGATATGGCCGTGCAATATGTAACAAAGAGAATGGAAAAGGCAGGTGCCATCTCCGGGCATGGAAACCACTTGGTAAGTGACAGTTCTTTGATCGATGGTAATCACCTCGATAGACATGTTAATGGGGGTACGGTTGGAATGATAAAGGAAATGGGTACCTGAACAATGTAAAGTAAGTCTAAAATACCTATACAATAACTATAATCGTAATAAATGAACAATAAAACAGCGGAGAAGCCGTGGATTAAATAAAAAGGCTGTAGTTATCAGCAGGGGGACGTGAATACCGTGGCGAAGCAAGGAAGGGAATGTAGAGACTGGAGCGACAGACGGTCTTATATAGGCAGGCAGCCAACAACGTGGGAGGCGTTGGGATGGGGGACCCAACGCCGCCTCACACGGTGACCGAGCTGCAGGCTATGGACGTATATATGTACGTCAAGTAGGATTTAGTTAGCGTTGGAAACCCACGTACCAAATTTCTTGAAGATGGGCCGATAAGTAACAAAGACTGCTGAAAAGTTCAATATGGCGGCCGACAGTGGCATCATATCACCGAAATAAGTACCAAATTTCAGCCTTCTACCTATGAATAAGAAAGTTCAACATGGCGGACATTGTTGAGCGTTATGCGTAGAATTTCGAAATGAAACCTGCTTAACTTTTGTAAGTAAGCTGTAAGGAATGAGCCTGCCAAATTTCAGCCTTCTACCTACACGGGAAGTTGGAGAATTAGTGATGTTTGGAAAATTCAATATGGCGGCCGACAGTGGCGTCATACCACCGAAATAAGTACGTACATCGATTTTGGTTAGCGCAGGGAAGCCACCTACCAAATTTCGTGAAGATGGGGTCAGCCTTCTACCTACACGGGAAGTTGGAAAATTAGTGACGTTGGAAAGTTCAATATGGCGGCCGACAGTGGCGTCATACCATCGAAATAAGTACATACTTCGGTTTTTGGTTAGTGCAGGGAAGCCGCCTACCAAATTTCGTGAAGATGGTGCCATAAATAAGAAAGTTCAACATGGCGGACGTTGTCGACCGTTATGACCGTTACGTGTAGAATTTCGAAATGAAACCTCCTTAACTTTTGTAAGTGAGCTGTAAGGAATAAGCCTGCCAAATTTCAGCCTTCTACCTACACGGGAAGTTGGAGAATTAGTGATGAGTGAGTGAGTGAGTGAGTCAGTCAGTCAGTGAGGGCTTTGCCTTTTATTAATATAGATATTGTTATTTGGAATACAATACTTCATGGGTTTGATCCCTGACGAGTCAGTTTTGAGAAGTGAGCTACTTTTATTCTTACTATTTTAGAATAAAAACATACATTTGATTTCAGTCTGTAACAGCCGGTGTAAATGTATGATACTTGTAAAGGTTAGCTTTGTTCTTTTTGTTTTTATTTTTCAGTTTCATTCTCTCAGTCATGTTCATGATCCTAATGCCCCCCCCCAATCTGATACTGCTGTTTACACATAAAGATGTGCTATAGCTCTGCACTCTGTAGGAAGTAAGTAAAGAGCAGGTTAGAGATTATTAAAGTACTAAAATTCAAAAGTTTAAAAAAAACTACTCGGTGAAATAACGGAAAAGCAAAAAGAGATCGAATACAGGTAGTCCCCAAGTTACATACATCCGACCTTCGACTTATGAACAGGGCCGCAGCTGCAACGCATGCGCCTCAGTAACTGACGCTCTGTCAATCTTCGGCCTGGGTGACACTGCAAGTGGTGGCTGGACGAAGGCCAGAGGGGGCCGATTTCGCTGCTCGTGCAGTGTAGTGTCCCTCGGGTGGCTCCCAGCGCCAAGCAGTGACCCTTGGTCCATAGTAACCGGGGCCACAGCTATCGCTCGTGTGTAGGACGGAGGCCTGATGGGGCGGTTCACTGCCCACCCACTACGCCTCTGCAACTACTGCTCCTGACTGGATGCAGCCTGGATGGAGCGGAGGGGGGGCATTTCACTGCCCACCCACCACATATGGCTGCCCCATTCGTTATCGTTCGTTCTTTGGTGATGCTGCAAGCTGTGACCCGGTTGTGGCTAAACAGAGGCCATTGAGGGTGAACGGGGCGGCGGGGGGTTAGCATTGTAGTGTGCCTCTGGTGGCTGCCTGTTGAATGGGGGCAGTGGTGGGCAATTCACTACCTGCCTTTGACCGCACTGTGTTCGATCTCAGTGTGCGGACGCTGCAGGCAGCATACTGTAGTGGAGGTGACTGTGTGGTGGACGGGTGGTGAACCGCCCCTCGCTGCCCCCATTCATTCTTAATAGCAAGCCTGCTTGTACTGTAACGCATATAGCAGGAAGTTGTTTCTTGTCAGTACATCAGACGTGTTGAGGACGGGTGCCTTCCTGCTGTGATAGCGTGTACAGTGCTGTGCAGAAGAGCTCATCTTTTGTCTTCACCCTTCAAGAATGTCTCCGAAACACAAATCTGATGCAAGTGCTGGGGATACAGTAAAGAAGAGAAAAACCATCACCATTAAAAATGAAGCAGAAATAATAAAAAGGTCAGAGAAAGGTGAAACTCCATCATTCATTGGCAGAGCACTTGGTTACAATCAGTCAACAATAGCATTTATTAAAATAATGTACCTGTTCCAACTTACATACAAATTCAACTTAAGTACAAACCTAAAGTCCCTATCTCGTTTGTAACCTGGGGACTGCCTGTATATGGACATAGGTGATATGACAGAAGTATGTAGATATTGTTCGGTTTTAAAGATTAAGTCGGAGACTTGTAGATCGTCTAATTTGTGCTGCTATCAGGGAAAAGTAGTGTTTCTTCCCAGTGAAGAGGCATATCCACGAGAAATAAAAGATTTGTTATTTGGTGAAAGTGAAATCCACAAACACTACAGGCAAAACATCAGAATCTACAATAATCTGTTCACGTTTGCATCATTCAATGTTCAAAACGTAGATTTACACGATTCAGGACCATATGCCATGAGAATCTGCAACAATTAAAGCTACTACAAGTTTAATTTAAAAAAAACCACAATACGGTCAGGTTTAAATTTATGATTACAGAGAAGCGACGCAACATACAATTGAAAGAGCTAAATGATTAGACGTATTAGAAATTTTGCAGCCAATAATGGATACAAATCCATATGTCCAAAAGTATCCCACTTTACACAAAGTTTATCTGTAAAACACTGACAAAGAAGTTTTCTTGGATTTCTATATGAATCAGTAAGATCACGCTTGCATACATAATAAACCAACATGTGAAGAACTGTCAGTGACAATAGTTTTGAAAGAAGGAGATATCAAAGACAGAGTTGATATTCGTATTTATCCAAAACCACAGCACGATTTGTCACAAGTGTCAGATTCGTGAAATGACTGACCTGATAATGATTTCCCTTTATTTTCTTTAACATTTAATCTCAAATTGTGCACCTTTCTCAGACCACACTCGATGGTGTTACTGTAATAGGATCTGGAGTGCCAATTTAGGATTACATAGCAAACTACTAACCAATGAATTTGGGGGAAGTGGGTCCTCAATTCAAAAGCCCATTCTTGTTTGAATGTGCTCTACTGTTGTGCATGAGATAGTTTTCTGGAAATAGTTTATGAAACAATATTTTAGGTGAAACACGTGTTATGGATGTTGTGAGCATACAACCAGATAACCAACAGGTGGATTATGTGACATAAGGAATTTGAGATTTTTTCATGGATACTTTTATATTGTTTGCTGTTGTTCAGTCTGGCCCTTCATCAATGCAATCAGCAATTTTTTTATCTCCAATATTCATAAAAACATGAAGTTAAAGTTTTTTCTCTGCCATCAATATAAACAAAGTGGGCTAAACAACAGATACAAAAATTACTATTTTTGATGGAGTATTCCTTCAAGATAAAAACAGATAATCCACCAGTTGTATTTTACACATAACTGACATGCTTTTGACTTTTAGATATTCTTCAATTATGGAAACAAAAATATTCAGAATCAGGAATTAACTCCTAGAAATGTGCAATTAATAACTATTTTTGAAGACCGCTCATGATTTACTCTAATTGTGGCAAATGGTTTCACTTCAAAGTACACTCTAGTTTTCCATTTGCCTTTCCTTGCTTAAGCACACATGTGTCCAGACCTGATTAAACCAATTCAGAGTCACAAGGGCCACACTCTCTGTCAGGCAATAGCACATCAGAGGGTCCACTCATGCACATACCTAAGCAAGGCCTGGTTAGAGTTTCCAGAAAACCTAATATGTATATTCTTGAAATATTCTAAGTGAAAAATGGAAGTGCTTGAGAGAAAAAAAAAAACACACACAGACACAGAAGAACATGCACACTTCACAAACGTTGTACCCAGGCACAAAGTAAAAACCCAGGAGTTGCGAGACAGTGGAGATAATCACTGGACCAAGGACTGCTAAAGAGAAACCTGAGAATGGATGAAACAGCCTGTACAACATTAAAGTTTTCATACATTCTTACCTCATAAAATTAAATTCAAATTAAAGTGACAGAAGCCCTTACCTGTTCCAAAAGCCAGCATTATTTTCGTAGTTCTGTGGCACAATGTTGGAGAGGTAAAATGTTTCAGTCATTGACTGCTTTAAAAAAAATAGGAGAAATCTTATTCAATAAGTAGTACTACTACATGAAAAAACTGTAATTTGTATTCAGATTATTAAACAAAAACAAAACTTCCATTTTCTCTCCCCTCTTCCAGAATAAATGATACAAAAGCTGTTATGAGCCAGTTCCAATGGTAACTTGGTAGTCTGACTCTTGAATTATTACACACTCAGACATTCACTTGCTGAGTCGCAGCATGCTGCTATCTGGAGTCGTGGAGACACTTAAGCTACATTGCCACTGCTTATTTCTATCCAGCCCCATTCCCATTGCTAGCATATAGGAAACAAATCTTTTTTTTTTCTTATTTACTGTGTAAATAACAGACAGACACACAGAATTGAATCACTGAATCTAAATGTGGACATTTAAGTTATATTTTAAACATTACCGTTAAGGATGTGCTGCTTTAGTACTTACAATACATGAAGGAAAATGACAGAAAATGTAGGTTAGTGGTTTAAAGACAGGTTATATGTTTGTTTGATTTTACCATGGGGATGCAGGCAAGATTAGACTGATTAATAAAGCCATATTTGAAGAAATGCAGAATCTTCTGGTATAGTGGATAAGGACTATATCTTCAATGGCAATGAAAAAATTAAAGAGCAAATAAAATGACTCTCTCACTTCCACATTATCACAGCTGATTACACAAACTGTTCTGCTGCACTACTGGCATAAAGATGTCACCTACCTAGACACTCACTTATTTGTGCATGACTGACTGTATAAACAGGGGGATTACATGTAGGCTGCAAACATACACAGAAAGAGGAAAAAATATGGTATCTAAAAAGAGAACATTTTAAATTTGTATGGCATTGCAACTGTAACCACAATAACCTAGCAGCAAAAAAGAATTAAGACAGGGATACCTTGTGTGAACCAAGTGGCTGTAAAGCATAAGGCTGGGCCTTGACATCCCAAGTAAGTCATTTAAGATACTCCTGTTTCACATGAAAAAACATCTTCTGCATTTATAATGCTCTATAGGGTACCGTTCAGCATTGAAAGTCACTATATAAAACAGCATGTCTGTGCATTTTAAGTCTCAGAATGAATCACATTCATAAAACTGAAAACATGCAGAATGCAAAAAGAAGAAATGTCAACACATGAACACATTTTACAACAGAGTGACAGACAACTGCCTAGTAAGAGCTCAAATCAAAAATAAAGGCAGTGGCGTTGATTAAGCAATGCATAGCCTGTCTGCCCCTGTGGTGGTTGTTAAGTTTTTGAGATTTTTGCTAGACCACTGATAAAACTGCTCTTTAGTTTTCTGGCAATTAATACAAAAATGACTGCACTGTGTCACAATTTTTTGAGCTCCTACATGAAAAGAGTACTTTTCACTACTACAACATGAAAATTCATGACTGTACTCCATTAAAGTGTTTAATTGGGTCAGTAACGAACACAAAAAACCTTATAAATTAAATTCAATATGTTTATCTAATAATAGAACATAAATCCATAAAATCATTAAATAATCAATAATTATAATTAATAATAAATCATTTCTAATTTTATACATTTATATTTTATTAATTTATAATTTATGAAATAAATAATTCCATAAATCCTCAAATTTGTAATCCAAGCTTGAGTCAAAAAACAACATAATGGATGCTGCTTTGACTAAAATATCAGCACTGCACATCTGTAGTTTTTGCTCATTCCTCAATGATGAACAACAATTTATCAAGTTGCTTTAATTGGGTCATTTCAGTATGTTGAGCATTTTTCTATTTCAACAATTCCACTGTGGCCTTGCTGTATGTTTTGCATCACTGTCCTCCTGGTCCATAAATCTTCTCCCAACACTTGAGTGTTTTGGAATGGTTTTCTTGCAGGTTTCTGTGTATGTTGTTCAATCCATTTTGCTTTCTGCCATCACAGATCTTCCAGACCTTGATGCAGAAGAGCCGTCATCTTCATGCTGCTAGGTAAAGATGTTATTCTTTGAAAAACACACAGTACTACAGCTGGACCAAACAAAATGTTGAATTTTTGGAGAAAAAAAACGCAAGTGTAGCTTACCCAGAATATTTTTGAATTCCATGCACCCAGAGCACTTTAATTCTAAAGTGACCATTAGCATATTTATAGTCTGTCAGAGAAAAGTAAATGAATAGTTCTGGAATTTGTATGTTTTTTCATTGTACTGAATTTTAGGGGATTCCAATTACATTTATTTAATCACATACCCCACTTTCTAATTTAAAAACTTGAAGTTAGGAGGGCACAATAAATTGAAAGCACTATGTTTAACATCAGATGGAGCTTTTACTTATTCATTTAAGAAACAACGCACAAGTTAGACATCTTGTAACATTGCAAGATGCTGGCAAATTATTCAAACTTTTGTTTTAACTCAACTAGATTACTGTAATGCACTCCTAACTGGACAACCTAAGAAACACATCTGTTGGCTGCAGTTAGTTCAGAATGCAGCAGCAAGAATCTTAACTAGAAATATAAAATCTGAACACATCTCACTGGTAATAGCATCAAAACTTATAAAGACCCACCTTTTTATTTGACTTTCTTCACAGCAGTAAGCTAATTCTCTTTTTAATGGATTCTATATGCATATAGACACATTCATTAGTATTTGCAATCATTAACAATCTCTACTTTTTTCTGTTTTCTATGATTGCACTTTGTACCACCACCACCTGATCAAAGTACTGTGCAAGCTGCCTGTGATGATGGTATAAAATCAGATATCCCAATTGTTGAGGAGACTCACTGCATCAAATTCTTCTAGAATGAAGCTTAAAAAACAATAAGGTACTACTTAAGAACATTTATGCTTGGTAGAATTCCCAGTGGTGGCTGGGTGGTCTTTTGGCTTTTAATCCCCTGAAGATTTTGTTTCTCTTCAGCATTGCATCCCTGTTTTTTTTCTGTCATTCCTGGTCATCTCACTATAACATTGGACTGATCATTAGATTATTGAAAATTAATCTATAAATTATAACTCCACTTTATATCATATACAGTGCATCCGGAAAGTATTCACAGCGCATCACTTTTTCCACATTTTGTTATGTTACAGCCTTATTACAAAATGGATTAAATTCATTTTTTTCCTCAGAATTCTACACACAACACCCCATAATGACAACGTGAAAAAAGTTTACTTGAGGTTTTTGCAAATTTATTAAAAATAAAAAAACTGAGAAATCACATGTACATAAGTATTCACAGCCTTTGCTCAATACTTTGTCGATGCACCTCTGGCAGCAATTACAGCCTCAAGTCTTTTTGAATATGATGCCACTAGCTTGGCACACCTATCCTTGGCCAGTTTCACCCATTCCACTTTGCAGCACCTCTCAAGCTCCATCAGGTTGGATGGGAAGTGTCGGTGCACAGCCATTTTAAGATCTCTCCAGAGATGATCAATCGGATTCAAGTCTGGGCTCTGGCTGGGCCACTCAAGGACATTCACAGAGTTGTCCTGAAGCCACTTCTTTGATATCTTGGCTGTGTGCTTAGGGTCGTTGTCCTGCTGAAAGATGAACCGTCGCCCCAGTCTGATGTCAGGAGCGCTCTGGAGCAGGTTTTCATCCAGGATGTCTCTGTACATCGCTGCAGTCATCTTTCCCTTTATCCTGACTAGTCTCCCAGTTCCTGCCGCTGAAAAACATCCCCACAGCATGATGCTGCCACCACCATGCTTCACTGTAGAGATGGTATTGGCCTGGTGATGAGCGGTGCCTGGTTTCCTCCAAACGTGACGCCTGGCATTCACACCAAAGAGTTCAATCTTTGTCTCATCAGACCAGAGAATTTTATTTCCCATGGTCTGGGAGTCCTTCAGGTGCCTTTTGGCAAACTCCAGGCGGACTGCCATGTGCCTTTTACTAAGGAGTGGCTTCCGTCTGGCCACTCTACCATACAGGCCTGATTGGTGGATTATTGCAGAGATGGTTGTCCTTCTGGAAGGTTCTCCTCTCTCCATAGAGGACCTCTGGAGCTCTGACAGAGTGACCATCAGGTTCTTGGTCACTTCCCTGACTAAGGCCCTTCTCTCCCGATCGCTCAGTTTAGATGGCCTGCCAGCTCTAGGAAGAGTCCTGGTGGTTTCGAACTTCTTCCACTTATGGATGATGGAGGCCACTGTGCTCATTGGGACCTTCAAAGCAGCAGAAATGTTTCTGTAACCTTCCCCAGATTTGTGCCTCGAGACAATCCTGTCTCGGAGGTCTACAGACAATTCCTTTGACTTCATGCTTGGTTTGTGCTCTGACATGAACTGTCAATAGACAGGTGTGTGCCTTTCCAAATCATGTCCAATCAACCGAATTTACCACAGGTGGACTTCAATTAAGCTGCAGAAACATCTCAAGGACGATCAGGGGAAACACAATGCACCTGTGCTCAATTTTGAGCTTCATGGCAAAGGCTGTGAATACTTATGTACACGTGCTTTCTCAATTTTTTTATTTTTAATAAATTTGCAAAAATCTCAAGGAAACCTTTTTCATGTTGTCATTATGGGGTGTTGTGTGTAGAATTCTGAGGAAAAAAATTGAATTTAATCCATTTTGCAATAAGGCTGTAACATAACAAAATGTGGAAAAAGTGATGCGCTGTGAATACTTTCCGGATGCACTTTATAAATATATACACTTTATATCATATGACTTGTGTATCAGTTACGTACTGATTTATTATTTATTGATTTTGGTATGCCATTTATTCATTCCTATTCTTATCTATTTTTAATGTTTTCCTTTTCTTGAAACTTTTTTTCTTTGAAATCTTGTAAAGCATTTTGAGCCTCATCCTATGAATGAAAATAAGCAATAGAAATAAATATTATTGTCATTAGAGTGTGAGAAACATATCCTTCTTATGCCTGGAATAATGCCAAGATAATGAACACATCCGAAAAAAGTTGTGTTTATAATAGAAATAAAGTCCATATTGGAGACCACTCAACAAAAGGAAGAACGCAAAGTAACAAAGAAAAAATAAATATGACACAACTGCCTCCTTAGGCCAACTACACAGCACTAGCAGATCAGGGAGTTTGTCCACTCTTAAGAAACTGTCTCGTAGACTTTAAGCTCCTTAAAATTCCTAGGATAAATAAAACCCATCTAGGATGCAGAAACTTTTAATTGATTATAGTAATTGTGTCTGTTTTGCCATTACTTCTCTTATGCCATTCTATTTGTGCTGCTCTCAGTGTCCAATGTATAACTTCGCCTTGAAGTAGATGAGTTGTTACATACGATGTCAACTGAAATAGCTGTTATTTGCCCATGAATAGGGGCATTTTGGGATGATTAAAATACTAATATTAATATCTAAGTATGTTTAAATATTGTCAAAGATCCAACTCATAATCATAACCACACATTAGATTTAATTATAACTTACAAAGATGAAATTCAAAATTTAAATATTACTCAACTAAATGAAGTTATTTCCTATCACTACTTAATTACATTTGATTTAGTCCTGCCCTTGCCAATGCACTCACAGATTAAAACACAGATAGCGCGGCATCTTGATTGTAATTCTCCTTCAAAATTTATAGATACTTTGAGTAAGTCAAGCGTAATTGTGGAAAACCATTTACAGTAGATCAGTTAACATCAAATGTAAACGTGGAAAACAATTTAGATCATTATAATGTGACCTTGAGAAATGCTCTGGATGCAGTGGCTCCCCTTAAAACAAAAGTGATCAAAGCACATAGAAACTCTCCCCGGTTTAATGAAAACACTCAAGCTCTTAAATTAGAGTGTCGAAAAATGGAGTGCAGATGGAGAACAACAAAGCTACATGTCTTTCAAATTGCATAGACAGAGTATTAAAAAATATAAAAAAGCTCTCTTTAAAGCTTGCTTAGAATACTATTCTACAATAATAGATAGCAATAATAAAAATCCTCGGGTACTGTTTAGAACAGTTGCTAAATTAACAAATGGGAATTCAGATCTACAGTGCAAAATACCAACAGATATTAGCAGTACAAACTATATGAACTTCTTCAATGAGAAAATTAAAAATATAAGATCCCAGATCTCAGCATCACAGGTACAAACCACATAATAGCTTAGCAGACCCTGCCTCACACTGCATTCAGCACTGTAGTAATTTTAATCCTGTAACTGAGCAGTAAGTCTTAACTTTAATTTCTAAAATGAATTCCATTACTTGTTCCCTAGATCCAGTGCCAACAAAACTAGTGCAAAAAGTGCAATGGATGTTCTTGCAGCACCTATTCTAAACATTATCAATAGTTTATTACTGAATGGCACAGTACCTGATGCACTAAAAGTGTCAGTAATTAGACCATTACTTAAAAAGTCAGACCTAGACCTACACATACTAAATAATTATAGGCCTATTTCAAATTTACCTTTTCTCTCTAAAATACTCGAAAAAGTAGTCGCCAATCAGCTTTTGTCACACCTTCTGTATTACAATTTTTTTGAGTAATTCCAGTCTGGTTTCCGCACTGCTCATAGTACAGAAATGGCACCAACGTGGGTTGTAAACAACATTCTGATATCCTCTGATGAAGGAAACTCCACTGTGATTATGTTGTTAGACTTAAGTGCAGCATTTGACACCATTGACCATTCTATTTTACTGCACAGGCCAGAAAATGATGTTGGGCTTACAGGTACTGTGATCGCTTGGTTCAGTTCTTCTTATTTATCAAATCAATTCCAACATGTACAGAAATGTGCTGACAGTACTCCATCATGATACACAGAAGTTAGATATGGTGTCCAGCAGGGCTCAGTACTGGGACCTTTACTATTCTCAATTTACATGCTTCCAGACATGTTAATTGTTGGAGGGAATGACGCTGTCCCTTCACTACAGGACATATTTTACAAACACAGTGTCCGCAAGGCTTGCAGCATTGTGCAGGACCACTTACACCCCTCACATGGACTTTTCATACTTCTGCCATCCAAGAGAAGATATTGCAGCATCAAAGCCAAATCTGCCAGGCTGCAGGAGAGTTTTTACTCCCAAGCTGTTAGACTCCTTAACACCAGGCTGCCCCCCTGGGACCTTCCACACAGCCCAAACCACCTCTAAAAACAGAACTTTTATACATGAAAACCACTGTCCTGCAAAGATGAGTGTGCATGTAGAAAAGAACTGAAAATCTGACCTTTAAGGATTTTGTCACTCTTTATCCTTCTGCTGTGAAACATTCTGACCTGTCATTGTTTACACACGTCTTAAATAACTGTTATCATACACTGATAATTTCTGAATTATCTATATCTATTATTTATTTATTATATATCTTACACATCAATATTGCTACTACTTCTTTGTCCTATCTTTGCACAATGTCTTGTCTTGTTTGTGTTTTAATTTTTAATTTTTAAATTTTAATTCTATTTTTAATTTATTATTTGCACGTCATGTTGTTACACTGTGGACCCTGAGCTTCGCAATTTCGTCTATCTGTATACTTGTATATGGTTGAGATGACAATAAAGTTCATTTTGACTTTGATCACAACAATATTCTGTCATCATTTAACTCAGTTGGAATCACCATTAATTTTACTGAATCAGCCCGCAATCTAGGAGTTTTCTTTGACTCTAGCATGTCATTTAAAGCATATTTAACAAAGTTGTCCAAATCATGTTTCTTCCATCTTAAAAATGTTGGGAAATTAAGGCACTTTCTAAATAAACAGGATTCTGAGAAATTAATTCATGCATTTATTTCTAGTAGGAGTGACTACTGCAATGTGGTGTTCACTGGATGTTCAAACTGTTCTTTATACAGCCTCCAGTTAATCCAAAATGCTGCTGAAAGAATTATTACAAGAACAAGAAAATACAAACACATAACTTTAGTTCTTAAATCCTTACACTGGCTTCCAGTTAAGTTTAGGGCAGATTTCAAAATCCTCCTTTTAACATATAAAGCATTAAATGGCCAAGGTCCGGCTTACTTGTCTGAACTTATCATGACTTACAAACCAGAGAGCACATTAAGATCTCAAGATGCCGGTCTGCTTATGATTCCAAGGATTAATAAAATAACAGTGAGAGGTCGAGCTTTTAGTTACAGGGCCCCTAAACTGTGGAATAGTCTGCCTGCTACTATAAGAGATGCCCCTTCGGTCTCAGCTTTTTAATCCCGGCTGAAGACTCACTATTTCAGTTTAGCATAACCTGACTAGAGCTGCTGATTAACTGTACAGACTGCATCTCTGTTGTTAGTCATTAGCACTAAAACATAAGTAACATGATAGTTATAATTTGTTACTAACCCTCACCTATTCTGTTTCTCTTCTCGGTACTCAAATGTGGCACTTGGTGCCATGGCCCACCTGCCAAGTTGTTTTGCCTGCCTAAGGTAAAGTCATCACTGATGGAGGATTGCAAGAATCATGGGGTAGCGGGGTCCTTTCATTGGATTGGCTGGCCCAGCGCTGTTTTAGATGTGGAATGGCCAAATGGGGGAGGCAGCTTGATGGCTGAGGTCACCAGGACTCTAAACAAATCCAAATCATATTATGTGATATCATCTACTATTAAATTCTGCTCTGTACTTGTCAAAATTTTATTTTTATACAGTATTGAGGATTTGTTCTGTTCTGTGTAATGTATTGTATTGACCCCCTTCTTTTGGACACCCACTGCATGCCCAACCTACCTGGAAAGGGGTCTCTCTTTGAACTGCCTTTCCCAAGGTTTCTTCCATTTTTTCCCTGCAAGGGTTTTTTTTTGGGAGTTTTTCCTTGTCTTCTTAGAGTCAAGGACAGGGGGATGTCAAGAGGCAGGGCCTGTTAAAGCCCATTGCGGCACTTCTTGTGTGATTTTGGGATATACAAAAATAAATTGTATTGTATTGTATTAAAAATAGTGTATGATATTGTGACGTTTATGTTTTAACATTACGTTTTATGTTTATGTTGCACATCCTTCTTTCATATCATAGTTCTAATTATTGTAACAAGTGCTTGACTCATACAGTAAGTGCTAAAATTTGATTAAGCTGATTTGAATTAGGCCTCCTGGCTTGACATAAGTTTAAATCCCCTTCTGAGATTACTGGAAAACCAAAGGCTGATCTGGGGAGGAAATGCCAGACTAGAGGTCCCCTAGCAAACCCTGGTGACTACACTCACCTATAGCCCTTACAGGAACAGGCCTCCCACAAAGCTTACAAATTGCCTCCCATTTCCACTGGGGAAACAGCTTTCCTTATGACTAAGTGGTATCTCTGCTACTAACTGCTATCTTAAAGGACTCACACTGGTCTCCTACCATTTCTGCTGGGCATCTCTGCCCCCAACCCCCATTTCTCTTTCTCTCTCATCAAGTATAAATTAGTGGTTTTCAGGTCTGGGGGGCCAACAGTTACCAACAATGTTTATACAAATCTTCACTGAGTCATCAAATTTAGCAGATTCTTTAATCAGCTGGACTTTTTATCTCTTTGATATACACTCAGAAAAGCTGCAGTAGTGTGAGATTTACATTGATAATGAATTTGAAAATATATGTATTTTTGCCATAATATAAAACATTTAACCCTCTTTTGTATTGTACTAATTCACAGTACCTTTGTGGAGTTTGTTCGCCAGGCAAACAACAAAGAATACTAAAATGCTGCAGCTACTTCAGTGTCACGTCTACTAGTGCACTCGTTAGGAAAAAAAGGCTTATCTAGAACATGTGAAAAAGTGGGAGGAAAATCATGAGGGTGATGATTACAATAAGAAAAAACATTACATTTTCCCCATGTTACACACATAAATGCTTGTGACAGTCCAATACAAATTTAGAAAACACATTTTGTCATTTCAGGACTAATACCAAAACATAGCAATTGGAAATAAGAAGCTATTTAGATAAGGTAGAAGATGGTTGGGAAAGAAAAACCTGCAGAAACAGTGGTCTTCTAGGACAGCATCTTAGAACCACTGGCAGAGAGGGTCAGACACCCTCTACAACCTGTAGAGTCGTTGGCCCTTTAGTATTGTAGGGAAACTCCACATCACTTTCATTATCTGTTGCTTTAGGGCTCCTGGTAGTTTCACTCTTGAGGCACCAAGCATTACAAAGTCTACTGCCTCCAATGGCTCTTGCCTTCTCAAAGTGGTATGCAGAGGTACTCGGTCACTGCCACTTTGATTCTCTGTCATGCACAAAGGATTTCAATGCCATTGTAACTTTCCCTGTGCCATCTTGATGGTCCCAAGCACAGCTTTAACCGGTGTCTGATTACCCACAAACAGTTCATTGAAATAGTATATGACTGAGCAGGTGTTTTGAAACAAGACTTGTCATTAATATAAAAGACAGACAGACAGAAAATCTTTCTTTTTTTCTTTCTATTTTAGTTGCCATTATATCAGACATTTTAAAAACCATTTACTATTACCAAGTGTGTGACCAAAAATATACAAATAATTCAATATGGAAGATCTGCAGTATTTTCAATGGTTTCTTTCCACAGCATAAGTCAATCATGAAGTATTCAGATTCATAAAAATAAAAATTACACTTTCATATTTCTGAACATAAGGACATATTCAGCAATACTTTTCAACATTACAAACAGTATGTCAAAGTACACCTTTTTTTCTTTTATGAGGGTTTACAGCTGTCTCCCTAATATCACTGCTATATAAATGCAACCTTCTAACAACAATTAAAAAAAATAAAAAAGTTACAGCACAATTAGCAAAACAAAAGGAGTAGGTGATAGTGTAATTTAATTTTAACAGGGTAGGTCGATGGTATTTGAATTTTACAAGAATGTTTCGGCCAAGATCCTTATGTTTGTATTACAGCTTGTACCTAAAGAATCACAGAAGTAGATGGGACAATGACTTGCAGATAACATACAGCCAAGCTGTTAGCAGAAATGTACAAAATATCAGTGATGCATTACAGCTGTTTTAATGTTCTGAGGTTGACAAAAACTAAATATAAGTGGAAATGCTAGTTACGGATCTTGCAGAATCAACAAAAAAGTGAAGGATAGGATATATGCAGCAATAGCTTAAATTACCAGAATCAAACCTAAGAACTAGAACTGTGTGATAATGATGGTAAAGAAAAGTGCTGAGAGAAGCAGAAACAAATCTCATCTATATAAAACTCTCTCATATCCTACTGTATCTGTGTCAAGAATTATAAAGAAAGATGGAAATTCTAAGTGGGGGTATGTCATAAAACTATTATAAGAAGCTTATTTAGAGACAAACAATATAATTATTATTGAAGGTATATGCAGCTACCAAGATCTGGCCTGGCTTAACTGTTCTTTTCAGTGAACATAACACCCAACAAAGCACAATAAGGACTGAAAGTGAGATAAGCTTAAGGGCTGGCTCTATACAGGTCCATCAAAATGCATTACTGATTTGACTGACAAGATACATACTGTATGCAACAACTGTAGCGCCACCAGTGCCCACAGTGTTCATCTGGCCAACATTCTTTCAGTAATGCTAACAATCCACTTGTGGCACAAATTAACTGGCATGTAAGGGATGCACCAATACTACTTCATGGTACTCATATCAGTCTGATCACACCCCCTAGATCAGGGGTGCCCAATGCGTCGATCGCAATTGACCGGTAGATTGCAAAAGTAGTGCAGGTAGATCGTGTTGCATTCAAAAAAAAATTTTTAAACATTAGCCTATTATATATCCTCCCTATGGCATTTGCCACTTGATTGACATATAGGGCGGCCAGTCTGAGATCTCTTTTCTACTAACACACTGGTCATCCCGAACACACGATCAAACACGAGAGCTACTGCAAAGCTCTGGCTGTGATCTAGTTAGCCTTCCAATTTATATCAACTGAAGAAGAGATTTAAAAAAAAATGTTTGGGGAGGGTATGGGCTGGATGTGGAATTGGAAGAGGATTTTTTTCTCACAATGTCACAATCGAAGTGCGTTTGTCTGATCTGTCAATCTATCATTGCTACTCCAAAGAAGGAAAATGTGGAAAGGCACTTTCAAACTGTTCATAACAACTATGAAACTGACGTCCTTCCAAAAAGCGATCTGAGAAAGAGAAAGGAGAGAGAACTAAAATTGCAGTTAATCGGACAGCCGTCATTTTTCACTTGGTTGAATTCAAAAGATCATTGACTGCATGCGAGTCAGCCTTTTCCCACATAGCGATTATTAAATCCAAATACTGTAGTGACCATATACACACACACACATATATATATATATATATGTAGGTACATCATTTCGACCTGGTCATTTTAAAAGTAGCTTGCAAGCTGAAAAAGTGTGGGCACCCCTGCCCTAGATACTCATACTCTGCATCAGTTCCATCTTATGTCTTTTAACAAATACCAAACAAGTAGTGGAGTTGAAGGTCAGGCAGTTGATAATTTAAAGAGGATCTGAGCATTAAAAATAGAAAAAGTAAGTCACTAAGAAACTAGAATCTTCTCATACAAAAGATAGGAAGAGTATGCAGTAGTGAAAAAGCTTAAGATGGTTGCTTTTGCCAGAGAAACTATTACACTGGCTATACAAAGTTTACTTCAAGTATAATTGTTACATACAAATTTGAAGTTAGAATACTGTACATATTATATTAATTCATTTTGCAAATCCCTTAAATCTTTGAAATAAAATTCCAAGTTTCAAATCTTTCCTCTTGGATTAGCTTTACTGCATTCAACATCCTATGTCATTTTCTGAAGCACCACCCTATGCAGCACGGTGCAGAGTGGAAGCCGAGTTTTACGAGGGGACACCAATAATGTGTTCATGCTAAAGACAAAAAGAATTGATACAAAACTAAAGAAAGAGTTTTGCATTAAAGCTTCTGTCAGAACTGTGAATTAGTACAATCTGTGATGGGCTATATAGTGCAGCTTCAAGAGTTACAGATAACAGAAGAAACAGATTGATCTGTGATAGAATAAAAATGTTAGTTTTTAAAAAGAACCTGTGTCTCACGTTTGAAAGCTTGGTTAAAAAACATATTTATTTCAGTTGCCAAGAATTACAATTAAGCCAGTTTTTTAAATTGAAACTCCAATTTTTGATATCTATCAAAATATTAAATATTAAAATACTTTACATGAGTTATTATTAATATTAATATTAATAAATGTCAATAAAAATAATACATTTATTCTTTCTTAAACAAAAACAAATGTCTTTTCTAATAAACATACTTGTTCAGTACTTGATTATTGCCTTACAGTGTTCATGAAGTACTTGGTACTGGTATTGTCTGTCAAAAAATTGTACCAGTGAATCATACTGGCAGTTTTAAAGGCACAGGTCAAAAGCTTAGGTGTAGTTAAGGCATGTAGGTGCCAAAATAAAAAAAGAGCTCAAAACTAGTACATGAACTGCATGGCTCCATAACAGCATGAAAGAGGTAGGCTCATTTCTACTTAATGGATCTGCAACAGAGCAATAAAAGTTACCTATTATGTAAGAAGAAAATGATCCAGTAGAAAGGTGCAAGGCATTTTTAAAAAGGGCCATGTAATGCAAGAGAACTGAAATAATGTATTAGTGTTACAGGAGAGCTCACAAGGTTACAAGATGAGGGAAAAAATATAACAAATATAACATGAAGCAAGGTCGCATTATATGTGCCCCCTTAAAGTTTATTAGACCTGAGTTCAATTCAGATCAATCATCGACAGAATGCATTTTCAACCACATTATGAAGAGATACACATTAGTTTAACTATTGCCTCTAAAGAAGCCTGCTATAAATGAGTGTAGGCAGGCAGCCTTTGATAAAGCAACACCAATTATTACAAAAATACAGCACCAGACCACCAAATGATTTGACCATATTTAAGCAGATTAGCATGTGCCATAATAAACTATGAAGCATCCTGGCACAGCCTGGGCAGCAGCTGGCCTAGGCCTGTCTTAAAATCTTCCAAAAAAGCATGAGTTCTAAACAGGATGGGATTCGACAGACAGACAGATAGATAAATAAGTAAATATACACACACACTTTGGTCTGAACACATACCACAATGACCATAAAGCAAGAAAATTAAAAAGAAAGAAAAGTTCTGACTTGGCTTTCATAGTCACAGAAAAACATTTTGCAGATGCATTGCTGTTGGAGCCCCAGTAGCGTTTCTTGACTCACTTCTGCTGAATAATTTGTTGGCTGACACTAGTGACTATTTAACTGAGCGTTTTCTTTAATTTATACAATTCTGAAAAATAAAGCACAATGTTGACAGAACTTCAGCAGTTCAGAATTCAGTATATTCAGTAATCTCTTCACAATACTTCAGTGAAAGCTTCTCTCCTATTTGTAAGTAAAAACCTGCACAGGTGCACATAGTGATGTATTAACCTTTAATTCACCTGTTATTTTAAACTTTTTGGAATTTTATGCTGTCATTTCACATTGCTAAGGCTGGACTAAGGCAACCTTTCTAAAGGGACACACTCTTATTTGAAAACACACACACATATAGTTATATATCATATACACACACACAAATAAATATATATTTTTATTACATTTTTGCTGAAATGGAAATTTCATTCTTTTTACATCCTGCAGTCTTTGCCTGAAAATTGAAAAATTAGGCATCTGCTAAAAGTAAGAAATCCAGTTAAAGAATGTGTTTAGTATTAAAAAAAACCTGTACATTATATTATTTTCAAATACTTAGACACCCCAGCTTACAACAAATTACATCTAACCAGAACAGTTACTTGAACTTTAAAAAAAAACTATATGACACAGCTTTATGGGCTTTAAAATTATTTAACTCCATCCATCAGGTTTGTAAAACTGACAAATTACAAGGTTGTGGGAATCCAGAGCTTATTAAGACAGCAAAGGGTGCATGGCAAAACACAGCCTTGGACCGGAAGGTAGTTCACCACAAGACACACACAAACACACACACTTTAAATCTCCAAACAGCCTAAAACATATGCTTTAAAGATGGTGGAAAATACTAAAGGATCAGCAGAAAACTCACAAAGAGAAAGAAAAATAATGCAAACTCCACAGGGTTAGTGATCAGGATGGGATTCAAACCTTCGGCTGTAAGTTCTCAGCACTAACCACTGTGCAATTGTCCTGCCCAACTGATATTATTATCTGAATTTCAAATCAAGGAGAGTGTAATGGAATTTGAATCTGTAAATCTGTAATGTGACGTCTCTCATTTCCAAGAGGGAGCAGACACAATGACCTAAATTTTTAATTCCTTGCTCTGTAAAGCTGCGGTCTCTTGATTTCATAATGTAGCTGATTTGTGTATATTACAGTGACATGATGCTGGACATTTGACCAACCTTATTTCAAAGCCTGATGCCACTCATCATAATGAAGGTAACTCAAGGTCAGGTAAGGATTATCCTTTATGAAATAATGAAAGGTTGTATTTTTCCATCTGTTTGCAGCTTTATGTGCAGAATTTACAGGAACACAACATTAAAAAGGACACATAGCACCATCTACAGAAATACAGTGATATTACAGGCAGAAACATCCTAAGACAGAAACATTATGAGAAATAAGTATGATTCCTTCCCCAAGCTTAAACAAGCAAATGGAGTATCTTAAAGATGAAGTTAAAATATAAAAAAGATTATAAAATACCATTGTTGGTAAATTATTATTATCTTTTTGATACATAACCATTTTAGTCTTTTTCAGTCAACTATTCTTTGAGAGCGTCAATGGTTTGAACAACACCACAGTAATATTTATATAAAATATATACAGTTGTGCTCAGAAGTTTACATATCCTGGCAGAATTTGTAAAATATTTGCCATTGTTAGGAAAGTATAAGTAATCATGCCGAAAACTTTCCTTTAATTAGGGAGTGTGCTCAGGCAAAACAATTTATTATCATATAATCATAATGATAAGTGAAATCACCCAAATGGGCCTGATCAAAAGTTTACGTACCCTTGAATGCTGGGGCTGATAATATACACACAAGGTGACACACACAGGTTCAAATTAAGGGTAATTAAGGGAGAGTGTCCACACCTGTAACTTCTTTGATTGCAATCAGTCAATTTAAATTCATGCAGAGCTACACTGACTTTGCTGGATACCGAGCCATGGGGAAAGCAGAAGAACTGTCAAGGGACCTGCGAGAAACGATTGCTGAATTGTATAAATCAGGGTAAGGACACAAAAAGATATACAGACATCTGAAAATGCCTTCAGTAGTGTTCAAACTCTGATAAAATTAAGTGGGAAGTTAGCGGTTATGTTGTTACCAAGCCACGGTCAGTTGGACCAACCGAGATTTCAGCCACAACTGCCAGGCTCATTTGTCGAGATGCCAAGGAAAATCCACAAGCCACTTCAGCTGAAATACAGGCTTCTCTGCAAACAAGTTATGTTGTTGTTTTAAGATGCAGAATAAGGAGATACTTGAACAAAATGGGCTGCACGGTCGAGTTGCAAGAAAAAAGCCTTTGCTGTACCAACTCCACAACACAGCCAGCTTGCAGTATGCCAAACAGCATCTAGACAAGCTTCAAATGATGCGACCAACGTTGACCTTTATGGTCACAAACATAAACGCTATCTTTGGAGAGGGCACAATAAGGCCCATGGCAAAAAGTACACCATCCCTACTGTGAAGCATGGAGGGGGATCTCTGATGTTCTGGGGGTGTTTGAGCTATAGTGGCACAGGTAACTTAGTGAAAACTGAAAGCAACTTGAATGCAGCATGTTACCAGAAAATAGTGGAGGGCAACTTGCATTTATTAGTCTGGAAGCTGAGCATGGGACGCACTTGAATCTTTTAACATGACAATGACCCAAAACACAAGGCCAAGCTGACTCTTCAGAGGCTATATCAGAAAAAAGTTAAGGTGCTGGAGTGGCCATTACAGTCTCCTGACTTCAGTATCATTCAGCCACTTTTAAGATATCTCAAACGTGCATTTTATGCAAGACAACCCAAGAATTTAGGGGTCCTGGAGGATTTTTGCCAAGAGGAATGGGATGCTCTACCACCTGAGAAAATCAAGCGCCACATCCACAACTATTACAAAAGACTGTATGCCAACACAATATATGCCATGTTTGTGAAGAAATAAATTCAACTTGAAAAATACCAAACTTATCCTTTAATAATTGATTTGTATATTGTAATGAGCACAGTAACAGAATAAAAAGGCAGATAGAGAGACACACAGACCACTACAGCTGCTTGGCTTCAAGCTTTTTAGAAGTGCTTCTCTCTCTGCTATGATAACTTTCTGTCATTTAAATTATTGCATCACTATAAGGTATAACAATAGCAAACAGAGTTAACATAAGCATTGTGGTCTACATGGTCAATACTACATGTTAAAATGACGCAGCTATATTCTGGCATGGAATGTTTGCATTTCCAATTAGACAGTAATGTTATCTTACTTTAGTCATTTATTTAGACTTGCAGTCAGATGGTGGACGCTTTGCAGCCGTGTTTGTTGTTCTACTGGTGTTTGTAAGCAAATTTGTTGATCAAGGTGTTTCGAGTAGCGAAATCTGCATCTTCTGTTGTTGTTATCAATCTTTCTTAATGACGTTTCATTTGCTTTTCACAGGGTATGACACACCATTTACATGGAATACACATTTTGCAGCTGATATTTACACTAACATAGCTGCCAATTCTTAAAACCTTACATCGACTTCAACACTGTTGTCGCAACTGAACAACAGAGAGTGCACACACTGAGACAATGTATCGCTCTCTTTTATCACTAACTAGCAAAATACCCGCGCTTCGCAGAGGAGAAGTAGTGTTTTAAAGAAGTAATGAAAAAGAAAAGGAAACATTTTGAAAATAACGTAACATGATTGTCAATGTAATTGTTTTGTCACTGTTATGAGTGTTGCTGTCATATATATATACAGTATATATATATATATATATATATATATATATATACATACATATATATATATATACATACATATATATATATATATACATACATACATACACACACACATATATAAACATATATATATATACACATATACATACATACACACACACATATATATACACACATACATAAATATATACACACACACACACACATACATCCACACACATATATATATCTACATATATACACACATACATATACACACACACACATATATATTATATATATATATACACCCTTTGGGGTGTGAGCAGCTGTTGCTGGGGGTGCCAGAATCCATCAAGGAAGAAAAATGAAAAACATTATTTGTACAAAATCTTAATTTATCTATCCATTCCTAAATAATTAAATGGGCAGGCTATTTCGTATCAGTGCAATACGCTGCTTGTTAAAACGGATTACTTCTGCTCTTACGTGCACTTAGTGCTGCGTGGGTATTATGAACTATCGTATTTGTTTAAGTTCTATTTAAATTTTAAATATAAGTTAATTTTTATTTAGTCGACAGAAATATGTTTGGTAGGAATGTAAGTTAAATTTAGTCATCATTGCATACATTTTTCTTCACCATAGAAATTTAAAGACTAAATTCAACTTACATTCCTACCAAAGATATTTCTGTCGACTAAATAGAACCTACTTATATCCAAATAGAACTTGAAATCATATATTTTTTTGAATCTGATCGCGCATTTTAGATAGACTTGACGCGCACTACATCGAGCCCGTGTGCTATTGTGCTCTCGCCTGCCTGCCTCAATAAGTCACCGTTGCTTCGATCATGGCTAGTCGTGAAAAAATTAGAAAATGGAAGGAGGATTACACGGAGTATGGCTTTACCAAAACAATTATTGATGGCGAATAAAGTATCCATTATTCATAAAGCTTCAATTGGTGATCTGTTTTTCTGCGTTAACCTCATATTTTTTCATACTTCTTCTCAAACCAAGGGGGTGCGAAATCGGGATCGTCCGTCACAGGGGGTGCGAGGGTAAAATGAATCGGGAAGCACTGATAAATATATATGTGTGTATATATATATAGAAATAGTTTTACTGTCAAATAATGCAAAGAGTACGCGACACGTGTTTCGCCCTAATTCTGGGCTCATCAGGCGTACACACTCACTGCACCCCCTCTCGGGAATCGAACTTCGGACGTCAGCGCTAAAGGCGAAGCCTCTTGTGTTGCGCCACGGCATGTGGTTTGTTTATTTGACAGTATGTAGATCAGGGTATATTATATACTGTATATATACAGTGGGTACGGAAAGTATTCAGACCCCCTTCAATTTTTCACTCTTTGTTATATTGCAGCCATTTGCTAAAAGTTCTATCATGGTCTCATCAGACACCTGAAGGACTCTGAGATGGTGAGAAATAAGATTCTCTGGTCTGATGAGACCAAGATAGAACTTTTTGGCCTTAATTCTAAGCGGTATGTGTGGAGACAACCAGGCACTGCTCATCACTTGTCCAATACAGTCCCCACAGTGAAGCATGGCGGTGGCAGCATCATGCTGTGAGGGTGTTTTTCAGCTGCAGGGACAGGACGACTGGTTGCAATCGAGGGAAAGATGAATGCAGCCAAGTACAGTGATATCCTGGACAAAAACCTTCTCCAGAGTGCTAAGGACCTCAGACTGGACCAAAGGTTTACCTTCTAACAAGACAATGACCCTAAGCACACAGCTAAAATAACGAAGGAGTGGCTTCACAACAACTCTGTGACTGTTCTTGAATGGCCCAGCCAGAGCCCTGACTTAAACCCAATTGAGCATGTCTGGAAAGACCTAAAAATGGCTGTCCACCAACGTTTACCATCCAACCTGACAGAACAGGAGAGAATCTGCAAGGAGGAATGGCAGAGGATCCCCAAATCCAGGTGTGAAAAACTTGTTGCATCTTTCCCAAGAAGGGTCTGAATACTTAGGACCATGTGATATTTCAGTTTTTCTTTTTTAATAAATCTGCAACAATTTCAAAAGTTCTTTTTTTTGTCTGTCAATATGGGGTGCTATGTGTACATTAATGAGGGAAAAAATTAATTTAAATGATTTTAGCAAATGGATGCAATATAACAAAGAGTGAAAAATTAAAGGGGGTCTGAATACTTTCCGTACCCACTGTATATATATGATAACTCCTGTACCCACAATAAATGCCTTTATTGAATAGACAAATCAGGGGTGAACAAGTTCCTTTCTACTGCAGCCACAGCCGCGACACACATAAAAAACATCAATAATAACTCATAAACTTGCAATATTATTTAGGAAAATCGCAACATTTTACTCACCAAAATTTTGGATTATTTGAAAACAAAATCCATCCTCCTCTCTTTCCTCAAAAACAGTTCAATTACTCTGTCGTACGGATTTTCCGTGCGCTTCAGTTCCATCAAAAAGTCCCTTTCTATCGCCATCGAAGCTAATGCTGAAAGTCGAACCTGCCCTGTCATATTTCTGGCATAAGTTTTAATTCGCTTTAGGGCTGAAAATGTCCGCTTGACAGAAGCAGTGTACACGGAAATGGTCACCGCCAAATATACCAATGTGAACAGCTGCCCCATGCTCTCATTCAGATTTTTCTGATGAAGGAAGTCAAGAGGATCAGTGCGAGATTTTCCTGCAAAATCATCCATGGCACACATTACAGTCAGTTCTGTTTTTAGCCGAGACAGATCAAAAACCGCTCCGTGGCTGTTGTGTTAAACTGGAGAAGGCCGCATGCGGGAAATTTTTCTTGCATTCCCGAAACTTCTGGGGCTCAATGAGCGTGACAAACATCAGGTTTTCTTGGTCTTGAAATCTGGTCTGTGTCTGGCAAATAATATTGTCCAGAATCCTGCCATGGAGTTGGCAGTAGTGCGCGCAAGGATCTTGCGCTTGTAGCGCTTGCGGTGCGTTCAGTGGCTTCTATCCAATCAATGGGTCTGAATACAGTGACGTTGCCGTATGCCTGCTAGAGGGCCCTACTGACACCAACTCAAAATGTGATTGGTTGAAGCAACAGGTTAATCGACATTTATTCTGTGTTAGAGTGCCTGCACAACAGATTGTGAAGGCCTCTCTGCCTGGCAACAAATGATGGCTGAAATGTGATTGGTTAAATGCTTTAATACGAAAATACATGCCTGGAAGCAGCACAACCATCGGAAAAGCTATGAAAGGAAGCAGACAGACTATTTGGAATTACTTAATAAGTATTCATGGACAAAATATAATTAACATCAGTTTGTGATTCAGATTTTTTTTAGGCCAGCAGAGAAGGCATGACTTTGCCAGGTCTTTAGCATCGAGGCTTTATACCCTGCGTCTTCTCATTAAAGTTGTATCTCGCGAATATCTCGTGCGATCTTGCAATGTCCATGGCTTTATTTAATTTTAGCTCAGACCCGGCACTTAAAAGTTTCTCTCGCACTTTCACTGAGGGAGGGTTTCCGCAGTAGCTGCACTTATGAATATGCTAAGCACAGTCCTTCACCCGCGAATATTTACCTTATACGGGCAGGAACTCAATTACGTGGGAGGCGTGATGATGCGAGACGCAACTCCGCCTCACACGGCCACCGAGCTGCAGTCTATTACTGTATATGGAGTAAAGTAGGTTCCAGTTATGACCGTTACGCGTAGAATTTCAAATGAAACCTGCCCAACTTTTGTAAGTAAGCTGTAAGGAATGAGCCTGCCAAATTTCAGCCTTCTACCTACACGGGAAGTTGGAGAATTAGTGATGAGTGAGTTAGTGAGTGAGTCAGTCAGTCAGTGAAGGCTTTGCCTTTTATTAGTATAGATTCACTGAGGTATTTAGATGTCAATGTTTAATTATTTTAAAGAAAAGTTTTCACCCTTGTACTTCATTTAAACACATGAAATATACTTTCCGCACAGGATACACATATATATATTTAACAGGGGGCTTTTTGGGAGAATTTGTGGTTGAAGACATAATCAGAAACTTGTTCTCTGTTTTCAGGTTAACAAGAACACCATTGTTCTTAAAAACATGACAGTCTCTGAATCGTTTCCACAGTGTTACATAAAATTCACTCATGGCTACCTCCAGACAGATATATTATACATCTGGCTCTGTGAAACTACTCAAGAATAGTTTTGTCGCAAAGCCTTTCCAGTGCTGTCCAGGCTGTATGCTATGAGTTAGTATCCTGCTGACAGGTGAACCATTGTTCCAGTCTGAGATCACATGCATTCTGGAGCAGCTTTTTTTGGGAAACTGATCAAGATATGCTAATTTGGCCTATAAAGTAATTTCCATTTTAAAGCTCCTGGTACATCCATTCTGATGTTTCAGGCAACCATCTTTAGAAGGCAAGACAGAAAAATCATGTATTAAAAGCAAATCACCAGAAAAAGTAAAAAAGGAGAAAATAAAGTTAACTAAACATGGAATGACCTTAGAGATAAGCCTATTTAGTAGTCAGGTCACAAAAAAAGAGCATAAACAATGGGTGAGAAGAAACACCTGAATTTAAACCACTAGGGAAGATAACTGAAAACCATCCCAATTATATTTGTCATGTTCCTTGATGAAATGAAAAGTAAAACATAATTATGAAGGGCATAAAAAAGCCACTTATTTGACCAGAAAGTTATGTATTGATGTGGGCAGTAAAATACTAGGAAACTAGGAACAAACACTGGAACTTGGAGCATCATAAGGGATGATGAGATCAGCTGTCAAATTTCAAACTGGAAATGTGAGGCATGAGCACAAGAAAACTGGGAACATCCAAGGTAAGGTGAAGGGATGGTGGAGATCACAAATAGGAAGTTGGAAGCTAATACTTGTGGAAACTCAACATAATAAATTACAAGTCAGAATAAAGGCAGAGAAAATCAAATGATCACCTTATGACATGAGAATTATGCAAGCCAACATGACTGCATCAGCCTTTAATGAGGACAAGGCAGACCAGGATTACCAGAAGGGCAAAGAATGACTAATAAAATAAATTGATTACTTACGATTAATGGGGTAATAAAACTCTGTAGACAGAGCAGGAGGAGAAGAGAATGGACTATGCAGGACACCATGGGAACAGGAATCCACTCTATAATAAAATGCTAAGGTGAGTGTGTCAAGTCCCTCAGAGCAATCTGATTGGTCAGTTTAGCTTTGAAGACGTGATTGAAAGAAGAAGTGCGAGTATGAGACACATGAGGAGGAGAAAAAGCACAGGAGACATGCTGAGAGAGTCACCTTCAAAGATGGAAGGTATAAAACTGGACCAGGACCAGACCCAATTGCTATGTGCTTCTGGGGCTTCCTCCTGACCTGACAGCAGCGATACATCACCACACAAAACACATTAAATGTATGATATTCCAATTCTCTGCACATTTAGAATCCTTATATTTATACTTGATATCACTTTCATGATGAAATGCATCAAAGTATGTATGTTACATTTTACAGACAAGTCGTTAATTTTGTTTAAATAATGAATACTGTTAATAATTACACACATGAGGGTGACACTGTGGCGGAGCGGTAGCGCTGATGTCTCTCAGGGAGTTACATCAATATCAATATCCCTCTCACTAGAGACTTTTTATCTTGCCTGGAGAGTTTTGGATACCAGCAACACACTGATGTTCCTGCCCATTGTAAAGGACATATCTTGGACCTGATCTGCTGCTCTGGTGTTCTTCTCGATCTTACAGCAGATGAACTCACTATAACCGATCATTTTCTCCTTTCATTCAATGCTAAACTTACTTTTTCTGTTCCTAAGCTCCCCCATCTCATAGCTTTTCGAAACATTAAAAATATTAACTTGAATTTGCTGTCTTCTAGAATTGATTCCCAAATGGACTTTTATAATTTATCCACTCCCATAGAACTGGTCTCATATTATAACACTTGTCTTAATGGCATTCTTAATTCTCTTGCTCCACTAAAAACCAGATCTGTTTCTTTTTCTGCCCCCTGGTTTATGCCTGAGCTTCGGCTCCTATTTTGAATAAAGCCTTGAGACTGCACCTGCCTTCTTTGTATACTAATAAAGTACCTGTATTTTTTTTTTTTGGAAACCTGGACTCACTTTCTTGTCTTTCGTGCAACTCAAGCGACCCAAGTTTGACAATACCTATATAAGTAAAACAGTGTTTCTTAAACTGCAAAAAATATTTTATTTGAAAAAGAGACTTTAGATATAATTTACTTTTAAAATAGAAATACAGGTATGAATACAGAATGAAAATGAGACATTAGACTTTTTTTTAGCGTAAACTGAGGCCATTTCTCACTTTTTTTTTTAATCACAAAGAAAACTCTGAGAAGCGCTATGAAACTCAAAACAGTACAGTATCTGCACATGACTCAAATACGAACGTGGACGCTCGGTAGAGTACTTAATCAGAATTCAGCTATAACTATATGATGTTGTACCTATGTACATCCCAAGACTGCTTGAGATGGGAAATTTCGCAAAAGACTGACACTTTCTTTTGGTGTAACAAAAAAGAGATGCCCTGTTGCAGTGTCCATGAGACTCGGTGAAAGTATAGGTGCAGCATTAAATATTTTTTTTGCATCGCATTATCATCATTGGTGGCCATTTTTGGTCAAAAAAATGTTCATTACACTGAAATTTACATCTCTTTAAAACAGTATCTGTTAAACATGGTGTATGAACATTTGTCTGGGCCAACAAAAAGTATTTCATTACTTCGGTATTCACTATAATGGGATTTGACCTATACAGTAGTATGCTGGTAAAATAAGCATGTAAAAAAACAGGATGACAGCTGAAAGGTTGGTGTACTTCATGATAGAAGGGAAACAAAAAAAATCTAACCCATAGACAATGTTAGAAAAGAATAAAGAAGTTTGAATGGCAAATTCGAACAAATAAAAAGAAAGAACTACACAAACAAATTGACAATAGACACAGTCACAAACTGAAAAAAATACAACAAAAGAGCCAAATCTGTACAAGAGGAAGAAAAGTTTGGCAAGAAAGATGGAGAGAGAGAGAGACAGATAGACAGAAGATGACAAACAATTACAGGCAAGGCGTGAAGCTATGATAGAAGAAACAAAGCACACTGGAAGAAATACTATATATTTTGAAGCCCTCTCTGGAAAGGGAAAAAGTTGACCACACCTACAAGACAACAGACAATAAGAAGATATAGGCTCGACTATATTGACAGAATAATTACAAAAAGATGTAAAAGAACAAGAAGACAGAAGGACTGGAAAATAAACTTGAAACATTTTGACTATAACTGGAGAGAAGTCATTAGGAGATAATCTCTCAGAGTTTTTGCACCACAATACATTTTATTTTAATGGTGGCTTTCCCATGCTCACACTTCATAGAAGTTTTTGTCCTAATCAAAGAAAACCTCAAAGCATCAGAGTTTGGAGATTATACAGTAGATATCTAGATATATTTAGATATTATATTAATGTACTGGTGCACTAGACCCAAATTTAGGAAATGTCAAAAAATACATTAAAAGACAAATGCAATAGGATCCATTACAGATGAGCAGTATGGTATTACTGCATAACACAGATGCTGTTAACAACATTGTATTTTGCATTAATGAAACAGAACAATATTCTCAAACTTTAATCCAAGTCAAGAGTGTGGAGAGCCAGAGTCTATCCTGAAAGCATCACATGCAAAGCAGGAGCCAGCTCTTGATGAAGGCTACTCAGTCAAATGGAGACCTATTTACAATTAACAGTTAACCTAAGAGGCATGTTGTTGTGGATGAAGGAGGAAAACCAAAGTACCTATAGGAAAACCATGTAGCAAAGGGGTCCCACTGAGCCACCGTCAACTATCTGTTCCCTCAAAATGAATATCAAGAAAACAACAGTGGTGTTACTTAGCAAACTTGTAACAAAGAGGAAAGAAAGGTTTATAAACACAGAAAAGAGGAAGCCCAATGACATGTCACCATGAAATAAAAGCATGGTAACAATGGATTAAAAGGCATTTTACAAAAAAGAAGGAGGCCTAGATAAAAATGATGACAAAGTCTCTTTTGTGGATTGTTGTGTCTTAAATGTAGTAAACCTTGCTGATCAGGAACAAAGTCATTATATTACTGGAGGCTGTTGAAAACGCTAGTAAGTTGAGGAATTCAGCAGAGTGTAACATTGTACTAGCAAGCAAGTACTGGAGACTTCTGGAGCGACAGAGTAATCGGCAATTCAGTCAGGATGAGAAAGAAAAACCAGATCTGACACATTGTGCACATTGATTCTCTTTATATAAACATGATGAAAGGAGTATGATGTTTCTACACTGGAAGGCAAAGGGTGATGATAATGGATTGGATGATACAGAACGGATGATATAAAGAACTGAAGGAAAGAGCAAAAAGAGTGAAACTTAGAGCCATTAAAGAGCAGTATATGCCAAAGGGCTGAGAAAGTAAACAAAAATAAGACAAGAATATGCATGAGACATTTGCGGCTGTGCCAAGAGGTCTTGCCCACTATTGTACTGACAGAAAAAGTAAAATATTTTTGGCAAATAGCAAAATATGAGAATGTAAAAGACATAATTTTTAGTTATACTGTAAACAAATTAGATCAACCATAAAAAGACAGATAACTAATAAAAAAAGGTATCACCAGTATTATAAAACTGAACTGCTGTGAATTTTTAAAGTCCTGAAGCAGGGGGTCAGAATTTAACCATTTTGAATGGCTGCTTTAAAGGAATATAATATTCTCAAACCTCCAAATCAGGGTCATGGAGGCCAAATCCCAGCCTGACAACATTGTTCAAAATGTCACATTTTCTTAACTTGGTGTGTCAGTGAAAGGAATGAATTTAGTTAATTTCTGTCATTTTATTCATACAGTAGTCATCCTATATTTGAGGGGCAATATATTCCAAGACATACCGCGGATGCCAGAAACCACAGATAGAAGCGAACCCTATATTTAAGTTGCGTTTGTATATATGCATACCTATGATAAAGTTTAATTGATAAAATACACACAATAAGACATTACCAGCATTAATTAATAATAAAATACATTGTACATTACTATACATACACTCTATCGAGAATGAACTCATCAGCACAATGAAAATAATATCAGAGGCAGAGGCAGGCCCCCACATTATGCTGGTGAAAACATTTGCTCAGAAGGGCACATAATGTGAAACTTATAAATCACTTATTTCTGGAATTTTATATTTATAGTTTTGCGCCATGGTAAACCATGGATAACTGAAACTGTTGAAACCGAATCCGTGGATAGAGAAGCTCTACTGTACTTTAGAAATGGTCGCAATACTGATTCAGTATAAATCAATTTTCTGCAAAATTACTCTGCAAACTGAATTTTAAAATTTCATTTTAAAATAAAAATACTGTTAAAGTTTGAAATTGTAGGGGTCATTTCTTTTAACTACAGCTCATTTTTTCAAGAGGTTGCAAAAGAGCATATAGGATAGTGATGTTGCCTCACAGCACAGCACAGCACAGCACAGTTCTAAGCTGATCTGCATGAAGTTTATCCGCTCTCCCTATGATTGAATTGAATTTCACCAGGTACCACAGTTTCTCCAAAAGACAAAAGGCATGATATTTGGGACTCTAAATTGACCTGATGTGGGCGATGTGTGATTTAATGAACTTTGGGTTGGTTACTCCTTTGAACCCAGTGTTGCTTGGAAAGTCAGCACTGGTTTCTGAATTTACCTTTTCATGAAATGGAGTAATCAACAACAGAAAGTAAGTGAATAAAATTACTTTCTCAAATTGTTAAACTTCCATCAACATTAGTAGATGTCTCCATCTAGTGAGATAAAACAGTACTGAACAAACAGTACTGAAGCAAAACAAATAAACATCCTGTACCATTGTCCAGTTCAATTAAGGGTCATAAGTGGTCACTGTTCATCATAGTAGCAGCGGACAAAAAGCAGTAAACAACCCAGGATAGATAGTCAGTCCACTGCAAAACCCATAGAAACAATGATAAACTCAGCAAATTCAGAATTGCCAATTAACCAAACACGGTCTTTGAAATGTGCAAGAATAACTCATGCACACTGGAAGAGACAATGCAAACTCTGCTCAGACAACACCTGGGTGCAAGAAACTTGAACCTTAAGGTAATACGTATTACTACTGTGTCTCTGTACCACAGGAAGTCATAAATATTTTCTATAAATGTAATCTGTAACAGGGTGAAAAATGTGACTCTGGAAAAAAGAGAGATGCACAATAGTTTGGCTGTTGAATCTTTGTTTTCTTTTTTTTTCTTTCTCAAGCTTGGAAGTTGGTATTGTTCTGTTCTTGAAACTAACATATTCGTTCATCTGTTTCAATAGCCTTTTCCAAAAACCTTCTATGAAATACAAGACGAGTACTGATGTCAGTGCAGTGCAATAAGCAAATGAGATGCACATATCTAGAGTCCTAGAAATTCACCTTAATGACAGGCCAAATATACATGTGGCTATGAGGACCACCAGGTGCTTATTCAGTCTTCCTGTGAACATTTTGTATTCAATGGAAATATCTATAGTGTAGTAGTTAGTATTACATACACTAATACAGCACATTTAGTTACTCAGTGATGTATATTCACGTGTGTCTTCTTAGGGTCCGTCAGTCATTCAGTGAGAATGAAACCTGCAGCAATCCTTCTTATCTTAAGAAACAACAAAACAATCAATTTGTCCATTCTCAAAACCTGCTTCAAGCAGATCTGGATCGTGGGGGCGGAGCTTATATTACAACCCCAATTCCAATGAAGTTGGGACGTTGTGTAAAACGTAAATAAAAACAGAATACAATGATTTGCAAATCCTTTTCAACTTATATTCAATTGAATACACTACAAAGACAAGATATCTGATGTTCAAACTGATAAACTTTATTGTTGTTTTGCAAATCTTCACTCATTTTGAATTTGATGCCTGCAACACGTTCCAAAAAAGCTGGGACAGGGGCAGCAGAAGACTGGGAAAGTTGAGGAATGTTCAAAAAACACCTGTTTTGAACATTCCACCAGTGAACAGTTTAATTGGAAACACAGGTGTTTGTCATGATTGGGTATAAAAGTTCCCAAACGCTTATTGAGTGCTGTTAAAAGGAAAGGTGATATAACACAGTGGTAAACATGCCCCTGTCCCAGCTTTTTTGGAACGTGTTCCAACATTCGATATCTTGTCTTTGTAGTGTATTCAATTGAATAAAGGTTGAAAAGGATTTGCAAAGCATTGTATTCTGTTTTTATTTACATTTTACACAACGTCCCAACTTCATTGGAATTGGGGTTGTAGAAACACTGGGTGAAATATAAGTTTGAAAATATAAAATATTTCTGTACACATATTTTTACAGATTATTGACGTTCTTGACATCCTGTGCAAAGATGACGTGACCTAGCTTTTCCTTATGTTGATTCCACTCATCTTGGTACCTAATTTTTTATTTTTATCTGCATAATCATACTGAATACTGGAAAAGCTGTCAAATGATCTCTCATTTCAAACTGGCACTAATGAATAAACATATAGTAGCATGTACTGTTTCTACTAGATTAGCATGTAAGGTTCCTTTTGGTATGTCAATTAAAATAAAAATAAGACACACTTACGCCATGCATTTGTAGAATAATCTTTCAATGTAAGTTTTATTTTCTTAACAAATGGTGCATGGTTATGGATGGACAGTGTCTGATGGAAATTGATAAAAATAACCCTTTACGGGTAGATGTACTATAGATGCAGATTAATTTTGAGAGAGGAACTTAGACTTACCAGTGAATATTTGTAGTCACCTGCTGGGGCCATGTGTCCACGAGACCAGCCACTCCTCATGTAGTCCTCATTTCTGGCTGTGAAGAGAGCAGGAATGCTAGGATCGGGTCTGAACTTGCAGTCCTTCCGATTTGCACTCCCTGTCAAGCAAGTCACGAAAATTTACTACACTTTTTTTATTAGGCAAGTCAGACAGTGAGTTTGAAAATATATTACATAATTTACAAAATAAACCACAAGTGTGGTTTTTATGATTCAATAAAAAATAGGAAAAAAATACATGTCAAACAAATCTATCAGTGTGTATGTCTGTACAAAAACTGCAACCCACTTGATGCTTTTTTGATGCTGTTTCAGAAGTTTGAAGATCACCTATGTAGTAGAAGATTGTTACAGCCATGAATAAACAGTGATGACAGCCTCACTTATTAATTTTTTCCAATTACTTTTGTCCTATTGGTACACTTGTCATGGGCTAATGTACATATTATATTACATAATATACACCAGGAGAATCAAATTCAGTAGTTGGAGAGCCGTGGTGGCTGCAGGTCTTTGCTTCAGCTAGCTTCTTAACAAGAAGTGATTTCTTACCGTAAATGAAACATGTTATTTAACTAGGTGCCCACATTCTGTCAGATCAGACTTTTATAATATTTGCTATGATTTTTTAATACTGAGAATGTCATTAAAATACTTTGAGGACTGAAGCAAATTAGTTTCTTCCAGTCTTTCTCTATGTTATTCAATTATTCAAATATTTCATTGTGGTTGATAACTTATAATAATCATACACATACGCAAATTCCCCAAATGTGCTGTTTGGAAGATTATTTCTTTCTCATCTAAATCTTATTATTATAGATAGAAGCTGATTAAGAAAAAAAGAAGCAATTATATCCTAGGAATTTAACTGTTCTATAAGGACAGTTAAACTCATTATACTTAGATAATGAATGCACTAAACTTAAGCAAAATAAATGAACCAAATATTATATGTGGTTAGCAGCAATAAATGACTTGTAATTAAGAACAATGCACATCCTCTCTGTGACACACTGACAGAGTGTACAGTACAGTACAGTACAGGGGCTCCTTCACACACATAGCAATACGCCTGCATAATGTCTCATTGTGACTGCAACTGCCAAGTTAGAAGTTTTCTTTACTTTTAATGTTCTTTCTTTTAGTCATTCTGGTTAATTGAGAGGGATTTGTTGTTTGCTACAGTATAATAATACTTTTTATTCAGATCCTGTCTATCTATCTGTGTATCTGAAAGTTATCACTGTAAAAGGTATCACAGCTGGTGACCAACTTATACTGAATTGGGTGAAACCCTGGATGGGATGCCAATATTAACCTGTCCTGGCAAGCATGCCAAGTGAATGAAATTGGCAGATGCTTAATACAATGTTTTGCTTCCCTCAACACAGCAGATGTGTGCACCAAAATACTGCTGCATGTCATATTCAGGCCCAAGTGGATACTCAGAGGGAAACATCTGGCAAAAATAATTGAGTTTTTCAGGGACAAGACCAGCCCTGGAAGTCTCTCTCAAGTTAAACAAGAATTGGTTTGTGGACTTACAGGACTTAAATGGACCTCCTTGCCCCAAGATCAGATGACATTGGTGCTGGGCAAGAAGTATAGGCAACAGCTTGATTGGTAGGAAGAAAGAGAGGCCAGGTAGGTAAAGTTGCCAGTGAGATTTGAGAGAGGTAAAGAAGTATGTGGCATTGTGAATGTTGTTGTCAGTGTGGGTAAGGCAACTTTTGAATAGTTAGGACCATTATTTGCATTCACTAATCCTGAGATGCACAGGACAACTTTATTTTATTATTGTTTGTAGTAACTCCTTCAGTTTTTACCTGCCCCTTTATGTATTTATTTTTTAGTGAACAAATTATACTGCTTTGATTGTGTGAGCCTCAGATTCTTGGTTCAAGGTTTGTTCCTTGTAAACATACTGTATATACAACCACACTTGTACAGATTACTGTAGGTGGCCATCTTGTTAAGTATATTTTCTTAGTAATGACTTGATCCATTATATACTCTTAGCTGCCGAATGTACAGCACAGAAATGTGGGACTTTATTGTGTCCCATAGTTATTGCATTGTATGTAATATTAACCACTCATGAATGGACACTTTTTTGTGAATGATGCAATAAACCCAAAAGTAATAATGTTATTATTACATACCAAGGGTGTCTTCCTTCAAATAAATCACAGGTTTCCATGTTGTTTGCTCTCTTTCATTATATGCAGTCTGCACTGTTTTATTTAGCTGATACTGGTGTGAAACAAAGCTTTTTATTCAAAAAAAGATTTGTTTTTGAAAATTTGAAGTGTTACTACTCTTTGGTCACTTGAAGTTCTTTTTTAACCTAAGGAAAATAAAAGCCACTCTTTTTGTGGTACATAATACTGGTGCAAATATTCCAAAAACCCCTTCGGGCATTAGGGGTTAAACAGCATGGCCAGATCAAAGTTACTTATAACATTCCATCTATCCATCCAATTTTTAAACCTGCCTAATACAATTTTAGGATAGGGCAAAATAGAAACTTATCCAAGACATAACAAAAGGCCAATGCCAGGCATACAACCACACTTATTCATATGGAGGGGTGGGGGGGTTTGGACTGATCACTCAAAAGTAACCACTTAGCACTCATGTCTTTGCGATGAAAACCACAGTACCCTGGGAAAGGCAGATGCCAACATGACAAGAACAGGCTGGGGTTCCAAGGAAGGACTATGGAGCTTAAAAATGTCAACGCTAAATACTGACCCATTGTGCCTATGCGCAACTTCCAAACTAATCTTTATTTGGCAGAGAGCTATATCAATGTCTATTGCACCACCAATAAAATATGTCAACCCAATTTGTCTTTGTAATTTGTAATGCTCTTTTAATCTTGATCTGTTTGACAGCTATAGCAATACTACTAGTGGTGAAGTTGACCATAATGTTTCAACTCATATCACAGCAGACCAGCAGATGGGCCCTCTGGAGAAAATTTAGACAGAAGGTGAGATAATGTGTCTTTTAGTACAAGGTATACTGACATCCTTCACCTAACATTCTTCATTATTGCACCAGGCACATATTGGTTAATTTTTGCTGCCATCCACTGACATGGTGGACACACCATGGCCAAATATGTGCAAAGCAAAACTGTACAGTACAATTGATTTCTACACCATTAACCTGACTGGCACAGGGTTACATAAGGGTGGCCGATGAATCAGCAACCTTGTACTTTATAGCTTAATGCATAAGTCATTAGGTTACATTACCTGCACTGCAATATGACAATTTATTTCACTCTTCATTTGTGGTACAGAACAACCTTTAGCAGTAAATACAGTTTATAATGCAGCTGAGAAGCCAAGACTATTCTTATATTGCTTCGCAGTTATCATGCAGGTGGGCATACTTCCTTAAGCCCCAGACTTCTGTAGTCATGGAAACTTAATGCCACAATAATTGCAGATTAATAATAAAAAAAAAAGAGTCAGTGGTTTACTCTCTGCTAAGCAATTTAAAAGAAACATTCTCATCTTCTGGCATTTATATCAAGGACCATTTACCAAAACGTATGCTTGAACTTTGACAGCACATGCAGTTCTACTTATTCTCTATCTACAAATCCCCCATGACTCTGCAATAGTTTTATCCTCTAAAGCTTTAAGATCTTCATTATCCTAAGGCAGAAGAGTGGTGTGGTGGATAGCACTGTTTCTTCACAGCTCCAGCATCACGGTTTCAAATCCCAAACTATTCACTGTCTACGTGGATCTTGCATTCTCATTCTGGGTACTCATTTCCTCCCACATCTCAAGCATGTACATGTTTGGTCACCTGGCAATATGGGTGTGTGACAGACAGATGTCTGCAAAAGGTAGGTTCTCCCTGGGATATGCACTGATCTCACCACTGAGCCCTTATTGGAATAAACAGTTCCAGGAAATAAATGAATAAAAATACAGTATTATTATAGACTAATCAGCCTGATTGCCAATTCTGTAACTGCTCAAGCTCAGGTTCAAGTTTACTGTCCTATGTGCAGAGTACAATAAGTTTTTTATTGCAGGTCTCACACAGACTACAGAGAGTAGTATTATATTAAAAACAGCAGACAATGAGTACAACACCAAAAATTAAATGCAACATCAAACAATATATTTAAGAACACATATCCGGAACGCTCATGTAGTTGTTAGTACGAGCAGCTGTTCAGTCCTCTTATGACCAAAGGATAAAAACTGTTCCTGAGTGCCAATGGCCCTATACTACTTGCCAGAACGGAAGAGAGAGAAAAGTGAGTAACTGTGAGGAATGTCCAAGGTCTTTAATAGTACAGCTTGCCTTTCTAAGCTATTTTATGTTATACATGTCTTAAACAGAAGGATGCTGTGTGCCAATAATATTCTGTACCGGTGTCATCACCCTCTATATTGCTTTGTGGTCCTCAGCTGACCAGGAGCGGTGCCAGGATGTTAAACAGTCAGTGAGGATGAACTCCATAGTGCACATTTCTTTGATAGTTAAGACTCTTAAACAAAAGGTTACATGAGTGAAGAAGCACTAGTAGTTGTGGAATTGTAAAGATGGTGACCTTCACACATTTTATTACACTGGAAAACATCCCAGTTCTCAATTAACTGAACATCTCCTTTTACAGGAAAGGAGAAAAGTACAGACCTGGTGTGAACTTCAAAGACATCTTTAGCGGGGTACCAATAATACAAGTGGTGTTCAATAAAAACAAGAAAGTGTCCTGTAAACTACAAAAACTATACAAATAATCATACACTAGGGAGGAAAGCAGAGTGCTAAAACTGACTCTTACCCAACAGCTTCTCATTGTTGAGGTGTTCAATGACCCATTTTGGTGTCCTCTTGGCCTGGTCATACGATAACACATGGTTGGTATAATATCGGATTTCTGCACCTGTCATTGGCAGCCCATACTTCTCCAGTACACTCTCATCTGGGGATTGTGAAACAAACAAGGGTTTATGTGAGTAAACGTGGTTTCTACTTGAATCACTGCATGACTAACACAGTTCACATTTCATCTTCTTTCATCCAGCAATGCTCATAATTAAAAAATCTCCCACCCAATATCCCCATTTTTTTTCTTGTGTGTTCTTTACCATCACTCAGATAAACCCAACACATTTTATTATTATTATTATTTAGCATAAATTCACTCCTCCATTTTGCTCAGTTTTGTTGGCTTACCAACAAATCATTCTGGCTTAAAGCAGTAGGATTCTACTTCAAAAATGTTTATAGGGAAAATTAAACTTTGAAAAATATGACTTCATTGTGCCTGTTTGCCAGAAAGACAACACATTCAGTTTTTAAATCTGTTGATTTTACATTTGATAATTTGCTTATTCTCAAAATGGCCTAAAATGTGCTAAAACCTAAAATTAACTGGTTTATTGCCATGCATATCAAATGTGGAAATTATAGTTCCAAAAAAGACCAGAGACTCTTACCATATTGGAATCTACACATGGCTACATTACCACTTATAAATTTTCAAAACATAACCAAACAAAAATTCCTATATTTTCATTTTCCATTAAAAATGAAATCACCTTCCATTTGGCCATTTTTCTACTGCAACTATGGGATCATTTTGGGACAGCCTACCTTGAAAGCATTGAGGTCAAAGCTGGAATCAGGCAGGACACATACATTCAGTTTAGAGCACAAGTGAAATTAACACTCGTATCATCTGGGTGTGTGTAAAAGAGTACAGTCACCTTATTAATCTAAGAGTTTTTATAGAAATCACTCAGGTCACTAATGGAAGGATTTTGTTTTTAAATTCTTTACAAAATGCCTTGTAAATGCATACGAGGGGGTACCCAAAAGACATGAGACTGGCCTCCGAAGCTCTGAGAGAGTTTTCAAATGGTTTTTGTGCTTCAAAAATGGAAATTTAAGCACTGAGGATCAACCCCGTTCTGAATGCCCTTCAAGCAGCCAGAATGAAGAAAACATTGCAAAAATCCACAAAAAAATACATGAAGACTGTCGTTACACAATTGACAAGTTGTCAGAAGCTACAGGAGTAACATGGAGCTCAGCTCAGCGCATTTTGACTGAAGACCTGGGCATGAGGCGTGTTTCGGCCAAATTTGTCCCCCGTCTGCTAACAGATGACCAGCAGAACAATCGACTCAATGTGTGCAAAGACTTGAAAATGGAGCTTGAAAGTAACCCAGACTTCTTGTCCAGGGTCATAACAGGTGACGAGAGTTGGTGTTACAGGTATGACCCTGAAACGAAACAAGCATCGAGCCAGTGGAAGAATCTTGACAGGTGAGATTGAATGTGAAAACGATGCTGATTTGTTTCTTTGACATTAGAGGCATTGTGCACAAGGAATTCGTTCCAAGGGGTCAGACGGTCAACCAAGAGTACTATCTGGGGGTCTTAAGACGGCTGAGTGAGAGAGTGTGGAGGACAAGGCTGGAACCGTGGCAGTCGGTCGAATGCACAGCATTGCAAAATTCGCCAATTTGCATTTGCCAATCAGGGAATGACACTCATGCCCCATCCCCCTTACTCACCGGACTTGGCCCCCTGTGACTTTTTCTTGTTCCCCAGAATGAAAAGGGACTTGAAAGGATGCCAGTTTAACAGTGTGGAGGACATGATCGCTGCTTCAACGACAGCGGTAAATAGCATCCCAGTTGTGGACTTCCAAAAATATTTTGATCAGTGGAAAAGGAGACTGGACAAGTGTGTGTCTTCCAATTGGTTGAGTACTTTGAAGGAGACTAGCAATTTTTTTTTTAATATTTAAATAAAATGATTGCTTTTGAAAAACTCTCATTTTTTTGCCCCCCTCCCCCCCATATACCCACATCTTATGTATGAATCTGCCCTGTCACATTCAAAAATAGAAAATTAGCATAAATGAATACACTGTCCACTAAGAATAGGCACCCCAGCCATTTGTTCAGTAGACAGATGGAAAGACTGACTCTGTGATGTCTGATAACAACATTCATGTAGCTGGAGATGATTTGGTATAGCAAATAATAAGAAACAATATGGATCTCATTCAAGGAGACATTCTGCCGTTGAGGGGCATTATTATGCTAATATATTTGTGGGCACACTTCAACATTAAACACATGAACAGAGCACAGGCTTCAGGCACCCATGATTCTGCAACTAGATAAATGTGCTCAGGACGAAGATGGACAAAGAAACACAATGCCATAGTATCACATCTTTGTGTAGTGAGACTCAGGGCCAGGAAGGGCTGCCACTTCATGCAGGGTTGGCTCTTGTGTGGCACCTAGTCCCTTATTCCCCATGGCCTTGAGCTGCATTAAGTGGGTTTAATAATGGAGAAATTAAAACACACTTCAATGTAATCTCTGTAATGCTAAGGGCTTGACAGATGTGTGCAGGTAGACAGAAAGGAAAAAAATACACATTTTCCCAACCAAAGTACCAATTTGTTTTTGGTTTGGTGATAGGATCAAAAATATGCTATTGGATTATGTTCAGATTCTGATTCTGCAATTTTCAAAATACCAATATTATTTCAGCATGGTGTCTGTGGAAAACATAAATTATGTTCAACTTTGTAAGTTACAATTTTCTTTGGAAAATTACATTTTTTTGCATTATGTACAGTTCCTGGATGACTACTGACATACTAGCAAATACAGAATATTTTAGAACAAGTGGTTTCCAAGCTATACACCCTGAACGCTGAGACACATGTACAATGTGAAGGTCTACATGACAGTAGTGAGGCCAGCAATGTTAAAAGCGTTGCAGATGGTGGCACTGACCAGAAAGCAGGAGACAGAGCTGGAGGTGGCAGAGTTAAAGGTGCTAAGATTTGCACTGGGTGTGATGAGGATGTGCAGGATTAGAAGCGAGTACATTAGAGGGTCAGCTCAAGTTGGACGATTTGGAGACAAAGTCAGAGAGGTGAGATTGTGGTGGTTTGGACATGTGCAGAGGAGAGATGCTGAGTATATTGGGAAAAGGATGTTAAGGATAGAGCTGCCAGGCAAGAGGAAAAGAGGAAGGTCTAAGAGAAGGTTTATGGATGTGGTGAGAGAGGACATGCAGGTGATGGGTGTAACAGAACAAGATGCAGAGGACAGAAAGATATGGAAGAAGATGATCCGCTGTGGCGACCTCTAACGGGAGCAGCCAAAAGAAGAAGAATGATCTTCACATCCTGCAAAAGTAATCAGCCCTATCACCAACAATAACTACTGTAGAAATTGTTTAATTTAACCGGAATATTTGCAGTCTGGTCCATTTAGTCATGGGATCAGGGATATTGATTCGCAAAATGTTTCTACAAGTAGTTTTTTTAGATACATACTTTATTTAAATATACATATATACACATTGTGGTACACGGAAGTACAAACATAAACTTAAAAAAAAAATTATAACTGAAACTTATAAGATAACTGGCAGCTTGTTTGCCCTGCCAGAGAATATACTTGATGATGATGAAAAACAAATGAACACACACAAACAGACAACAGACCTGTAAAGGTTGAAGTAGACAGAGGGATTATGGCAGCCCTATTATCAGCTTATCTATGGAGCTCATTTACTTCATTTAACCCAAAGTGTTAATTTTCAAATTAAATATTATTTAATTTACTCATATGATTCACTTGATTTCCTGCGGTATCACTATGGAGAAACTTACACCAAAGAACTGGACATACCCTTCAAAATTAATTTTTTCCTTTCACATGGAGGAATAAATGGGTACTGCAAAAAGTAACATTACACATGTAGGATGTAAATAATGAAGCATGCAAGCAAAACAATACTGGGAATAAGGCAGGAACAGGGCATCAGTCCATCGTAAGGTGAAAACACACACCTAGGGGCCAATTCAGCATTGCCAATCCACCTAACTTGCATGTCTTTGGATCCAGAATAAACCGATGCAGAGAACATGCAAAGTCTACACAGGGAGGACATAGGGCATGAACTCTGGTCTCCTTGCAGCAAGACAGCAGGACTACCACTGCACCATCCTAGTATGATCGATACTAGGAAGATCGAATGTGGCAAACAGAGAAATTGGGGAAGACATCTTGGAAGAAGTGGACAACTTCAAATATTTGGGAAGTGTGCGGTCAAGGAATGGAAGAGGTGAAAAAGAAATTAACATATGTAAAGCAATGGGAAGAGCAGCCTTTAATGCAAAGTGAAATTGCTAAGAAATAGACTGGCTAGAACACTGAAGAAAAGCATAATAAAAACTGTAATCTGGATAGTTGCATAATATGAAACATAGACATGGACAATGACATAATGGGAATATAAATAGATTAAAAATATTTGTGCTGTGGTTATGGAGAAGAATGGATAAATAATCTAATGAAAAACTGCCTAGAACCGATGAAGAATGGGGCATGCCAGAAACAGAGACCCCGGCAACAAAACAGGATGGGAGATGCAGTAGGAGGAAAGAGATTGTTGAAAGTAGTGCTAGAGGGTAAAACTGGAAGGGGAAAAATAAAGAGGAAGGCCAAGGCAGGACATGTTCTATTATCTTAAAAATGATAAACCATACCAAGAAATGGAGAGTGTGAGACAGAAAACAACGGAGCAACTAGCGGCCAACAGACCTGCCCTTCGCCAATTAACTGAAGTAGCCAGCATATAGTAACGCCCAGTTTGAATATGTAACAAATATATTTGCATAAAGAAACGCCCCATCCGCGGCCGCTATTCGTATCACGTGCCGCCACGCTTTTAAGTTGCATTACAAAACGCCTTTTTTGTCCCGCCTCACTAACTCAAAATTAGCATAACGCAGCGGCCCTTTTCGTACCATTTTAATGACATCCTCGCCCAATACGGATGTTGCTTGCCTCCCTACGTTGCTTAGTTTTCCTTATTTATGATGTTCAGGGTGACTTTGTGAACTTGAAACGCTTGATCCAATTTGGTATTCAAATCTGAAGCCATGGCTCAAACACCGGGCCTGTAATAACGAACGTGCTCGTCTTTACGTGGAGTTCACGGTCACCAAGCGAATTGCAGGCCTCGCTTTTTCGGATCGACGGTTAAATGCCCCCTTAGGGTTGGCATGGCAGGCGCTACACGAAGGGGTCTGGGGAGAAAAAGAACTAATTAAAGGACTACTTATGCCGCTTGCTACGTTTATCGATGTGAGCGGATGTCATTTTATTAAAACTTGTTATGCGCGGCAGATAACAGAGAAAGCCGAGTAAACCACACAAACGAAATAAGAACGCTAAGAGACTTAAACGAAACGCACGTGCACTGAAATGCCATTTAGCAACAAGTAACTTTAAAAGGCGCCCGCCTGTCCTCACCATCTACGGGCTGCTGCTTCGGGCTTGGCCGCGTCACGGCGTAACAGCACGCAGCGCCCAGTGCCGTCCCGCATACCAGGCCTCCTAGGAAGCGGCCGGAACCAACAAGTTTACGAAGCCGTGCCAACATGCCCTGCGTTCCGCTGGTCCTTCGCCGAGCCTCGCTCGCAACAGCCTACCCTTTCGGTTTTCCCGGCAAAGACAACGAAAACTCGCTGAACCAGATACATAAGTCTAGGCTGACACCTAGTGGCGAGTGGTCTGCACTGCTCGCAAAACTTGAATATGATCTTGGATTTGTTTTAGGAACACGGCACTTAATAGGGGGACTATTGAATAAATGGCCCATGGGCCAGATTTGGCCCGCGAGATTGTTATTGTTTTTGCAAACTATTTAAAAAATAGAAAACAAATTTTGAAATTTAATGGTACAAGCTTACAAAATGTAATAATTATTCTTACTTGTCCCATCCTATCTGGGCTAATAGACAGTTTTAACTTCCTCATCTTCTTTTCCCACGGATTGATGTGCTTGATTAGTCGTCTCTAATCAATAGGCTTGGTTCTGCACCTCCTCGCCAGTCAAGGCCTTTTCCTTCAGATCTTTTTACTTTATCCATCCATCTTTGCTTTTACCTCCTTCTCTTTCTCTTCCCCTTGTACGTCCATTCACTTCATTCTTTTGCCCACATATTTATTGTCCCTCCTTATCACAATTCCATGCCGCTTCAACATACTTTTCAGTACTTTCTTAGATATCTCTCCTACTTTTGTTGTACGTCCCTCTCATTTCTTGTAACTCCACACATTCATCTTAACATTCTCATTTCTGCCGTATCCAACTTCTTCTCTTGTGCTCCCTTAACTGCTGGTGTCACAGCTCCATACATTATTACTGTTCTTAAAAACCTTACATTTACCTTAATTCTTCAATCACACAATACTCCTGATTCTTTCTTTCATTTGTTCCACCCACACTGCACTCAATGGGTTATCTCTGCATCTAATTTTCCAACTCGGGCTACTGCTGATCTTAGATATTTAAATTTATCAATGGCTAACTTCTGAATCCTGATCATCATCAAACCTCAGATATTCAGTCTTCCAAAGCCCTTCTCCATTCATCCAATTTCCTCTGCTCTTCCTCTTTTCTGGTGCTACGCAACACAATGTCATTAGCAAAAAGTAAGCGCCAGGGGGATTGGTCTTTTATCCCATGACTCAGCACATCCATAACCAGATCAAAGAGGTAAGGACTTCATGAAGATCCCTGATGTAGACCTCCTCTAACTCAGATCTGCTCTATTACCCCAACGCTGCTTTTAACCCGATACTCAAAAGATAACAAAGCACTGAAGCTGATGAAGCTGCCACAAATTATTCCGCTCCTCTGTCTCCATCACATGCTCTCTACAGTTTATTTAACTACACTGCCTCACTGCCAATGTGTTGCTTTCTATATTAAAACAGAAAATATGGGCAATTTAATAATGAGAGAACAGACAGGTTCTTGTTTGTTACAGTTAGAGTGAAGCTGTGTGTTTACTATGAAATGAGCATTGATGTGTGTTGAAGAAATCTTAACTTTCAGAGGTATTTCAAGACATCTCTCTAACTTCGACACCAAGTTACTTATGAGGCTTTTATACATGCCGTCAGCAACTTTAGAGGCTAGCCAGGAGATATTGCCTTCTTCCATGTTTTTCCATGTGAACCCTTAATACCATGAGGACTGATTGAGATCATTTATGTTAGGTAGAATGCCTAGAGGGGGCTGGGTGGTCGCGTGGCCTCGGAACCCCTGCAGATTTTGTTTTTTTCTCCAGTCGTCTTAAGTTTTTTTTTTTTTTCTGTCCTCCCTGGTCATCGGACCTTACTTTTATTCTATGTTAGTGTTCCCTAATTCTCTTTTCTTATTTATTTCGTCTTTTTTTCTCTTTCTTCATTATGTAAAGCACTTTGAGCTACATCATTTGTATGAAAATGTGCTATATAAATAAATGTTGTTGTTCAAGGAGGTGTGCACCATGTTCAGCTTGAAAAGTTGAGAAATATTTTAACACAACTTCAGTGTGGCATAGCCATCTTCTGGAATCTTGTCCTTTGTATTGTTGGTAGGACCATCTCTTTTCAGTAATGGGCTGGTCAGGGCATTAGGATGCTTGATGATATGGGAGTGCCCACCATAGGTTGGGGATGGGGCATTGCCTCAAGCAGAATAGGTTACCATATATACTCACGTATAAGTTTGGTCTTGAAACCAGAAAAATTGATCATAAAATCAGACCCCGACTTATACGCCCATTCAAAAATATGACACTTCAATTATTTTTATTTTTACATCTTCTTGCTTCCTCCAATCTCGCATCAGTTTCTCAGACGCATCAAATTTTGTTGCAGCAGCGGAGTTACCAATTTCTTTCACCACTTCAACGACGTTTAATTTAAAACCAGCTTCATCCTTTCTTCTGATGGAACGCTCCATCATAGATAAGGGATGCTCTTACGATTAAGGTGTATGAGGGTGTGAGATACAAAAGACACAAAACAGTGCAAACGTCACTTTGGAATAGTTCGGGTATTATCGTGTGGTCACATAGGCACAATACATAGAAAAGAAAAAAAAAGGCAGTGTGCTCTCTCAGCACACTCTCAGGTTACTCTGTCAGGTGGGCATTAGCATATCATACTCTCTTGGACCAATAGTGTGAGTTTTCAGCATTCGACTTATACGACTGACATTATAAAATTCCAGAAATTACTCGGTAAAATCAAGTCCCGACTTATTCGTGGGAGAACTTAAACGTGAGTTACGATAAGTAACTCGGGATCTTGTAAACAAGAGGGGGAAGAAAGCAATGGAAGGTCGTCGGGTGGATCAGAGTGGTGTCTGCAGTCATCTTAACATTGTACCAGTCAGTCGTGGTGAAGGGGGAGCTGGGCTGAAAGACAAAGCTTTTGATTTACTAGTCGAACTCCGTTCCTTCCCTCACCTATGGTCATGAGCTGGGGGTAGTGACTGAAAGAACTCGATTGCTGATACTGTCAGCAGAAATGAGCGTCTTTCACAGGGTGTCTAGACCCAGCCTCAGAGATAGGGTGAGAAGCTCAGACATTTCGAAAGGAGCCAGTTCAGGTGGTTCTGGTCCTGGATGCCTCTCTGAGGATGTGTTTCGGGCAAGTCCAACCAGAATATCTCTCGGCTAACCTGGGAACACTTCTGTATCCCCCTAAAGGCGATGGAGGAGGTGATAGGGAAAAGGAATGTCTGTGCATCTTAGTTTAGACTGCTGCCTCCATAACATGGATCAGATAAGTGCCAGAAAATGGATAGATGGATGATGCTTTTACTTTATATTTATCTCTTTAGCTGATGCTTTTAACCGAAGCAACTTACAAAATATGTCAACATAATCCAGAAAGCATTAGTCAGTGGGACTGTTTCGGAACAAGTGTTACAGGACAAGGATACAGAAATGATCATCACAAGTGGAGAGCTCAGAGCAAAATACAAGCCAGGTGCAGTTCAAAGATTTATAAAACCTAACAGCTAATATTAGTTAGACATAAATTTACCACACAAGAGAGTCTTGAAACAATTCTTAAACACATCGAGGGAGACAGAAGTTGGAATGGCAGTGGGCAGCTCCTCTCACCATCTAGGAGCTACGTATTAAAGACTTTTGACTGACGCAAAGGTGGCATTACTAGAAACCATTCAGCAGCAGACTTGAGTGCTCAAGAAGGACCATAGGACCCCAGAAAAGTCTCCATATACAGTGCATCCGGAAAGTATTCACAGCACATCACTTTTTCCACATTTTGTTATGTTACAGCCTTATTCCAAAATTAATTTAAATTCATTTTTTTTCCTCAGACTTCTACACACAACAAGCCATAATGACAACGTGAAAAAAGTTTACTTGAGGTTTTTGCAAATTTATTAAAAATAAAAAAATTGAGAAAGCACATGTACATAAGTATTCACAGCCTTTGCCATGAAGCTCAAAATTGATCTCAGCTGCATCCCATTTCCCCTGATCATCCTTGAGATGTTTCTGCAGCTTAATTGGAGTCCACCTGTGGTAAATTCAGTTGATTGGACATGATTTGGAAAGGCACACACCTGTCTATATAAGGTTCCACAGCTGACAGTTCATGTCAAAGCACAAACCAAGCATGAAGTCAAAGGAATTGTCTGTAGACCTCCGAGACAGGATTGTCTCGAGGCACAAATCTGGGGAAGGTTACAGAAAATATTTCTGCTGCTTTGAAGGTCCCAATGAGCACAGTGGCCTCCATCATCCGTAAGTGGAAGAAGTTCGAAACTACCAAGACTCTTCCTAGAGCTGGCCGGCCATCTAAACTGAACGATTGGGGGAGAAGGGCCTTAGTCAGGGAGGTGACCAAGAACCCAATGGTCACTCTGTCAGAGCTCCAGAGATCCTCTGTGGAGAGAGGAGAACCTTCCAGAAGGACAACCATCTCTGCAGCAATCCACCAATCAGGCCTGTATGGTAGAGTGGCCAGATGGAAGCCACTCCTTAGTAAAAGGCACATGGCAGCCCACCTGGAGTTTGCCAAAAGGCACCTGAAGGACTCTCAGACCATGAGATCCAAAATTCTCTGGTCTGATGAGACAAAGATTGAACTCTTTGGTGTGAATGCCAGGCGTCACGTTTGGAGGAAACCAGGCACCGCTCATCACCAGGCCAATACCATCCCTACAGTGAAGCATGGTGGTGGCAGCATCATGCTGTGGGGATGTTTTTCAGTGGCAGGAACTGGGAGACTAGTCAGGATAAAGGGAAAGATGACTGCAGCAATGTACAGAGACATCCTGAATGAAAACCTGCTCTGGAGCGCTCTTGACCTCAGACTGGGGCGACAGTTCATCTTTCAGCAGGACAACGACCCTAAGCACACTGCCAAGATATCAAAGGAGCGGCTTCAGGACAACTCTTTGAATGTCCTTGAGTGGCCCAGCCAGAGACCAGACTTGAATCCGATTGAACATCTCTGGAGAGATCCTAAAATGGCTGTGCACCGACGCTTCCCATCCAACCTGATGGAGCTTGAGAGGTGCTGCAAAGAGGAATGGGCGAAACTGGCCAAGGATAGGTGTGCCAAGCTTGTGGCATCATATATAAAAAGACTTGAGGCTGTAACTGCTGCCAAAGGTGCATGGACAAAGTATTGAGCAAAGGCTGTGAATACTTATGTACATGTGATTTCTCAGTTTTTTTTATTTTTAATAAATTTGCAAAAACCTCAAGTAAACTTTTTTCACGTTGTCATTATGGGGTGTTGTGTGTAGAATTCTGATGAGAAAAAACGAATTTAATCCATTTTGGAATAAGGCTGTAACATAACAAAATGTGGAAAAAGTGATGCGCTGTGAATACTTTCCGGATGCACTGTATATTGGTGCTGACCCAATGACTACACTATAAGCAAGCATCAAGAATTTGAACTTAATACGCTGTATTTTGAGTCATCTGCAGTGGCTTGGTGACACATGTCGGAACTCCTGCCAGCAGAGAGTCACAGTAGTCCAGACATTACAAGACCAAAGCCTGGGCCAGGAGTTGTGTTGCATACTCTGTCGGATACAGTCTGATCTGCTGGTGTTTTATAGTGTGAATCTGCAAGGCCGAGAGACTGTAGCAACATGATCCCTTAATTACAGTTGGTCTTCGATCAGCACCCAAAGGTTGGTGGGTGTTAGTAATAATGAGCCAAGTTGAATAGCGATGGAGTGCTAAATAGATGGATGATGCGGGATAATAAGAAGGCCTGTTTTTGGCAGGTTCAGCTGGAGTTGGTGTTCCCTCAGCTAGGTTACAATATTCAGTGAGACATGCAGAGATTTTTGCTGACACCATGGGGTCCACCGGAGGGAACAGAAGGTATAGATGTGTATCATCACTGTAGCACTGATCGGAGAACCCATGGGACTGGATGACAGGGCCTAGTGAGGAGGTGTATAGAGAGAAGGCAGCCCATCACTGTACCTATGGGGAAACCCCTGTGTGTGCCTGGTGCACCCTTGACATCTTTGCACGCCAGGATACATAGTAGGATCTTCCCAAGATGTACGACTCAAACCACGTGAGGTCAGTCTCAGTGAAGTAAGGTCAGAGAGGGTGGTAAGGAGGATCTGGTGGTTGACCATGTCAAAGACAGAGGAGAGATCTAGGAGGATGAGCACAGATTACATGTTGCTAGCTCTAGCCTCTTGTACTGTGTTGTTAACAGTAAATAGAGCCGTTTTGGTGAAATGGCCCTTCTTGAATTGTGAACGATTAGGACCACGCAGTCTATTCTGTAGAAAAAAAAAGGAAGGAACTTGGTTACAGTCAGCACATTCCAGTATTCTGGACAGAAAGGAGAGGAGAGACACTAGTCTGTAATTCCTTGCTTCAGATGGGCCAAGAGTGGGCTTCTTGAGAAAAGGGGTTATTAGGGCCTGATGGAACAATGCAGGAAAAGTGCCTGTGCTTAGGGAGGTGTTGACAATATTTGTAACTGCAGAAAGAAGTGAGGGGGATGAGGGTCAAGTGGACAGGTCATGGGGTGACATCACGAGATTAGAAACATCAGTGATGGAAAGAGGAGAAGGTTGTGGTGTGTTCAGGAAGGAGCAGATGGCCAAATGGGGTGATGGGAATTCATTGCTGATGACGGCCACCTTTTCCAAAAAAAAAAAAATAAAAAAAAAATTTGCAAGGTCATCAACAGTCAAGGGGGCTGATGGTAGAGGGTTGAGGAGAAAGGTGAACAAGCCATAAGTAGCAGAAATGTTGCTAATCCTGTTTTGAAAGAACTTGGAATAATCCAGCTCCTCAGGTGCAGGTTTTCTGTTCGTCCTCCTTTTTCTATCTTTAAATCAGTCCTTAACACAAACGGGGTTCCAGTATCCCCTGCACTCCCTTCTCACCCTCTTCATCCATTTTCTTGCTCCCAACGTTAGGCCAGTATCATCCCTATAGGCAAGTCGTCTTTCTCCTCCTTCCATCTTGTGGAATTCTATCCTTAATAATATCTCTGCATCCTCAAACAACCCCATTTCTCAGCATACGCAATTTCAATTTGTATATCGCCTGTACCTGACCCCTCATAAACTTCATGCTATACATTTGGCTGCTGATCCCATTTGTCACTTGTGTCCTCTACATTTCTCTGCCCCTTTTCTCCATATGTTTAGGCACTGCCCTCTAGTTTCTGCTTTATGGACGAATGTTTCCAATTGCCTATCCAATATTTTTTTTGTTAAAAATTTCCCTCTTGCCCCATAGAGTTCTCTTCCTGGCCTTCTGTTCAGCTGAGGTTTTCCTGTCCGGTTGCCATCTCTCCTAAACTCATCTCAGCCCCTCGCTGGAACTCTCCTGACTCACTCGCTGTTAACTTTGGGAAATCCTCTTCCTTTAATCTCACCATACTTGAACTTTCATCTGCATGGATCATCTGGCTCCAATATAAAGATGTGCCGAGCCAATGTGCATGTTGTTTGGAGTTCGCTGACAAGGGGTCCACACAAAGCCACTTATTAAGAATCCTTAATTTTCCCTTTTTCTTATTGCACTTTATCCTCAGGGGCTCGCAGTGTCAGTTTAGTCGCTCACCAGTCTCTCCATACTGTTTGGGACAAAGTCACATTTATTTTTTTTATTTACCCATCTGTTCTGCAGTTTAAAATTACAAATCAAACATTTCAGATGTTATTAAAGTACACATTGTAGACTTTCATTTTGGTCACACCATGTAGAAATGACAACACTTTTTTTTTTTTTTTTCAGGGCACCATAATGTTTGGGACATTTGGCATTGCAGGAGTTTGTGATTCCTCAGGCATGTTTCATGGTTTCAGAAGACACCTTAGCTTGCTTCTACCCTTTGGAGTCTGTTTGCCATTGTTCATCATGAAGACAAGAGCTGTGCCAGTGAAAATTAAAGAAGCCATAAAAACAAGAATAAAACCAATCGAGACATCAGTAAAACCTTAGGATTACCAAAATCAATTGTCTGGAATATCATTAAGAAGAAAGAATGCACTGATGAGCTCCAAGGGACTGGTAGGCCAAGGACAACCTCCACTGCTGATGACAGAAGAATCCTCACCATGACAAAGGAAAAAAGTCCCAAAGGCCTGTCTGACACATCAGAAACAGTCTTCAGCAGGCACATGTGGATATGTCAGAGATGACTATCTGCAGAAGACCTCATGAACAGAAATACAGAGGCTACGCTGCAAGATGCAAACCACTAGTTAGCTACAGAAAGAGAATGGCCAGATTATAAGTAGCGAAAAAGTACTTAAAAGAGCCTGCAGCATTCTGGGAAAAGGTCTTGGGAGACAGACAGGACAAAGATGAACCTGCATCAGAGTGATGGCAAGAGCAAAGTGTGGAGACAAAAAGGAACTGCCCAAGATCCAAAGCAGACCACCTCATTTGTTAAATGTGGTGTTATGGCTTGGGCATGTATGACTGCCACAGGTCCTGGCACACTTCTCTTCATTGATGATGTAACTACTGACGGCAGCCACACAATGAATTCTGAGGTGTGAGAAACGTCTGATCTGCTCAAGTTCCAGTAAATGTCTCCAAACTCATTGGATGGTTCTTCATCCTACAAGAACATAATGACCTCAAATATACTGCTAAAGGCAACACACAAGTTTATCAAAGCTACAAAATGGAAAATTCTTGAATAGCCAAGCCAGTCACCCAATTTAAATCCAGTTGAGCAGGTCTTCCATATGCTGAAGAGAAAACCTAAGGGGACAAACCCTCGAAAACAAGCTGAAGATGGCTGCATTAGAGGCTTGGCAGACCATCACCAGGTGACGTCTATGAATCACAGACTTCAAGCAGCCATTGCATGCAAGAGATATACAACAAAGGACTAAATATGACGTCTTTAGTATACCTGCCATTGCTGTATCACAGACATTATGGTGTCCTGAAATGTGGAGACCATGTAGAAAAAGTGATGTCCTTTCTACATGGTGTGACTGAATTGTACGCAGATCCCCTTAAATGAAAGTCTACAATGTGCACTTTAATCTTATCCGAGTTGTTTGATATGTAATTTTAAACTGGGGAGCAGATGGATTAAAATCAAGAAATAAATGTGTCTTTGTCCCAAACATTATGGAGGGCACTGTGTATGGACCCCTCTTTAGAGGGCCGTTTTGGGTTTAGGCGCTGTGTTGCCTTCTGTGTGTGTGTTTTTCTGCTCTTTTGTGATCACAGACAGCAGAGTTCAGCTTGATGTACGCCTATGAGTTGACATTCTTGCATATGAATATCACTAAGACAAGCAAGCCAGCATCCGTCACTGCCTGATCTCCTCGGATTTTCTCCTTCTGCTTCACATTTTGTCATTTTCATACTGTGGCCGATACTCAGAACTAACTGAACAGCCCCACTTTAGGGGTCATTCCTACCTTGAACCCAATGACCCTGCTATGGAAAACCAGGTTTGGAAAAATAATTGGGAGGATCGATTTAACACTTTCAAACTCACTCAGTAAAGCGTTTAGATGTCCGTGACCTGCTTGGTTAAATTTGGGACCCAAACCCCCCCACCGCCAACATTAAGGGACTAACTGCAACGTTATGGTGGATTTGTTGTGTTCTTGCAATTTCAGCCCCAAAATGCAGAACTTTGACAACTGAGATTAGCACAACCGTTTTGATGTTATTTTCACGTCTTAAAAACAGCCCAAAATGCCAAACCGGAACACTGCTGTAAACTTCCTTTGAACCGAGCCATACAGAGAGTGAATGTAGCACCTTGTCAGGTCATTCATTGGCCTATTAAATACAAACTTGTCTAATTCCAATTTGAAGGAATCACCTGCAGGAGCCTAACTGCTGAAGAATATTGTACTTAATAATTATAATCTGATGCCAATAAAGGTATGTATATTCCATATACAAATTAGAGCAAAGTACGAATTGAAAAATGTTAATGGTCGTGTGTAACTAAAGTACACCACAAAGACTTCATTTTCAATTTATTCCACAGTAAAGCAATCACATTAAAAACCTATCGCACATTTACACAGGAGTAACTGGAGATAAACTCGTCTAGTTTTATATAATGCTGGCGATTTTGCTGTGTAAGTTTAGAATCAATCGATCTTTTACTCAAGGGAGATGTGTATTAAAATGCATGTATGCAGTATAAATTAATTTTCATTTGAGGAAAAAAAATGTAAAAGCCTAATCTATAGGATCGGCCTAAGCCCACGCAGGCCCAATACTGGCGTTGACCCAGCTTCGTAATGTGGTGCTAAGAGGAGACGACCCTCAGCTCTAAGTGCTGTTGCAGTGCAGAGCAAAACAAGGCCATCATCAAGTTTAACTAAAAGGCAGTCAGTCTTGTTGATGTTTTGCGTTTCTCCTTGCTTTGCTCAGCTGACCGCCTCATCGTCTGATAATGCAATCTCTGCTCTTTGTTCCATTCTGGTGTGGTACATAAAACACAAGACATAAGACAGACGCACCTCTCTTCCGTTCGTGAGGTCCAAAACGTCTGCGCTACTTGTACCTCACCTCTCTATTATATGCATTGTACGTCCAGATGAGCATTCATTAGTTGTCAGCTCTCGTGCCTCCCCTACGATGAAAGGCAAGACCTGTTTGATTCTATCGAAGTGATTCGTGGACGAGTTGGAGCAAGTGAGCCACCAGGTAAGGTCACATTTGGTTACTGCCAGTCAAGGGAGCATACCGTTGATTGCCTACAACTGAAAAATCACTGTAAAAAAGTCACATACTAAGCGCATTTACATGTGCCGCCATAACCCAGTCATTCACAAAAATTTAGTTTCTAAAATGGCAAGTAAACCCTCATTCTGGTTAGAGAAACCAGGTTAACAGAGGCAGATTTCTCTGCGAATAATCTAATTATGTGGTCATGTAAACCCTTAACCAGGTTACTGTTAAGGAGTTTGCAGTCTGTGTATGTCTGTTGTGCGCCGTCAGCCTGAGCACATTTGCTTCACAAACGCTTTCAGCTGCCATGGGTAGAAATGTCCACAAAATAAAATTTCCGCAAGCAAATGTTTGGGCAATCACATTATTCCTTTTCTTTGCCAAAATAATCTTTCTCAACATTTCAGAGATCGCTTAATTTATGTTGATGATCCGAACGTACAGCTCTAAGCTGAGTAACACAAGCTCGAGACCAGTAGGGCGACATGGTCAAAGTAACATGCATTAAGTAGTCCAATTGCTTTTGAAAGTATGCAGGGACCTAATGCAATAACTGATCTTACTGAAGGAACATTGTTGTTATTCCAGCAGCACTTAGCATGAAGCACATGTAGCTGTATGCCGGTCCTTTGCAGGGTTCAATCATACAGCCAATCAGAAAAGAGTGTGCTGCTTGCAATCCGCTAACAGAAACCAGTAAATAAGGCATCAATATGACTAAACGTTTTGATAAAACACAAGAAAACGATCACAGGCATCATGCTTATTTTGGAATTCACCCATTTTTTTTTTTTTTTTTTTAAAACGTTGGAGCGTTTTGACAAAGGAGAACTCCAGAAGATTACTTGCTGATATAAATGTGGATTATTAAGAATCCAGGTGTGTGTGCGCATGTAAACGACCCTCAGTGTGACAAGGCCGTAATCTTACGCATAGCACAAGAATATTTCATGAGAAACATGCATCGTGTAAAACGACTGATATGTAAAGCCTACGTCTATCATGTTTCAGCCAGCATTTCTCCACTGGCTGGAGTTCAAAGTTGTATTTCTTTGTCTGTTTTGTCCAAAATCTGTGCCATTTATTTATATTAATGTACCTTTATGTTTGTTTGTAACTAAAAAATGTGTTATGTCCTGTGTATTTTGTGGGTGGGGTCACCTGCCAATCACTGCCCTACACCCTTTATCCGTAGTTCCTGGTGGTTCCTTTCGAAGGCACTGGGAAATGGAGTGTTTAGACGTGTTATACTTTGCCTTATTGGTTTGATTTCCTGGATTTTTGAATTTGTGTTCTGTTTTTTAACTTTGCCTTGGGATTCTATATTAGAACTTTGTTTGCTGTGCTTCTCAGGCAATTCCTTTTGTGCTCTTAGGAACTTCTTGGACTACCAAGCCCTTTGTTAAAATAAATCTTTTAAGGCGGATGTCGACTTTTGTCGACAAAAGGGGTTGAGGATGGCTATCAGGGGCAGAGGGTGAAAGTATGCTGTAAATGCTGATAAAACTCACTGTTACGTTATAGGTAGACCCTCTTAGCTCGGAGGACCGTTAGACACGTTGACTTGATGTTTGAAACCCTGCATGTGTGCGAGTAGCGTGGAGTAAGCAATGTCTAGAATGGCATCGACATCGGGAAGAAAGCAAAGCAAATGCACAAAGCAAACTACTCTGCATATTATTTATTTCTTTCTTTATTTTTTGCGTATTATTGCTGAATCAGACTCTGACTTATCCAACTGTGATTTTGATACAAGTGATCTGGAGACTGAAAACGAAAGTCAAGTGCCTGCATCAGCTGTCCGGTCGCCAGCTGATCGTAGTGTTTGACACACTCGTGCAGCTGATGCGCCAATGAAAATGTTCGCCCTGGGAGGGCTACACAGACATCGATCTGTGGGAGACAAGCTGGAAACTGGACTTCACCAAACAATGCGGCCTGCTGGTGGACACTGCGGATTAGCAGCACTCGACTACTTCAAGCCATCTTTTACCAGAAAGTGCCTTTCAGCTTATGAGTGATGGGACAAACATGTATGTAATAAATATGTGAATATGCCTATTGTTGGGGCTCCTGGAACATAAAACAGAGCAACATTTATTGTAAATAAGTATTTTATGTTGATTTATGTGTGAAATCATTGCTGTGTGTGAACAAAAATGTGTATGTTATTTGGAAAAATATTCAGCCCTGGGACAAAAGGAAGAAAAAATAATTAGCCCTAAAAGAGTTAAAGGCCCCTTTGTACCTAGTCAGGGTTTGGATGGCAATTCCTCTGCTCCCCGAGGACAATTTCTGAAAGTATTTTGTGACTTCTCTGCTTTTGACAGTAGCGTCATAGGAGGTCTGCAGTTTGATTGGCTCGGCCATGAAGCAGAGCTGTGGAGGTCTATAGCTGGACTCTGTTGGATGGAGATGAAAGAATAGCATTAACAACAAGTTTTTATCTTGCAATGAATAACACCAGGAGAGCAAGTTTTGAATGGTTTATCAGTATTTTATTGTTTATTTTCATATACAAAAAAGATAAACTTGAAATAATTCTTTCTAGTATTTTTTTTTTTTGTTTTGTTTTTCTCCTAACCATCGGGGTGTAGTTGCTTCACACAGGGCAAATACTACATTCATACGGGATTATTCTTGTACCCGGTGCAGAGAGTTGAAGCAGCAACACCCCAAAACTAGGCAAATCTAGATCAAACTCTGATACTCGGTTCTAAAATTACCACAGTAAAAATGAACAATAATCCACTGCAAATTCATGAGCTATGTTACAATGATCGCTGAAAAATGTCCTTATTTAATGGCGGTGAAACAATGTTTGCTTTTCCACGGTATTTCATATAGGCCAATATAAAAATTGCTTCTTTGTTTCCTTTTTTTTGTTTTCATCATATTCTTCAGTCAAAAAAGGGGTAATGGCAACAAGTGTAACTCTCCGTATACTTGTTTTAGTACATTTATGTTAAATCAGTAGTACAAGCTATCTCTGTTCTACATTTAGCTACAATAGTGAAATATAACCTACAACATTTACATTTCACATATCCTGGTATAGAAACAGCACTTACAGAAGACCCCCTCCCCCAAGACACTGGAAACCTTTCTTTAAGCCCCCATCACAGAGTTTCTCTTGTCAGGAGGACTTTTAGTTCATGCTGCCCATCGGTAATTTAGAAAGCGGTGATGTGAAACAAAAACAAATCTCCAAAAGGCCGCTGATTGTTTGAATAATTATAAATTAAAAAAGAAAGAAATGGGTAACTGATGGCAGCATGATGCCCCTCCTGTTTAGCCACATGGACTTGGCTGACGACTCAGTGAAGTGGTATTGTACAGTAACATGGCATCTGCGGATTGACAGAAGTGACAACAGGCTTTTGTGGAAGAAAATAATAAAAAAAAAAAAGTCGTGACTTCTGAAAAGGCAGAAGGATTCCTCGGGTTTCTGTCATTGATGGCATTCATGAATTGCTTTATATCCCAACAGGGGAGTAGTAATACTTCTTTTATTTTTTTTTTAAACAATTTCCTCAAAAGGATCCTTGGACCCTGAGTCACAGTTCAATTTGAACCATACACTGAACACTGCTAAAATAAATAAAAAAAAAAAAAAAGTTAAATTTTTCGATTCTAACCAATATTCAAGTGTTAAACTTGAACTGCATTAGCTTTACGCAGAGGAGAAATGTAGGAATGAGGGGACGCACTTTGAGAACACAAATTGCTATAAGCAGCCCCTGGACTACATCTCCTTCATGCTTTAAGACCACTTCTAATGACGTTCCTAAAACTCTTCACAGTATATTATAAAATAGTTGCAGAAAGGAGAAAATAAATATATAAATAATACAACAGGGCCAAAAAAAAAAAAAAAAAGGCAACCTGTTGGTTAGAGAATGAAAGCAGGTGCTTTGTTCAGCCTGAATGAAAACAGAACAGTGCAACACCACTTCAAAGCTTGCTACAGCGTCAGTCTTTAAACTGCAACGTAAAAAAAAAAAAAAAAGAAAGGTTTCCCCGTCATCAGAAGGTTCATTACACATTACAGTGATGCACAAAAAAAATGTCTTTCCTGTTTGCGTGTTTTTAGTGTACATCTTGTGGTATTAAAGGAGTATCCAGCTAGCAACACTGTTTCACATGAGGTTTGAGGTAATTGGTTCCTGAAATACCTGGATCACAACGTTCTGCATCCAGAAACACAGCTGGCCAAGGTTTAGTTTATTTTTTTTTTTTTTTTTTTTTTTTTTTTTTACAAAAGTCTGTATTGTTTTCTATGAGGTACTACAGCAGAGACAGAGATTCACAGCAGTTGCTTTTACAGATGTGATGGAAAAAAAAGGCACCATAGAAAAGAACTTTGGGACTTTTGTCGTTGTCATGTATAAACCAGTATATCATATCAATGTCAATTTCACTTTTCAGACTGATTGAATTATCTACATTAAAGCTAATAAATATATTTGGAAAACGCAAAGCCATCTTTGTTTAAAATTTTAATTGGAGACAAAAAACCTCCCTTAACGTCTTTTATGGTAAAATCGTGAGGATTAAAAAGAATACGAGTGTATCCATGAGTGATGAAAGGCTTGCAGACCTTCTCCTCTTACTGCTGTTAGGTGGAGATACGACGGTGTTTGATTGGGGCGACACGTTATCTGGCATCAGACTTTCACAAGCAAGCAAAACACAAAAAACCTGTCAAATCTTTGAACAGACCCCGACACCTAATGCTTTATTACGTGGGGGTTTGTTACAATGCGAGCACATACCCGGAGAATGTCCCCGCTGTGCTGGGGTGGTACAGATGAACGGTTGACTCTCTAAATCATCATATAGACCATTTTAAGAATGTATCAGTTCCCAAGTTTACCTGCTTTCATGCAGGTAACCATTAATGAGCTGAAAGGTCAACAATTAGGGTAAATAAAAAATAAATATTAATACTGGATGAACTTTTGGTATTCCATTAACTTAATTGATCTCTCAACGGGACCAAATATAGAAGCTAATTTAATTTGAGAATGTAGACAGCAATTATGACTCCACTGCCCCACTCTACTGAGACTAACGGTATCCAATATGCACAAAACAAAACAGAAATCCAAAAAAAGTGGAGCAGTAGAACTGGTTAAATGTGGGTGTAAGAGTGATTACCAAATGTAATAAGTCAAAGAAAATCTGAACTGACTTTAAAAGAAAACAAAAGTAGACTGATGAAAAAACTAAATTGTAGCATTGTTAAAATGGTTTAATGTACCAACATATAAAAATATAAACAGGAAAACTTCTGCTTTCAAAACTTGATGATGACCTCTACAATTCTTCCAGTGGCCGTAATCTCTACTTATATCACTAAGAACAGTAAAATGATCGTACACAACTTTCCAAGTTGCCATCTCGCTATTTTGCTCTTAAATCAAATGGCTACAGAATGGAGACACACAGGTGTTGTGCACTGCCATTGTTACGATTGGGTGCCGGGAAAAAAGAAAAACACCTTAGACGTCCTGATTTGGTCTACATGCAGATTGTCTAATGTCACATCTATATGCTGCTAGTGGGTAAAGCCCAAAAAAGATTTGGAAAATGAAGAACTCCTAGCACCTCAACATACCCAATGAGGAACATAAGAGTCATGGGCTCCACTCTTACAAATACACAATAAGAAACAAACAAAAGACTAAAAAAGCTTTGGTTTGCTTATAATTAGTACTCTGTCCCAGGGTGGGCTTGAGCCTTGATACATTAGTACATGCTGTTAATCAGATTAAACTTTTATGGGCTATTCCCTATTAAAACAGCATGAATCATTTAGTCGCTCCAATTGATTTACAATTCATTATTGACCAAATTTCCTCTAAAAATAGTTCTTCTTTATCAGCAATTGGGGGGTCAGGAAAGTATATGGCAGCAGTTTGCTACTACATCACTTATCATATGCTGACGGGAATCATTTATCATTAACTGGAGCGCATGCATAATCAAGAGAAAGAGAAAAAGCTGACGAGAGGGCTATTAGAATGCACTTCAGCAGGGCGGCTTTGGGTTGAAAAGTACAAGCAGGAGAACTGAAAATGAAAGGACACACTGCAGACTAGCAAGGACCAGAGGGCCTTTAAATTTCACGCAAGCCGATGATGTTCAATTCTTGACTTAAGCTAGAAATACTAGCAGGCAAATGGGCACATCAGCGGGTCCGGGACTCTCTCGGAGGGCCCATGGAACACCCCCCGGCAATGCTGCGGTGTGACATTGACAGTGTGCTCTACACTGATGTACTCATTCTACAAAAACCATTAAACGTTACGACAGACAACATAGAAGTATAGAAGTTAAGGATGTGCTTGCAGATAATAATGGGGTATCCACTGTCCTGTCTTTCACCTTACTGACAAATGCTGAACTTTTATTAACTTTATTATAGTATTAGTTCATTGTGAAAAGAAGAAAGCTTTAATTTTAAAACTACCCGTTTAGCACAAGTTAATTTTTTCCATTTTTTTATGAGACTTTAAGAAGTTTTTCAAATATCATCATTTTTGTCATTTATGACACACACACTCGCGCACACATTCACACGCTTACTGGTTTTATTTTGACAACACAAACAAAGAGAAATAGCCACCAACATGCTGCAGCTCTCCTCCTATGTGAAAGCGACAGAAATTAAATAAACAACACTCTCCCCAATGTACAGCACGTTGCCTCTTCACAGAGATGGGGGAGAAATAAAAAATAACATTACATGGCAACTTATGGCACTTCAGAAAAATTAAAACACACACACACACACACATAGTGAGAAAAATAGGGGCTGAAATATTGAGAGAAGCAACTGCTGTGAAGTCTGTGCTGTCACTGCATGAACACAGTTCTAGTATACAGAATCGAACAGGAGGACAGTAAAGCTTTCTATAACACTTGCATCTGGCTGAAGTAGATTTTTTCACTTTACTACAGTTTTAATTGATTTATATTGTATATTTTATATTTGCACAAGAGACACCAAGCCTGTGGCTCGAGTCCCCTTGCAAACGTGGAAACTTAATTTCATTCAGACTGAAGAGATCTGAGGAAAGGAATCACTTCCCCACGAAAGAAGTCAAACTCAGTCTTACTGGATAATAGAATTTGCCAATTATCTACAATGTATGAAAAATTCAAATAAAAATATACCTAAGCTACATGTGAAATGTCAGTGCTATAAAAGTGTTTAGGAAAAAACTGGCAGGGAGGGGGAAAAAAAGATTTACTGTCCTTTTAAAGTAACAGACAAAAAATATAACAATAATAATAATAATAATAATCAGAAGTGGAAACAGCCAGCACAATTTATGAATAATGCCCAGGTACCTTATACAGGCAGTATTCTACAACTGTACACAGTTATTTACAAGGATTTGTTTTTTTTTTGTTTTGTTTTCTTTTTCATTTTAATACAACATAAAATGGTAGCACTTCCTAAAAGATTTTGGAACTCAGTCTTCATTTTTCTTCTGCTTTAAACTCCCTTGTCATAAAAGCCAAGTTACATTAAAATATATTTACTACAAGACAACACAACTAACAAAATATATAATAAAACTTATACACGTAGAAAAATCTGAGGTATTTCTGGTTTGAGGTGGTCTGTGGTCGTGAATGCTTTTTTTTCGTTAATTTGTGTTTTCTGTTTTAAACCTCGGAAGCCACAAATTTTTCATTTTGTGTGTGTGGTTGCATGTATAATGTTTGTCTGAACGTTGCATGGTTTACAAAGTAAAATATAGGTTTTCAAGTTGAAACAGCAGCATTAGGGACATTCACCGACTGTACAAGTACTTATGGCATACTGAAATGCTATCGAGAGAATATGCACCTGTTTAAGACAAAAGGAACTCCAGTAGTATCAGTAAGGAAAAACAAAACATATATCAGCATCTCAGGAGAAAAAAAACAAAAAAAGAAGGAAAAAGTAAAATTAAATCAATCAGGCATCTTTTATGATCGCTCCTGGCTTACCTCACTACAGAGCAGGGCTTCTATAAATAACTCTTTGGTCCCTCTGAATAGTACAACAGCAGGAAACAAAATATAGTAAGGGACCATATGACAAACTCAACCCTTAAAATCTTCTCCTCTGCAAATGAAAGCCTAGATTGTTCTGCTGAGTGATTTCCATGTTCACTTCAAAATACAGGAAACACGATGCAAACAAAGACAGTCTACCACTGTGTCATGAATGACATGTTTTTGTCTGGACAGTATTTGTAATACAAAGTGTTTCCAAAATGCAATTATTTAGCAAATACAAGGAACATGAGCTTTAATTAAAGTTCTTATATTTTAAAGTGTACGTGGAATTTTAAACACTCTTCTGTCTTTAACTGTCCTGTTTAAAAAAAAAAAAATAGATATACCATCAGCCGGAAAGCCCATCACTACATACAAACATACATATACTGCTTATTATGGACCTAGAACGCACACACTGTACATATACATACACACACACATATATATTCCTTCACTGTGGTTTTAAGTATCTGCCAATTGATACTCTACACACCTTTAGCAACCCAGTTCTCTCCAGGAGCAGACACGTTCACTTATCTTTTTGAGTTAACTGTGTGTCATGGACAACACCCCGCCTCAAAAAAATGAAAAATAATAATAAAAAAAATTAAATTAAAAAAGAAAAACAAAACTTTCCCACCCCTCCCTTTAAAACACTGCCCTCCAAGACCAGTTACCTGAGTATATTTACGTACCTAACAAAATTTTTTAACCAAATGCTGCAAAGTACAATGTCCAGATACTTTTATGTGTTCCTCCCGAAACTTATCCACCCCTTCTAAAAAAAAAAAA
>JANRMT010062817.1:33460081-33473599 GCA_026402145.1 Polypterus bichir lapradei | reverse complement strand
TATATGTGTGTTCCAGTGACACCCGTTAGTTCCGTAAAAGACACGTTTACCGTTATTTTAAGCACTCGCTTTCAGAAAAAGGAAAAAAAAAAAAAATTTTAAAAATTAAAAAAAAAAAAAAGAGAGAAAGTCCTTGAGGAAGATGTGTGTAACAGTCTTATTATTCCTCCAAGGTTTTGCAGCATTGTTTTATAGTCCAAGATGGTAGATGGTTCAGTTATTTTTGTCACAAAATGCACCACCTTCGGAGATGGAGACAAGAATAAAAAAAAGAAGAACCCTTCCAATAATGATAAAACATAACAAACAAAACCAAAAACAACTCAAATGACTGAAATGAAATAGTTGAGGTACCTGCACCTTTTTCAGCATTCATAAGTCGGCACCTGAATGCGCTTGAGATATCCGCTTTTTTTTTTCCTGTTTCTTATTATTATTTTTTTCCTCAAAAATACAGTAGAGAAGTGTGCTGGTAATATTGATCCAATCCAAAATAATAATAATTAATAAAAAAGTCAGGATAAAATAGCAGCTGCATTTCATGTTTGTTATTCACTCCCCCAGCTTTCTTCAGAAATTCAGAGTCTGGAAAGACGAGGGGTTTGACAAGGACTCAGATACTGGACTCTTTGGGTGGTAAGTCCACATTGGTGACCGATGTCACCATGGAAACCAGGCAGTCCGAGGTAGTGCCGTTTGTCAATCTACGGATCTGGGAGATGCGCTCTTCGACGCACCCTGCCGACAGACGGGCCTCTGCATCGTGGTCCCAACATTCTTCAATTGTCTCGCACATTTGTGCTAAACCCTGAGGAGGGAAAAAATAATGATTAGAGTGACACTGGACAAAAAAAAATTACAGAAAATAACAGTTGTAAGAGCCAATCCTAGTAAGTGAGAGTTAATGTTATGTTCACATATGTATTTGCTGAACTATAAAAGAATGTTAATTTTACATAGCCAAAGGAAAGTTCTGTTTCATCCCCTATAAGAGAACATGTATTAATACTCTGCTATATTTATGATGTAACAACAGAATGATTTCAGTTAAACAGAAAGAGAATTTGTATGTCTGCAAATGGAAAGATACAAACTGAAAACTGTATGCTTCTGTATGTCATATCATGTGTGTATATGTATGCACAATTGACAATTCATATCCACCAGTTTAGCATTCACGGATTCAACCAACCACGGAAACAAAAGTGTTTGGGTGGGGGATAAATTACAAAAGTTTCAAAAAGCAACACGTGAATTTGCCATGCATTAATTTCACATGAATGAACAGATGTGTAAGCATTACCCGTGGGACACTGGATTGAGTGGAGGACTGGCAGGAGGGAGACAGGGTCAGGAAGATGCAATAGCCCTTCACTCACGTCCCTTGTGGCTCAGTAATGATCCTTATACTGTTTCACTTACATAAAAATTGTTATCATTTTTACTTCTTCTAAAATCAAGTTTGATCAACATCTTGGCACTCATCTAGAGGCCATCATCAACTGCAGCAAGGCTAGTCTGAGGGCCTCACTAAATCATCCAATCGACAGTAGCGATGGGCGGAGTGTACAAAGTGACGGAACTTAATCAGTGCCAGCTTAAAGACTAAAAGTCTGTTTATACTTGGTGTGTCGGTATCTCCACAATAGTCCACTAAGGTGCAAGTGATACATTTTTCATCAGTCCTAGCATGCATACCTTACTTTTGATAACTGCGTGCCCCCACTCTTTTGTAATCACCTGGCACCATGCATGCACTAGATAAGAAAACACATGCTCACTGGAGGAAACAATTGTGTAAGATGTCACTACGCACACCTATACAATCCAACATTAAAAGCACACAGCAATAGCCAAACATGAACAAATTCATGGTGTGAAATCACCCAGACCCTGAGCAAAGACGAAAGTTTGTACAGGCATAAATTGAAATATCTGTAAGACTAATGCAAGGATAAAGAAAAGTCTGCTACTATGCAGTGCAGTGTACTGAACGCTTGAACTATAAACAGACCGGCATGCGGCTGCACTGTGAGCTAATCCGTCTACAGCTCTTTGTGCCGGAGTATAAATTGGGCTTGTGAGATGGTAGTTTACGCTACCTCTTAAGAAAATAAACATCTTAGATCTTTTGAAAAGTGGTGTATCACTTGCTATTGTGAGCTGCAAGTCGGTTAGAACACATCAAGCATTTGCACAATACAGCATAAAGAAGGTGAAATTAGTTCTGCTAATGCTCTTATAAGTAAATCTATTTAAAGTATACAGGAGGAGGTGCATAGGTTATATTCAAATACTACGCCATTTCATATAAGGGACTTCTATAACATCCACGAATTTTGATATCTGCAGGGGTCTGGTTCAGATGGGATGACTGTACTAATGCATATATTAATGTATTTAGGACATTAGAACATTCTAGATGAGAACAGGCCATTCAGCCGAACAAAGCTCACCAGTCCTATCCACTTATTTCTTCCAAAAAAACATCAAGTCGAATTTTGAAAGTCCCTAATGTCTTACTGTCTACCACACTACTTGGTAGCTTATTCCAATTGTCTATGATTCTTTGTGTTAAGAAAAACTTCCTAATATTTGTGTGAAATTTACCCTAACTCATTTTAAAACAACAGTCTCAATCCACTGTACTAATTCCCTTCATAATTTTAAACACTTCAATCATCTCATCTCTTAATCCTCTTTTGTTTAAACTACATTGGCTCAGCTCTTTTAATCTTCCCTCATAATTCAACCCCTGTAGCCCTGGAATCAGCCTAGTCGCTCTTCTCTGGAACTTTTCTAGCGCTGCTATGTCCTTTTTGTAGCCAGGAGACCTAAACTGCACACAGTACTCAAGATGAGGCCTCACCAGTGCATTATAAAGGTTGAACATAACCTCCTTGGACTTGTGCTCCACACATCGTGCTATATAACCTAACATTCTTTTAGCCTTCTAAATGGCTTCTGAACACTGTTGGGAAGTTGAATCCTTAGAGTCCACTATGACTCCTAAATCCTTCTCATAAGGTGTACTCTTGATTTTTTCCGACCTCCCATTGTGTATTCAAACCTAACATTTTTACTTCCTATGTGTAATACTTTACATTTACTGACATTAAATTTCATCTGCCACAAATCTGCCCAAGCCTGTATGCTATCCAAGTCCTTCTGTAATGATATAACGGATTACAAATTATCTGCTAATCAACCTATCTTGGTATCATCTGCAAACTTAACCAGCTTGTTACTTATATTCCTATCTAAATCATTTATATATATTAAAAATAGCAGCGGCCCTAGCATTGACCGCTTGGAACACCACTCTTATCAGCCAGTTCTGATGAGGTTCCTCGCACCATCACCCTCTGCTTCCTGTGTTTGAGCCAATTCTGCACCCATCTAAAAACATCACCCTGAACTCCCACTTTTTTTTTTTTTGCCCAACCTCTTAGGTGGCACCTTATGAAATGCTTTCTGAAAGTCCAGATAAATAATATCATATGCTCCCCTTTGATCGTATCCTTTTGTTGCCTCCTCATATAATTCCAGCATGTTAGTAAAACACGACCTCCCTCTTCTGAACCCATGCTGACTGTTCAGAATAACTCCTGTCCTTGCCATGTGTTGCTCAATCTTATCCTTAATAATTCCTTTCATTAATTTTCCTGTGATGCATGTTAAGCTTACTGGCCTATAGGTGCTTGGATCTGCCCTGTCACCCTTTTTATATAATGGGATGATATTTGCCATTTTCCAGTCCTTCTGAATCTCTCCAGTGCGCAGTGACTTCCTAAAAATATGTGTCAAGGGTTTATATATGTACTCACTAGCCTCCTTAAGAACACAAGGATAAATATTATCTGGTCCTGGTGATTTGTTTGATTTCAGCTTATTTAATCTAAGCAGCACTTCTCCCTCTACAATTTCCAAATCCCGTCCTGATGTGATGTGTGTCGTGCCAATATGGAAAAGTATGTAACTTAAAGAAACATAACTAAGATTTAAGTCTGAAAGTGAAATATTAGGAACAATAAGTTGTTTTTTGTGTGTATTATTAATTTTTCTCAATTTCACTAAACCTTTTAGAACAAACATACTTGGACTAAGAAACATTTTTGGTGCATGTATCACATTAAAAGCTTAAATCATTCCAGTAGCTGAAGAATGTTAAAATCCTTGGAGAAACGCCACAACAGTATTGCTAAATCCACCTAATCCGATTCAGTGTTTGTGGGACCCCAGAGCCTAACCTAGCCACATTGTGCGGACAGGGCACACTGATGAACGCATTCAAACAAGGCACAGTTACAATTATTAGTTAGTATAACACACACCTCCATTTAGGACATGGGAATAAAAAAAAAAAAAAAAGTGGCTAACGAAAAACCCAAACATAAATGGAGGGAACGTGCAGAAGATTTTAGGCCCAGTTTTAACTTGGAACATTGCATCAACTGAACCTCCATACCACCCCTGAGAAGGACTCCTGACCAATGAACACGTGAGAGAGTCATATCTTTGAGTAAAACAGTTGATTATATACAGTACTTGATTGACCATAACACTCGTGATTTTTCAAAGATTTAATTTATATTATGTAACAATTTAAAACTTTAACCATTTTCCCCCTGTCTAAACATGAAGTATGGCTGACCTCCCTTGAATTACATGAATCTAAATGGACTGACTTGAAACTTTCCATTAAATTTTTAATACCTAAACTGCAAAAATATTCAAATATATTCTCCAGATCTACATGCGTAATACAGAGTGAAGGAAATGGAAGAGAGCAAGTGGGTCAAATACAGAGAAGGAAATTAAACTTGTACGTAGGAACCGCATGTGTAACAGTGATCACTCTTCACAAGTGCCTCCACATGTCGGTCCTATGCTGGGCTGGGCCACAAGCTTCTGTTCTGTCTGCACAATCCTCATTACAGTGATTGATATGTCTGTCCACTTGCATTATGTATTTGCTGTATCTATATGCAATCATCTGCTGTCAGCTACTTCTTAATGCTGCACTGCCCTGTATTTTATGACTGGCCCATATTTAATCTTCTGCTGCTTGCACATCAGGGCATAGAACTCATTTCATATAATGTAGCTAATACTAAATATAAGTATCAAGGGGACAGTATCGAATCAATATGAATACAACTTGGATTGGTGCACTGGTATGTAATACACAAGAAACATATAAAACCTAAAAACTGAAAGTTCAACATTTTGAACTAAATCTGATTTTTCATATGGTAGATGACTTCCCTGAAATGGCTCAAAATTTATATATTAAAGTAAATGGCATTAAGTTACAAGTGGGAATATTAAGAAAACATTTGCATTAAATGCAGTATGATTTGTAGCATAACATTGCAACAGTAGTCTACACGTTTTATAGTTTATAAAACTAGACAATTCAAGCCTGCCTCCTCTTGTGCAAGGAGCCTATTTAGTTCCATTTTACACTCTAAAGCTTGGACTGGTTACACAAAAGCCATACATTCTGAGCAGTTTGGATATGTTGCTTCTGCTCATTCAAGGAGGCCCACATTTATATGAACACAGAACATAATTTACCAACAGACACCTCAAATCTATAATCAGTCCAAAAAGAATGAAGGAAGCAACGATAATATCTTCATTTGAATGCCACTTATCAAATGCCAAATAAAGATGTGTTAAAAAAAATCTGTAATTACAGAATGTTTAAGCCAACAATCTTTGATGGTGGGCCTCATCTTCTTGTGGACAACAATTTCCTGCAAATCCTCCAGGGATGGGTGTTGTCCAATCTCCTCTTCAAATGGCAAAACATACTCATCGACAGGGCCTTGAAAACAGAATGAGAGACAGAGAGAGAGAAACATTAAAGACCTCCTAAGGTTTAAGGAAACTACTTAATATTTCCCCTCATAATGGACATATTAAAATGTTTATTGGAACACAGTGTACTGCCTCTCATCCCTTCAGTATTTTAAAGAGCCTTTAAATGTGCCCAGCATTGTAACAAACAGCTTCAAGACTTGTTATTTATTGTTCTTCATACCACATCACACAGCTCTGTTTACTGGCTTTTAGGTTTCTCCTGCCATATATTGAATTCGCTATAAATATTTAATTGCAAATGTCTCCTTTTGTTCAGATGATAGAAATCTGGACTGCAGCAATTGCAAGAAATTGTAACACTTGGTACAATTTTGCAGTCTTAATCCTTTTACCTGAGGGTGGAAGGACACTTGTTTCTTAAGCAACTAAAAAGAAAACCTGTGCAGTAAGACAGAATGGCTTCCGATTATACTGAAAGTATTTCTTTCCATAATCTCTCACCATCAGAGGCTGTGCACCGTGACACCAGCTCCCAAAGCACCAGGCCCATGGCATACATGTCTATCCTGAGGAAGGCATCCCGTTGGAAGTTGATGGCTCCCTCCAACACCTCCGGTGCCATATATCTCCTTGTCCCCACCTATATTAAAAAACACATCTTACTATCAGGCCACTACATAGCACACTTGAGCATTTTTACAACATTTTATATAGTAAAATGGTTACCTGCCCGTGTGTATCCCCAGGTGGCTTCCCAGGCTCAAATCGAACAGCCAGGCCAAAATCTGCAATGACTGCTGTCAACTCATTTTTCAGCAGCACATTCTTACTCTTAAAATCTCTGAAAAAGTGGGGTAGAATATATATTTAATACAAAGAAAACTAAATGGGAAACAGCATTTATAGAATATAACATCCACATAAAAACAGGCTTTTATGCAACCTTGGTGAGAAGTTTGAGCTCAATTCTGATAATTTGAGGTTATTAATCCATAAACCTTTACTTTACATAATGTCAAATTCATGTGAAAAGAACAAAACAAGATGTCATTTGGAAAAGGGGCTATCAGACTAACATAACCCAATTAGCCTATACTATATTACCTGTATTAACCCATGTAAAAGGGCATGAAAATAGCCTACTGAATTTCTCTCCCAAGTGTTTAACAATTCAGTAATCCAAATCGAACTTTCCACTGTCCACGTTCTCTGTAACATTTAATAATAACAGTTGTGAAGTTGCTTATGTTAATCCATAAGCAGGACTCCTTCAGTACAAAACAAACTCCATAAACAAAAGACTTGACGTTTTCACCTGTGTAATGTGCAACAAATGGACCACAATCCTCACATCAGCCAAAATGTAATCATGAAAGTCTGAAGTCATTGGATTGGACATCAAGTCCTAAAAGCCCTCAAAATGGGCTAAACAGGAATACCCATCTCAACGGAGCCAGTGAATGATATAAACACACCCCCCGCCGAGTGTAAATCAGTGACTTAACTGCCAGTCTGCTAAGCTGCAAATGGTCATCATCTTATTAGTGCTGTGGAATCCAAGGTGCCTGGGGCGGCACTTGCCAAGCTTGCCAGATGGGCCATAATGTTGTAGGAGTGTTACTTTTTTCCTTTTGTGCATGCTACAGAGCTACAGTGCAAATGGCTGTACATGTTCAACTGATGACTACTGTGACTCTTCACAGCAATAGAAATTAATTGCTGCATCAAATTAAAGTGTGGAGGTTTAAATACCACTTGAGGTTTACTTTGTGTTTCTAAACAGGTGATACAATCAGGCTTGTCCTCTGTATAACCCTTTTATATCTTTGGTGCATTACTACATTTTTTTCTTTCCTATATAAAATTTAATATTACCAATATTTCACAACAAAAAAGTAGGAGCACATGATCTTACAGTACACGTAGCTATCTTCAAGGGGAATCTGTTCATTCTGTATGAAGAAATAACCACGAATTAAAAACTTCCAACTTTACTGTTAGGTTGAGTACAGAATACAGACTGTACTGAAAACATTTGAGTATGTAAAGATTTATTTTTTTTTAATTACTGGTTATAAAATAGTTTTGGTTACCACTGTGTTGGCTGGGATTGGCTCCAGCAGACCCCCCATGACCCTGTAGTTAGGATATAAAGGGTTGGATAATGGATGGATGGATGGATGGATGGAAGGTAACCTACACGGGAAATTTAGTATATATTCAGCTTGGATTTACAAAGTGATCCCCTTTACTAATGAGAATGTTGTGAGGAAAATGGCAGCATGATGGCACAATTGGTAGCTCTGTCATCTCACAGATCTAGCATCTGATGGTTGCCCATGTACAGTCTGCAAGTTCTCCCAGAATCTATGTGGATCTTCTTCCCACACCCCCAATGACAGTTCGGTAAATTGGGGATTCCAAATTGACCTTATGTACACAACCGCACTTGCACAGGTGTACCGATGGATAGTCATGCTTTCTTCAAAAGTTAATTCCTTTTATAAAGCTGCAAGATACTGAGAAATTAATTCAAGCTTTTGTTTTTAGTTGGTTAGATTAATGTAATGCACTTAAGAGTAAACAGCAGGTTGAAGTGAACCTGGAAAGGTGGAGGTACACACTGGAGAGGAGGGGAATGAGAATCAGTAGGAGTTAGACAGAGTACATGTGCGTAAGTGAGAGGGAAGGTGGTGGAAGCGTACGACTGTAAGGAGCAGAGGTGGTGAAGGTAGACTAATTTAAATGATTGGGTTCAACAGTCCAAAGCAACAGAGAGTGCGACACAGAGGTGAAGAAGAGAGTGCAAGCAGAGTGTACTGGTTGGAGAAGAGTGTCAGGAGTGATTTGTAATAGAATAGTAACTGCAAGAGTGAAAGGGAAAGTCTATAAAATGATAGTGAGACCTGCTGAGTTGAATGGTTTGGAGATGGCGGTGACAAAAAGACAGGAGGCAGAGCTGGAAGTGGCAGAGATGACACAGGCCTACTCCAAAGTATTGCAAGGAACAAGATTATTTAGATATTTGTATACTATTAATAGTATTATAAATCAATTCTACAGGACATGGGTAACCAATGTAATGATGCTAAAACTGGAAAGATGTGCTCATATTTTCTTTTTATTTTTAAGATTCTTGCTGCTGCATTCTAACCTAACTACAACCAATTGATGTATTTCTTAGGTAGTCCTGTTAGGAGTAAATTACAGTAATCTTTTCTTTCAGCTGCTCCCATTTAGGGGTTGCCACAGCGAATCATCCATCTCCACCTATCTCTGTGTTTTACTTTTTCTGCCACACCGACTGTCTTCATGTCCTCACCACATCCATAAACCTCATCTTTGGCCTTCCTCTTTTCCACTTGCCTGGTGGATCCATCTTCAACATTCTTTTCCCATTTTTTTCTCTCCACTGCACGTGCCCAAACCTTGCCAATCTAGCCTCTCTCTCTTGGTCACCAAACTGTTGTGCCTGTGTTGTCCCTCTAATACAGGGGTGTTGAACTCTGTGCCTGGAGGGCCGCAGTGGCTGCAGGTTTTCATTCTAACCCTTTTCCTAATCAGTGACCAGTTTTCACTGCTAATTAACTTCTTTTCCCTTCATTTTAAAAACCTTCTTTTTAAGGATTCAGTACTCTGAATTTATTCCTTTCTTCATTAAATGACAGCCAAACAGAAATGAGATGCGAAATGAGCCAACAGATGACCAGCTAAATTGGGACTTCAAACTCCAACCAATCTCTTAATGAAAAGCTGATTCTTGCTATTAATTAAACCCGTTATTTAATTCCAAGGCTTGTTGCTGCTTTCATTCATCAACAGCAGACATTTCCAAAACTATTAATTTTTCTGTTTTTTCTAAGAACACCATCAAAATGTTTCCATGACCTGAGAGATCAACCTTACTGAGACTTTCACCTTTCTTTATTTTCAGATATTGTGTGATGGGCACAGGCGAGCTGGTCATGTGGCTGTTTGTTTTGTGTCTCATTATTGTTTAGCTACTAATTAAGGAAAAAGACACAACTAAGAGGCCTGGGTCAAGTTAAATAAAGCAAAAGAAGTTAACTAGCAGCAAAAACCTGTCACTAATGAAGATGGTTAGAATGAAAACCTGCAACCACTGTGGCCCTCCAGGACCAGAGTTTGACACCCGTGTCCTAGATCCTCACTTTAAAACGCCACCTTTTTGACGGAGGAGAAACTGAGAGGACACATTTTTGAAACCGATTAACAAAACTGTTACACATGCCACGTGAACAACTGAACATATGTGCAACTTGTAGAACTATAAAAGAACATGATACTTTGTGCTGTATCTTTAATTTCAACTAATTCAAAATTAGTTTAAATGTCAAACAGTAGTACTAGGGTGTTGTACCGTGTTAGCCATTATGAATGTAGAGAAGAGCCAAGCAAAATGACACCTTTTATTGGCTAACTAAAAAGATTACAATATGCAAGCTTTCGAGGCAACTCAGGCCCCTTCTTCAGGCATTACATCTTGTACATCTTGTAACCTCAGTAGTCAGATGTCAGAGCTGGGAATGATGTCACACCTGAGTAGACCACGTTCCAGTAAAACATTTGAAAAACCAATATGAATGTGTCCAGGAAAAACTTTGTGGTGCTTGCTCAATTGGAATAAATACAGTTGATAACAATGCATTACGCAATATTTTGCACATCCAAACACTGCAGCAACAAGTCCACGGATACAGGTTGAACAGTACTGTGTGTACAACTAATTTAACAAGACATAATTACACAGAAGTACTAATAAATAGTATAACACTATGGCCTTCACTAAAGTTGGGGGTGTACGTTGCGTCATTCTGGATTAATGCCATAATCTATATTGTATATGGACAAACTTGGACTTGGAAAAATCAGCCCAGAGTTTCCAAGTTGGAAATCTGACTTAAGGCAGTGTTCCAGTTGAAAATTCTGACTAGGAACTTGGAAATTCTTACTGGATGTGTGCTGAAGTACGCCGGCGGATCTGTGAGCGCAGCTGTGCAATTCACTCTGAAGATACACAGGCATACAAAGGGCAGGTATGATCTCCGAAAAGCCATTAAATACGCAAAGCGCCAGTACGCCCACAAACTGGACTCTCAGTTTAACAGCACAGAAGACGCTCGTCGGATGTGGCAGAGTATCTAACTGATCATGGACTACAAACCCCGGACACACACGGCCACAGCTACCGCCGCTCATTCCCAGACGAGTTGAATGTGTTTTTTGCTCGCTTCAAGCTCGCTAACACAGACAGGCGTGTGCGACCCTCTGCAGCCCTGCAAGACTCCAGCCTGAGGCTTCCCGAGGATGATGTGAGAAAGACTTTTTCCTGACTCAGCATCCGCAAAGCACCTGGCCCAGAAGGATTCTCAGGTCACGTTTTAAATACAGGTTGCAACCAGTTAGCTGCTGTATTTATGGATATTTTAATACATTTCTGAGAGTTTCATCTGTCCCCATCTGATTCAAGCACACAGCCATCATCCCTGTCCCAAAGAAAAATAAAGTAGACTGCCCTAATGATTACTGCCCAGTAGCACTTACTCCCATAGCAGTGAAGTGCTTTGAGAGGCTGGTGCTAGAACACATCAAGGACATCATCCCTGACAGTCTGGACCCCCTCCAGTTTGCCTACCATTGCAACAGGTCCACTTAGGATGCCATCTCCATAACACTTCACACCACTCTGTCTCATCTAGAGAACAAGAACTGTTACGCCAGTCTGCTGTTTGTGGACTACAGCTCTGCATTTAACATCATCATTCCATCCCAGCTCATCCCAAAACTCCTGGTTCTGGGGCTTAGCTCTTCACTGTGCAATTGGGTACTGGACTTCATCACCGCCAGACCTCAGCAAGTGCGTATTGGTGGAAAAACCTCCTCCATCATCACCATCAACACTGGCACCCCGCAGAGCACGACTGCGTAGCTAAGTACAGCTCTATATATTATATATATATATATATATATATATATATATACACTAGCAAAATACCTGCGCTTCGCAGCGGCGAACTACTGCCTTAAAATTTTTATTAAGAAGAAAATTAAACCTTTTTTAAACTGAGGGAAAATATACCAATAATTATTTGTTAAGGATCTCTTTGTATGCCACGTTGTCAGTTCGGCCCTCCAGTTGTAATATGACCAAGCTGTAGCTGTGCGCTGAGCTTACTCTTGAGCATGCAATGTACAGTTGGCCATGTGAACAGTAATCTTGTTTCAAATCTCACAGCTTGGATTGCTGCTGTCATAATCGGTTTGAGTTTCATGGTTTGTTTCAATTACGACAGTATTTGTAGGACTTGTGTTGAAGAAACATTCGGCATCTGTCAAGCGTTGTAAATATACAACCAGTTTCATCGATAACTTCACATCCAGCTTTTGAGAGTTTAAACATTCATAAACATCAAAGTGTCCACTACTGAAATCGTCACCAGTGAATCTAAGATGTTTAAGAGGCATTGGCGGTTGTCCAAAGGTGAAAAATATTTGGCCATTTCGGTACACTTGAAAGCGACAACCGAACAATTCAGCGGCAGCCATCAACTCACATGCAGATCCATAGGTGAAGGGCTTAAGCATTTCACTCTTCTAGTGCTCCTGTGTAGTATAATTATCTCCTGTACCATCATCAGTCCACACCTTGAACCTGTCCCAGTCATTCAATACATAAGACACAATGTTCCTCCGGATATCAAGAGTGAGCCTGATATGGCCGTGCAATATGTAACAAAGAGAATGGAAAAGGCAGGTGCCATCTCCGGGCATGGAAACCACTTGGTAAGTGACAGTTCTTTGATCGATGGTGATCACCTCAATAGACATGTTAATGGTAGTACGGTTGGGATGATAAAGGAAATGGGTACCTGAACAATGTAAAGTAAGTCTAAAATACTTACACAATAACTATAATCGTAATAAATGAACAATAAAACAGCGGAGAAGCCGTCGCTTAAATAAAAAGGCTGTAGTTATCAGCAGGGAGACGTGAATACCGTGGCGAAGCAAGGAAGGGAATGTAGAGATTGTAGCGACAGACGGCCTTATATAGGCAGGCAGCCAACAACGTGGGAGGCGTTGGGATGGGGGACCCAACGCCGCCTCACACGGTGACCGAGCTGCAGGCTATGGACGTATATATGTACGTAAGTAGGATTCAGTTAGCATTGGGAACCCGCGTACCAAATTTCTTGAAGATGGGCCCATAAGTAACAAAGACCGTTGAAAAGTTCAATATGGCGGCCGACAGTGGCATCATATCACCGAAATAAGTACCAAATTTCAGCCTTCTACCTACACGGGAAGTTGGAGAATTCGTGACGTTGGAAAGTTCAATATGGCGGCTGACAGTGGCGTCACACCACTGAAATAAGTACGTACATTGGTTTTGGTTAGCGCAAGGAAGCCGCCTACCAAATTTCGTGAAGATGGGGCCATAAATAAGAAAGTTCAACATGCCGGACGTTGTCGACCGTTACGTGTAGAATTTCGAAATGAAACCTGCTTAACTTTTGTAAGTGAGCTGTAAGGAATAAGCCTGCCAAATTTCAGCCTTCTACCTACATGGGAAGTTGGAGAATTAGTGATGAGTGAGTGAGTGAGGCTTTGCCTTTTATTAGTGTGTATATATATATATATATATATATACACATACATATATATACA
>JANRMT010062817.1:33406119-33450081 GCA_026402145.1 Polypterus bichir lapradei | reverse complement strand
ATATATATATATATCTGATCCCGTCATGCTCCTTTACTCCACTAGTAGGGCTCACACATTTTATAGTCATCCATTAGTGTCATGGTCTGTGGCCAGTAATGCAGACTTTAGCTACAGCACAAGTAAGGGTGGCAAGTCCTTTTTGCTGTATCTACTTTCTCCAAACTAACATCAAGTTGAGTTCTGAAGGTCCCTAGAGTACTATTCTACAACACACTACTGGATAATTAATTTCATGTGTCTATGGCTCTCACCCGTTTGTCTAACATTTATGTGAAATCTACACCCTTAACACACACATCCCTCAAAGGGCAACCTTTGACTAAAATGAAAACTTCTTGCAAAGATATTGCCAGTTATTTCTTGTATTGACTTGTGCTGTGAACTCATTGGTATTCTTCACATTGTATTTCTACTTTCAATATGTGAAATGCAGTTAAGTTATATCAACGGTGTGGTTACCTTTCAACGTCTTACTTTTAGGATTGCAATATACTATATACATTCTTGACTTTACATATTTCAAATAACGAAGTCACTGTAACTTAATGGTCGTTTTTGCTGTTACTGTCTCATGTACAGTTTATGTTGAGGATATACTTAAATCACTCAGGTCTTATTACTGTAAACTAGTTAGGCAAGCTAAATTAAACAAAAACTTATTTTGCATTTGTCATTACAAAAACTGAAAGTACTGGTCAAATTTTCAATTCTGTCTCAGCGGTAACAAGAAATCATTGATGCTTTTTCAAGCTCCATGGCCCTTTTCAAACCTACTTAAAACTTTTAGCTGTTTGTGTTTGGAGAAATAAGTAGCAAGTTTATGAGAAAAGAGACACAATCACAGAATGAACATATACTCTATAAAAAAATAAATATAAATAAAAAGGCTGCCACTTACACATGAGCCCTTGGCATTAGACAATTTAAATTGATAAAAAATCAATGTAAATTTCATCTGTAATAGAATTAAAAAAAGGGGTCAATTTTATGCCATCAAATGTGTATTTAGCATACTTAATAGTGCATAAAAATGATTAAGGGATCTGGTCCTGAACTTCTGCCTCAGAGGACCTCACTTTCAACTACTGGTATATTTAATACCAATCATTACCCTCAATCACTGGGGATGATGGATGCAATTTAAAATACAAAATGGAGTGTCTATTTGTAAATAGTGGCATTCACGGTAATCAGCATTCCAGGGTGTGTTACATGTTCAGCAAATATGTATTCACACAATCTGATACTAGACATGGAAGCATTTTGGGTTATAGATAGATAGATAGATAGACAGGAAGCCAATGGCAAGACATGACATTACGACCCCGAGCTGTTGTTTTTTTAGCAAGTTTCATTGGCTGAGGAATATTTGTCACCCGTGACATTCTATTTTTTTTCTGATCACCAAGCTTCTCCAATTTTCATACACATCAATGTGTTTCAACAGTATTGCAGTGATATGTGTCAATTTAAAAAAAAAAAAAAAATGGAGCCCACTAGATGGCAGTATTTAGCTAACTATGCAGCCTCACCACGCTTGAACTTGAAATTCATTATTGTTTTCCAAAAAGCAAATGGATTTGTTAAATGTTGATGCTTAAAAATATGTTGTAGTGGAAGCACCAGGAAAGAAAAAAAAAACCAAAAAACAAAACAAAACTGCAGAGTCCCACCTAACACCAATATTTATTAAGTGAAGTCCAGTCACTTTTCATAATGGTGATTAGCAAAGATCTCAAAGATCAATTCAAAAGACTTGAATGAAACAGTGGATTCTCTAGACTGACATGATCAAGGCTTCTGCAGGGCACCTAAATGCCTTATCATTTAACATTCAAAGATACCCTTTCTACCGATCTGCCTAAACTGATCACAGGGTTGAGGGAAACTAATGTCTGCTTTATAAATATAAAGCATAAAACAGGAAACAACCATGGTCTGTATGTCAGTCTGTCAAACAACACTATTATGGGAACAAAAACCGTGACACTGAGCCCACACAGATTCAGCAGTCCAGCTAATAGTGTGTCTTTGGACCAGAGGAGCCAACTGGAAGATACAGTAGAATTTCAAATTGGTTTCATAGAGTGTGCATGAAGAGGACAATCGAGGCGTTTAGTTGTCCAAATGACATTCCTCTATAGAGTTATAGGGCTCAATACCCTGGGAGAAACTTAAGTAGTGTCACTTTCCTGATCAAGAGTCAGCAACTCAGGTGGTTTAGGTATATGCACTTTGACCAGCACAAGAGAAAGTGGAAATGAAAATGAGAAGATTGACAGCAACTGCTGGACGACGTGTGGATGAATGGGTGGAGGAAACAAAATAAGATTCTAGAGAAGAAGCTCCAAATTATAGGAGAGAAGCAGTAAAAGATTTTATTTAATGATACTTATTATCCATTTTTGGAGACCTTGGGGTTTATTTTTTGTAGTGGAATACCTGTATGTTTATTAAAGATGTAGGAGAGCACTTGCACATGTGCATTTGCTTCATTTGTAATTCTCCCTTGACTCATCACTGTGCCCAAGTGGCAAACCTTCCTCTAAATCACTGCCCAGCTACATTTCCATCTCAGCTTGGTTTGGCATTATAGCTACATCACTGTTATATGCAGCACTGCCTTTGTCCCATTCTGGAGAAGAAAGGCACCTAGATTTCAAAGAGCTAATCCTGGACCTGTTTTAATAAACCATTTCCTGGGTTTGCTTTAGAGAACAATCCACCTGCTTTTCAGACTAAAATGAAAGTACAGAAAACATTTGCTTAAGTAGCAATGGAGTCTAACACACAAGAAAACGAAGTAATAAGCAAACCAGAAAACCACTTAAGCCCGATTTTCTCACTTAATAAGTATCTTTTAACTTGAACAAAGGCTGTATGTTTTTTGTGCCATACAGGCTATTTCACTGTGAGCAAAAAAAAAAAGAAAAAAGAAAAAGTATATTTCTCTTGATTGGCTGGCATTTGGGCCTAACCTTACCACAATTCATTGAGCAGTCTTATCCCTGAGCCACACAGCATGAAACAATACAATTACCCAGTCAGCCCCTAAATGAGAATCCACATTTATAAAGCTAATAAATACAATCCCCGATTCCAGACGGCTAACAAAATAAATGCACGAGACATGTCATTCTGCCCCCTTTGCAGATTGGGTCTCCTTCCCCCACTGGTCATCTTACAGCTGTCATCCTGGCCAGCGAACCTGAACCAAATCATCAGCTGTCTTTTTAAAGACACCTCCTCCCCTTCTGCAGATTCCCCCAAATAATTTATTATTCATAAGCTAATTAACATAAATGCATATGTATTTACTGCAGGCAGCCCACCACCAACTGCTTTAGTGGCCCTGCTAGCAGGCCACAGTTTGCCACACAGACTAACATCACTCAGGTATATTTTCAGACCAAATTATTTGTAAATAGTGGGATTACGATCCTGACACCTCACAGACAGACTTAGGGGTTGGATTGAGGGGGGGACACTTTTCATTTGGTACAAAGCAGCTATACCTTAAACCGACAGGAAAATCTGGTGAGGAGCAGGAGTTGCTTTGTTACCTGTGCGCAATCGCAGGCTTGGGTCCCTCTCCCTTGTAACGAGGCACATCCTCGTGGAGGTAGGCCAGCCCACGTGCCATCGTCTCAGCAATGTGACACAAGTCATTCCAGCTTACAGCGTTTCCTTTCAGATAGTCAGTCAGGGAACCCTGTGTAAAGGCAGAAAAGTAATAAATATTAATGTTAATTCAAATACTGCTTTGTAGTTTTTTTGCCATTTTCTCCTCCATTCCGCTTCATTCATTTCAAAATGCTGCACAATGAAGAAAACATAGGACTTTCATAAAGGCTGTAAGCAAATGGTAGCAAAATAATTTGTAACAGCAATGCCTCAGGCTCTCCATCTGATGATACAAGCATGGACACGATGGGGTTTTTTTTGGAACAGCTGGGTCAACTTCCTGGCCAACATGGCCACACAGTACAGATCTGTGACAGTAAGAACGAACACTTTTAATTAATAAGCAGAACAGGCCTGTCCTTCACAGCAGCCTCTGACACCTTAAAATTGCTCAGACTCAGTCCCCATTTGGCAAGGAGAATGTCAGTGCCAATGAATGATGGATTTTCTAAATATGTCACTTTCTGCGATCACAACACACAACCCATCTGGCACATACAGAAGCTCACATTTTGGGTCTGAACTCAACATGTATTTGTAAAAGGATTCTAATAATTTGAAGAATGATGGGAGTGTACAGTTTTTTTTTTAAAATGTATATAAACCCTTTATTTAATTCACAGCCACTTATTATGGCCTTTCCACAAATATTACTAAATAAGTACCCTAGGTCTCTTATCACCAGCATAAATACTGTAACTGACAAATTCATGTGGGAGTGCATGAGAATGCCCTGAAATGAACTGGCTGTATATGTAGTTTTGTGCCCATTGCTGCTGGGACATGCTCAACCCCTAGCCTACACCGTCAAATACATGAATCAATTGGGTTTGAGAATCTAGTATTAAACACTGATGTTGTTTTTATTTATGATGTCATGGGGGAACAAATAAATGAAACACTGGTCATGTCACACTTCTGGGTATTCCACATTGCTTTTGTCATTCTCCTCCTCACCAGTATGTTGGTTGATTGGTTAATTAATTAACAATTAATTACATTCATAGAGTACTTTCTAACTTATTCAAAGTGGTTTGCTGAACTAAAAAAAATTATACTTGCAGCCCAGGAGGCAGCCAATTGTGTCTCTGATGTCATACATTACATAAATGTTTTTATTCCAGTGTGCTTTATACAAATAAGAGTACAGAGACGCTCTTATTTGTTTGTAGTGATGGGACATAAACAAATAGGAAAAACTGACAAATTAATATGTGGACATCACAATTAGTACATTCATCCCTGAAGACGCCTCAACATTTCAGCCATAGGACTACAAGGCCACAAAACTGCCCATCTACCTCGCTTGCCCGAGAGCCCTTCAGACTTCATATGTTACATATGTTAACAATAGGGGTGAATTTGGTACAAGCTGCAGCTCACAGGCTGTAAATTGATATAGAAAATATCTGCTCATCCTATAAAATGCAGGTATGTCCGATTTGGTGCATATTCATTCAGATGAGTTTCCCCTACAGTAAAATGTTGTGTGTTGACAACATACAATTTTTCAATGTAGCGGTTTTAAGTCATTGCAAATACCAATGATTTTGAGTGATTACTTCAGAATTCAAACTCACTCATACTTTACACTAAATTAGAGTTTAGTAACAGCAGTCTTATATTTGAGATTGAAAGTATCTAGTGGCTCAATTCCCCATTAAACCAGCATATAATCTTACAACTGGCAGTTGTACTTGATAATGAATATTATTTAAGGTGTTTTACATGATAATCAATAATAAAACATAAGTGCAGAAGTCAAAAACTTATATCAGAAAACAAATATGCTGGGCAAGTTGTCCTTCATAGTAGGTGACCCAGTGTATACTTACCTTATTTTTCTTGCAATGTCAACAAGCAACAGGATAATAAAAAAAAAAGAAGCATGTTTTTGCCTGTGGGTTTCTTACTTCAGATCTGCACAAACTGACATTTGAGACAACTTTCACCAGATTCTCAGAGAACTGTTTACAAGGAGGCAGGCTAATGGGAATTATAAGGCTGCTCAGAACATTCCCTCCCCTCCTGCTCTACTTAGAGCTTCAGCCATGGTTTGCTTTTCATGAAGCAGAACTGCTGACGCTGTCAATCAAATAGGTCACAAAATTCTCTCACAGTCCAACATTCTGTTTTAATTACTGGCTATAGCTTAGATTTTTTTTTCTGTCTGAAGAGAACATGTCGAGTAGTCAGACTCCTCACCTTCTCATGAAACTCTGTGATGAGCCACAATTCCATCTCTAAGTTGGTTCCCCGCTTTTCAGCACCAATGTAATGCAGCAAGTTTTCATGTTTGATTCCAGGGGTCAGGAAGATGTCTCGTTCATTCTGCCAAGACTGCTTATCCTGTAAGAACACATGCATATTTAAAATGCCTTACATGACAGCAATGGAACACAACAGAGTATGTAGGAGTTTCTCATGGATACACAGTAAATTCAGACAAAAAAATGCCAGACTTAATCCAGACCTCTGTGTATGAGTTATGTCTGAAGGAGTTGGCTATTGTGAAGATCAGGGACATGGCTACTAACTGGTTTAATAAAACTATGTAGGATTAAACACAAAGTTTCCAAAAATACTAAAAGCAAATTTTCCTAACAAAATAACTACAGATACGTGTCTTTGAATTATAACTCTGTATAAGTGTACAGAAATAAAAGATGCTCAGATGATTAACCTTTTTTCCCCCAAACTTTTTAATCCTTTACTCGCTATACAGGTACTCCTCACTTTACGACCGAGTTTCGTTCCTACGACTACGTCGTTAAGTGAATTGGTTGATAAGCAAGGAGCTTGCGCCGGGAATATAGGATCGAAACTTATGTACTTTTTCCATATGTCTTGCATTCACTTATCTGTCACTTCGTCCCAAGCTGATTTAATGTTTTTAATGCAATCTAAAATACTGTACAATTTCCAAAAATCACGAAGAGTTACTACATCATTTTCTTTTGCTGCTACAGCTTGGGAAAAAGTTGTGTGCAAATAAAACGTTTTGAACGTAGCTATAGCGCCCTGATCCATTGGCTGTAGGACAACAGTTGTGTTTTTAGGAAGATACACTACCTTTATGTCAGGGTGTAGATCATCAAGATGCTGGGGGTGGCCTGGAGCATTATCAAGCAGGAGAATAATTTTAAAACGAACTCCCATTTTCAAACAATAATGCTGGACTGCGGGTATGAAGCAGTTCAAAAACCAATCTTAAAATAAAGTTTGCTTCATCCATGCCTTTTTATTTGTACGATAGTAAATGGGCAGACTGTTTTTACTAACGTTCTTTAATGCACATGGGTTTTCGGAGCGATAGACCAGGAAAGGCTTTAACTTGAACCCAGCGGCATTCCCTCCCAACAACGTGATCCTGTCTTTAAACGCCTTGAAACCGGGCATTGCCTTAGCTTCTTTGTGCATATAGGACCTTTCAGGCATTTTTTTCCGCACCAAAGCCCAGTTTTATCCACATTGAATATCTATTCCGGGCAGTAGCTGCCTTTTTTAATTATTCCATCCAATTCATCAACAAATTTTTCTGCTGCTTCTACATCCGCGCTTGCCGCCTCACCGCAGATTCTCCAATTATGCAAGTTGAATCTCCGCCTAAACCATTGAAACCATCCATGATTCTGTCGATTTTTCGCCTTCACGTGCCTTCAAAGTCTCAAAGATACTGCGTGCCTTAGCTTGAATTATTAAAAGGCTTATCGGCATATTATTTTGCATCTGGTTGTCAAACCAGATCGCCAATAATTTCTCCATCTCATTAACAAGACTTTTCTCTGCCTAGTTATTATGGCTTTAAATCCTGTCGATGATTTCACCGCCTCTTTCACTCTATCCTTTAAAATCGTTGAAATTGTCAAATGTGCCAATTTCAAGTAACATGCTATTTCTTTAACCGTTTTACCAGCTTCGTAGTCTTGTATGATTTTTATTTTCATTTCAAGGTCGATACTTTCCTTCGTTTCTTAACAATTTCTCCAGATGATGCCATACTTTTTCTTTTCGTCGACATCTGTACTATTTTGGGGTTACAAATATGTAAAAAAAAAAAAAAAAAAAAAAAAAAATGAGGTTACACAGTGACTGCTTGTAGGAATGAAACTGACTGAGAAAGCGCATAGCAAGCCTATAGTACGCTCAGTGCGCATGTCACCATTCGCCACTGACCGACACTCAAGCTGAGAAAGAGGATTCCCCGAATTGCAGGTTGAAACTCGATTGGTTGTAAGTGCGAGTGGTCGTTAAGCAAATAGGTCGTAAAGTGAGGAATACCTGTATACAATTTCTTATATTAGGAGTGTGTCACTTTTCACATACCCAAACTTACTCTCCAGAGAGTTTTGGGGTCAGAGCGCAAGGTCAGCACCCCTGGAGCATTTGCAGGTAAAGGGCCTTGCTCAAGGACCCGACAGAGTAGAATTCTTTCTGTCACTGCCAGAATTTGAACCGGCAACCTTTGAGTTACCAGCCCAAATCCTTCAGCTAGATAGCCACCACTCCGCCCTAACATTTTAAACAATTTTAAGCGTTTCATATTTTTGCCCATTATCAAACCTTTTCTGATAGTGAAAAATAATTTACTGGGTAAACCAGATTTCCAATTTGTATCTTCCAAACTACAGGCACAACATGATCATCAGGCCCTAAAAACAGCAGGTTCAGAAGGTTTAGAGTAGTATGTGTAAACTGCAAGTTAGTAGAGTCCAGTAACTAATGGACAACTTTTAGTCCTCCTGTGACATATAGGTAATTCATGTAATGTATTTAAGACCATTTCTATTACCCATTTCCACCATATTACCAGTGTGTTCTCATTCCCACAGTAACTAACATTACTGTCCCTATAGGCTGAGTTTAGAGGCCTTCTTTGCAAAGCACAAGGGTTCACATTTGTGCTCACTCCAGTCGAACAATCCAATCATTTATGTTTCCCTCAAGACTACAATTATTTGGAAATATGGTCAGCATTGCCAGGCATATGGAATGATGTTTAACCTTTGCAATTCACATCTTTCAGATGCTTCTTACTGACCTGAATGGGGAATACCTTCACAGCAACATATTCATTCATTAGCTGAGCTTTCCATACACAGCCAAAGCGACCCCTTGCCTTGATCTCAAGTAGTTGTAAGGGCTTCAGGCCTATGAGTGGAGACGGTGGTGGTAGCCCAGGATCCTAGAAAGGAAGATAGGACAAAAGCAAATAAAAAATAAATAAAAAAACAGAAGATTCTCTTTCCCCCCTGTACTAATATTTTCCATGACTGATATAAGGGGTAAGAAACTGACCCTGAAACAACAAGAATGTAGGTTTCCTCCATGATCCTGATCAAGCCACTTAACCTGCCTGAAGTCTTATGCTGTACATTGAAATTAAATCAGAAAATTTTATATAACACTTGATAAAAACACCCATATGATTCGAAAGAGTGGGATAGCAGCACAGTGGTTTGTGTTGCACCCTGTCCCCATAGGTTTTCTTCAAAAAGTCTTCTTTCCTTCCATGTTTTACCCAGTATTCATTATAACCAATCCATCCATCATGAAGCCCACTGAAATCACATTCAGGGTCACATGGCTAGACCCTATTTTGGCAGCACTGGACACAAGGTGGGAACAAGACTACTACAGGGTGTTATTTATAGCATATTTTGTCACTTATTTTGTTCTTATTTAAATTAAAATGGCTCCTCACCGGTTTGATGTGTATATTTTTGACAAACCAAAGTTTATCTGGTTCTTCAAATACAACAAAACAGAGCTCACAGAAGAGCACTAAGATACCGATACTCTTGCTGGGTACTTTAAAGGGTCCAACTCATCACTGAGCACACACCAGGGATCAGTTGCAGATGGAGGTGAGCCATTGTTGGAAAATAACAGCATACACAATTTACATCAGGTTAGATTTATTTTACTGTATATTTCTCCTATGGAGAGCAATGTTAAAGAAATTTCATTAGAACCTACATACAAAAAAATTAAACAAAGGGGAAGACTGCAGCAGCACTCACTATAAAAGAACAAGTAGCAAGAAACAGCAAAGTGTGACAGAGCTGCACATTAGCATACATTTTTTTTATTATTTACTTAGCAAAAGGTTATATCCAACCAGAATTAATAAGCATTGTCCACACTCACCTCGTTGACATCAACATGCCCGTATGGGGGCTTGCGATGGCGATACATCCAGAAGGCCAGCAGCATGGCCATTGAAAGGCCAGTTATGGGCAGCAAGGAGTAGACCAGGATGTTAAGCAGTGAGGGTGTGGGTGGTGGGGGCTCAAAGGTAACTGTAAAGACAAGAAACAGAAGTAAAATTTAAGTAAACATAATCACAGGTTTAGGTCCTTGGTATTTCCACGATGCTCTTATTTTTACTTCGTAATTACTCCTCTTCAACACCGCCTCTTCCAAAATTGCTTTATGTATGTACCACTCCCTAACCAACTACCAGCTTTAAAACTGCTCCCTTCATTTGTGTCCTATCTGGATGCCTTATTGTGTATTCTCTTCTCTCCATCCTGTTGTGTCACTGCTTCTTAACAGCTTCACTTGCCTTCTAAAGTCACCCATCCTGCATATTACTGCTGTTTCTGTACATAACAGACCTCTTACTACAAACATTCAACATCAGACAAAAGGTCCAACATTTGTTCAGTTCATTCCTAAACTAACCTTTTACTTCCTCTGTGTTTATCATTGATTTATCTAAATTTGTTTTTTTTTTTTTATTTATTATAAACATTGCATACTAAAGGTAATCTGAGTGTAAAACAGAAGATAAAAGCAATGAGCAACGAAATGGGAGATGATCAATGTCTTCAAAACACCCATACGCAGGACCAGACCTATCAAAGCTTCAAGTCCATAAAGTTCCTTGATACTATAACCTCTGTTTTATCAGTTTCACAACAGACAGAATCGTGCATTGCTGAATTAAAGCAGTGTAATACAAGATCATTTGTACCTTCAGCAATTAGGCACTTTAATGGAAGTAATAGTGCAAGAAGAATTCTAATGCACACCATTTATACAGGATATTGTTTTTTCCCCGCATCAGGTCACTTTTTTGTCAAATGTAACACATATGACAAACTGAATTTCCAATTTGGGGATAATAAAATTTACTTTGACTTTAATGTAGTTAGTTATATAGCTTAGAAAAAAAACAGTGAATTAGAGCTCACTATGAAAGGTGCTATAATGATAAAGTCTGATTGATTGCTTAGACTTAATTTTACTCTCTAGTATTGGATCAAAATTGATATTTATCAAACTTTAGATGCACAATCATATTCACATGGATTGACCAAAAAATAAATCAAGCTGGGGAAAAAAAGAAAAGCAGACAGTGTTCTACTTAGTACCCAATCCACAAAGAATGAAGCTGAAAACAGCTTTGCCTGATCAATTCCTAGTACATGCTGTACCTTAAGCTGACTGCAAATACACAAGGAAATCCATTAGCAGCTCTCCAGTTGCAACAGCAAATCTCTCAGATACTCGCAGAATCCAAATTACCAGATACTTGTTTAAGTATATATACTTCTCTTTTGATTGTGAAGATAGTTTATGTGGACACCCTGCAGGCCCTCAGTCATCGAAAGGTTGGATTCCCTCTTTATCATTGGAATGCATGCCTTAAGACACCAAAAGTGAAGACTTTATCCATTCCACATTAATGTTACTATTTGCTTTCTACAACTGATTCTATCCTTGAAATAATTTCTTCCTCTCTCTTTCACTCTCTCTGGGAATTAAAGTGAAGCTAAGTGTGGAATAACATAATAATGCAGATCATTTCAGCAGGGAAGAGATATGTGGTCAATAGCTGACCAAAGTGGCTTTTGTTTAAACTAACTCTTAATCACTAAATGATATTCTCCACAAAGATAGTTTTTGTCCTGACTTAGTGTGCAATTATTGTAACCAACAATGAATAATCTCAACTAGGCTCCACTTTGAGTGATAGTACTGTTTGTGCATCTCCATCTTTCTTGCTGATGACTGAAAGACGAACTGCAGAGCAGCTTTCATGCAGAAATGGCGATCAGATGCAAATGGAGACAATCATAAGGTTGATTGCCTCAGCCTGCCATAAGATTTTTCAGATACATTTCACTTGGACCCTTAAATATGAGATTGCCTTGAAGATCTCCTGCAAAGCTACATGACTGCTTATGCTGTGACTAAGGTCAAACTTTTAACAAAAGTCATAAAGAAGCCTAAAATGCTTTTCAACAAGTATTTTAAACACCACCACATTGTTGTATATCAAAGATCAGAGGGGAATTCCACATTTATGAAGTCGATACTTAGTTGTGTAAACCTTACCTGAATAAGCCTCAATTTCCAAGAGAGGCTCAATCAGTACCACAAATCCAAAGTGCATCTCGTTAAATCAAGACGGGCTCAGGCAATCCACGATTACATACACACTTGTGAGAGTTAAGCATCATTTAAAATATCTATGATGGCTCAAAAAGCAAAGAGGAGATGGCAATTTCTGCAAATTGAGTACCTGTGACTTTAAGCATGAAACTGATGCAGTGTAAAGTGCATTATGGGACAGCTTGAAAAAGTTCAGACTTTCACTTAACTGTCATAATATATAAAAATCATGTAACAGAGACAGTGGTGCTCATTTCAGTAGTTAATAAGAAACTAATACTTGATTTACATATACAGTGGTGTGAAAAACTATTTGCCCCCTTCCTGATTTCTTATTCTTTTGCATGTTTGTCACACAAAATGTTTCTGATCATCAAACACATTTAACCATTAGTCAAATATAACACAAGTAAACACAAAATGCAGTTTTTGAAATGATGGTTTTTATTATTTAGGGAGAAAAAAAATCCAAACCTACATGGCCCTGTGTGAAAAAGTAATTGCCCCCTTGTTAAAAAATAACCTAACTGTGGTGTATCACACCTGAGTTCAATTTCCGTAGCCATCCCCAGGCCTGATTACTGCCACACCTGTTTCAATCAAGAAATCACTTAAATAGGGGCTGCCTGACACACAGAAGTAGACCAAAAGCACCTCAAAAGCTAGACATCATGCCAAGATCCAAAGAAATTCAGGAACAAATGAGAACAGAAGTAATTGAGATCTATCAGTCTGGTAAAGGTTATAAAGCCATTTCTAAAGCTTTGGGACTCCAGCGAACCACAGTGAGAGCCATTATCCACAAATGGCAAAAACATGGAACAGTGGTGAACCTTCCCAGGAGTGGCCGGCCGACCAAAATTACCCCAAGAGCGCAGAGACGACTCATCCGAGAGGTCACAAAAGACCCCAGGACAACGTCTAAAGAATTGCAGGCCTCACTTGCCTCAACTAAGGTCAGTGTTCACGACTCCACCATAAGAAAGAGACTGGGCAAAAACGGCCTGCATGGCAGATTTCCAAGACGCAAACCACTGTTAAGCAAAAAGAACATTAGGGCTCGTCTCAATTTTGCTAAGAAACATCTCAATGATTGCCAAGACATTTGGGAAAATACCTTGTAGACTGATGAGACAAAAGTTGAACTTTTTGGAAGGCAAATGTCCCGTTACATCTGGCATAAAAGGAACACAGCATTTCAGAAAAAGAACATCATACCAACAGTAAAATATGGTGGTGGTAGTGTGATGGTCTGGGGTTGTTTTGCTGCTTCAGGACCTGGAAGGCTTGCTGTGATAGATGGAACCATGAATTCTACTGTCTACCAAAAAATCCTGAAGGAGAATGTCCGGCCATCTGTTCATCAACTCAAGCTGAAGCGATCTTGGGTGCAGCAACAGGACAATGACCCAAAACACACCAGCAATTCCACCTCTGAATGGCTGAAGAAAAACAAAATGAAGACTTTGGAGTGGCCTAGTCAAAGTCCTAGGCCTGACCTGAATCCAATTGAGATGCTATGGCATGACCTTAAAAAGGCAGGTCATGCTAGAAAACCCTCAAATAAAGCTGAATTACAACAATTCTGCAAAGATGAGTGGGCCAAAATTCCTCCAGAGCGCTGTAAAAGACTCATTGCAAGTTATCGCAAACGCTTGATTGCAGTTATTGCTGCTAAGGGTGGCCCAACCAGTTATTAGGTTCAGGGGGCAATTACTTTTTCACACAGGGCCATGATGTAGGTTTGGATTTTTTTTTCTCCCTAAATAATAAAAACCATCATTTAAAAACTGCATTTTGTGTTTACTTGTGTTATATGTGACTAATGGTTAAATGTGTTTGATGATCAGAAACATTTTGTGTGACAAACATGCAAAAGAATAAGAAATCAGGAAGGGGGCAAATAGTTTTTCACACCACTGTAATAATAAGAAAGCGAGAGGTACTGTCTGTAGAGCAGACCCTAAGCTAAATTCCTAAGCACATTATGGTCATGAATTTGTGCACTGCATTAATAAAAATTATTATTCAGTTGAAATAAGTTTCCATTGAATTGTTCGATTTGACTGTAAATATTCTAGTTTGTGAACATCATACTTGAAACACTTAAAACAAAGTACAGTATGTAGTAGCAATATGGTGCTCATTTGGTAGCAACTGAAAATTATATTCAAGAACATACTTCAGAATTAGACTATACATATAGAAGCAGGCATATTTAGGAATGAAAAAAGAGAGCTGCAGTTTTTGAGACTAGCGTGATGCCCAAGTGTCAATGCTGCTGAAGAAGTCTGCCATCATCAGAATGTCTGATTACAAAAATACGAGTAGACATACAATCAATGTCACTTAAAAGGACTGACCTTTGCATTGATGTCATGTGGTGGTTCTTATTTTACATAGTTGGCCTCTAATGATAACACTTGGCAGTGTTATTATTTGTACAAGAGTGAAGTCTGTTGCTCCCATCACATTTGGGGAACCTAAATAATCAATCTAGTGTCACCGATACTGTTCTGGTTAAATGCATTTTACATACAGATGATTAATTTACAAAAAAAAAATAAAAAAAAAAATGGTTTGCATCTTTAAGAGTACCAAACTCTACTTGATGATTTTTACAATGAATGTTATGTTACTGGCATATCCTCAATTACAAAACATTATTTTTGATGAATCATTTGTGGGAAACACAAATTAGAAAATTAACAACAAGGTCAAATTCATTTAACTGAGGTGTGTAAATGAATCTATTTAATATATTACTCTATTATTATACAACGTATAATATCAAAAATGATAAGGGGCTTTCTTTCCAATTATTTGTGCTGGTAGTTTAAAGGCTGTATGAAGTATACAACAGGTTTGATTTTGTCTTCTGTTGTGAATGGGACAGCAGACTACCAATGAGTGCTCTTGCTGCAAGAACAACACATATAACGCAGCCAAGGGGAATAAGAACACAGAGGAGCTGGACTGCAGTAACAGAAGACAGGCCTGTCTGTCTGAAGCCTTGGGTTTTACATGTGATGACAGAATAGAAAAAAGGGCAGAGATTCCTGCTAAACTCACAACAGTAAAAGGCAAGCCCACAATATTTTGAAAATTTCAAAGGATACTGAAAAGTCATCACAGAGCCTTCCAATTTGTCATCCACTGCAATTCTTTGTCCTGTAATCTGACATGCTCAGGTGACAAAATAAGCAAATGTCCGACTAGAAGCTGCATAATGTGACAATGGCTTAAATCTTATGAAGTAGAACTAGGCCAGTACTAACTGACTGTATACTGGATTAGATCATGTCCATCTCACTCTTAGAAATAATCCTGCTCATTTCTAAATTTGCATTTGTGTAACACCCCCTCCCCCCCCCCATTAAATTCCTTACATCTAAAATGATTTTGATCTGCTATGTGGCAGGCGTATCTGTGATTACTACCCCATATCTAACAAACATAGGCATATTATGCATGATAAAAAGCACGCACCCAACAGTGGCACAAGTTAAAAGGATCACAACAAGAATTTAAACACTAAGGCTCCTGACTTGCTTCTGATCCACTGTGTACCCTGAGCAGGTTACTAAAGCCTCTTTGCTCTATAGTCAAAAATGCAAGCAAAGAAATTAAATTTGTGCTGATCTTGTTGTTTTAGATAAAGACAATAACCAAATTACACAATAATATTTTTGTACTGCTCTCTACTGATCAACTGGCTGCTTATATATAAAGAATGACTTCAGAATCCAATTTCACAGTAGCTAAGCAAAACATGTCATGTTCATTTTGACATGTCATCCACACCGATATGAGAATTTGCCTGGTCAGTATAAATGTGTGCTTACTGCAGTATTCTTAGTAATCTGCCTGTAATTAATGGAGCTCTTAGTCATTCAGCAAAGTGGGCATTTAATTGTTGGTCCAGTGCTACCATTTCTGATATTAAAGGAGCTTTAATGTACAAGTAATAACTATTACAGTTTATTTTCAAATACTAGGAAAATGGGTTATTTAGCTACAGGTACCCACCCCTGGTAACTACAAGATTTTCACATGAAAAATGATATTAATACACTTTACACTCCATGTGCTTCTCCTTGTGAAAGCCATGGAAGAAACATACAGAGTTGGACAGCCTATCCTTAGCAACAATCTCCAAGTATTTCTGAGAAATTCCAAAGCATTCCAAAGCCAGCCATGTAACGTAATCTTTCCATGTGGCCTGGGTCTGCACCTGGGTGGGTAGTGGGCACCCACAAATAACTCATGCAGACAACAGGAAAACATACAAACTCCATGTAGGGTGCATCAAGGATGTAAACCCCTGTCTCCTTACTGCAAGGCAGCAGTATCACTCTGCCAACATGCTACCTATACAAAAATAACAGAATATAAAAATAAAAAATATTTAATGCAGTATTAAAAGAAATCCAGTCCAATCCAATACTGCTCAATACTTCATGAAATGGCTGATTCAAGCTGATGATTAAAGCTCTGCCAAAATCTACAGGTAATGCATACTGAGGAGTTAAAGAAAAATAACGGGAACGCTCCAAAAACAAAAAGCAGTTTACAGTACTAAATCACTAAGGGGACATATTCATCTACTCTACTAACTTCATAAGTGGAGTAACACACAGTCAATGCTAGTCTGATATATTGTCTTTCACAGAAGAAATGATCTTATCCTCTTTATAATGCTTTTACGGTACAATAAATGAAAACACTGAATTCAAACTGGCCAGTGCTAAAAAGCAAACTACTATAATTTGTCAATACTTTATATAGCGCCTTTCACAGTCTCTAAGCACATTTAGTCATCCATCTGACCATGTTCCTATTAACAAAACCACTTACTTCTATTATGGCTTTTAAGGGGACCGCCAGGCATAAGACATTAACCAATCCTGAATGGGGCACCATTCTGTTGTAGGGCACACTTATGTACACACCCACAGTCACTGGTAAAGGGGGAGTTTAAAGTCATCAATTAATCTAACTGGTAGATCCTCAGGCCGAGGCTAGAAAACAGAACACATGGTTGGGGTTCACACAAACATGGTGAGAACATGCACATTACAGAGGTAGAGTAATTGGAATGGGATTCTAACCCAAGATTCTGGGGCTGCAAAATTGTTTTATTTGGTTAATTTATTTTTCTGATGCATACACATATGTTTTCAGGTTCATTTAAAAAAAAACAAAAAACTGAATTGTATTTATTTAATTTGCTCATTTACATCTTCATTGGTATGGAAAGATATGAATCGGAAGCATAAAATTAACTTTCATTTGTATGCTGATAAAATTCAGCTGTATCTATCAATAAATCTAAATGGTACTTCTTCAAATATATCTTTAATAATTGCTTTAGTGTGGTGAGATGTGGGATAAGTGAAATGTATTTGTTCAAAAATGCAAAACAGCCCTTTTAGCAGACAGGAACCTGTAAAGAGTAAGAGTAATACTGACAACTCTTCATCCTTCAGGCTAGAATCTAGGCGTTAATCTCCATAATGTTCCACAGCTAGTCATCTACAACTTCCCAAAAACACAATAGCCAAGTCCCAGTCCTTCTATAAAAATTAAACCGATGAAGCTCAACATGTATTGAAGTAAACTGCACACCCAGGATCTCTCCCAGTCAATGCTAGTCTTAATGATTCAGTAGAAGCAATGTTAGCCAATTGCAAGTGCAAGTTAAAATCACCTTACTTCAGTGAACACTGTGCCAAGGTGCTTTACGAGTACAGGACTAAAACACAATAGTGTGTGTGTGTATTATATATATATATATATATATATATATATATATGTTCAGTTTTTTTTTTTTTTTTTTTTTTTTAAAAAAAAAGAGGGACTGCTGCCATGAAGCCAGGACACCAAAGGAGCTCAATGGGACATCACAGACTGGTCCTACACAGTTCCAACAGCTGACTGAAAATATCTGTTAAAATGCCCACAGTATAAGGTGGTACTTTTTATTCAGTTTATACTTTTACATGTTTGTACATTCCAGTCCCAAACATATAATACATTGCTTTCTGCAGATTGCTCACGCATTTCTCCATACCATTCCCACACTACTCTAGTTTCCTATGCCATTTCCATTAGTCTTAGTGCTACTAAATAAATAAATGGCTAGAAAGGCAGACAGAGAAATATAGAATAGATACATCGCAACTAAAAATTTTGGGATAGTGGTATAATATCCAGCATCATCATTTGACAGTCTGTGGGTCATGCAAGTTTTCTCTGGCCATAAGCCAGGCCCTGCAACACAGAAAGCAAAAGGGGCAACATTCCCTCAACTGAACCACGCTTCTCTCCCCCTTCAACCGAGTTTTGGGTGAAAGGATTTTTGAACATTTTCATCAAGTATATTTAGTGCAATATAAGCTCTCAATTCACACTGCCTCTGTTGTGTATTCTAATGCTCTAAGGAGGTAAGGAGGAATAATAACAGCAGCTTTCATAGTTTTGAAAACAGGTCTTTTAGGGTAATTTTTTCATGTTTTTTGCATCACTGCTTACTGGTGACTTTATTTTCATTTTAATTCTGTTTATTAAGTGAATTAATTTTCATTTTACAATAGTTATTGAATTTCTACATACTGTATAGCATATTAACATTTATAAATACTGTAGCAACTCTCATCTGTGAGGAAACAGGCAGGTGAGAATCTGCAGGGAGCAGAGCTAAGAGTGTTGAAGTGGCATAAAATGAGCTTTCCTGAACAGTGCTGAAGGTTGGACTGGAGAAAAATATGAAGAAGGAGAACACAGTAAGGAGGGAACAAGCAAACAGTGATTACCCTGAGGCGGTTTAAGTATTTCACCAGGTGTCTCCCTAGACCAACAGCAGGAGTTTCACTGGGTTACCATTATAAAAGAGCTAATAACTGGCCCTTCCAATGGTCATTAACTGTTGCTTGGGTCTGTGTGTCAGTAGTTCCTCCTTCCACACCTTGCATTGGTCTAGTACATGGAGTCTGTTAAACAAGGCAAATGTTGTAGTCAAAGATATGATCATATTATGGTTTGTTTGTGCAGGGGTTACTAATAGCATAATGACATCTGGCTGATTTTATAACAAATTGTATTATAGAATGTTTGTTGTCGCTGCAATGTTTATTAGGGCTGGAAGGTAAAATCAAGTTTGGTACTTGCAATAGTTCAGTTTGAAACAAAATATCACTAGCGTTCACAGAACTGTGAATGCTACTGTTTGGCTTATTAGCCATTGTTATATGTTTGGGGTCAACCAATGTGGAGTTTCATGAGAATTTGACTGAGTTTGCTCATTCGATAATACAGGTAAAATTCCATTACAACAAATATTTTTACAATGAAATTTTCATTACAACGAAGTATTTTTATGGTTCTGACAGCTTCCCCATATGACATGAGTCTATAGAAATCTCATTACTACGAAGTACATTCAGCAGATACTTTCATTACAACGAAGAGCACAAAAGACCTTGAAATGCCTGAATGAATCATCCACAAACAGTTAGTTCTGTGGCCGCAGCTCAGTTGTACACAACGATACCCAAACACCGTAATTTTTTTCTTTCTTCAAACCTTCCTCGTACTGTTTTTTTTTTTTTTTTGCCTTTTGTTTCCTACGCTTTTCAGTGATACCTTTTGCTTATTGCTCGTCAACATTTGAAAAACATCCATTGGAATTTAACTCATTGTCACCCTCCTATAGAAACAGCAGACACAAAAAAACAATAACAGTTTATATTAGAAAAAAACTCTTACATTTTTGCAGCTCTCGATTGTGGCAAAAAGAAAAAAAGACGTTGCAAGTGAATTCGGAATTTTGCCATCGACACTGTCAACTTTCTTGAAAGACCGAGCAAAAAATGAAGAAATATCTCGGGTTGCAAACGTATGTGAACTGCTGCATTTGAAGATGTCAAAAAAGCAGTTTTTATGTGGTTCAGTGATGCTCGTTCAAGAAACATTCCAATTAATGTGGCACTCATTCAAGAAAATGTGAGGTTTGCAAACTCTCTTGGGACCTCCCCCAACTGAACAATACGCCAAAGAGCATCCCAAAGTGCGATCTCTGCGTCTATACGGGGCAACAGCAGGCTCACCACCAAAGTAAAGAGAAAAGATCTCGATGGGTGATGCAGGGTTAGAAGCATGTACATTGTAAATGCAGATAACAGGATTACTTGGTCACAGACCTGGCCATGACCCTGCCTGACTGCTGTGTCTGTGCATAGCAGAGTGGCAGATCACGCTACAATAAATAACTGTGCCGTTCCTGTTTCAAGCTGAATAAAGTTGGTTTTGCTAAAATAATGAGACTAAGCCTCGTGTTTTGGGGTGCAAGACAGGGACTTGTAGCGCAACCCCAGTCTTTTATGATTTGCTTCTGTGGTGCTTCACTGAAGTGCTGTAAGCCTGCTGTTGCCCTGCCCCAGCAAAGGACAAACAATCTTACACAGACATAGCAATCGCGCTTCGTGACACACTTCAGCATGTCATTCCCGTTGGGTGGGGAGTGGGGGGAGGTCCCAAAAGTGTTCAGAAACCTAACAATATGAAGAAGAAAAGGACAATTCGGCTTCTAATTGATAACTGTGCTGCACACAACATGCTTCCACATTTAGATAATGTTCGCGTTGAATTCCTCCCACCCAATTGCACAGCAGTGCTTCAGCCATTGGATTTGGGCATCATTCGCACCCTGAAAGTGTATTATGGCAAGGAAATGCTGAGAAAAATTCTCATCAGCATAACTTGTAGGCAGGAGGAGAGTAAAATTAACGCGAAAAAAGTCATTGAAATGATTGCAAATGCCTGGACACAAGATAAAGAAAGCACTATAATAACAAATACAGAATCTCGTTACAACAAAATATATTTTAGGTCCCTGGGAGTTCGTTGTAACTGAATTTTACCTGTAATACAGTAAATCAATTTTGTTGTTGTTGTTGTTGGTAACATATGTTTGATAAAAGTAAATATAAGGAACAAAAGAAATTAATAGGTGTGAACTAACTAAACAGGAGTGTGATTTGATAATAGTGTCCAGGAGTGAATGAAGAAGTGAATCTTGAAGTGTGAGGTTTTTGTGCAGGGGTGCAGATGCTGCTGCCTGGCCTAGCAACACATAAAAGTATGCTGAATGTCTGTTGACTGTACACATTATTACTTATTCTTTAAGGGAGCGATAACCATGGTGGGGGTGCATAACAGATATAGACAAACTGTTTTCACTTATACCATTCACACTTAACATGTTCTTTCATTAAAAAAAGAAACACACAAATACTGTTTTACAGGTTTATCCAGTAAGTATTGAAATTTGCTTAATGCATGTATCAATTATAGCACAGAGAAATTTTATTGGACCCTTCTTCCTAATAAGCACACCTAACCTGTACCTCACAATATACATGCAGACACTCTCACACTTACTCAGTTTGTTGAAAGCATCTGTAGAAATAAACTTAAGAAATGAAAAAAATGGTTTTACAGCAGCAGAAAAAAGGATAGTTGCAGAAAGTTCACTGCGGATCACGAGAGACTGCAAAGGACACTGGCTTTAAGAACTAATGGAGATGACCTTGAGGCTGGAATGGTGCAGCTTGTTGAAGAGAGATATCAGTATACATTTTTTATGTGTCAGCTTCCTTGGGGATAACCAAACACCACCCAGGCACTTACCTTCAGGTTCTGTGACTTCTGGCAAATGTGTGAATTTTTCATTGCAGTAGTTTCCCTCACAACAGCAGAAAAATACTTGGGGATTCTCCTCTGTTGCGACACATTCTTGCCTAAGTAAGGAAAATTACAATATTATGTAAAAGCAAAGCCTTTATTATAAGATTTCCTCCAGAAAATGCATATTATGATCATATTCAAACGGTTGCAAATCTGTGGTGCATGTCCCTAAAGGGATAATAACCCGGACTAATAATGTGCACAAATCTCAGCTGAGGTCTTCAAATCCTGGCTTCATAATAATTTTCTTGGTCCTTAAAATGCATGTGTGCTGAAGAGTACACAGTTTATTATTCATATTATTACAGTGGAATAGGATATCATAATGGCTACAATAAACAATATTCCACAACTAATTTCAAATCTAAAATGACAGATGCCAATAATGGCAGCGCTGAGCACAAGTACCAGTTCACTGCAGGGCACATTCACACTGGGCCAGTTTGGGACTTCAATTAAATTACTTAGCACATTTTCTCAGACAAAGAGCTCCGGAGGCACGGTTAGAATGTATAACACAACACAACACAAACAAACAGAGACTAAGCTAATATTCAAACCTAAGGTACTCTGTGATTGTGCCACTATGCTCTCGCCATTTTTAAACTATCCACATTAAAAATATTGCTCTGTAATGCTTAATCCTCACCTGTCATAGCAGTTAAAGTCATCCAGCCAGCAACCTTTCTTCACCAGCTCTATGGTACCAGAGTTATTGCGCCATGAAGCATAGCAGTGAAGCCTCTTGTCCTTCTCTCCCTCACAGCGCTCCACACCACTTTGATTGGTCTTCTCCAGCTCCCAATTGGCATTATAATAAATACACTCCCTGGTCTCTGCCTCTCCATGGCTTGGGCCTAGTGGAAAAAAAAAAATATATAGGCCTTATTACCATCAATATCACCATACAGGCACCAAAACCAAAAATCCACATTGAGTCAATGGCTGAGTAAAGTTTTAAGTGTTATTGAAGTCAAGCAAAAGGACAAAGTGATTATTGCTTCATTAAGGAAAAGTCGAAAGCAGCTTTAATTGTGGAGTTTGAACATAAGCAATGGCATACCTTATGGAACATAACAGGGCACAAAAAGGTGGCACAGGACACATCAGGCTCCATGGTCACAATAATACAAGACACAAGGGAAAATGAGCCACTAACACCTCCACGTAAGTATACACAGCCAAACCAGCAGTCACACTGCAAGTGCTCAACTAGAACGACTGTTAAATGCTTTGGTTATTACCGATCAATTTGTGGAGTAATTGCCTTCACGTCTGTGCGTTATCAGTGAGGCTCACTAATTTGCATTTGAGCACTGCAGCACATTACATGTCATAGATGGACATCTTGAAGTCACTTCCTGAATGCTAAACTGTCTCCATCTATTCTACACGAGCCTTCTGGCCAGCCCACAAGGTATATGTTTACAATGTTCTTCCAAAAAAAATAAAACATTCTTTAAAATGCAGGTTGCAGCCTTCAGGAGCAAGAGAGCTGCCTGTACAGGCTCTTGTAATCACAGCCTGAGGGACATATGGTGCAGCCAGCAGAGATGCCAAGATATGCTGCCATCAAGTAGTAACTGCACAAAAAGCACACTTTGTCTTCACTTACAAATACACAGTAGCAAAACCTCCAATCACCAGCACATCCTGCATCTTCAATTAGTAGATTTAGGCTGTCAAAGGACAAGTAAGGACAGCAGTCCTACTACACTGGATATATAATGTGTATTCCCTGAAGGAAACAGCAAGAACAGCTAGAACAAAAAAAGACAAAAGTCAAATACTTTAACAAAACTACTGGTAAACATGTAAATATTTGCACTGTGAACTCAAGCTATCCATTTCATGATTTCTCTTTTCCATTCCAGTTTCAGCAGATTGTGCCTATGAGGGTGCCACACCTGGATCACAAGGCACACTCCATTCACACCAGACCAATTTAGAGTTGTCCATTAAATAAGACACATTTCTGGAAGGTAGTGGGACAACCAAAGCAGACTTATAGGTTTATGCGATACTGGTATGTTGTGCTATGAATTATACTAGTAGACAGGAAGCCTCTGCTGTAGACAAATTCACCTGTACTCAAGGTGGAAGGAGCAAAATCTGGACTTGAAATGTGGTGTGTTGAGTGTCTACTGGTGTGTTAATATATCAGGTGGCGCAATAATAAGTGGCCTGTAAATCATAAAGAACATGCTACTGTAACCTAATGGTACACCAATCTGCATTGACTTATGAGGATATCCTCCAATACAATCTACAGTTATGACAACAGCCACAAGGATATGGATGGAAGGGTTTCTTGGTGTTTGTGCAATGCTTGCAAGACCAGCAGCACGCCACTTTGTTTCTCAAGAGCACTGGGATATGGTTCCATGAATGCCTCATGAATGAGCCTCAATTAAAATATGCTGTTCCTATGGATACTGCACATCTTCTCTTCAGTAAGCACAAAAATACAGTAACAGAACTAACAAAAAAATCTTCACCAGATTAAGTTTGCTACAACTAAAATCAAGATGAATTCCTTACTTGAGTGGGGCTTTACTTAAGGCACCACATTATAAATTAAATTTTTGTTTTGCTTAGCTTCTAAGGCAAATGCAACAACCATCTAAAAATCATAATTCTGGTATTGTACATGTGACAATTTTCAAAAAGTGGTGGGAACCCATGCTTAGCTTAAATTGAGCCTATTATTTAGACTTTCAGTCTTTCTGATATCCTTCATGTTGTAGCATTTCTTCTCCAAGAATGAGGAGGACATTTCACAGAATGGAACAAAAAACCTTAAACAGCTGCAGTATACTAAAGACAGGGACAGATAACAGAAAGTTTTATTGAAAGTCAGGATCCGGAAGTAGTGGAGCTAAACCGAAGAGGCTTTCTAATGAACCCAAAGGAGCTTTAAATATCAAAGCAGCAATACTGAGGTACTTTAACTCTAGACGCAGTCCTGTTAAAGTTCTTTCTCTGCATAAAAAATTAATGAAACAGTAATTTAGCACAAAGTTTGAGCCCATTTTTTAATAACATGGTAACAATATGACAGTAGTTAAATTTATTTGTGTCTGAGTGGCTGAAGAGTAAAAGGAGTTTAAACTGGCAGCTAAAAAATGAGAACAAAGTCTAAGGCTACAACAATTCAGTCAGGCTACAACAAAACAACTGTTCTGAAAAAATTTCGAATAACAAAACATCCACTGCAATGGAGGTGCACACTACTTGACTGGGTTGCACTTATCAAGAGTGATGCAAGAAACAACCACACAGTCACTACAGCTAGTTACTGATTTGCTCGAAATTCTGCTGAAAGAGGCTTTGACATCTAACTACATGGAGAAAAGGTTCAATGAACAACCATGGAGCAAAAGGGTATCATGCAAAGAAGTAATTATTATGCTTATAAGGTAACAATAAAGGTCTCATTTTGCTTGACTTTTCACTATGTAACAATAAAGATCCTAATTATAAATCAATTATTAAGTATTTTAAAGCAGTTATTAGTTAGGTTTAATGAATTTTGATTGCAATATGAGTCTTAGTTTCACATAAGGAATATTTTTCCGAAAACCTTGGAGTGGTGAGTGAAGAGAAAGGTAAAGATTTTCTTTAGGATATCAATGACATGTAAAAAAGGTAGTAAGAACTTTGGGATGCAAGTATGATGGCGGACTACTGCTGGATGATTTATATGGACAAGACACTAGAAACACTGTACAAATGACAGGCCATCAAAGTACTAGATGAAAAGCTAGAGAAGCTACATTTAAGTCAATAAATATACTGTATATTTTTTTCTTTACATGTATTTAAGAATACTACATTGACTAAATAGCTTCTTTGTTAAACTGACTTAGAACAACATTGTTTTTATTAATAAAACTTTAGCAAATCATACAATTTAAATTCAATTACTTTTTAATTTTGTACTTAAATGTGATGTGATAGAAAATTTCGAATTATATTTTTTTATTGCGTTCATGAATGCAAATTAAAAACAACTATCCACAACTTAAATGATTTCTTGATTTTGAAAACTGAATTTTGCAGAACTGTGCAATGCTTTCAAATTGTTTGTGGCATACCTACTTCTTTCTCCCTGCAACACTGTGAAAGCCAAGATGATTCCAAATACTAAATAAGTACAGTGTAACATTTTATATTAGAATTTCTGGTAGAAAGTCTGGAAAAATTAGCTAGATAGATAGATAGATACATAGACAGAGAGATGGATAGAATCTCATGCCAAAATCATTTAAATACTTTAGTACAGAAAAAACACTTGATATAGTCAGTTGTGATTTGCCATTTCCAAGACCACTATCACCTAAAATAGCACTAAGCTTAATTAAATGCCTTCATCAAACCTGTATAGCTGAGCATGTTTCAAAATTTACCATTGAAATGGCTCTATAAATAAAATGAATCATGATTAGTGGTAACTGAAATAGTGTTTAATTTCACATACAGTTTCACAAAAATTGCCCTTAAAATTCATTTCGCACACGCTTTTGTAATTGCGGCACAAAAATACACTAAAATAATATTTTTACGGTTGTTTGGGGTGAAAGGCAATTGATCTTCCTCCCTAAGGGAGAAATAGCCCTCCAATAACCCTCCAATGTTGCTGGTGCTTCATGCGCTCTCATCAGCCTTGTGCACCCCATTACAGCACATTCACACCACTCACATTTTCTAACTCAATAAACTAGTACAAGCCAAGATCATTCAAGAGTCTTGCTAGTGGTCACACACCTTGGACAATGGATATGACCAGAGCAGTAGCATCTCTGCAGTATGCTCTCTATCTGTATCGCCTTTTACAAGTTCTGCACCAGAATAAACTGTGCCATGCCTTCACATATGGAGAAAATGGTTACACGAAATTAAAATATGTGGTGATGACATGAATTTCACTGGTTGACACACAGCATTTAGTGTTTCAGTCAGTGAAAAACACTACACAAAAATTAATTTAATTTTGTGTAGTGAAAACCCCATGTTTTGAAAATCTAGTTTTATGCAAATTGTTTTGCTCGCTCATCAGTAATTATAAATGTATTATAAGTGTAATTATAAGCATTATTTGCAGTGAATTTACTGTATTCTCCCTTGTTCATCAAGTTTACCGATAATTCAGCTGGTTTAGGAGAACTTTTTTCCCCAGCACCCCACAATGATTTGCATGGCCAGCACGACATCAGCTGGAGCTGTAACAGCCAACACTTGGTATATAATGCTGATCATTTGCATTATAGACTGTGTGGGACTTGGTTAGTTGCAGAACAGATAAGTAAATAATGCAGGTTCTCTTAAAATTGTATTTGTATGAAACAGATACAGCATAAATAACAAGTTATGTTTGCTGGTTACCAAATGTGCAGGTCGATTGAGTTCTATTTCAGTATAAGAGAAGGAGGTGCATGCCCTAAACATGCATAATTAGCCACTTGGAGATAAAAAAAAAAAAAAAAAAAAAAAAAAACCTTGAAGGAGCCTGACACAACCACCCAAACACAGAAGACTCTATGAAATAATAATAAAAGATTTATTATTATTTACAAGATGATTCTATGTTTTTTGATAGAAGAAAAAGTGCACAGCATCAGAACAGACAGTTTGGAGAGCCAACTTGAAAAAATAGAACAAGCCAGTGCACAACTTCAATGATGACACCCAACATTGCATTTTCTGCCTTTGAAAGACCTACAATCAGGGGTCTCAAAATCCGGTCCTAGAGGGCCTCAGTGGCTGCAGATTTTCATTCTAACATTTTTCTTAATTAGTGACCTATTTTTGCTCCCAATTACCTTCTTTTGAATTGATTTTATTTAACTTGCTCTAGAAGACTCCTTAATTGTTTCTTTTTCCTTAATTAGCAGCCAAACAATAATGGAATACAAAATGAACCAAAACACAACCAGCAAACTGTGTTGATCATACAATATCTGAAAGTAAAGAAATGGGAATATCTCAGGATCCACTCAGGTCCCCAAAACATTTTCACAGTGCTCTTAGAAAAGAGAAAAAACAACAATTAAGGAAATTTATGCTATTGCACAATGAGAGCAGCAACAACATGGGATTAAAGGTTGGGTTTAATTAACAAGAATCAGAGTCTAATTAAGCATCTGGTTGGAGTGTAATTGGTTGGAGTTTCAGTCCCTGATTTAGTTTGTCTTCTGTTGGCTCACTCACTTCAAATTTCATTTCTGTTTCGGTGCCATTTAAGTGAAGAAATGAAGCAATTCAAAGGAACAATGAAGAAATTCAGGGGAACAAATCTTACAAAACAAGGTAATTGAAATTAATTCAAAAGAAGTTAATTAGTAGCAAAAACAGGTCACTAATTAAGGGTTAGAATGAAAACCTGCAGCCACTGTGGTCCTCCAGGACCAGAGTTGGGGACCCTTGACGTACATATTTTTTCTGCCTTTGGCTAGGACTTCGGCATTTCTACTTTGATTCAACAAAATATATGATTGCAGCTCTGACTGACATTTTTCCACTTTGATTTCTCGAAAGTACAGTTGTACAGTAGTTGGCAATTCTGCTGCACAGCTCAAGTCAACTTTTGGCCACATTAAATCAGTCCAGTATAGTTAGGAGATGTAACCCTAGCCATCAGAGACACTTTAAAGATGACTACACCATTACAGTGTAGCAAAACCTGGTTCAGACCGTCATTCCCCGTTGACTTCAATGCATTTTGCAGAGTTCAGCGATATTTGTGAACACTTCTGTGATTTCTCTTAACCTAAGGCAAAGCGAAAACCATGGAGTTCGCTCATCACTACTAATCATTACTTACCAGACTTACAAAGAGAATTGATCAAAACTATGAAGGGCTTAAAGGGTGTAAACAGAGCAGAGTTAGAAATAATTGGTCTTTAATTAGAGCAGATTGCTGCTTTGAAATATAATCAAAGTTTATTACTCCTTTAATCTATCGTTTATTTGGAACTAAATACATTTTTATATAAAAGAAAGTTGTATAAGAAGAGTTATTCTTCTTTTAGAATTTATGGGTTTTTTGTTCCGCCAATTTAGCAAAAACTTACTAAAGAAAAAAAGAAGAAAAAAAAAACACACCCAAAGGTTTTTCCTTAGCAAGATGCTTGTTGGGTTTCTGAAGACTCAGTTCATCTCATTGCATTCATGGTTAACACCACCCCCAGTGAGCAGGAAGCCTTAAAATTGACTGTGGAGCATGGAAGGATAAAAGCTGCTGATGAGGTAATTTAAAGATGGATTACAAATTGTGGGAATGACAGCTAGAGGACTAGGGGGACATGGTCAGGATGAATACAAAGGTCAGTAAGTCAACCAACAGCAAAATGCTGATCGTGAAAGACAGTTAAATAAATAAAGCAAATAAATAATGAGAAAAAAATGAGGTAAAATAATTAAATCAAGAGATTTATAAGATGCATGAAACAAGAAAGGCCTTAGTGATAAATCACTGACTATTTTTCAGAAGTCTAACATGTCGTTCCCAGTGTCGAGCAATAGTAGGCATGGGGGACAAATGATAAAGCTGTCCTCTAAATCAGCAGATCCAACATCAACAGCATGTCTACACATTTAACTTTGAAGTCAACTTTTGTTCCATCCCATATTGGCATTTTTCTTCTTAAGACAAATACACCAGTTAGGCTGAGCCACTATTGTAAACCCTCACCTGAACAGGTCAGAGGTGCATCAGGAGGATTTTGGAGAAACCTGTAGAACACCCAGTTGTGATACTCAGTTAAACCGGATTCCCACAATTCCTCAGAACAAAGTAATGTATATGATCCAACTGAAGCTGCATCTCTCCAGAGATGGCAAGCAGTACTGGAACGAGTCTGACTCTAGTTTTTAGGAATAAATTTCAACTCTGTCAACAGGCAGAAAAAAATGCAACACCACCTCCAGTTTTGTTTTAAAGTGATTTGCAGGAGTGTAAACTGCAATACAAAATATAGAATACCCATACAGCAAACACACAGTCAAAGTGTAACATTAAAAATAAAAGATGTAGAGAGTGTGTGCATGCAAATGCAATGACCACTAATATGACATCTTCCTCACACCCCAAAAATTCATCAACATTCTAAAGTATTTATGATGCACTAAGAAAGCAGACCAAGTTTCAGAAAACTGGACTGATCAAAGCAAGGCAGGCTTGTGGAATTGTCATTTTAAAATAAACAAAAACAAAAAATGACTATTTATAAACATCCTCTTCTCTATCCCCGACCACCAACCTTTTGAATAATCAAAGGAAAGGTATCTACTGGCAAGAGTCATTTGTAAGCCAAACCAAAGCATTCATGTTTTTGACAAGAGGCTGACCTTGCAGTCTCACGCTGGTTATTACAGCAAGTGTCTCAAAACAGCCTGCTAGAAAGAGAACTGATAAATGGCAACTATTAAGCAGACCCATGGAGAAGCCTATCCATTTGGCTGGGCGGAGGGAGACTTTTCATCTGTGAGTGCAGGGGGAGAGTACCAGCTAATGATATATTCCAGATGGTGGAATGGCAAGGTATTTCGCTCTTTGCAGATCCAGGATCACTTGCTGGGAGCACAGCCCTCTGCGTGGAGACACCATATTCTACCTGTTTATGAGCCGGCTCAGTCCCACTCCCGAATCCACCACATCCTCATTACTTCACAGCCCAGACGCTGGCTGTTTGAATCCACTGGTGACAATGAATAACACTGTTTGTGTGAGTGAGTGTGTGCATGCATCTCTCTTCTATCACATGACCTGTGCTACCATAACACAATGAAGCAGAAGAGGCAAGGATTGATTTGCATGGGAAATATGACACCACAACAGAGTAACAAATTAGCTAAAAAATTAGCTAGCCACATCAAATGCATAATAGTTAACATTTTTGCTTATTTTACCATCTCTCACAATTCTTGTGGGTACTGAAATTGGACAGAAAGATTTTATTAGATTTTAATTTTAAAAATTAAATTTGTAGCATTTACAGTTAGGACTAAGTCATAATCTACATTAAAAAAAAGTTTTGTTTTTTTTTTTTGTTTTTTTTTTTAAAGCCCATTGCTCTTATTAAAGGATCATGAAAGCAACTGTGGAAAGATCTGCATCATTCACATGTAGAGGAACATGTAAATGCTGTCAGTTTCATTATAGAGAAGGACCTGAGCAATAGACAGATACATAATCACCAAAATAAAGACCACAAGCTTTAATCAGCAAAATGAGGATCCTGCAATTTTGCAGGTCAGAATAACACAAAATCATTCACACACACACAAGCTGTCAGAAGTTCATTTGAAGGAGTTCCTTAGCTCCTAAGCAACAGTATTGCCATCCCAAAAAAAAAAAAAAAAAAGGTAAATGTTAAATACAACTTGGTGGGCAAGTGTAAGCAGATTTCGAGGGAAGACTTTTTAACAAAACTGTTCCTCCCAAGCAGTAATGTTTATATACAATACGAATTTGGCACGACTGGACACAGCAGATGTTCTCCCAGATCTATGCATTATCGTTGCTAAGCAACAACACACGTAGGCAGCCTTGTAATGAGATTTTCTGTTCCCTTTAGCTCGGTCCTGAATATTGGAAGTCACTTAAGTGAGACAAAATTGTGCCTGACACCCTTCAGAAATGACAGTGCTCAAAGAAAAAACAGACAGGTTTCAATCAGATCAGTAACCCAGAGCAAGGAAATGTAGACAATGATCAGCCTCTCCAGGACCACAGAGTTTTAGTGCTGAACAAGCAGCTCATGCAGCCATTAGGACTAGCCTCAAGATCAGTTTGCTTTTTCCAAATGCAAGCAGCAAGCACAATCCATATCTGGGATAAACATTGATCTCCACAGAGCAAGCAATCCAACAATTACAGCTTGAGAACACTAAATGGTGCATTCCACAATCCTGATGACCTATACGCACTTCCAGTGAGCGAGTAATATGCATAGTTATCACAGCTGGTCAATTCCAATATAAACACCATTATTTAATGAAGGAATACTGCATCAACCATAAGCTTTCACCTTCAGTAAACAGAAGGCCTAACTATCATCAGGAGAATCTTTCTTGTCTATTGAGTGGCTATCCAGATCATACATATCCAGGTTAAATTTTCACATACAGTGATCAAACATGTGCAGCAGTCCAAAGAAAAGACTTCCTTTGTAATCAGAAATTAGGGGTTATATCTGCGGCTATGAACAAGCATCGGGACTTGCCATGAGCATATTGTCCCCAGGTAGGCTTTGACTAGCTAAATAACAAGCAGCAGAACAAGCCCTTCAGATTATGCTCTACGGACTGTTTTTCTTTAAAGATAAAAAAAAAAAAGTTTGTTTTAATGCTCCTTAAGTATCACTGATCTCATTAGTATGCTATACCATTCACATACACAGAGGGGGCCCGTGGCAAAAATTTCAGCTTGGTTCAATTGATTTTCATATAATGTCTTTCCCACCAAAAGGCTGCCCAGCACAGGAATTCAGAAAGGGTTCTGTAAAAGGATACTGTAGTTTTCCAGCTGATTATAATAAGTAAAATATCAGGATGTATATATTCAGTACACACACACACACAGTATACACATACATATGTATATTGCTGCATATGTGTTTATTATACATACACATTTAAATATTCTGCATAGACATACTGTATATCTATGTATACAGACACACACACATATGTATATTGCTGCATATGTGTTTATTATACATACACATTTAAATATTCTGCATAGACAGACTGTATATCTATGTATACAGACACACACACACACACACACACACAGGTAAATAAAATAACAGAAAAGCCACATGAAAAAGGAGTTTCAGTTAGGAGTAACTAAATCTCAGTTACACAAATGCAGCTGCTAAGGTGAGTCATAAGAGGGTTAATTGGCAATTAGCAGTACGTGTTAGCTATAAAAGAGGCTTGACAATTATCACTTAGACAGTTGAGTTTTCACTGCAACATGAGGCAACTAACATACAGGCCAAAAAGTTGGTGCCCAAAATGCAGGTGCATCAATCACAAAATCTGGGAAGTCATTTAATGTGTCTAAGTTAACAATCTCAAATATAATTAAAGCATATGGCAAATGTGAACAAACTGTATCCGCAATGCAAAACAGATGTCACGAGTTAAAAGTTCACTGACCGAGATAGAGGGACATTTTACAGGAAAATTGTTAAATGCTACAAAACGTACAGCCTCAAATATGTCTACCAAATTGAATCAGCACCTCTGTGATATGTTCTCAGCAAAAACTGTATGTCTTGCACTTCACATGCTGGAATTTATTGCAGCGCTGCTTCTATGCTGGGCCAAAGCAAATGGTGTACATATCTTGATATAAGGAGCAGTAAACCTGGAAAGAACAGTGATGCTCCAATCACATGGCTGCTGATAGAGATTGGCCAATTTTCACCCCAAATGACCCCATCAGTGATCAGTAAATCAGCCAATCTGAAAAATTGATTTTTTCAGAGCTTGCTTTTCTAAGATTTAAGATCTTAGTTTGGATGGTGAGCCATCTTGTGTTTAGCACAACAGCTCAAATTTTCAACTTAACAAAAGAACACACTTGACAATTTGCCCTCATTTCTCATTAATAATAGGCTTTCTAGCTTAAGAGCCAAATGTGTATATTTCAGGTGTAAGGTTAAACGTTTTAGTCTTGTATCTTCCTGATAAGAATGAACATTTTTTATTAGAAATGTGGCTTGTAACTATGGCAAGAATTTTCATTTACTTTTACATTTGTATGATTTTTGTTTTTTATTTTTAATTTTAAAAAGTATGTTTTAAGGGGATTTTATTTATTTTAGTACTGTTATGGTCCTGGGTATGATGTTAATCTGTATCCAGCCCTGCATGTAGGTCATCCAACCTGCAGGGAATAAACCTGGGGGTTGATGGCAGAATTGGCACTCCAGCCAACACAAAAAACCTCACACTGGTTCCATTCCATCTGAACGTGTGTGGTGCTGAGGTGTCACCCATCGCATGGCTGCACCTGGGTCCTAATCTGGGTTCCTGAGTTGGTTTGTCAGGTGATGGGTGCGGCAATGCGCTTTATCAACGCCTGCTCCTAACCTCTCTCTCTCTCTATGGTCATTGAACAATACACAGCATTTCATTTAGTAAAGGAACAGGTAACATCTGAGTTCTGCATTTTTATTACAAAAAATACCACTTTAATATAGAGCATAATATTTCTACACAGCCAATTATGCAGGAGTTTAGTGAAAAAAAATTTAAAACAAAAAAGAAAACAGCATCAGCCGGTTTTGGTAACATGAAATTGTTGATTGGTATCAGACAAAAAAAAAAAAAAAAAAAAATGATCAAAGCATCCCTAGAAAAGACGCAAAATGATTTGATTCACCCTACTTGCTTTAAATTTGGAGAAAACTAATGGATGCTTTCCATGCACAATGTCTGTTGCCAAATGTTAAACATGCTGGGAAATTCATAATAGCACACACAGCAATGTCATGAGAGTCCCAAAGCCCTTGATCTGAATATTCATAAAATGCTCAAGGAAGTAAAGGCCATTTTCCAGGATCAGGTGCACCCTATAGCACAAACATTGTTCCCTCATGATAATGCCCATTTCTAGGATGAAAATTCCCTCCCATTCTACTTTACATACCGCCAAACTATTACAATAGCGGTCACGATTGCCAGGATGAACTCCAATGCCTTCCACAAAAGTACATTTGCACAGCCTTAACTCCTCAAAGACCTGGAGGCTTTTTCCCTCTCTCAGAGAATGGTACACACAGAGTTCTGAACTTATTATTGAATTCCAACAAGAACTGGGGCTCTTCTGAAAGGAACCAATGGCCCTAGTGATGCAAGTGTACAAGGGAAAGACCATGTGCCGCTCAGAGTCAGGCAGTACAAATGGTTAATTTTAATTTACAATTGGACTTGTAATATATTGCATAGTCGTGTTTCCAGCAGGTACTGACTAAACATGGAGAAAACATCTGTGGTAACAACTTTGCAGGCTTCCAAATAAAACCTTAAGGAATGTTTATTTGTGCAGACTTCCAAATGTACCTTCTCCAGGCTTAGAAGCTTTTTGAACCCTTCACAATAGATTACCATCACTTTACACCAACCTGTCTTAGTAAATGGGTTTGTAAGAAAGCACAGAAAATAAAAAAATAAAAATAGTAATTTACAAACCAGTTTGGGAGTGCCAAAGTAAAATGGTGTCACCTCACATGACATTATCTCATTAAATATGGAGGGCTTCTCTTTCCATAAAAACCCATTTTTCTCCTGTGTAGGAATAAACTTATTTCTGGCTTATGTTTTGACTATCTAGGTCCATGCAATGTTAAATTCCATTTTCAATATCTGCTTTACCAGCACAGGGTAAAGGGAGCGTGAGCCTATTGCATGACTGAACCCTGGAAGACTCCATTCCATAAAGGGGCACACTTGCATACAAAATCACAATTTAGATTGTACTGTACAGAGCTAGGCTCAGCTAATTACTGTAAGGCCCACAAGTCAAACAGAAACTTGGGCCCAGACAAGTTACATGAACTGGCTCCCTGCCCACTAGGCCATGTGGTCTTCCCTAGTTTAAAAATTACCATTACTAAATAATGAGGCATGCTGAAAATGGACACAGAGAAGACAAGTCATGGGAACGAATTCTAGACCACATCAATATTCAGGGCATCCGAGTAAAAATCCAGAACCATTAGGAGAAAGCAACAACAATGGGGGAGATTACAGGCATCAGAGACCATGACCATCCCAGTTAACCTCATGGAAATGGCACTGGCATTTACAAAAATCAGTCAGTACAGATGGTGCCATTATGCTACTGTTTAACATGTCGAACAAAGAGCTATCGGTGAAAGGTCACAATCTGGCAGGAGTCGCCTATGTTGATGCGCGTGGATAGAGAACAAATCTGCATATGGATTCCCCAAATGCCCCACATTAATCCTCAGCAGAAGTCTAGCGCCAAATGTATAGCTGTCTAACAAAGCAAGTGCATGTAAACCTGCAAATCAGACATCAATGGTTTCATACTCAAAGTTGCTGTCTCCACCAAAACTACGGTATTAATACAAAAACAGAAAGTGTGGAGGCAGCAGTCATCTTACAACGCAAGCCTCTGTAGTCCATCAAACACAAACCAGTGGAGCCAGTGAGTGCTCACAATCTGCAATACTGATTAATGCATGACATGAGTTGGTAAAATCCTCACACCACTATCCATAAGGCAAGAGGCATTCACCACACACTGTTCTCGGGCTTCAAGAGGAATGTGTTGAGGCCTCCTCAATCTTCAGTCTTTTAATGATCATTCTCATTTTTTTTTTTTTTTTAATTTATTGACACACTAAGTTTTTCCAGTTATCTTACCTTACCTCCTCACATAAAGACACATTGGCATGAACCATAGTTTTACAGTACTTCTGTCCATTTAACATCTAGCAGTGGTATTAGGTATAGTTTGGGTTCAAGTGTATTGTTCAGGTATACACAGTACAATGAAATTTTCCTTGAATGCCCCCCTTAGCATAAGGAGAGTGAACTGGCTCTGTGGACATGTGTGTCACTGAATGTGCCCTGTTAGACTGGCATTGCACCCATGTGTAGTTCCCACCTTGCACATGATGCTGCTGCAGTAGACTTTGGTAATACTGACATTAGGTTTTGATGAATAAAAAAAAGTGATGAATGACTCTAGTTCCAGACACTAAAAAGGTACACATCAATGCTACTCACCTCACTGGAGTGCTAATATGCATAACAGCTCCAAGAATGCATGACAAGGAGCTGCGTTGATTGAGAGGGGCATGAGCCATTACGTCTGTCTCTTTAAAAGAGGTGTGCACACTGGGATTACAACAAGTTATTATATGCAAAGTTATTATACATGAGTGCTTAGTTATTTTGCATGTATGAATTAATAAAAATGGCCAGTATGTCAAGAAAACATAAGCCAATATCTTTAGAAACTTGAATACGGATTTTAAAGGGGTAGAAGTGGGGGAAGAGAAATTCCATATAGAATCACTTGGTCATGAAAGGAGCCAGTGCCGAATGTGGCAGCAGGGATGTAGATAGACAGCATATTTCAGCAAGTACTTTGGAATTGATTCTCTGCTGATAAAATCCATTAAGCTGGATGTGTACCTACCAGCAAGTCTTGCAAAGAATCCCAGTTTGGATCATCTCACAGAGTTGAGGAAGAGGTACAAGGTGCAGTTAGCAATGTGAAATGTCTAGGGACTGAAGGAGGCAGAGGAGAGCATGTTGAGCCACACAGAATAAAACATGCAATGGAAGTATTGGCAGTGGCAAAGTAAAGTATCCTATAACGGAACGAGAAAAGTTCTGGGTACTTTGATGGCACAAGGTATCCTTTGACAGGAAAGCAGAGGAACATGTACTTTTGCACAGGTATAGTTTGTAATGTTCCACCTAAGTGGGCTAAGTGAATTAACCACAAAATAACATCAGGACACCCAATTTACAGTATAAGTAGACTAACCATAAGAGTATGTCCTTCCATCAGTGAAAAGACAACTATAAAATTGGATGGACATACAGCCCTTACAGCTGCAAGCAAAGAAATGAGAAAATGGCCCAGTAACATGCACGTCTACATACTGATATGCATACATACAACATGAAAGCTTAAAAATAATTGCTGCATATATACTTTTAAACTTTATTTACTGATTTACATATTATACACATCACTTTCAGTAAACACTCTGTCTTCATTGAAAATTAGTTTTACTTGCATTTCTGCATCAAGAACTTTAACATTTAGCTTTTGGGGTAGTTTAGACAAAGAGACATTTGCTTGGCCATGTGGGAAAAACTGCTGAAAATAAATAAATACCAAAAACGTCTAAAGGTTGTTGCAGATCGTTGGAGATGGAAGAAATGGCACATGAGCATGGAGGCCAAAATGTAATATGAAAATGAATGTAGTGAAATGGTTATAAACATGCATCTGCATCATCCATAAAATCTGTACTCCTTATGCGGGTTGTCCAAATTGGAGTTTCTGCTGTGTGTCTATTAGTATGTACATATTCGTTTGAAATCTAAAGTGTTACTTGTGAGCCCTACATAGATATAAGGGAATGTCCATTGGCTCGCTACAACAAAGATGTTAATTTATTTTTGATACTCAACTCTGTGTTGGAACCCAGCCTTCATTTTGGAGCTGGTCTCAAGCCCGTATAATTGGGGAGGGGACTGGCACCAGAGAAGGTTTCTGGTCATAAGTCACCTGAAACCTCTATTGAAGAAGTCTAGTCAATAAAAACTAGTGACCCCCAATAAAAATGGAAATAGCTGTGGAAGAAGAAAAGTGTTTTGTTGGATTGCATAAATAGAATTTGCACATTAGTGCAAGTGCTTCATATCTGTGAGTTTGCCCGTTTCTAGCTGTGTTGTTGCAGGCCCGCACCTAGGAAATTCTGCGCCCCAGGCAGCTGACAGAGTTCGGGCCCTTTCGTGTTTCAAATATGTGCATATATTTTAAAACGCCACTTAAATGGCGGGCCCCTATCTAGCTCGGGCCCCTAACAAGTGTCATGGTTGCCCCCCCCCTAGGTGCGGGCCTAGTTGTTGATTCCCCTCATGTACAAGACATCACAAACAGTGTTTGCTTATGGGACTTTGTCATGGTAAGCCAAATCATCCTTCTATGTGAAGTGTGGTTACTTGCTTAGCCAGGCCCACACAAAAGTATTTTTGCTTTTATCATTATGATCTTAATTTTTTTTCCTTTTTGTATTATTGCACATATTTAAGTTGGCATTTGAGAAGGAGAGTGGTGTTGCTGTTCCTTGGCAAAGAAAAAAAAAAAAAAAAAGGATATATGCTCCTTTATCAATGCCGGTTTAGTCTCTTAGCTAGACAATTACACTACCTGTCAAATATATTTATCGAGTATACAAGGTTCCTTGTGTAAGAAAGCACAATGCCTGTTTTAAAATGCATGAACTGAAAAAATGGGATTATTCATTCAGTCTATAATATTCAACTACAGTAAAAGCTTATAGTAGGTCTTGTAAAGTAAAAATTGAAAAAGCTGTTGAGAGACCACAAGACACCAGCTATAGCTAGTCTCCAGCCACTCTTTCACAGTCAAGGTAAAACAGATCAGGATCCATTGCTATACTCAGGTTTCTAGCTTCTTTGAAAGAATCTCTCAAAATCTGTCAAAATCAAGGTAAAGATCAGTCAGGAAATTTTAAACATGGCCTTCACTGAAGGGATTAAATAGGTCCAAGAGTATAATTTAATTTTCATTATATGGAGATGGAAATGGGGAAGCCAGTCTATTCCTGTCATGAAAGGAAAGCCTAATTAATACACATCTAAAAATTCAGGAACTAAAACTTCAGTCAGACTCAAGAGTCTGAAATTACACAGAGCCTCCCTAAAGGACACCAAGGTGTGGAACAGGCTTAACTTACATCTCCCAATGGCATTCCACATGCACTTCTGCACAGGGATTTTGTGCTCATTGCCACAAATTATGTGCCAATGTAGACATAAGGCAAATGAAAAGGCAGTCATTATGAAGCCCAACATCGTAGGAGGAAAGGTGGCCCATATTACAATCACCCTGTGGATATACACACTGAGGTCTCATGTAAAAAAAATAAAAAAACTACAAGGAGAATACTTATGTTACAAAAAGCAGTGAATAATTGTTTTAGCTTAATGTTAATTTACTGTAGATCTCATCTGAATACACTTTAAAGTTCAATTCAATAATTAGAAGATATTGGTTGACTTTTTCAATTCAGTTTTTCAATTTATTCTTATTAAAATAAATTACCATTATGAGCCAAGCATATTACCGGTATACAATAATTGCAAATATAAAAATAATATTGCAACATAAACAGAGAAACATGACAGAACATCCACAAAAGTACCTAATCCAACTGAGAATCACAGAAGGACTGAGACTATACGGTCCTTTACGGTCTACAAGGCAGTAAAAAGTCTTAAAGAAGGCATCACTCCATTGCAGGTCTACAAACAAACACAGGGGACCAAACGGGATTCACCAACATATTATGCATGTCCTTCCAGGACAAATGTCTTTGCATGCTGCAACTTAAGCTATTTTGCTCATCGAGAAATTTGTTAAATAATACTTTGATTAACCGATTCATTGGGGGTTTAAAAAAAATGCAAGATTTGTTGAAAAGTATTTGAATAAAAATTACACATATTATACGCACATACATACACATATTATCTATACATGTATTATGAAAACAGACCAGTCCTCTTCAAACCCCTATAGCTGTGTGATCATCTGCTCAAATATGGAGTTCAAAAAACATATGACTTGATGTGCCTAATGAAATGAGCCATCTACAGTCACTCTCCTTCACGAATGGATGGAAACCTCAATGTAGTGCCTATTGCAATAGGTTCACTTGACATCTATGATGCAAACTCAAAAAAGCCTCCCACAGCTACAGTATTTCAAACTGTGGGTTCCACCAAAACTTAGGCACAGAAGACATGGCTTATGCCACCTGTAGCACCTGTGTTCTGTTCCCCTGTGAAGCCTAAAGAGACACTTTTCACCTGCACACAAAACTACTGAAAAAGAGAAAATCAGTGAAAAGAAAATTAGCAAAAGGGAAAGATACACAAAGCTAAGAGGAAGAAAAAGGTAGTAAAATGCCTGCATCATCAATCAGACTCTCACTTTCATAATGAGTAGCTCAGTGATGAAATCCCAGTAGGCCAACATTAGGCTGGTTTTGAAACCTGTACTCTTCAGGTTTTCTCCATCTCTTCTCTTTCAAAGGATGGGGTTAACCGCCAGTTTAAAGTGCCTCATTAATTAAGGTTGCTTCACAAGGCATAATTAAAGCGCTAATGCCGCCAATTGATAAAGCCGGCCTGAAAGCTTTGAAGCCTTTCAAGAGAGGCAAAAACAAATAAAAGAAATTTCCATTTCTAACAACATGCTAATTGGGTAATTGAAGAAAAAGAATAAATAAAAACGCAAAAATGACAAAAAAAAAAAACACAAAAAAAAAAAAAAAAAAAAAAAAAAAAACCTACCCAGGCTTTGGAGGAGTTTTTTCACAGAGAAGCTTTGATATCAATTGCTTCTGGGTGTGTCCCATAAAAAAAACAGGTCTTCCTCTACAACACTCGATACATGTTCCTATTAAAACGGTCTAACTCCTCTCCATTCAGAAAGGGCCACAATGAAGGCAGAATTTTATTGTTACCAGACTGGTTGAGAGCAAAGTGTTTGTTTTTTTTTGTGTAAAACTAGTAGGTGGAACACACAAAAGAAAAAAAAACAATACACTAACCACTTGTGATGCCCTGGATGCAACATCAGTTATTCAAATTCTGCTCGCACTTGCAGCATGTTTGGCCAAGGCCAAAGTCCTTAACCTCTGCTCAGAAGGACCACAATTTTTTCTTCCAGTTTTACTGGCAAAATAAAGCTAAACAGACTTAAATCTTACTTTTAATTGAAATGTTTCTGCATAAGGCATCTGAACTCCAGTAAAAAGGTTATAAAGAAAACTTTATTATATTTGACATAATTGCTAGAAATTTGTCTCTGTGTTACTATTGTTATATTAAAGATTGTAACACAGAGAAAATTGTGCTATTTTGCTGCCCTAAGACTGGTTTTAACCTTGGTGTGAAACTTTACAGTGTGGAGTTTGAATATTCTCAATATTCTCATCCTACCCTCAACCCTCTGCAGTTTGCATACCAGGAGAAGGTGGTAGCGGAGGATGCCATCATCTATACAGTATGCTACACCGATCCCTCTCCCACTTGAACAGAGGCAGTGGTGCTGTAAGAATTATGTTTCTGGACTTTTCTAGCGCCTTCAACACCATCCAACCTGTGCTCCTTAGGGACAAGCTGACAGAGATGGGAGTAGATTCATACCTGGTGGCATGGATCATGGACTATCTTACAGACAGACCTCAGTATGTGCGTCTCGGGAACTGCAGGTCTGACATTGTGGTCAGCAACACAGGAGCCCCGCAGGGGACTGTACTTTCTCCGGTCCTGTTCAGCCTATATACATCGGAGTCCAATACAACTCTGAGTCCTGCCACGTGCAAAAGTTCCCACTGCTATCGTGGGAACGTATGCTATCATATAGGAACCGAATCAAGGACTTTGTTAAATGGTGCACCTCAAACCACCTACAACTGAACACCAGCAAAACCAAGGAGCTGGTGGTGGATTTTTAGGAGGCCCAGGCCCCTTATGGACCCTGTGATCATCAGAGGTGACTGTGTGCAGAGGGTGCAGGCCTATAAATACCTGGGAGTGCAGCTGGATGATAAATTGGACTGGACTGCCAATACTGATGCTCTGTTCAAGAGAGGACAGAGCCGACTATACTTCCTTAGAAGGCTAGCGTCTTTCAACATCTGCAATAAGATGCTGCAGATGTTCTATGAGACGGTTGAGGCGAGCGCCCTTTTCTATGCAGTGGTGTGCTGGGGAGGCAGCATAAAGAAGAGGGACGCCTCATGCCTGGACAAACTGGTGAGGAAGGCAGGCTCTATTGTAGGCACAGAGCTGGACAGTTTGACATCTGTGGCAGAGAAACGGGCGTTGAGTAGGCTCCTGTCAATCATGGAGAATCCACTGCATCAGCTGAACAGTGTCATCTCCAGACAGAGGAGCAGCTTCAGCGACAGACTGCTGCTACTGTCCTGCTCCACTGACAGACTGAGAAGATCGTTCCTCCCCGACACTATGCAACTCTTCAATTCCATCTGGGGGGGTAAACGTTAACATTATACAAAAGTTATAGTCTGTTGTACCTGCATTTTTATCACTCTTTAATTTAATATTGTTTTTTTACCAGTATGCTGATGCTGGAGTATGTGAATTTCCCCTTGGGATTAATAAAGTATCCATCTATTTTAAATAGCAACCATAAACAGAATGTGTGATGGACTGGTGCTTTCTCTAGGGTGATTCCTGTATTGTGCCCAGAGCTGCCAAGATATGATCTAGCTGCCTGTCACCCTAAACTGAAAAATTTCCTTACAAAATGAATAGCACACATACAATCCCTAAAATAAATTTATTACATTTAACAATAGCAATAGTGATTGAGTTATTATTCAATAATAATATAAGCCAATATAGTTCATTCTCTGATCTGTAAAGGTCAGTTTCAAATTAAAGACTGAAAGAATGTGTGTGTCAAATACTATACATCTCTGTAATATGTTCATTTTTAATAAAAAAAAAAAAAAAAAAAAACAGCTAATCTAATATAATCTGCACCCATAAATTCACCACCTCTTGAGAATTGTTTCTGCTAATAATGGTGTCACAAGAACTTAAATGCACCTTGGTGCACAACCATAACACACCTTTAAGAAAAGTAAAAATACTTATCAGCTTTGCATTTTTGTATTTTAGAACTTGCCGACTACCACAAAAAGGGAATCAAGGGGACAAATTAAAAAAGCACCGTAATTAAAAGCCATAAAACAGGCCTTTTTGGATCAAATGAAATTCCGCTCATGATGCAGTACTCAAACAGCAAAGTTAAACATTCCTGTCTTAAGTTATCCTACCGAGTTTGGAAACTGAAACAGTCTAATTGAGAAGTTATTAAAAATGGAAGGCAAAAATCAGCCTCCAATGAAAAACTTATTAAGAAGGAACAAAGTCAAGCAGCAACTGCAGAGTTCTAGAAGCTGAGCCCCTTGTGTAAGTTATGAGGAAAATAGTTAAAATAATCATATCTAAGATGAGAACATTTAAAACATCCCACAACTGCTACATCCTTGCCTCTCTGACAGTGTCTCTCTTTGATTTCTTATTTATTCTTTGCGGTTCAGAACAGATGCCACTAATGTGTTTTGTTAAAGTTGCCTTGTGCGCCATCTGTTACTTGCTTGTATTTTCTTCGCATTAAAGCAGCAATTTAAATGACCACAGTAAGACCGCACTTAGCAACCGTCTTTAAAGAAAGAAGAAAAAAAACTTTGATTTTACATGTGTTTATTCAAAATCAATCAACCAACCAACCAACCAACCAACCAACCAACCAACCAACCAACCAACCAA
>JANRMT010062817.1:33395892-33406109 GCA_026402145.1 Polypterus bichir lapradei | reverse complement strand
CAACCAACCAACCAACCAACCAACCAACCAACCAACCAACCAACCAATACATCAAATCAGCTAAAATGCAACACTTGCCAAAACCAGATAATTTAGAAAAGAAAAAACATAAAATTTCAGAAAAAAAACATACTTCAGGCAAATTTGTTTAATGGACAGACGTTGACACAAATAGTATACAGTAATCCCTCCTCGATCGCGGGGGTTGCGTTCCAGACCCCCCCGCGATAGGTGAAAATCCACGAAGTAGAAACTATATGTTTGTATGGTTATTTTTATATATTTTAAGCCCTTATAAACTCTCCCGCACTGTTTATAAATATTCCCCGCAGAGTTATACAGCATAATCCCTTTGTATTCTCTTAGATATTAGGTAAGATTCATTGAAATTATGTATATAAACACACTGTTTATATACAGTAAAACCTAAATATTATTTTAAAGATATTGAGTGTCTCCGATATCACATAAGTTACAGCCATTACGATAGACAGGCCACCAGCAATAAATACGTACAATGCAAGAAAATAGTATACAGTAAATGTGTGTACAGTGACACTAAACGTACGTACATGTACTAAGCACTGTAAGAAGAAAATTAATTATGGTTACTCACCAACAATGACTTGTCCGATAACAATGAGTTTAATTTTACTGCACAACAAAGGAGAGCGTTACAGCCCTTGTAAAGGAGCCACTTCAGGCGATTGTGTAGCACTGCCGTTGTTCTTCTTCTGGCAGTCTTCAATCCAAATCCCTAAAGCAGATTCCATCCAGACTACTGCCTTATTACATCCACTTACAACTCGTTTTGCACCCTGGTTAAAAGGACACTGCAGCCGTAGATCTTATATTCCTTTCCTACTTTTTAAATAAAAAGAATCGTAGCCTTCAACAAATCCAAAACGTTTACCTTTTCGGCAATCATTAACATCTTCTTCTTGCACTTGGGCACGGCCCCTGAAGCAGTAGCAGATTGTTTTGGAGCCATAATGAAGGGCTTGACTATGCACAAAGATAAACACAAAAGAGCACAACTCTTTACACAGCGAAACACGTTGATGCTGAATGAGCGAGATGAGACTTCCTGGTTAACACTGCATTCAGCACGCAGGAGCTCAACTGCGTGCTCTGATTGGTTAGTTTCTCAGTCAGGAGAACTTAACTGCGTGCTCTGATTGGTTAGCTTCTCAGCCATCCGCCAATAGCGTCCCTTGTATGAAATCAACTGGGCAAACCAACTGAGGAAGCATATACAGGAAGTAAAAAGACACATTGTCCGCAGAACCCGCGAAACAGCGAAAAATCCGCGTTATATATTTAGTTATGCTTTCATATAAAATCCGCGATAGAGTGAAGCCGCGAAAGTCGAAGCGCGATATAGGGAGGGATTACTGTATTCCGTTTTCTTTTCTAGCTGGCAACACAGCGAACAAAGACTGACAATTTTTTTGGTAAAATGAGAAGTTGGCCAAGTATGGTAGTGTTTGGTTCATCAAAAACTTAACAGGTCAGTAAATAAGTGTGCCTTATCAGCGTATTAGAAACCTCTTATCTGAATGTACACAGACTCCAGTAAGCAGCACACAAAGCTTCAGGAAATCTTGCAAGTTACATTTAGCTTTGCATGTGTCAAAATACATGATATGGACAGACGTGTTGGGATGACAGATCATTACACCAACAGGGACTTTAAAAGACACTGCTTTCAAATACATAAGACTTTAATATGGAGTTGTCGCCCACCCTCCCTCCCCCTCCTTTTTGCAACTATAACAGCTTCCACTCTTCTTGGAAGGGTTTCCTCAAGATTTTGGAGTGTTTCTGTGGGAATTTGTGCCCATTCATTCTGTCGAGTATTTATGAGGTCAGGCACTGATATTGGATGAGAAGGCCTGGCTTGCAGTCTCCAATACAGTTCATCTCAAAGTTGTTTGATGGGGCTCTGGTCAGGGCCCTGTGCAGGCCACTCAAGTTCTTCCACACCAAACTCATCCAACCATGTCTTTATGTACCTTGTATTGTTCACTGTGCACAGTCAAGCTGGAATAGAAAATGGCCTTCCCCAAACTGTTTCCACAAAGTTGGAAGCATAATGATGTCCAAAAAGTCTTGGTAAGCTGAAGCATTAAGACTGCCCTTCACTGGAAGCAAGAAGCCTGGCCCCAAACCCTGAAAAACACCTCCACACCATTATACCTCCTCCACCAAACTTCACAGTTGGTGCAATGCAGTCACAAACTCACCCATCTGACTGTCAAACAGAGAAGTGTGATTTGTCACTCAATACAACACATGGAAGGATGCTTTACACCACTCCATTCGACACTTGGCATTGGACTCGGCCATGGAAACCCATTCCACACAGTTTTTGTACTCATATTAATGCCAGTGGAAGTTTGAATCTTTCCAGCTACTGAATCAGCAGAGTGTTGGCAGCTTTTATGCACCATGCATCTTAGCAGTCATTGACCCTGCTCTGTGACTTTATGTGGTCTTCTGCTTCATGGCCTAGTTGCTGTTGTTCCTAAAGGCTTCCATTTTCCAAAAATACCACTTAGAGTTGACAGTGGAATATCCAGCAGGGAAGAAATTTCACAAACCGTCTTATTGCAATGACGGCATCCTATCACAGGACTACGCTGGAAGTCACTAAGCTCTTCAGAACAACCCATTTTGTTTCACAAATTTTGGTAAATTGAGACTGCATGGCTAGGTGCTCGATTTTATACACTTACGGCAATGGGTCCGATTGAAACCTGAATTCAATAATAAAGAGGTGGGTCACAATACTTTCGACAGTATATTGTATTTAGCTGATGGCTTTCCCATGCAGAGCACCTTCAACCATAAAACAGTGATGTGCTTTTTGTATTGCTAATGGAGGAAGATTTATTTCGAAGGATGCAAATGGTATGGATTAGAATTTAAGTATTTTTCCTAAATAGTAACCAGAGCACAACCAAAACATCAATTCATCCACCGTCACAGCCTTCTTAGTCCAAAACAAAACTACCTTGAGAGCCAGAAGATGGAGGCAAATCCTGGATGTGATGCCAGTTCATCAAAAGACAAAGTCACTTGCATTAGGGCCTTTTTGAGATATATACAACTGAACATTTTGGTCATTTCCTTTGGGGAAAAAAATGCAAAACAGCATATGAGAAACACCTTAATTTTGAATTAACCATTACACTATTACAAATACAGCAGTGGCTTTGGCCAACTCAAAAAGACACACAACCTTAAAACCACAATGTCTGTTAGCAACTGTTTAACATGATAAGGGATCTGAAATTCTATATGCAGACAGGTTATGGGAGTCATTAGGTCCAATAATGGTCCTACAGGCCCATATAATATTCAGTTAAAATGAGTCATTTTCATAGGGTCAGGGGCACCCTATTGTGCAAACACTGATCCCTGTTTCAAAATTAAAATGCTCCATAAACACTCAAAATAATTGAAGAATGGGAACCATGAACACCAGGATGTACTCAAATGTCTTTCTATAGCCTCTCTAATCATCATATCCAAACATTACCAAACCTTTATTGGAGGTCCTGGGGCACACAGTGCAAAACTGATTTCTACCTCCTTCATTTTTAAAGACCTGACTTTATTTTTTTTAATTGAAAAACTGCTCAATGTCCTACTACAAACAGTTCAGGACTTGTAGAACAGCATTCCAAGAAGGCCTGAATCTGTTCAGAAGGCAAATGTATGCAGGGATGTCATATTAATTGTTTTTCTTTGGCTGACACCTTTATCCAAGGTGGCTAACAACATCTGAGATACAATTAGTTACATTTTTCTTTTGTTTTTCCAATTGGAGAACGGGCAGGTGAAGTGACTTGCTCAAAATCATAGTATCTCAGAGTTCAGGATCCAAAGATGTAACCACTATGCCACACCATCAGCCTCATGCTTAATTATCATGTATGTATTCAAGTATATTGTTATCTGTTTTTATTACTTTTTTCCCCATTCTGTCTAGGATGAACCAGAGTAGTTGCAGAAAACTAGTGTGCATAAAAGCTCAACCTATAAAATTCCACACAGACAGTGGCCAGTGCAGGTACTAAATCTGGGATACTGGAATTGTAAGGTAGCAATAACCAACTAACTACATTTAAACAAACCTACAGTTTATTCTCATTAAACACATTTTTTTATTTTATTGCGGGTTGGATAATGGATGGATGGATGGATGTTGTCTAAATTATTCAATTCATATTCAGATATTTCACTCCTTATGCTATGCTCATAAATGCATTTACCTACACAAGCAGCCACAGCGACACCAGTATTAGTTCACTGCAGAGGTTACAGCCATAGTCAAAGTGTAACTAGAGGATGGAAGACCGTGAATGTGCCAGAGGGTCAAACCTGGGAGAGCAGGCTGTATTTCAGTCATATAAGAGCCAAAAACTGGCTGGCAACTTTTCAACTGAGACAGCAGAATTCTGAATTAATTTGAAATTAGTCCTGATCAAGGTCATCCCATAAAGACACATGGCTGAAGTTTTCAATTTAAGTCACATGTAAAAGCACTGTGTCCCCAGAGCCAATCTTTTTATTGCTGAACAATGTTTGAGTCCCTCCTTATCCTTCATGATGACTTATTTGAAAAGTACACTTCAGGTCTCTCAACGATAATGTGCATCAAACAGAATAAGGCAGCCATATTACTGTACTCTTTAAACTGTAGCACACTAGGAAAACCAAAAAACAATAAGCCTCAAAACATTTAAAAAAAAAAAAAAAAAAAAAAACACTGAAAACGTTTCTCCCTTTTAATCCATAAAGCTAAAAGGAACAAGAAATGGATTGAAAGCAAGATGAAATGTATATCTGGATGAAGGAAAAGCAAGACTGACTAGAAATATTCAGAAGTTCCAAACCATCTGAGCCTAAGCAGGCAGCAGACAGATTTGAAATTCCACACTCTAGACATCTTGATGTGTTTTGAGCATCACACATTATTTGACCAAAAAATATCTCAGAAAGGTGGTGACAACATTACAGTAACCAGTTCTTTAAGCATTCTTGCAAATAAGCAGATTGTGCCAGATGCACTATTTAACATTTACTGTAGTTTGAATTATTTTCCTGTGTGCAAATAGCATACAAAATACAAGTACAAAAAGCAACAGAAAAAACTGAAGTAATAAGTTTACCAGCCTGACGGTGATGTGCAAATACTTATTGACCATGCTTGCTGTGACTTGGTAATTTTTACCTAAAATGCCACACAACATGTAAGCAAAATAACAATATGGCGTGACACAGTAGTTTTAACATTTTCATTTTTTTTTCTTGGCACTATATTAAAAACATATACAAAGTTGTGAAAAAAATTATTTCTTTATAAATACATAACTAGACATAAAAGATAAGTCAAACAGAATATCATATCTTGGACCTGAGAACCAGGAGGTGCTGGACCAAAAAAAAAAAAAACTGAAGTGATTTCAAAAAGTGATTTCAAAAAGTTCATAAGTAATTGCTATGCACACAATAATGATGCTATTGGTTTTGGCATGAGATTTTACTTAATGAAAACTATTCATATTTTAAGAGCACTTTATAAAACCAATTAGAAATGTACTGTGTGTATATTTAATTTACAAAAAAAGTTTACATAGAAAAATGCACTGGAATTGCTTGTGGAATTTTTTTTTTTTTTTTATTTAAAGCACAGTGTACATTTTGCAAACATTTACAATTCTGCAGGAGTACACACAAGACATCTGCACTTTATTTAGGTTTTATTATATGTTTAAAAGAGAAAAATAAAAGTTAGAAGCCATTTTCATTGCAGCATTAACCTTCACCAATTTTTTCCACCGTTCTCAGATGCAAACTACAGTATTTATTGTGAAAAAAATTACACTTACTAGCCCCAGATGGGTTTGAAGGTGTAAACAAAATAGTGGCTCCATACAAGGTAAGCAGCTTTACTAGTTGAAAAGCCTACACATTTTGAAGCTGGGAGGGTGGAGTCTTTATTCATGCGCTCTTTGATTTGGCTACTCCTGTTATTTGGGAGAGTGTTCTAGAAAGAAGACTCGATGTCTTAATTGGAACCCTGTATTTCGAGAGTGGAGCTACACCTATGTGCAAGCTCCTTCAAGCTGCCACAGTAGAGATTCATAAAAAAGGTATCCCGTCATGTGTACTCCTGTAAAACCGAGTTCAGTAGTTGGTGAAAAATAAGTGGAGTACTACTGGTTTTGTAAACAGTGCACTGAAACACAGAATCCCCCCTATCCACAGCCCAGTGATTGCCACCAACATTGTGAATTAAACACAATAAAATATGCATATGTCGATGCAGGGATTAACACAACAGACAGGTGTATCACAAACCTTGTGTCAGCATGCACTCTATGAATTAGGGGCTGTCTTCTATTGCACCACTCTGTACAAACACATGAACATGCACAGACAAACCTTCTACGAGTAAAATATATGTAGCATGTATGCAATTAATGTACATGTTCTGCTTATAAAAGGTACTACTACACATTAATGAACGCTATGGGATGTTAAGTTCACACTTCAGGCAAAATAAACATACCTGAAGATAGCTGAAGTTGCCTGCACATTGCCAAAGGTCAGAGCACTAAAATATCTTTCAAAGTTGGATTGGTACATAATGATCTCATACAACTATAAGACAAAGATTTTAAATGTATTTATGAAAAAACAGGGTATACTACAATTAGTATACAAAAAACATATGAATCCCTATAATTTGTATATTATCATTAAACAAGAAGTATATTTTTTATCATAAGATAAATGAGCTAATTGCAAAACACACTTTTCTAACATTACCAACTGTCTCTTCACGGCAAAAAAAGCAAAATCATCAAATCAATGAAGAGTTAATTTTAGGAAAAGGTGTTAGGACTAAAAACTTCACAGATTCACTTGCTGAATGGTTTTCTCTCACAATTTTTTGAGGATTCATAAGTGACCAAACATGTTCTCAAATTAAAACTTGGACTTTTTCATATGTACTGTACCTTTGAAAATTAAAATTTAATTATCTTGTAACGACAGAAGAATAATAAACAATAGTTATGTTTTAAAGTTAAAAATAAACTACATGTAGGTTAAAAAAAAAAAAAAAAGTTTCCAAGGATCAACCCCATATATTACATGCCTAGTATAAACGGGTGTTACTACTTTCAAAATAACAGTTTCTAATGTTTGATGAAAAGCAATGAGTAAAAAAAAAAAAAAAAAAGAACCTTTTATTAATTCATCTTGACTTAGACACTCCTTTCTCTTCTCAGGCTACAAAAGATGGCCTTAAATATAAATTTTGACTTGCATATATTCCCCACTGTTCTCGTAATCCAACATTTTTTCCCCTGAGAAATGAATTGTAAGCGTATTCTTCTCACCTAATTAAGAGGACCCTAGAGTGCATTTTATCTTTTTTCTGCTTTATCTTCTTTTTTTGAGTACTTAGAATCCAGTTCTTCTGGCAGTAGATCCCACTGATAATTCCCTCAGTAGCAGAAGGGTCAGCCTTTGGGGCCCACTACTTTCTTAGTGCTTTTTCAGAGGCAAGCTGTCCCCACAATCTACCAGAACCTTGAAAGAAAGAGCACAAAGGCTCCATGCAGAGGCTGCTCGTATGACCACAATGGCCATCCACTGCTCCCCACTCATGTATCCTCTATGAAATAGTTGCTTTTATCCATGGTAGTCCATAGCCGTGAGATTCTTCTCATTCAACTTAATTAATGAAAGCAGATAGTCCATAAAGCCTAACCCAAGCCTTCCCCCCTCTGCCACATCAAACCCCAATAGACCTTAAGTGTCCCATCTCTTGTATAGGTGACAACAGGTTTTTTTTTTTTTTTTTTTTTCTTTCTACACAGGCAGCTTCACTTATATGGTCAATTATGTCATGAGGAGTTTCACTTATTGCACCATTTATTATCACCTGAAAACCCCTTAAAACGCAGGATAGACCACAGAGTGGCACTGTGGTGAATTTTGTAATACAGACACTTTTCATCTCTTTGTTCGGCGGACACTGCATTTAAGGCGTATTTTCCTTGTTCTTGTGCAAATTTAGCACAATAGTTCAGTTTACCTGACACTTTCCAAACTAGTTATTCTGCTCAGACAGCAGTAGTTAAAAAAATATATTAAAGTCATTGTTTTGGTTTACACTGATGTGCCACTCTACTTGAGAGTTGGGTATTTAAGCTACAGTGTTTATTTCAGGGCACATTTAATTAGCAGCCACACATTGGGCGAATTTACCATTTCCAATTTAACACATGCATGTCTTTGGACTGTAGACTAAACACTGGGTGACACTATCTAAACACTGGAATAAACAAAACTCTGCCTAGATAGGACAGCCAGGAACCATGCTAGGGTCCATTACCCATTATACCACGAGGTCCTCCTTATTTGGAAGCAAAACAGAAAATTTATTTCTACTGGTCATGCAAATAACCAGACATGGATATGCAATATAAAATTCCAAATTGTCATGAAGTGGATTTACAGACACACACACACACTCAATTCCCCCCCGCCCCCCCACCCCAACTGCCTTCCGTACAGGTAGAGAGCACTCTAGAAGGCAGAGGTACCTTTGCTATTTGAACAGCTATCTGTCTAAGCAAACATTTCACAACAACCACCAAGATCCACTGGACTGTGACACTGCTCTGATGTAAGAATACTTGAGCATAGGGCTTGGAAAACCCCTGTTACTGCATATACATCCTTTCCCCTTAACTTTTTCTAAGCCAAAGCTTGATGGGCTTTCACTGCCAAAGGATTATCTTCTGAAATTCACCCTTACGTCCTTACATACAGTACTACTCTTGATAGATTTCCACTGGGTTCCACTATTTGCAAATTACAATTACAGAGTTGGTTCCTGTCATGCACCCAAGACTGCTGAGATAGAAGCACAGAGAGTGTTGACCTATAATTGGATTAACAAGCTTCAGTAAACAGAGGGATAAACTGATGGATAGTTACTCCCTTCATAAAAGGTCTAAGACAAGTTCAGTATTTATCCATTCAGCCATTCACTCATTTTATAAATCTGTTTAATATAGATCCCAAAGCATGGTGCACAAGGCAGGAACCAAATGTGGATGGGGCAGCACCAATCTATAGCAAGACACAGTTACACACAGTACAAGTTGTTTTTAAAAGCTTATTTACACATCTGTGCATAAAATGGTGACCAAATCACTGAAAAAGGCTAATCAGTGGGCAGTGAGCTGCAAGGCAGAGGTGGGGCTGTAGGTGAGGAGGCTGTGGCCGCTCCACAAAATCAGGACAGCCCTGACAGCTGAGTCAGCTGGAAATCCACAAACACAGTAAATGCTCTCTGTCAATCCATCAACAACTTGCAAAAAGTTCCATGCAAGTGCTTGCTCTGTAGTCAGCAAATATACACAGGCATTCACTTAAATAAATGTTTGTTATTTTGACCAGAAACAGGCTGCTTTTAACCAGTGGCCCTCTGAATAACAGCTGGACTGCACACCATAAAGCTGCTGGTTCCTCAATGCTGACCCACTAGCTAACCATAAGTGCACCAGTTCTCTGTCTGTAAAACTGCAGGAATATAAATCCCCATCTTGGTTTTATAAGCTCATGTTTTAATCAGTCAGCTATTTTTTTTTTTTTTTTTACTGTTAAGTAAATAATCTAGTAAATAATAATTAAAAATAATACTTCTCAAACTTAATTAATGCAATCGGGGGGCCAGTGCGTACCTGTGTAGCACCAAGCACAAGACAGGGTGACAACCCAACACATCGCACCTACAGTTAAAACTACCAGAAAAGCAAAGAAAAAGGTCAGCATCTTGCAACTTTTACTGCACACTTGCAATGCAATTCAATGTAATAAGAAAGCCATGTTTTAAACAGCACTACTGTATGTGCCATATTTGAATCCATATCTTTAAAATTTGATTCCGTTTTAAAAATTTAATAATTTATAAGGAAGAGTTCTGTAAAAACAATTGAGCTCTATTACTAGCTGTCCACATTCCCCTACATCCCTGGGTTTATATGCTATTGTGACTTTTAAGCTGCTTCGAGTAAGAGCCATCTGTAAATAAATATCAAAATTCACTGCACAGAAAGTTCCACTATTTATCCTCTATTACTTTTTTGTTCTTTAAACTGCTCAGAAAATTAAAGGAACACTGT
>JANRMT010062817.1:33367534-33378746 GCA_026402145.1 Polypterus bichir lapradei | reverse complement strand
TATATATATATATACACACACACACACACACACACACACACACACACACACACACATATACACATTGCATCCTCTTTTTGATTTAAGAAAGTGAGAGACGCACAGGTAATGAAACAGGTGTTCCTTGCCACTTGATAGAACTCACTGTGGCAAGTCAATTTTAATATTTACAAAATAAAAATGTTATCAAAAATAACTGTTTTCCAGCTCATAGGACTGATGTAATATGCTCCATCTGTACTAGTGACTTCTCGTCATATCTTACACCGAACATTTTATAATAATTCTGTTTTCCCAGCTAATTCAAACAGCAGGAATGGCACTATACTAAAAACAGCAAACTCTGTTTAACATTTAAAGTTGGCTAACCACATTAGAGACAAGCCTACAGACTCCCAAAAGCAGTAAATAATACAGTAGGGAAGACTTGTGACTGCTCCTCCCGCGTCTCTTTGGCCAGGAACCCAGGGCACTCTGCGTGTTGTTGACCTGCTGCCAGCACTGCTAAGCCAGCTCCAACCAGCAACTGGCACCCGCTTCTACGCTGCCCTGTCACACTGCCCATGAACTTAAGTGTTATTCTTGGCAGAGTCCTACCTGGCCTTGCATTTTCTGTTTTTTTTTTTTTTTTTTTTTTAAAACACCCCTTTTCCTTCAGCAGACAAAATAAAGCACACACAGAAAAAGTGATCAGAGTATCTACAGAGAAGCGCAATGGCTGCCAGCTTTTACTTAGTTACTGAGGCATATGTAAATAACAGCATGGCCATCTGTGCCCTATACCTATCTTTTCTTATTCAGGGCCATTGGCAGGCAACACAAGTTATTTTTTATCTGCAGGGGGGCTCATTATTTCTTACCAATAAAGGGTGTAGACTGGTTGCTCAGAGTACCATACTGTTGAGCGAATGAAAAAAAGAACTAAGAAATCCCAGTATATTCCATATAAAAACATAACATTAATGCAACTTTTTCACTAATGTCAGGAGAGCAGCAAACGACAAAAGCAAAACAAGTAATGTGTACCTTTGAAAAACAAAAATAAACTCTTTTTCATTTATGACTAAACAAATGAAACAAAATGGATACGTATTGTAAATGGCTAAATCTGAAACAAATGGTTTATGTTTCGAGTCCCATAGCCCAATAAATTCTAACAAGTCTCCACAGCTTCTTGCTCTGTCTAGTGCAAAGTAATTCATGGAAGTAACTTGCATGCTTCCCAGTCAACTAAATGAACCCTGGGTGTGCAAACATATACTTTAAATCACAGTGAGTAAGGATTGTCTAGGTGGAAGATTGAAGATAGGGGGGACAGGGGCAAGTCTTCAAAGCACCTTGCCCTGACCTAAAATGTACAAAGCCTTAACCATAATAAAATGTACAAAAGCCAATCAACTCACATTTTACGACAATATGAAAATGAGGAGCTTAACTGTAACTCTGCATATTGTGAATCAGATAAGATGGAATAATTTCCACAAATAAAAACATAGCATCTTTAAAGTAACTTAAGCCAGTTCATGGACCTGTTCCAGAAGTACTGGGTGCAAAGCAGCAAAACAGGCCACCTAGACAGGATATCAATTTATTTTTAGGGCCTTCTTGCATACACACATCTAGACACACGCATGCATACACACAATTTTGAATCAACAATTAAAGCAATCTGCTTGTCTTTAGAGAATACAGGAGATAAACACAGACAAGGGGAAGACATTTATATTATGCACTGACAACTAGGTGTGCAATTCAAACTCAGGAAACTAAGCCACCTTGCTGCCCAAAAATGAATTGTGCATTTAATAAGATATGTGCTTATAGCACAGAAACATCATATGAGGAACAAGCAAATGGAAGATGCCATTTTAAAAAAAAAAAAAAAAAAAAAAACACAAAACAAACAAACAAACAAAAAAAAAAAAACACACCATGGAAGGAGCCATTTTTGATACACTGATTGGAAAAGAAAAGGGTAGAAAAGTCAGTATATTTTCCAAGCATGGTACGGTCTGTCAGAAAATGGGATGAGCTCGTGATACTTTTAAAATTTGTCATGCCCTGCAATTTATATTCATATAATCGGATACATTTTTGTTGTGAAATATGCAAGACAATTAGATAAGGGCATCTTCCATTTGGCTTAGAGTAGAGAGGTGTACCACGCATTTCAGAAAAGCTGATGACATCACAACCAATGTTGTTGATAAACTACAATAAAAAGTTGAAGGCATCTCGATTGTCAATTATAATTTGTCCTTATTGTGGTGGCTTCACCCACTGTCCAACAAGAAAATACTCCTGTTGCTGTGTAACTGACTTGCATGCCATGAAGCGCAGAGTCAAGTCTAACAGCCATTTCCTTTTCCATCACAAAAAAAAAAAAAAAAAAAAAAAAAAAAAAAAAAAAAGGCTTTTGAAATCCAAAGATTACAAAATGATGCCTTAAATTCCTCAGGGAAACAAGCTATGGAGGCTGTGACAGTTTCTGAAAATGGATGAAAAGTTTAAATTATTTAGCCTATTGTTTTTTCAAAATTTTCATTTTTGTAAGGGTGTTCATCTACTGTAGATAATAACAGATTAAAAAAACAAACAAACAAACATGTATTTTCCATGATTTCCCTCTGCTCATTGCCAAGCAAACTGTTGTTTTTTTGAAAGGAGATGGCTATGCAGCCCTGCAGTGGGCTGGCACCCTGCCCGGGGTTTGTTTCTTGCCTTGCGCCCTGTGTTGGCTGGGATTGGCTACAGCAGACCCCTGTGACCCTGTAGTTAGGATATAGCGGGTTGGATAATGGATAGATGGATGGCTATGCACTCACAGCCCAACATAAAACCTTCTGACTGCAAAATGTTTACAGGAAACCAAACACCACCCCAGCCCCACATTAAACCGAACCAGCTGTATGCATTACAGGATTCCAATGAGACCAAGTCTATCCTTGCAGAAATGGGTTCAAACTAAAAATTAAGCCCAGGAAGAAAAGATCTGGCACATGACACTGCACCAACAGTCACCAAAATCTTTCTAAATAACTGAACACAAATTAAATATAATCCAATTAAAAACTTTCAACATAAAGGAAAGAATCTATATTGAAAGGTATATAAGATTGTACTGTGGATAATAAAGGCTTAACATTTGATAACTTGCTGTAAGCTAATGAGGCTTTTCTTTCGTAGACATAACTGTATATTCCTGCTAATTTCTCACTTATCATTAGAATGAATTTAATAAAGAAAAACGTAGTCCTACATCCAGAAGACAACCATCTTGGTTGATGTTTATTATAGAAGGGTTATAAAAATTAATTGGGACAAAAGGCACCTTAAAACTCCCTATTGTTCTGAAAAGAACCTTGAAATGACATTCCAAGTAAAAAGGAAGTAAACGGTACTCAAACATCCTTCCTTTACTTTATATAGCAACTTTCTATACAGAATGCCACTCTGAACCTCTTAAGTCTATAGACCCTGTTTAATGGTTAGCATGTATTTTTAAGAACCGAGTACAAGCAGGTTTTACAACTTGTAGAAGTTCACAAAGCAAGTCAGAGGCAACAATCTACCAGTTCAAAGTGCATTGACACAGCCGACGGCCTATACTGCCTGCCAGGACATAAAATAAAGATGGATGGAATTAATTGGCTCCAACCAGGTAAGGTGATTACAGAAAATGAACACATGATTGACTAGAAGATCAATTGTTTGGGTTTTGAAATGCATAGTTACTTAAAATCCCAATCACTGAATAACCATGTAATTCTAATTAAGTTTTGCTACTGAAAAAGAATGCAAACTATTTTATATTTTGCCTGTAAAGTGCTTTGGAAAGTTAAAATAATATCAAAGATATTTTGTCTAAATTCAGAATCATTGACGGGAGAGATCTTATTGTAGAAATAACAGTCACAAGACAGAAATAAATTCTGGATTTAGCCAAATTAGAATTGCCAATTAGATTATAATGCGTGTTGCTGAGATTTAGGAAGGAAAGCAAATTATCAAGAGAAAAACACAAACAGACATGGGGTGAACATGTAACCCAGGACAGAGAATGGCCAAATGCAGCATTTGAACCCAGTATACTGTATGTGTGAGACAGCAGCACTAATCACTGCACTTTTACAAGACAAATACAGCAGCCAAACAATTCTTCTTTTGTAACAGGCTATGAGCAGCACAAACAAATTTTCAGCCATTTTTCACATGATTCTCCCTGAAGCGCCCAAGTTAGAGGATATTTCTGGATTTAGACTTGTGTTATTTATATAGTTACATATTGTTGCATGCAAACCCAGCAAACAATCTAGATGTATTATGTATAATCAGAGCAGAGAGATTCACGGATATATTGTAAAAATATGATTTTAGCCATCTTCCTATGGCCTGAAACATTAGAGAGCGTTTACCTGTTCCCCTCTCTAGAAATTGTATGCAGCATAGAAAGGAAAAGAAGTATGGGACTTTAAAAGGGAGGGTCAAGAAACAGCATTAAAAAGGATGATTTTCTGTTCTGTGAGAGCACCGTACCAAGATTTAAAAAATAAATAAATAAATGTCACACACAAAAACACACACACATTTGTGAAGCAAGTGCTTTCTTGGTGTTGCAAAGCTTTTTTTCCCAGATTTCAAAAGCCTCTGAAACATGCAGCAGGGGGCTGCCAGTGACTCACTTCTCTTTAAACAGGACTCTGTGCACATTACATTCAGCTGCCGAGTTAATTTACTGTGTGTTTTCACAAGCTGAAACCTTCAGTTAGGTCAGCTACTGTAATCGCTCCTGTGCCAAAAAGAGGCACGAGTTGCCTGCTGCTACTGCATGGCGCTCTCATGCATCCCCCATGGAGCCACAACTTGAAGAATATGGAGGTGAGGGGAATGTCATGAGGAAAAAAAGAAAACTGCCTGTTGCCCTTGATAGACAGACACGTGCGGAGCAGTGCTTCTTACATAACAAGACACACTATTCAAGTAATTGTGCCCACAGTTGATAGATTATTTCAACATAAAGTGGATTCACAGAGTATTTTGACCCATTCTTTCTCTGCAAACTTTGTGTTGTTGATTTAATATTAGAATGATAAAGTTTCCATTTTTGCCTATCATTTTTCTGTTTATATATATGTATTATATCCAAATAGTGGTCTGGTCCACCTGTTACTGACTGTGCCTTCTTGATGCCCTATATTAGAGTAAGCGTGTACATAAAATGATTGGAGTATATTATTACACTGATGCAGAACCATCTGTGAGTATGTCGCATTGCAAAACACATACGTCGGACTGCAGAATACAGAATGAACCACATCTTGAAGGAATTACTGTCAAATTTGAAATTTCAATATGGTTTCAATTTTCATTCCGAGAATTTTTTTTTTTTTTTAAATCAATTTGTCTACTCAAAACTGGAAGAGACTAGTAGCTGGCGGTTTTGGCAGAGATCCAGCTGACTAGTCCATCTCATGACGTAAGAGGCGGGTTATGAAAAATGAAAAGGAAGAATTACAGAATGGGAGCTTTTGTGAACTTCAGCTGAATGAACTGAATTCTGTAGTCCCAACATTGGTTGAGTGCAACTTAAGACAACACTCCAAGCAGCTGAAGAGCACCCCTTTTGTTTCTACATTTTTTTTTTTTTTTAAATCACATATCATTTTCTTATCCAGTGGAAATTAAGCCAGCTGCTTCTGTTTTGATCAGTGCAGAGTACAAGATGCACCATACTGGCAACACCATAATGTGGAAGGCACCATTACACACGTGACTCAAGCAAACAAATCTGAGTAATTGAAAGAAAGAGGGAGCCAGTAAATAATAAATTATGTAGAAGAGGTGGGAAAGTATTTTGGGATAAAATAAAGAATAGTGCAGTCTAAACTAAACACACCTAATAGGATAACTGTGAATACCAATTACAATCATATTCATTATAAATAAAATACATTCAGTTTTCTGCAATACAATCCACCAAACTGGAATTAAAGGAAAGCTTCTGATGAGGAGGTATATTTATTATTTTCTGGAGTATGAACTACAAAGTCCCAATGCACACAATTGACTACGGCCTAGTAATGCCAATATGGTTGGTCAATTTTATGTGCTGTAATCTTGTTTACAGTGTAAGGTTCCATTTTACAATACAGGTTGTTAATGGAACTATATTAAATTCAAATCAACTTCAAAAAATTCAATTAAACAATCTTACGGGTGAGTGGGTTAGTGGCCCCCCTCTCAATGTTCAATGTGCAACTCTGAAAATGTTACTCATATTGTCATTGCTCTAACAGCAGAACATGGAGAAGTCAGTACTATACATTTTCTTTTGGCAAGTTGCATTTTCTAGGAAGGGTCATTGTAAGTCCACAACTATCCTAGCAGCATAAGGAGCAAGGTGGCAAAACAACCATACTCACTCTGTGCAGGCCAATTAAAAACAACACCAAGCTAACTGGAATATGTTTGGGATGTAGAAGTACTCACTTTGACACAGGGAGAATATGCAAGTTCCACACAGCAATTGGACCTGTGGCATAGTGGTAGCGCTGCTGTCTCATTGTAAGGAGATCATGGATTCATGTCCCATATTCTCCCTGTGTGAAGTTTTCAAAGCACTATATAAATTTAAAGAATTCTTATTATTATTATTATTATTAACTGCCCAACCACTGAACTTGGGTCGCTAACTGTGTGGGGGCAGCACTAAAAACATGACACTGTCCTATCCCATAAAAGCATCAGCTAAAATAAATAAATTGTATATAAAGTAGTATATTTTGGTGCATGTGCAAAACTCACCTTCCCTATACATTCACTTTAAAATTATTTCAGGCTTTAAGACAAAAAAAAAAAAGAAGCATTCTTACTTTCATAGTAAAGGGGCCAATTAGGAAGAGAAGGGGAAGGTGTGGGGGCCTTCTCTGTAAAGAAGCCTAGCTAAAGAACAGCACAACATTCCAAGAAAATCCCAAGGGTCCTTTTCTTAAAGCTGGGGTGAAAGAGAGAAAAAACAAATCTCCAGCAAAGAATGAAAAAGCAGCTCGCTTCTAAGAGAGGCAATTAACCTCCATTCTGCTAAGTTACACAGAGCAATACAGGAAAAAAAAAAATAAGTGCTGCATTTTTATAGTAAGGAGGAGGCGGACACATGCTTTTTTTTTTTTTTTTTTTTTTTTGGTCTCATGGCTCATCTCATTCACAAAACCTCTTTGCACTGAAAAGCCAGATCTTCACTCAGCACTCTCCTTACTACTCTGCCTCGAAAACACTCATCCGCCGAGCCAATCCATGGCTTGGCAGGCAGCCAGCTGGACGCCAAAAGGGTCTTTTCCTTTGCTGCTGCTCCCCCTCATTCAGACGCACGCTCTTACACAATTCTATTTATAGCTGCTGGCGAGAAACCAGGCACAACTCAACCACAGAACCGCAGCTCAAACAAAAATAATAATAATCACCATCATAATAATAAAAGCCAAAAGGAAACAAAGCAAGCAAGGAAGGCAGCCACGTGCGGCAAAGCCAGCTCTGCCTGCTGCCTCAAGCTCATCGTGTGCCAGAAACAAGACTTGAGGTCGAGAAACTTGCTCTCAAAAACAGGCCCAGCCACTACAGGTTTCTCCATCTTGTACAGAAATGACTTCAGGTGGCAGGGGTGCCAAATTAGATGAAGGCAGAAAAGTGTGTGTTTGTTGTAATGGGATGGGCACTGTTCATTTCTTTGGCACCATTCAACTCCAATCTAACCGACTCCATTGGAAGAATGTGGCACTGCCACAAGCACTGACTGACTTTGGCACAGGAGGCCTGGTGTGGCAGTTACCGTTTGCTTTGGAGCTGTGCATCAACATGTTCCAACTCCTTCAGGCCATTGGTCATTTTATAAACATACTATAACAGATTCAAGATGCACTGCCCATCAATCCCCTTCTGGAATTAAACCTAATCAAACCACCCCTGAACAAGAAAACAAAGAAACTTCACCCACCAAGCTAAAAGAACATGTGAAGATAAAGAACAGAAAACTGCAAGATAAAGTGAAAACTGAGTGATAGCTTCACTTGTTCCAAGATGGATATTTGTAAAAGAGTTTTTGAAGACAGACAGACTTCGCCCAGGTAAACACAATCTTGCCCATAAACAGGTGCATGTTGCTCTGGACTGATAGACAGCTTCCTCCTTCTTTTAATCTTCTAATGTCACTTAACCACCCACTAAAAAAAAAAAAAACCCTACATTTTCAACTCCAAATCCCAGAGATCTTTTTCTATGTATCCTAGCTCATCACAGGAACTTTCAGTTCATGCCATACAAGACCTTACCCTCCGGCCCTTAACAAAACTAACTCCTCATGTTTCACATTTCAACAAGCCTCTGTAAAGCTGAAAGGCCTTTATTCCAGCAAAACAAAATGTCAACTGATTTGATTTGCCACAGTAACCCTTGGAGCTGTCCTAAAAGCAGCCACTAACTGAAAAGGATCGTTGGCACAGCAGCATTCCTGACATTTACCTAGGAATCTGTAAAGTGCAGTTAAGATCACTGTAGTCACACAGACCAAATGAGAAAGGGAAAACACACACACACAAGGAAATGTCAACACCAGTTATAGTTCAAAAGGGAAAATCATGATGAACATCATTTGAAACATACAAGGTTAATGGCACAGTGCAACAAATTAGTGGAATATTGTCTTTGAAAACAATTGGTAAGTTATCCAGTTATAAAAGGATAAGTGTCTGTTTATTGGTATGCCTTTCCGGGTGTTATGTCTCTTTCATTCCATCACAGTGCATCACAAACATTTGTGGTAATAAGATGCATTGCAATATAATTCCAACAGATGGTACATGTACAATGTGAAAAATTTTGATATTTGAATATTTGCAAAAATGAAATTGGTGGATATTCATTTAACCATAAAAAACGCAATAAAAAGGTGTTTCACTGCTAGGCTTAGATCATGTTATCTGAGACACAGAAAAGTATACTTGACATGATGTTAACAAAACATGTTTGCTTGAGAATTTAAACAAACTTACATCAGGAATTAAATATGTACTTAACCAAAGTACATTAGCTAATTTTTTTTTTTAATGTCAACATAGTCTAAGGCAACATTCAGACTAAATTAATTTTAAGCTTCAATTTATTGTGGACCAAGCTTATTAAATGAGTAAAATGTGTAAATTCCATTTACTACTGGCTGTACAAAAAAGACACACCTTTCAACACTATTCACTTATACTTTACAAAAAGTAAATAATATCTGTAAACAAAACTCTTACTAGCCCAGCTGGTGGTATTGTTATCTTGCCAATAACTGCATCAGATCACATTTTTATTCAAGAAAATCAGCATGTTCAGAGACACTCTACTCCTGACCTTAACAGTTATGCCAGCGGTGGAAAATACCCTTTCCGAGGGCTCGGAGACTGTGGAAACAGTCACAATGATGGGCCAAGAGACTGGGAAATCTATTTGCATTGTTTTTCCACCACAAAAGCGGGTCTTCATTTGGTGGAATGCAAAGCTTCCCTGAAAAAGGTTCCAACTCATCCCATGCTGTTAAACCTTTAGTACAATTATCATTGTCAAAGAGAGCTGGACCTGCATCGTCAGTAATCAACTTTTTTTCTTGCAGGTTCCAAAACACAAGTGAGTGTTTAGCTTTTAGATGGGTCTTCTCTTTGTTCAGAGAGCATGTAGACTTTTTCTTCAAGGTTCTGCTTTATGCGTTGTTTTAAGGCAGAATCACGGTAGCTCAGTTGTTTGTGTCTAGGATGAATGACACTGGCAAACAACACAAGTCTTACTGCTCTCTCAGAATCAGGTGTCCTGTGAAGTAATTCTGCCACTGTGGTTTTTAAACTCGCAGATTTCAGCAGATTTTATATCCTTGGTTGTGAAATGCCTATTTAGGAGTTTGCAGGTCAAAGGGCAGGCCATGGATATGCAGACATTGGACTCGCTGCACAAAGCAATAGCAGAACATTAAAGTGTGTCTAGCACAGGTAGTATGCCTTCGAGAGTGTGCCAATTATCCATTAGCTCAAGTGTTCTGGCCTCTGTTAATTTGATCACATTCTTGTGAGACAGCATAGCACAAATAGCCCATCGCTCCTCATGCATGTGCTCAAACATGTTATACACAGAATTCCAGCATGTCCAACAACACTGTAAAGGTTTGTGCTCAGGCAGATTTTGCTGTTGTTTGTCTTTCAGTGCATTAGTAGCAACACTGCTGTGATGAAAGTGGCTTGCTAAACTGCTGCAGGCTCCCATTAGACGGTTCATGTTAGCAGCACTGAATGCATCATTAATAGCAAGTTGAAAAATATGCGTGTAATACGGCACAGACTACCAGTCCAACGCACAAATTTGCTGAAATCATATTACCGGCATTATCATGTACACATGTAATGACTTTGCTTCTCAAGCCTGAGGCACTGACGGGTGTTGAGTGTTTTGCCCAGTGTGTCATTCTACTAGTTGGCGCATTTGCAAGATGACACATTTAAAATCTCAGTCATCGTCTACGTAGTGATAGGTGATTATCATGAAGGACTCTGTTGTTAATGCAGTCCAAAGGTCTGTTGTAATTGCCATATATGTGGTTGTCTTGATATTTTTTGTGACTGCTGCTAGTTCTTCCAACTGTCATTCTACTACACTCTCAGTTATGGCTTATTGGGAGGGTAACATTACACTCTGGCTCAACATCATTTAGTAGCATTCTAAAGCCATTCCCAACCACAAAGCAGATAGCCAGCATTTCATGTGTGTGATTAGTTCATATATTTTTTCCACTTGGATTGAATCACATTTTTGAGATGAGATAGTAAATACAGGTATAGCAGTTGCTTTGGATCATCGATTAATTCAAGAGTTTCTGCAGGATACTTTAATCTCATATGATTGAACATTGCACTAGTTGAATTGTTGAAAGTTTAGCATTGCAGATCTGGCACATAAAGCCGTTGCTTTCCACTTCATAATACTGTAAAAACTTTACTTTTGTTTCAAATAGACATTAGAAATGTCTGACATCTATCTCTGTGACATGAACAGAATACTCGGATGGTTATTTCATTATTCGAACAGTAGCAGCCTAACAGTTAATCTTTTTCTCAACTACCAGCACACATTCGTAATATATTACGAATATATATATATATATATATATATATATATATATATATATATATAT
>JANRMT010062817.1:33250565-33361263 GCA_026402145.1 Polypterus bichir lapradei | reverse complement strand
ATATATATATATATATATATATATATATATATATATATATATATATACACACATACATACATACATACATACATACATACATACATACACAGTATATTTGGCATAGAAGTCTGTCAATCAAAAATGAAAAAAGCAATTTAATGCCTTGTATTGATTTAACAAAAGAAATAGTGGAACACTCTGTGGTTTGTAGTTGTTCCTTAGGCAAAACCGCTGTGGTTTCAAAGCAGGGGAAGTTAATCATTACCAACTTGCATCCAAAACACTAACAGATTCTCTCTCTCTCTCACACACACACACACACACACACACACACAGACTTTCATTGGAAGATGTTACCAGGAGCAGAAGACTGAGCCAAGAAGTATGCTTTTCATCACAGAATATAAATAATCCCCTGTGGTGCTAGATGTAAAATGCTGGCCGCCGCAGACGGCTTGTGTGTGTGAACCAGTTCACTACTTCACAGCAGTAGTCTGCAGAACAGTGAAAATGACATAACCAAGCAGAAAGGAACACAGTTAACATTTACAAATAAACGTATCCTACTCTCACATTCCCTGCTTGTTTTCTTTCTTCTTGCAACTCGTATGGGGAAGATGGATGGATGTATACAGTATGTTAATTGATATTTTATTTTTTAAAAGCTGCAATAACTGATTAAGTTAAAATTTATAGAATACAAAAAAAAAAAAATGGAAAAAATGAAAAACAGCTGCACAACAAAAATAAAGAATAAGGCAGCGTTTCCCAACCTTCAAGTATTTGCGACCCGAGTTTTCATAACCATTTTATTCACGCCCACCCTAACATTTTTTTGAAATGTAGATGCATATTTTATTATGCCTATTTAACTTTTATCGACATTTACCTAACTCTATATTTATTGTTCTAGTATCAGAATGTAGATTAAGTTATTTGTTTTGGTTTCAACAGATGTTTTTTTCATATTTTTGATTCTTGTTTTCTTTTTTTCACATCTTCGCCCCCCCCCCCCCCCCTTTTGTTACTTGATATTTATCCTTAAACCCCATTACAGTTATTTAGTGAAGAACCTTTATAGTCTATACATGAGGAAGAATGTGGTGTCCAGGCCATGCTTTAAAAATTTTGTTGGCCTAAATATTTTTTAAGCCGAGGTCTGGACTGCTGGAACCTGTTTAACTTGGGCACTTGCCCTGTAGGGGGCACTATATTTGATCACAGGGCACAGATACTCCCCACTTCAGTTTAGAGTATCAAATCAGACAAAAGTCAATGTCACATTACACATCTGGTCAGAAGACATGTCAAACTTGACAGCTGTAGCTGTTAATCTGACATCCTCCAGTGATGAGATCATGGAACTAGAAATTGCAAGGTATGTCAAATTAGACAACTGCTTGACAACTTTCCTGCAGAATTTCACATTTTTAAAACGTGTCATGCTTATACCTTTTTTTGAAAGCCAACAACTTGCTGCCTGACAAAGTTGGCAACCTTGGAAAGGCTTTACAGGAATTCTAGCATAGAGCAAGTTCAGCCACAGTCTCAGCTGTTATTTCTGCCTCTACCCATAAACCCCTCAACCATCCAAGACATGCTACATATAACATGCGACAACAGAAAAAAAAAACAAGTCTCTCTTCTGTTTATCTGGTCCAAGACATCTACTTTCATTATTACTCATAGTTGCATTATATGCATTGTACTTGTGGCTGAATACACTTAGTTATTAGCTCTTGCATACATAAAGCCTACTCCAAAAACTTAAAACAAAATTAAATCTGATTTGTCGGGGCAAGTTATAGACTGGTTGGACAGAGTTGCCGGATATATCAGACTACACTACTGGTAGTCATGTATGGAACTTTTTTTTTTTTTTTTTAATATGGTGGCTGGAGTACCAATCCTGCCACCAACCCCCAAGTTTTTCCTGTAAGCTGGAGGACCTGGTTGCAGGGCTGGATGCAGATTAATGTCATAACCAGGAAGAAGCAATTGCAGACTAAGGGCCTTGCTCAAGGACCCAACAGAGTAAAGTCACTTCTGGAATTTATGGGATTCAAAAGCCTCATAGCCACAACTCTGCTATACAGGACTGTGCAAATTGGTACAAAAAATGAATTCTTCAATCTACCACCATATAAGGCTTCAAAATGTGAGAAGAAGATGCTGTCTATATACCCTGGCAAACGCAGACACACAAACTATGCAAATTCTGCATAGACAGAAGCTGAACCATGAAATAGAACCAGGTCCTGAAACCGAAGAGGTTACAGCTACAATTGTACTGCGCTGTAGACTATATAAACATACACACACTAATATCGTAGGCATATGTGTACATACTTTGGATATGTACTGCAGTAAGGATAACTTGAAGTTTTCAAATATCTCTTGAATATAATTAAGACAATCTCTTAAGACAATGAAATCTTAAGTATGACAGAGAACAGTTTTTGCCTTTACATTCACCATCAGCTAGTTTTTGTCTCTTGAAAAGAGCAAAAATAAAAAAAAAATATCAAGGATTATGGCACTTTCAGATAATGTATAAACTTTATTTAGACAACATCATTCATGGTTTGACCCTCAAAGTTAATTTTCATTAAAAGGCACAACTAATTACACAATATTCTCATGCAGGCCGATGTTGCCAATTTTCAATGACTTGTTCGGAGCACACAGCATTCACAGCATAGCCACATTTGTTAAACAGGACTTTGTTCACATGCAGCAGCAGGACAATTCTGATCTAGAGCCCTTCTGGAGAAATGCCAGCTATGGAAGAGTATTGAATATGTGTTTTTTCTACCAGAGACTGCATTTATTCTAGGTGCTGCTATATATAATATGTCATAGTACAAAAATTTCCAGATTACTATGCAATGTAAATAAATATTAACTAAAAGGACTGGTTGCTCTCACTCTAATTTAGTAAGGGAAGGTGTGGCAGAATAGTCACATGTGTCAGACTTTGTGATTGTTAATTAAACCAATTATCTGTCTTAAATGTGTCCTACTTGCTATTTTAAAGATTATTTCAAGAGAAGTGAAAACAGAAGATGCATAACACAAACAACTGATTATATACTCAACCCATGTGTTAGCTTTTTGCTCAAACGCTTCAAATATTACTTACTGTTGCAGCAAAAAATCGGATGCCAGCACTTACCAGCATGGATTATTGACTTGGCATTGCACTAAAAATAATTACATAGTCACTGGCTCAGTCCTCAGTGGTGACCACTGCGAGGCCATAAGTAAGTGATTTAACTCAGTTGGGCTTAAACTGTTCAATAAAAATATATCCCTGTAAAAGATGAGATAAAATGTCAATGGCAATTTGTACAAATACAATTTGCCAAAATAACATTTTAAACTGTGATGGTTTAATACTGCCTGTCACCACAGTGACCAATAGAAGAGACCTCCGAGCTGCTCAGCTACAGTGACCTCACCAAATGTACATGACCTAAGAATGGTGCGAGATGTTCAATTTCAATTGACATACATACATATATATTTTATATAGAGAGCTGCTGGCAGGAGATTGCAAACGGCAAGAGCACCACTAGTAATGGACAGGGAGGTTCAGGTTCTGCAAAAAGCCTTCAAAACAAGAGGGGCAGGGAGAGTTACACTGGCAACAGAGGTCCTGCACTTTATATCGTGAAAGCAGAGGGACCACAAGGGAACCGTGCATCATTTGTGTGTGCTGCACCCTGGAAAAAGTAGCAGAGAGGAGCACCAGGATAAGACAGAAGGAAGAAGCAATCTGGTGGGCTGTATATATACTTTCTTGAGGATGCAAAAGGGCAATCAACACAGTTTTAAACAGGGATATTTAGACTTCTACTCAAAGTAAGGAACTCCAAAACTGGTAGCAAATCCTTGTTACTGGAGGACACACTGTCCAAGAAAGGAATAAATGCTGTCTCTTATATAGTACAGGCAGCTGAAGTGCCGCCTTTAAGAGCTAGTCCTGTCAGACTAATGAAATAGTCACAAGTTACAGGGACACCAGGAGCCACTAGATTTTTTTCTAGTTTGGTGTCCATAGAGAAAAGGTAAGGTCACCTCTGACCCAAGAAGTGATGCTGGAACTTGTCCAGAAATAACTCTAAGTAAGAGTTTAAAGCAACCTATATATCAAGTCAGAGTTTGTCCAACTTTGACTCATGTCAATCCAAAATGGAGACATACACCACAAACTTTAGAGAAAACTATGCTATCATACAGTTTATTAGCACGTCTGTCTATTTGTGTCTCATTAATTCAGTTATAAACACAGTACTGTCCAACCTCTATCTGTGAGCATGTTGCTAGGATGTTTGGAGATGCAAAATGTGAGGTTATCAACTGATATTTATTTTGAAGGAGCAAGCACAAAGGTGTTTCTGACATGTACATATTGGATTTGTAAATGTGTTACTAGAATGCAGCCAACTATGGTACATACATACGATACATAGATAGAGATATATATCTCTTGCATATGTATTTATGTCTTTTGCACAATATGGATTAATAATAAACAGATAACACCCTGCAACCCTGTCCTTAATTAATTGGCTGAATAATTAACACTAGAATCCCTGAAGCTTATGATTTTTTCATTATCCCTGATCACCTAAAATTTTCCTGACATACACCAAGAAACTTGTAGTTCCTCAATGTGCTATTAGCCCGGTTTTGTTTTGCAAATGTGTGGATTAGCAGAATGCAGCCTACTAAACCCCCACCACCCATTCAGTCAATGAAAGTATCACCCTGCTGCAATCCTCACAGTTCAAGTATATGTTGAAGGGTTTATCTGGCGATGCGTTTGTAAGAAATTATATAAGTAATGAAATACCGTGATTTGAAATGCATACATTTCACGTGTGTTCTGTGTCTACAATGATCTATGTAAATATAGAATAACAGAGGAAACGCAAGGTAAAAAATGCTGAACAAATGGCTAAAACAGAAAATGTTTTCATATGTTATAATAATAATAACAACAACAACATCATTTTGACATGAAGTGAAGGATGTATGAAGATTGAAGCCCAAATATCCAAGAAGCACTTCCACAAAAGGTGTAACAAAACAAGTATGCATTTATTCAAGAATAAAACCAAAGAAAAAGAAATTGCTCAACTGACATACTGCAGAAGCCCAACTATCAGTCGGTACAAAGTAAAACAAATTCTTATACATGTATATTTGTGCAATTAATTTTGAACCAGTTGTCACAGTGGTAATGCTGCTCCATCACAGCACAGATGACACAGTGGAAAAGCTACCATTTAGCAACAGCAAGGTAATAGGTTTGACTCCTACGTTCTCTCTGCATTAGCATTGGGAGTAGTGAGCTGCTGTAATTATTTTCACATAATAAACACACATTTCATGAGTCTGTAACATCCTGTGTAAATTTATGGTACTTGTAAAAGATGCTACTTTTCCTCAAACATGGACTTTCATATCAACATGTCATTTGAATGATTTTTATTCAGTTTTATTATTTGATTCTTGAAAAAATAAATAGGTAAAATGAAATGTTGATCTGAACGCCCATGTGTGAGGAAAAGTAACATCCACCATAGCCACTGCACTGTCTGTTTGCTCAACAAGAAACCAAGAAGAAATGATTGAGTTGCTTTTGTGTGTCTGCATTTATCCCTTCGGTTTTAAATAATAATACCTTTTATTTATATAGCGCCTTTCCCATGCTCAAGGCACTTACAGAATTTAAGAAAGAACGGCAGGGTATACAGTATATAGCATAATTTTTACAAGTACCATAAATTTTCACTGCCTGTTAAAAAACAAATTTGATTTAAGTCTGTATTATATAATAGTAACAACAATAAAAGCTCACTACTCAAAACTGAAAATGCTATTAGGACCCGGGATCAAACCCACAACCTCTTGGTTATGAGACAGCTATCCTTTCTTCTGCACCAGCCAAACAGACGTGTCTGCTTTGTATCGATTGATAGTTGGGCTTTGAATAAAAGCACACTTGTTTCGTTATACCTTTTGTGAAAGTGTTTATTTGATATCTGTCTTCACACATTATACACTTCACGTTGGCATTCTGTCATTATTACTATAACATGAAAAAAAGTTTCTTTTTTAGTTGTGTGTTCAATATTTTTTGCCTCACATCTCCTGTCATCATAATTTTACTCAGATCGTTGTAGACACAGAACACGCGAAATGTATGTATTCCAAATGATAATGTATTATTTACCCTATGCAATTCCAGACACATACCTCCCAGATAAAGAGAGTTAAACTCTGAGAATTCTACATCTGACTTCATCTACCTTGGTGGGGGAAGAGTGAGGTGGTTGCCTTCTGCCAGTGTTAATTGACACATCTGCAAAACAAAGATGCTGATGACGAGGTGCTAGGGAATTTAAGGTGGCCCAGCATTATGAATATCTTTGTAGGCTTCAGAGATTCTAGTGTTATTGGAGGGAGAAACATACAGATTAAAGAAAATTCCAATAATTATTATCAATCTGTGGGTGCGAAGGCCCATTTTTTGAGTAACATTAGTGATGTAATCACTTAAACTAGGACCCCAATGAATTCTTGTTTGAAAATTCAGCTAGAAATGTGAATTAGTATGTAATATTACAATTAAAATTAAAGAATACTTCAATTCTCCATGAAAACAAAACTGTTATGAACAAAAGGAAAACTGTTATCAGATCTGTTGATTCCATTTTAACCAAGGAAATCACAGTTTTCATTTATGATTGTTTGATGATTACGATTGTTTGATGTGATGATCACTTTGAAAAAAAGTGATCTTAAGTCTTCTGCTGCTGTTTTATAATTTTCAGTCATCTTGTTGTTCCCATGGAAGTTTACTGGGCAACACCCAGGGCCCACAGTTGAGAACCACTGTGGTAGACAGTAGTAGTTTAAAAATTGCACAACTCAAGTTTGTTATTTTGGAATAGGATTGGTGAGGTTTGTTAAGTTGAACTGTCAAGAGTTATGTTCTAAAAACTCCTTAACAATAACCATGAGAAACAAATCCTGGACATTGTTACGGTGAAAAGCCAGCACAAACCATAAACTGGAAATCAATTATTAATAATATGATACCTTAATAGCTTCAGAGTTCTGTCGGGTACTTTGACAAGATGCCAGAGCCTATCTCAGTACCACCTGATGCAAAGTGGGGGAAAAACCTTGATTGGTGCGTTAGGCCATCTCAGGGCACACTGAAGCCCATGTACATACCCTCACTCATACACAGAACAATATCATCAGTCATCCAATAATGCAAACAAGTCGGAAGAAAAACAGGAATGCCAAGAGAAAACCCCCATAAAGACGCAGAGAACATGAATAGTCTCCATTGGCAGTGACTATGCTTCCAAGGGACTTTGGATCAAGAATGTAACAACGGTCACTTATGTGAATTTTTTGGTATCTTCCCCCCTCCACCATACATATTTCAAGTGCATCAAGAAAAACATCTACAAAACACTTCAGAAATGCATATAAATCTCCCCCCCCCCCATTTTAAATTTACACTGTCATGTAAACCATGAGACTCCTACACAAACTTAACAGCACCACTCTTCACCACACATTCTATGTGCCCTCAGTGAACCAAAGCACTTTTGCCAGGCTAAGATTTGTGGATCATCTTTTTTTTTTTTTTTTTTTTTTTAATTATTATTTGTTGGCTTAAACCGAGCAGTTTTAAAACAAATTAGATGGGTTGCTTTGATGCAACAGTGCGCTTGAGACTATTCCCTGAAGGAAATTTAACCAGAAAGCATGCTAAAAACAGCAGCTTGCTCATTAATAGCTGAAGATTGCATTAGTTACTTTGAAGGAAATAGAAATTACATATAAAACATAGGAAACATGAGAGGCAAAGCTGCCCACGCTACACCATGTTGTTTAAAAAGGATTCCCACGCTTAAGGCAGGATGTATCAAATCATTTCGCTTACATAATCCTATATAATGTAACCTGCCCAATCATTACAGTTCTTTAAAAAAAAATAATTTTGTTCTTCTTTTGTCTAGATGTTTTCAGCATTGGCAAAGGCTATCTTATTGGGGGAGAGCGAATCAGTATGATGCACACTACATGTTCTTCAATCTGTGCCTTGGTAGCTGCTTCTCTTCACTGCTGCACAACTCACATATTGCTTCAGATTCAAGAACCTCATGGCTGTTATAGGCAAATTAAGCTTTTAAAATTCACAATGTATATTTTTACCAATTAATGAATTAAAGACAAAGGAAGCCCAGCAATTTTTCAAACCAAAAACACCTTTTCTATTTCTTCTATCCCACTCCAGTGTCCTCGCAGGGCTCCTCCAAATACTGAAACCTATAACTCTGCACTAGGCCTGCATGAACAGATGAAAAAACTCCTCCCCCACCAGTGGTAACTTAATTGCACCCCCACCCAATCTGTGCAAATAAACCACTGTGACCCGGCATACCTCAGCACAGACGTGATAGCACAATAGCAAAAAAGGCTGGGGGTGGGTGGTTTGGGGGGGGGGGGGTGCGTTTTAACCTCCACAAGGCCCAGCCGCCTCCTCTTTTTCACACTCCCAGACAAATGGCTAACAAAGCCCAAGGGATGGGGGTGGTCGGGGGTCATGGCATCTTTTTTTAACTTCTCAAGCATGAGGCCTCCAGAAGCCATCAATCCCACACAGAGCCATATTTAGCAGAATACAAAGTGCTTTTGCCCTGTGGAAACCCTTTCCAACAGAACCAAGGAGAAGAAAGAAAAAAAGTCAGAAGACCAAAAAAGGAAAAAAAAAAAAAAAAAAAAAAAAAAAACACTCTACAACCAGACACCCCAAAGCCCCCCTTCAAACCCCCATTAAAAAGCTGCTGTTTGCAAATGCATTGTTCTCATGCAGCCAGACTGGTCTATGGGGCCTGCTTCAAGGGCCTACATTTACAGCCTGACACGATCATGCAGAAAATATTTAAAATATACTAAAAACAATGGAAAATGCTTTAAATGCCAAACTGCATGGCTGGACATTCCAGTAAATTCAGAAATATGTTGCTCAAAGTTTTTGGATGTTCTTAATTTAGCAAAAACAGCTACAAGACAATAAAATAGATGAGTTAAAAAAGAAAAGAAAAAAATTCAATACACAAAGTAAATAAGAGAATTAGCTGCAAAGTTACTTTATGATAATGTGAGCTACATCAGATTTCAAGCTCAGCCTTTCTATGCTAATGTGTGCAATAGTGGATGTTACTTTGAAAGCAATCTAGTATTAATCAAGATTTCACAGAGTCAGATGGCCATAAACAAAGCAACCTTAAATTAAAGCCAATGTCACATTACACAACTTCTAGTCCTAGGATATTTCAAACTTAGTGACTGCAGTTGCTGAACGCATGGATGGAGCATGTCACATTTAACTGACAATTGCTGGCCATGTCACATTTATCGACTGAGAGCAGACCTTCTAGCACAGTCGTCCATGCCCTTTTTTGTGACAGCCAATAAGGTGCAGCTTGACGAAGCCAAAGCTGGTATGCCGAGTTCAGCTGCAGTCTCATCTTGTTTTCTTTTTTCCATTCTGTTTTGGTATGTAAAACATGAGACATCAGAAAGAAGAGTCTTTCTTCTTGCGAGGTTCAAAACACACATGTTCTTTATTCATTACTGCAATATCTGCAACACTGATCCCAGATGAGAATTAGTTGGGTGTTTGTTAGCTTTCATGCACACACAAAAATCAAACGTGTTCGATCTTACCAAAGTGAGCCGCTGACTAGACGGAGCGATTCATTAGATATGTCACATTAGTTAACTGGATTCATAGGAGCAAGCCAACGACTGCCTCTAATTTGCTAAGATTATATAAATAAAGGCTACGACTGAAATATCGCTGGAAAGGTTACGTAATGTGACATTGCCTTAAGGCAGATTCCCAAAGTCCTCACAGTACATGAATTAACGTCAGAATATGTCTTATACAAGAATTGAATCTTTGTAACCAACATGTTTATAGTACATATTGTAAACTGTAGTTGCAAATAAATTAATAAAATGTTTGCTAAGTAAACATTTACTTTGGCTGACTAATAAATTAACAAAATGGAATTCCTTGGGAGAGTCAATAGAGTGTTAACATGGGCTATTTAAAGAACAGGCAATAACTGAAGTTCTCTGTACGACTAGTGGCCTCACTGGATTAACATATTTAAGTTTCAGCTCATAAAAACGGTTTTCAAAGATGATGGACCACTTTTTTGGTTTCCTGTTCAGAATAGGATAGTACTTTCTGTGATCTTAAACAGGGACTAGACAGTTCAAGATAAAGTTCCAATTCTGGGTCTCATGAGGCAGGATTAGGTTGGTTTGAGAATGTTATAACATTGATTACTGAAATGATGTCTAACAACAAAAAAACTTTACATTTGTCACCAAGACATTATACAGAAAGTGAATTTAAAATAACCTTGGGTTGTTAATCCATGGCCACAACTAGAAAGACATTCAGAGCAAATTTCATTCTTAAATAGAACACACCAAAAACACATTAAAACTAATACTGGGGGCACTTTACCAGGAAAAGAGGCACAAATAAGAATTCATAATAGAATCTATGATAGTGTTACAAGGAAAAAATTTGGAAGTTGTGTTGAACTGAGTGGTTTACTTTCATAAGCTCAAACTACCTTTTACATAAACCAATTTAATATAGCATACCTGATGCTAGAAATGAGCAGGGCAGAACCCCACACCACACACAAAACAAACAAAGGGAAAAACGGGAACATTTAAAAATTAGTCTCATTACAAATATATTTTGTACAGAGAAATAAAAAAAAAAGATTTTTGTCAAGCCAAATAAAAGCTACGGACTACAAAAAAATTCCAGCACTTTAAGGGGCCAAGGTTTGAGCATGTTAGAAAAAAATTCTAATGGTTCCACCACTCAGCAACTCTTTTTATAAAACCCCAATTTCCATAATTCCCAGGTAAACAAAGCCTCATTTCAAAACGCAGCTGTCACATGAAGGAGGTTGCTGCGTTAAGGGTCAAGTGAATTACCAATCCTTTTCTTATTACCGCTATTGCACATCACATTCAAAGACACACAAGTTTTCTGTATATCATGTACTGGATCCAAGAAGAAATTTGTCATGTAAAGAAAGGCAGCACTAATGCCATTAAACTGCAAATTCTGCAATTTATGGTCTCATTTTAATAGCCCTTGTCTGAAAGGGAATACTCTGTCCATTTGCTACTCAAGAAATTACCCCTTATTGAAAAATGCTATTTTGTTATGTTAAGGTTTACCTCAACTCTGTTTTCCTGCACAACTTTGTTGCCTATAAAATTAAAAATAACACAGTAAATTTAGAGTAGACACCTGAAATAACCTGTTTAATTAGATTTCTGCTTAAAAAAAAAAAAAAATTTTAAAAAAGCAAAAAGGTAAAAACTCTTGAGTGGTGTTCATTTGGCAGCTTTACAAAAGTACTTCAATTACTCACTTTGAGAGGAAAAAAAAATCTAAATGCATCTGCATTCGTATTAGAAAGAATTCTGTGCTACGTGAAAGAATACCTTCCATATCGCTCTTGGAAGTACATTAAGAATTAAAAAAATAAATACATAAATAAAACATAAGCGCTCACTGATACTATTCATCTCCAAAGGCATTCTCTCATTGCAGGGCAGATCAAGCCAGCATCGACTTAACATTGTTTTTTTGAGCACACATTTTAAACCTGTCAAATGTATAGAAAATGAAACTCACCCAAGATCAGCATGGCAAATTTAATTACATGCTGTCATTTTCACATGACTATTTAACATCAGAGCACTAAAACATGCAACTATTACTTGTTTTGATGTAAAAAAATGTCAAGGTCAGGGTGATTTTGCTGTTCACATATTGAAACCACGATATCAAACTCTAGACAGCCGTGACTTTGCATGTACGGAATGTAATTTGGTACAATATTTATTACCAGGCATTCAAAATGTACACATTACAAACCTGATCCGTTATCTTCAGCAGCAAGTTTACCACAGTCTGTGAGAATCACAAATTTCCCTCCCAAAACTATATTACTCACTTCCTGAACAATGAGATTAAGCAAAATGGACATGGGCATCTTCTTAGCAAAACACTATGCAAAGCTTCTCCATTCAAACCTGTTCTCTGTGCATTAGTTATGCACAAACAATATTGCCTATAAGCAACAAATATCAAAAATGACAATATCTGTTTGTCAAGTAAAAACTGTAAACAACCATTCTGTTTCTTTTAACATACTGCAGATGATAAACACTTTTCAAAATACACAAACTGCCTGGAAACTACTGAAAGAGCAATGCATCCCAAGACTTCAACTCATTCTTTACTTGAACAAGCCCATTCTCTTCACAAAATTCCCATTCTTCCAAGTAAGCAAAGACGACATGATAAAGAGGACATTTGCCACATGTCTGACTCCTAAGTGTGGGTTTCAGATCTTCTCCATGACTACATCTATAAGATGTGGATGATAACCATTGTTATGACTTTTCTAACCTGGATCACAGGATCAAATGGATCCTGCAGCTTCCCATATCAATTTTCCATTGTGAATCCTATGAATGTCATTAATTCCTAGATTCATGGCAACTTGTAAGAGGAAATTTGCACTTTTTATGAACTTTCCATGAAGCATCACAGATTTTAAATTACTTTCGAACAGCTTTTCTTCAACACAATAAAAAATAAAAAAAATTCTCAGTAGCTACACATACTGTATACACATGCGAGTGTATTTTAACAACTTGACAGGGTCTTGACAGTTTGACTTCAGGCTGTGCTTTTCTGGTGCGGAGGATCTAATAACTTGTGGTTTTAAGTCCAAAGATCCTGTCACTTGGATTTATAGTCAGCTTATAAGTTAAAAGCATTTTGTAGATAGTACAGCATAATGGGTCTATAGAAAACATGGTGTGTGGTGGGGTAGGGAGTAGGTGCGGAAATGCTGTAATAACGGAAATGTTCACCTTCATATAATACTTCTTGCAAAATGTCCAAGCCATTTTCCTGTTTTCTTAGGGGACCAAAATAAACAAATAAAACTAAAACAGAATTAGAAGGAAGGTTCATCTTCCAATTAATGTTAGAAGATGAAGGCATTAGTCTAATTAAGAACATACATACATACAATGCATAATTTCAAACAATAATTTAAACTGATGCTATATCTTAATAAATAAGCAGCAGTACTTTTGTCATAGCAACTGAGCCCATTCAGCCTAATTCATTTTACAAACTATGGAATATGACACATCCCTGCTTATTATGGAGACTATTCCAATTAGGCAATCGAGAAACCCTAAAGAAAAAATCTCTTTAAAGATCAGTTTCATCTTATATAAGGTAACCTGTTTCTTCAACTACAAGGTAAACCAAAAGAAAAGGAAAAAATGTTTATCCTATATCGGTTAGACTAAAATTAAAAATGCAACAGTGGCATAACAAGCCCTGTAAATAGACTTGTGCTCAGAAATAAGCGACACTGAACAGTGCTAGCATTTCACCTGCTAGATTTTCCAAAGCCATTTCTAATGTGAACATTGAGCTGGTTTAACATAATAAAATCCAATTCCTTCTGGTAGCCCCTCTGCAGTGATGTATACACTCTTGTAAAAAGGTCAAGAACACAGCTCGCTTGGTCAAAACCAACAATAAAACAGACAGAAGCAAAAAAAAAAAAAAAAAACAACAAAAAGCAATAAAGAAAATCATTCTATGGTGATGCCAGAAAACTGAAATGAAGGGATTTCACAGGGGATATCTCGGCTAGTCCAGACTCACTGTGGGTGGTAGAATCAGGTGTGTGCAATGTAACAGGATGAATCAAACTTGGGCATGTTGATTATTATGCCAGTGAAAAACAAGAAGGTGGTTGCTTCATTGTTAAAAATTAAGAAGACTTTTTAAAGACAATGTATGTTGTTTTAAAGTTGTCTTTGAAATACTTCACTTCTACAAATTCATAAGCTGGTCTGGTGAAAGATGAACACTGTATTCCCACATATTAAGCATTAAGACATTATATATTAAAAACTCCTGTTCTATACATGGTTTTAAAAAAAATCTAATAAGCAATTAGCTAACATCGCCAGGGCCATCTTAACATATGGGCACTGGCTGGGGGCCTCAGGAGCATAGGGGCCCATGATGTTTCTGATGCCTATGTATGTTTCCGTTTTATCATCAAAACAGTGGACCAGCACAATACTTTGCCTGGGGGCCTATGATGCTGGTAAGACTGCCCTGAATACCTCCAATATTAAAATACTTACATCATTCACTTTTGTCAGTTTAGTATAAACTTCACAGTTCCCAGCATATATTACAGAGAGACTAACAATGGCATTACATAGTCTAGTCTTTGGTGACACACAGAAACATACCTGCTAACTGCAAAAGGAGTCTATGACTGGATATATAACTGTTGACCACTAAAGAACAATGTTAAATTTTTGGGGCCTCACGTTGCCCCGGAGTCTCAACCACTCGACAGCCATTTTACCTACCAGTGAGCTTGCACAGCCAGCACTAACCGATCCACTGCAAAATGGGCTTGTTTTTCTGATTTTACATAGATTGCATCATCTTTCATGTACTGTATGTGCCAGCCAAAGTTCACTTCTGTGTGAAATATGAATCAGTCTTATCTGCCGGGTAACAACTGCAAAGTGTGCACATTTTAAAAGCCACTGTATGCAATTCATTTTTGAATCTGCAAATTCAGAACTCGAAGTAGACACTTAAGCCAGTTTTCAATTTATTGCAAATTCAAATGCATCCATACCTTTCAATGTAAGCTCCAAAATGCAAAACACTCACTCTAGAGAGTAAGATACCTAATCCGACTTGTTTGCTTAATTATGAAACACAACCCATTAGAGTACAGCTGACTCACGCAGCAAATATTTTATAGACAGAAGTGGCTAACAGAAGTCCACAGGCAAATGTTCTCCTTAACTCTTATCATTCATTTTAACACCGTCAAATAAAGAGAGCTAAACCATGAATCCACAGCATGTATAGGAACACTCTGTTCCAACATTACATGGATAAGGATTATTATCAAAAAAACAATCTGGAAGCCTGGAAAGGAGCTAGCTAGCTGAACTACAAAAGCAGACAGAAAAAAAAAATAAAATGTATGAATGTACTTTTAAGCCATATTAGAGATTTTGACTTTTCTAAACTTCATCTTACTCATTTGAATATTTTAAAAAACTCTGGAAATTTCATGTATATCATTGTGTACATTTGCCGAAAACCAATTTCTCCATCTCTTTATATTTTTGCTTTTATAAGGAAAGTCCTTTAACCATTACTATTCGTTTAAAGGTAAAACAAGATCCAATCATATCTCCCATTATTTATGGACCATAGTTTCTCATTATGTATATTGAAAACACCGTTTTCACTATATACAGTAATAGTATGAGGTACTGTACATTCATTATGTTTGGCCATGTGAGAATTTACTTAAGGTGCAAGTTTGTTAAATTCATTAAAAGATCAGTTGCAATGAAGATCAACAACTGTGTTAGCCTGTGAAGGGTCTGTGTCAGATGTGCTCCAAATTATTCAACTTAAACTGAACTTCTTTGCATGTGTGTGCCAGGCAAAGTTAACTTCCTTGTGAAATATTTATCTACCTTAACTGAATCCTGCATAGATATAAAACTTACTGAACAGACTGAAACAAAACATTAAATATAAATGCAAATTAAGAAAAAAAAAAAATCTCCCGCAGTTCTTTTCAGTAGTTACAGGTAAAACATCACATATTGAGATTTGTTGCCATAAGTTACAGATCTAAAATTGTAACAGCAATCTGAAAGATTTGACAAATGCATGACTGAAAAGTGCAAGTATGTCAATTTTTTTGTGAAAAGCTGAAAATCTAGCAAATTGAGACAGACAGCATCTTAAAAAAATTGTGTTATTTTCAAAGAGGACTGCTGTAATTCTCAATGCGTGTTATTTAAAAGTCAAATAATAATAACAATAAAAATTCTATGAACACTGTTTCTTCGATATTTAACTTTCTAGGTTAACTTCAAGAATGTGGGACACTTTTAATAAAGCCACAACTCTTAAAATAACCACTGTAGCCCTTACAAGACTTACTGTTCAACTAATTTTTGGCAGTATGAAGATGGGCTACCTTAATTTTTGATTTTAATGATTTTTTTGCAAAAGGAATCTCTAACTGACAAAAGTTCAAGGTTTTCACTAAATAAAAAATAAAAAAAAAAAAAAAAAAAAAAAAAGACTCTTCTTTAGAGACTGATATGACATTATATACAAGAACTCTACTTTTCTGCTAATTATGTATCTATATTATGTAAGCTCTTATTGATTTTTTATTATTCATTATTTTTTTATCTAATTAGTTTTTCTTTTAACTATTTCTGAGACAGCTTGTAAAGTACTTTGAACTACACCTTGTGTGTAAAATGTGCTGTAGAAATAAAATGTTCTTTTTAAAATAAAATAAAAACAAAATGCAGAAATCACTGATAATTTTCCCTAGCAAAAACAGACTTGCAGATGTCTAAAACAAGTGAAGCAACTTGCTATACACTTGTCTATGTGAATTTAACTTTAAACACTTTGTTTCAACCAATGCAAGCAGTACAGATGGTTTAAATGGAGGATGGCTTTATTAATTCTAGTCTTAAAATCTATAATCCTTAACTTGCCTGATGTGGTTTTGGAGAAAGGGCTAGAATGGTTTTACTAAGGAAGGCACATTTTTCATCCTACTAGTTACTCGAGGTGGTACAATTTTGTATTGCAAATCGAAGCTAGCATGCCTGTAAATTCTATCATTGCTCCATACAGAGTACCTTAAAAAAACAAAAAAAAAAAAAACAAACAAAACGCAGTAATGTGAAGTCTCTCGTTATCAGTGCACAAAGCAATTGATACTAAGAATGAATACAAATTTGTATGTGTGGACTCTCATAGCTCAAACATTACCACGATGCTGCCAGTATTTCAGCTTTTCAGTGTTACAAGCCTGGGTGCATAATTTCACACGTGAAAAGGCAAAGGAAAAACTGAAAAATAAATGCTTTTTGTTAATGGCTTCAGTTTATTACCACAAAATACTTGCAAGCATTTATGAAAAAAATTCAAAAGATAAAGCCCTAACATGAATACAACTTTTAAATAATAGATAAGCCTGAAGGATTTTAAATGAAGAAGCCAGTTAGGACTGAAATACTAGTGTGTAGATGCCTCGCTTGCTTTAAACAGGTACAAGCTTCATTTCAGTCTTACAAACAAACTTGGAGTTTTCATTTAGGCCCACTGCCACAAAATGTCAAAGAATACTGTGTGTGTGTGTGTGTGTGTATGCTATACTACCCATATTTGCTTATGACAAGTGATGGAGTATAAATTATATTAAACAGGACTGTAAGCTAACAGCACCTTCAAAAGAAAGCAAGTCACAAATGATTTTGAAAACCACACAGGACCATAAACCAACACGATAAAACAGGAACAACCCTTGGGTCCAAAGACAAGACAAATGGATTACTCAAGAAGTTCAGAAAAACACAACAAAAATTCTTTTACAAATATATTTTTCTGTTTACTAGATCTGATTTACTACTTTTAATTTTTTTTTTGCTTAATAAAAACCATTTAAATATACCATAAAATAGCAAATAGAGCTTACAGATTTTTCCTTACAACTTATAAGAAATAAAGGGCAAAAGAAACAGAAGATTAATCCAGATATGAGCTCTTGGTAATCACTTTTAAATTAGTGAGCAAGATTGGAATGTGCAGAGCCACGTGCTACTTCAAGGCATTTTCCAGGAATGATTTCAGTTTTTGGGAAGTATTACAACAAGGTAAAAAGTAATTAATGGCACAGATCAAGGACCCAATTTATTTCAAAATATAATTTCATTAAAAAATTCAGCTTGTTGTCAGCATATACTATTTGATAAGACACAAAGTTGTGGAAATATGATACCACAAGTTAGGACACACATGTGCAGTCATTAAGTTGAAGTGCTAGAAACTATTTTATTCTTCCTTTTTAGGGACTTCAACCATCTTCAACAAGCTGGTGAGCAATAATTCAAATTATTGAAAAAATTCATTCAAGTTCATTCTTGGCGCATCACTGAGGCTAGAAGATTTTCATTCCAACCAACCCCTACCTTTAAAAAATGTAATTATTTCTCATCTATCCTTTTTACATAATCTAGAAGTAAATTGTTTGTTATTGTTCTTAGAATGTTGCAAACATCTTTTGAATGTTACACACAACTTAGTTGCGGTCATACATGAACTCTGTTTTACTTGTTCCACTAGTATTGCAAAACATGCAGTCAATTCTGCTCAAAGTGTACTTGCCCGACAGCCTTCTCATTCAGTTAGACCAGCTTGACCACATCTCTTTGGTCTAGGGCAGGGGTGGGCAATGTCGGTCCAGGAGAGCCGCAGTGGCTACAGGTTTTCATTTCAATCCAATTACTCAATTAGAAAGCAATCCTTGACAATCTCAGACCTTACTTAATTTTATGGCTTGTTAGTCTGCAATGCAAGTTTCTTATATTGTAGATTTTTTTTTACTTTCTAAAGATATCATCAAAATGATTTGTAGCCTTAAATAGATCATTTTCAGTCTGTCACATTTTTCTATTTTGTGTTTCATTAAATCAAACAGTGCATGATGAACACACACAGACATAGATGGAAACAAGCTAGATGGAGAACTGCTGGCTGCTTTGCCATTTATATATCTTATTACTAATAAGGAGCCATTAAAACAGCGAATACAGCTGTTTAAGATTGACATAAACAATTAAAGTTGGGGACCCTTAACGAGCAAGACCACTAAAATGAAGAATCAACATGTCACTTAAGCAATAAGTGCTTCATCAGCAATAATTGACTTCTCATTAGGAAGGTGGGTTGGAACAAAAACCTGCAGTCACTGCGGCTCTCCAAGACTGACATTGCCCACCCCGGTCTAGTGGAATTATACAAGCAAACAAAAATAAACAACAACAATAATAATGTCAGAATATACATTTTTTCTAGCCTTCATTCTCCAAGAAAAAGTCAACATTGTATTCCTTGCAAGCACCATACTGACTAGTGATGTCTTCACAACCGAACCCTGAACCACTGATTTAGCTCTACTGTCAAATTTTATTATTTTTTCTGGAGGTGAAGGCTGAGATAGTTAACAGAAACATAAAAATCAATAAAGGCGCAAATTAAATGGCAAAATGAGTAAATAGACACACCACAATGTATTTATTGCCTGTGCATTAATAATTCAGTTATTTGTTCTTGATCTCAGATCACTTAGACAACGGTGCAATGGTGAAAGACACAGTAAATATGGCACAGTCAAACATTTTTACCTCAGAACAAGACTACTTTCTTTTGTTTTATTTTATTAAATAGCACTTAATGAATGTGCTACATTTAACTTAAAAAAAAAAAAAAAAAGTCTTATATACCTAGTGGGACAAGTAATATAAAATTGTTAACAGAACCTATAAAAACCACACAGCAAGATAACATTTATATTAAAAAAAAAAAAAACACACACACATCTTTTCAAGTTTTGGTTCTGTATTACATTTTCATGTTGGGCCAAAACAAAGACCTTCCAAACAGAAAGGGGAAAAAAAACACAAAAGAACAAACCAAAACAAAAAAACACTCACACCACAAAAGAACCCAGTTACTTTTAAGGAAAGTCAGGAACCATTTACTCATTTACTTGTGCAAACTGTTTAACTTTACTGCTTTTGATATTAATGATAAATAATAATAATAATACATATGTGCAGATGAAAACAAACTTTAAAGTTATGTTACCCTAAAACACATTTTATGAGGGTAAAGCTGAAGTTAACTATATTAATTAAAAATAAAAAGAATAAGCAAAGTAAAACTATTCTACCAATCAATAATCAAAATGAAGTTATTACTGATTTGATTTCAGGCGCAGCATAAACTCACCACCCCACCAAAATAGAAAATGTGAAATAAGAGCACACTCATTATTTTAAAGAGTCAACAACATGATAGTGCTCTTCCCTATTTGTAACAGAAATTATCTTCATCTCTATTCATTACAACCGCTTCACTGAGATGTAATCCAAGACCACACTGGCTCAAAGCCTCCGGGTTATCCCTCACAATGCCCTGCTGTGACGCACACAGAGGGATCATGCTCACATTCCGGAGCACACAATCAGCAACTTTGTGCTGATGTGTGTTCTGAAATAACAGTACCACCACCAAATGAAAAACTGCAGTTCTTTGCAAGCTCATTCTTCAGTGTGTTTAGCTTTGTTTGAGCACAGTAATACAAAAAGCACACTGGCGTTCATCTGCCCTGTCGTCGCTCAGCCTGTACATGTTTCACTACAGTTACACAAAAGGGGCCCGCTGTGCCTCCCAGGCAAGCGCCTATAAAAATGCCAACGATCCAATTTGCCAGAAAATATTCAGAATGCTGCTGTGAGACATCAAACAAATAGCGGGATTAAGAAAAGGCATGACTTTCCTAAACTGCCACTTACTTCAAAGAAGTTTAAACAAATATATAAATACACCACTAAGAAATACCTCGAAGATCGTGGCTCACAATTATTCTTATGTAACAGCATTAGAAGCATAAAAATTATAACAAAAAAGACCATTTCAAAGCTATTACTATTCTGTGCCATTGAAACAAATCTGTTACAATCACAATGCAAAATAAAGCTTCTTCCAAATAAATAAATAAGTAAACCCCGTTAAGCCTTCTACAAAGTTGAGGTAACAACACCACACCCAAACGGAAGTGGTAAAAACATCCTCTGGGCAAACGTAACATTAAACTTGATTAATCCAACCTGTTTTCATCCAATGAAAAGAACAAACGTTAAATTATGCTTGCATTGTATAGTAAAGAATACAAAAATGCCCAAAAATAATAAATACTAAATATACTAAAAAGTTTCATATAAATGAGCTCTTAAAACATTGAAAAATGTTCTCTTGGTAAATGACTACAGGAATCTGTGTGTGTCATTAAAGCTGTGGAACCACCTATGATGCTGAATGACAAGATATATCAGTCATCCTTTCAGTAGTGTGGATAATTAAAAGTAATTTATAAGTTTTAATCCAACAAATAGTTTTTTAATTATGGTTATTATGAAGCAGTGATTAAGATCCCAGATTAAATTAAAAGGCAGTATTTCCCTGGCAGCCAGAGTCTATGCTAACCTTTATGTATTTACTGCTGATAAGAAAAACCAAAGCCACAGAAAATAAACACCAAGATTTATAAAAGAATACTTTTAGAAAACAAACACCCTTCTAAATATGCTTCCCAGTCATATATAACCGTTTCTCATAAGTCAAACAAGTGTTGCTGTGCTTTCTGCATTCATTAGCCTCTCTACCTTTGACCCATAACTTTTTGTAGAAATTAACCATCTATCTATTTCACTGACTTGCTTATACAGGGCAGCTAGAGCCTATCCCAGCAATCATAGGGAGCAAGGCAGGAACAATCCCTGGACAGGGCACCATTCTATCACAGAGTGAACACACATATTACTGCCAATTAATATCATCACTTCACCTAACCTGCAGGTCTTTAAAAGATCTCATTTGTTAGCCAGCAAACAATATCAAATGTAGGTATATTTATTAGTTGTTAAATCCATTTCCCTATTCCTATTACAGGAAGTTTTTTGGGCAATACTTTGATAAAAGGGAGCAACTAACCCTTGAGCAGAAGCCAATTCAATGCAGAGAAACCGAAGATAAAACGCACATACACAAACTAACTCAAGCTGGGCTGATTTAGAATCAGTGATTAATTAACCGAAAATGAAAATCATTGAAATGCAGATATCCCAAATGGAGAAGATTGCTTCAGAAATTGAATCAAAGTCAACAGATTTGCAAGGCAATAAAACAAGTGTCAGCATTCTTCCCACAAAAAGGCAACTTTCAACAGTAAATCAAGGCAAATGAAACTGCAGTGGTAAATAAAATAGCCATGGCTTGGTATTTCTTAATTCAAAGTGTAAGCCCAATAGAAAAAAAAATAAAGCATGTATGAAAGCCAAAAATGAAAGTTAAATTATGGATTTGTAAAAATGTACAGAATTTTTAGAACAATAGTGTCATGGGGTATAAAAGTAGGTTTGCTACTGGTAGTAAAGCATCCATTTATTTTCAGTACCCGTTTTAGGGGGGCAAGAACCAAACCAAAACAGCTGCAAGAAAGCAGCAGTCAATCACAAGACATGCGCCAAGTCAGTCTGGAGCTGCTAAAGAACCAAGAATTCCTTTAAGAAGTGGTAGGAATAAAAAGATCAGTGTAATAAATTTAATTCACACCTAACAGTTTATTAAGTATAATCACAAAAATTAATAACCTATTTCTATAATGGGAGCACCATGAGGCTAAAGGACCAACTTAGTGTCACACAGCAAATTAAAGGCTGCAACTGAGCTTGTACTCATTTCACAGCTATAAGTAAATATACTACACAATTAAATAAAAGAGATGATAAATCAATCATTGTTCTTGGGATGACAGGTTTAATTACACTGTTCTGGAGAGGAGTTTAAAAAACTAGTTTTTAGTAAACTGTGAAAAACCTGTGGACAGTGAAGCTTGCTGTTTACTATCAACTCTGCCATGATGGGCAATGAGTAAACAGACAGCACCTTCCTGAAGACATTAACTGCCAGGCAGGATAGAAACATGTTTAAGGTGGTCAGCTCCCACTACCCCCAAATCCAACCTATTTTCAGTGGAAAAAAACATTCTAGTGTGCTGTAAACACATTGCAAGAAAGTGAGCAGAAAAGCAATGCTTTATAAAAGATTAAAGTCGGCTTTTCCATTTATTAATCTGAATAGTATTGGTGCAAGGTAGAATTTTTTTTTAAATTGGGAGGAAAAAAAAAAAAAAAAAAAACACCTTTTTCCAGTACTCAAAGGTAGGAACCAGGATGCAAACTTACAATCTCCTTATTCTGAGGCAGCCGTGCTAATACACAACTCATTCACTACTATTCTTAGCAGAGCAGATGTATATAAAGTGTTTTTTTTTTTTTTTAACATATTCATGGTATATTGGTTATATTGACATGGGGTTATCACTGTTATATTCTCCTACTGAAGAAAAGAAAATGATATATAGAAGTACACTATAACATGTATGGTTCAGAAAGGAGGGAAAAAAAAAAAAAATAAAAGATTTCCACAAACTGGAGTCTCATTTATTTGACTGATGATCCTGAATTTGGTCTCTGTTCCTTTGGTCCCTTTGCCTTGACCACTAGCAATACTATGGCATTGTTCTCTAATTCCAGGGACAAAGCTTGCATGTTCAGCAGAACACTTTCAAAAGCAAAACATACAGATTGAATATCTTTGTAGATGCCATTCTATTCCTTGCTGACACAAATAACTTATATGGAATATCAAGATTTGTTTTTAGACATTGTGCAGAGAAATGTGTATGTATTTTATATATATTTAGAGGGTCATTAAAACAATCATGTGACTTTATCGCATAAATAATCAAGATGTGGGTCTGCAAAGGCCTGTGGTAAAAAAAAAATTATATATATACACACATACATACATACGACACAGACTATAACGCTTGAACAACATGCATATCAAGAGAAACCTTTCAATTGCCAAATGTATGCTTATCACATCTACGCTATCACCAGCACAACCAGTTATGTAATTTATAACCATTAGTGAAGTCCAATATTATGATACATCAAAAAGGCAATTTGTTTTGCCTTGTACCCACTGGCACTCTCTAGTAACTAAAATGACATGAGTGTCAAGATCATGAATGTTTATATTCTATGTTGAATATCCACAGTACACTTAAGCCACACAAACATAAGTTGAGAAAAAGTGGCAAATGCTCTGTAGGCCACACAGTAATTGCCAAGAGTCAGAATCTGCTGGTTTCACTGTGACAGCCTATATGGAAGTTAAATCCAGTGGACAAGACAAAAAAAAAATTACTAAATAAGTAAATTAAAATGTTAGCCCGACAGTACTCCAATTGTTGAATTATGCAAACTGTAGCAATTTTAGGTGAATGTACAATTGTGATCAATATTTTTGGCACCCTTGCATTTTAAGATATGTCATGTACATTACCTTCAGAAATAACTGGAAATATGCCAAATTTGAATTTCAGAATGTTTTAATAGGATGTCCAAATTTAAGATGCATGTTTTCTCCCTCACAGGAAAAAAAATGTCAAAATAAGACCCGGACAATATTAAAATGCACCCTCCCCTAATACTTGATTGTACAACCTTTGGAAGTGATAACAGGGTATACAAGTTATAATAACAGAAGAGAAAAAAAAAAAAATACCAGCTAATTAAATAAGATCCGTGTTATTAGCTGTTGTCATCAACTTTGAATCTGGTTAAAATAAAAACCGGAAGCCACAGTGGGACACCGTGCAAATTATGAGAACCCCTGTTACAGATCATGGTCTGCATTTCTAAAAGTACTTTGGTTTCATCACTTCTCAGAGCATTTCTAGGCTTGGGCAATGACCAGTTGAGCCTTTTTATGTTTGTCTTCCAAGAGTTGGCTCCTCCTTGGCCTTCACCAACATAGCCCTACTTTTGTGTGTACAGATAACTTTTATGCTCTTTTTATTGTCTTATGTGGTGCTCCAACCTTCGATGATGTCTTTAATCAAATTTTATCTTTCCATTATGCCCTGATACGTTGACAGTTCCACGAGGAGCAAACTGCTTAATAACATGGTGAATGGCAGAAGCAGAAACATTAAGATTTAGCTGTGTCCTTGTACTCTTTTGTATTTTTAAGTTTTGTAACCTTCCCCAAATACCCACACACCACCCCCCTTCCCCCCACCCCGTAGAGAGGGTCATATACACCTCTTATCTTTGACATTGCCAATAAGGAACAAGGAAGGAAAGTGGCATTTCTTTTATACATTAAAGCCATCATTCATTCATTAATTTGTGTCTAGTGATTTCTGGCAGTTAATTTGAGAGGAGTCTAATTTCACTGCAATAAAAATCAAGTTCTTCCAATCAAAATGATTTTAATTGTTCAGTTGGGTTAGGACAGCTTTTCTGTTTTATGCCATATCCAGACATTTCCTTTTTCAATTGCTACTGTTTGTTCCTGTTCTGCTCTGTGTCAGACAAATGAGTGTATACAGACCAAAACTGTCCTACTACCTTCAGGATATTTTGTACTTGATATATACCCAAAATGTAAGGATACCAATAATATTGACCAAACCTGTAATTAATTTGTTAGTTAGATGTAATGCAAAACCTTTAAAACAAAGTAAAAGGTGTAAGCCACTCCAGATTAAAAAATTGTAATAGCTTGTGGGGAGACAACTAAACTACAAACCCTGCCTATTATCCATTCATCCAAACACTTTGTAAGCCAGGGGTGTGGAACTCCGGTCCTGGAGGGTCGCAGTGGCTGCAGGTTTTCATTGTAACCATCTTCTTAATTAGTGATCAGTACTAATTAACTTCTTTTGCCTTAGTTTTAATTAACTTGACTCAGCCAAACAATAATGAGACACAAAACACACAGCCATCTGTCCAGCTCACCTGTGCCCATCACATAATATCTGAATATAAAGAAAAGTGAAGGTCTAAGAAAGGTGGATGTCTCAGGTCACCAAAACATTTTGATGGTGTTCTTAGAAATAACAGAAAAATCAACAGTTTTAGAAATGTCTGCTGTGGCAGAATGAGAGCAGCAAAAAGCCATGGAATTAAATAACGGGTTTAATTAACAGCAAGAATGAGCTTCTCATTAAGAAACTGGTTGGAGTAAAATTGGTAGGAGTTTGAAGCTCCCATTTAGCTGGTCATCTGTCAACTCGTTTCACATGTCATTTCTGTTTGTCATTTAATGAAGAAAAGAATCAATTCAGAGGACTTAATTCTTAAAAACAAGGGCTATTAAAATGAAGTGAAAAGGAGTTAATTAGCAGTGAAACATTGTCACCGATTAGGAAAAGGGTTTGAATGAAAACCTGCTGCCACTGCGGCCCTCCAGGCCTGGAGTTTGACACACCTGTTGTATGCCATTTTTAAAAATGGTCCACAGGGAGACATGTTTAACCTCCGAAGCAATAAGAGCATAGGAGGAATGATCTCTGGATGGAGTATCAGTCCTCCATAAACCACACTTACTGTATAAACTGTCCCGATATAAGTGATGCACCTATCACCTGTCATCGAAAAGAAAGGATCGAAAAGAAACACAAACACAGGGAGAGCAGGCAAACACCACACCATACAAAAAACAACCCCATCAGCTGCTACACCTTCCACATATTGATACATTTTAATACCTGTACACCTTAAGGGTGTAGATAGCTTGTGTCATGGAGTACTGTTACTTTCTTCAAGGCTCTTTCATACACATAACCCGAGAAGACCCAGGTAAGCCATCAAAGGATATTTACTTAATGATACATCACCTCACCCCAGTAATCTCCAAGGTTAAAAACATTACACATACCAGACAAGGATCCTGAAAGTCATGTAAAATGCCACTGACTAACAAGCTTTCATTTGAGGCAAGACCAGGGTCACACTATGTGAACTGTAAGTGCCTGTCACAGTCAACAGCAGTTGCTGTATTTCACTGCCTTAAGGATGTCAGATTACACAAGAACAAATTGCAGGGGATGATGGGTTACACCTCCTCACAACTTGTTAGCACAGATTTAGATTTCCTACTGCACCATGACAAAGTGGCAAGGGTGACAACTTTATCCATGTAATCAACACAAAGCAACTTTTGTCATTGTTCAAGGAGTCATGGTACAACAAACCAAGCACAATGAATACACAATTGTGCTTGTTCAAAGTTTACAAGTTTATGCTTCTTGTACATTTGATTGGGCTTTTCTTAGATTCTGGGCAATGTAAACACTGTACATACAGATGAGTGCTCAATGGCTACCAACTTTCACACAAACTGGAGCTCAGCCCATAACTAAAAACATACCTGTTTGATTTTGTTAAGGATAATCACAGAGAGCATTAAATTGAGTCACATTTTACTAGTATATTCTTGGGATATCCTGCAGGACTTGGGAAAAAAAACAAACATGACACAGCAGACTCACAATGAGGGTCAGATACCAGACTACCTAGAAAGGAGTTTAATATCACATAGTATGACTGCAGCTCCAGCTCATCCTCTCTCTCTCTCTCTCTCAGATCCACTTTCTTTACTTACACTTCATATGCTTCCCAACATCTGAAGGAGAATTTGAAACAAAACATTCAGAGAACAGAATAATTAGTACTCAAACATTAAAAGCGTTAAGAAGAGTGCAGTACAGAAAACAAACCAAAGCTGTAAGCAATTGCCTAGGCTTCCCGAAATGGACAGCTTTCTGTGCCTCAGCCTATAATGTTGTGGTAGGGAGAGGTTAGGAAATATTTAAAAAGCAGCAGCTAATAATAGAACATGGTATCAGTTACACTTGTTTACTTAGGATTGTTAGTATGTGGCAAGAACTAAAACACCAAAAACCATAAAAAAAAGTACAGTCTGCAGCACAGAGCCAGAGCACTACACACCAATACAGCAAGCAGATAAAAATCTCCATAGCTTGGGCCACAAGCAGCAGCAAAATGAGTGGTTCTGTAGTCCAGTAATTACTGTTTTAGACTTGCCGACTAAAAAGGGATGTTTAGAGATCTCAGAGTGGTACAATAAATAAAAGAAAAGAAGAGAGCACTGCTACAATTTAGAACTATATACTACCCTTCTGGTTTGAAAAAGGTTTTCAGTGTATTTACATTTCATAAATATATTGACAGATAATGATCCGCACATAAAAAAATCATGGGTAGCCAATTATAAAGTTAAGTACATTCTTAACAATACCCAGTAGCTGTAAGGAAAATGCAAGTAATCATTGTAACACATAAAATGAAAACAGATTACAACACAAACAAGAAAAAAACCAAAAAAAAAAAAAAAAAAAAACACAAGTTAGTGGTTCACTAAAATTAAAATTCAATCACCACCATCCATCAACCAATCAAGATTTTACAGTTCTGGGGTGTTGGAATTTACTTCCTACTCCAGCCTCATCAAGCAAAATTCATGAGCATGCACAAACTGTCAGCTCATTGACTACAACACAAACCATCCATCATTTAAACCCACTTTATTTAATTTCATATGTCCCATATGTACAAGAAGTTTTATGGAAGCATAAGGAAAAAGGCAGTGACCAGTTATGGATGGAACACTTCCCCACTAAGGGGTATGCTTGCCTGGACACCCACACTCATCAAAAACCATTTAACAATCAAGATAATCTGCACTTTTTTTGTAGGAAATCTGGAAAAAGTGGGAAAGATACAAGGAGAACACAAACAAAAAAAATGTGCATACCATTCCAATTGTGCCTTAACCAGGATTTTATTACAGGTCTCTAGATACATTAAACAACAAGGATAACCACCACACTTGCTGGTACTGCCCGGAACCAGATCAGTGAAATAACAAGCCATAAAGAATGTCTCTAAGTAGTGGGGTGAACCTGCAAAACCTTAAATATTTTAAGAATATCAGATAAACCTTTGTCTCATGCCTTTTAAAATTAAAAAAAAAATACATAAACATTACTTCTGCCAAATACTACAAACAAAGTGTAAGAATATAGTGGTCATTCTTGAATTATAAATATAACAATATACAGTATAAAACAAAGAAAAATCAGGACTCTGGGGGCAATCAGGTGGCCCAAACAGCTTTTCATACGCTATAGTAAGTAAGAGCTAGGCAAACTGCTGTTTGCTGCATTTTATTATATATATATATATATATATATATATATATATATATATATATATATACACACACACACACACATATACATATATATACACATATACATACACCTACAAAAATACAGAATACCTATTAGCATGGTTTTTAACATTCACCTCTCTACCCCAACAATTGACAAACAATAACAATTTTAACTATTTTAAAAGCCACTGTTGTGACAGCTTGAGCGGATGCTCCAACTTACTTTCAATTTTAATTGTCAGAGTAAATTCCCTTGTGGTAAAAATGCAGATGTGTTGGTTTTGGCACTTCTGTAGTGCGATGGGGTTTACACCGATAATTAAATTCAGGATGCCCATTAGGGGTGTCAAAAGTGCAATCTGTGCACAAGGTATATAAAAGCATATTGGTCGATATATTATTGAATAAAGGCTTAGCTGAATGAGGGCCACGGAAGTGCCAAAACAGAAATGTCAACATGACCAACCTGCAAAAGGAACTGACACACGTTTAAATGAACACTCTAGAAAAATCAGCTGTGGAGGCCATGTTAACACAGGTAATTGACTTACACAGACAATTCACACATACTATATATTTTACAGTCATATTTCTGTGTGTTATACAGAACAAACAATTATGTTGTAAATACACATCAGATATATTACGAACATGTACTTCATACTCTCCGGTATATACTACACTTATTTTGCAGATTCTCGCTATATGTGTATGCAACACATCTCCAGTTAATCTACACTTTATATACTCATACAAATACTGTAGATGGTTTTCAGTCTTCTCTTGTATTTTCAAATTATAGCCCAGTAACTAACTGAGTGGATTTCACAAATTCTCTCATTATTTAAGAGCTTACTTCTACAAATGTCTGGCTTCTCTTGAACGCTGAAGTTGTGTGTGTGTATAAAGTTAGCTGCCAACTTTAATTAGCATACTGGGAATAAGTCAAAGAAAGTGCAATGAACTGGTGGCCTGTAGAGGGTTGTCACCACCACAGAGCTCGAAACTGCTGGGATAAGCTTTAACCACACACATACCTAAAACTAAACATGGTGTGTATTTCTACAGTATACTGTGAGAATTTAAATGCTCACTATACTGAGAACATACAGCTGCTTTACAGTTTTGGTGCTCTGGGTTCAAACCTCAGCATGGTCTGTGTGGAATCAGCATATATCCCAGGCTCACAAGGGTTTTCACTTGGTACTCTAGTCTAGCTATTTAAGAAAACCAAAATGTGTATTAAGCCAAGTGTTTTAAACTAGGCAAATGTGGCAAAATTGTGGGTGTGTGAATGCTATGTCATGCATTGGGCTGGCATCTTATCTTGGCTTTTTTTTTTTTTTTTTAAAGTTTGTGGCTTTCCATGACCCTTCAGTACAATAACTATTTCAAAAAACAAAGCGAATGGATTAAGTGTCTTCATATACAGTATACTACATACATACACACACATTTAAAATAAACTACATATGACTTGCATAAGCACACACTAATATAATCTCATATAAACTAAAGGTTGTTACAGTTTCAAACTAACTAATCAATCTAGATGTACTGAACAAGCTTATGGGGGTTTGTAAGTTTTAAGGTCCTTTAAATTAAAACAAGGGCTTTATTACTTGGAATGTACAATACGTTTCCCTTATGAGTTGATCTCTTAAGATCTTTCCAGATTCTCCTTTCTATTCCCCCTGTCCTTGTCACAGTACCTTATAAAAACTTCTTCAATATTTTATTTGGTCATTTATTATTAACTGTGCGAGTGTGAGAAAGTCTGCATGAAGTCCTGCCTTAGGTGTGGAGGAGGGGAGAGCCAAAATTCTTCAGATAATGTGTGGCTTGACTGATTGAGATCAACAGGCCTAGGGGAGCTTGCAGAGGTGGTCTGCCTTAGGCTATGCATGTAATCACAGCTCACCTGACAATCCATGAAACCCTCCAAAATTGTAAGGATTTAAAAGTACTTCCATTGTGAGACAGTAACCAACTGAAGTGGTTGTAGAAAACATCGTTTTAGCAGGCGTCCCTTTCCGTAAAACTAAGATAGGCGTCGTTTAGCCACAAATCCATCGGTTACTGAACAAAGAACCAAATGAGAGGGGAAGGCGGAGCCAAAGTCGAGCTGGCGCTGGATGGCATCCACCCCTCCCCTCGGGAACTTGCGTGAGCGCGCGCGGGCACGGAAGGGGGGGGGTTGACGTGGGATGGGCGTTAATCACAATCAAATACGTCGCTGATGGAACTCCGGAGGTTACTGAACCTAAATTCATGACGGGGTGCTGGATGGGATGAGCACTGCCTTCTTGATTTAATTGCATATGCAGAGCAAATAAGAATATCTTTAATGACATCGGCCATGTGGCGGGGGGGGGATGGGAATTGTAGGGATAGTTAGGATGGCAGGACACGTGATGACCAAACGTGCACATACAAGAACACACACACACACACACACGCGCGCGCGCAACCACACACGTGCGATCGTTTACTGGCTAGGCATTTGCGCTAAATAAAGCCTCTCCCACAACCACCAACGAGCATTTTGGTGATGCTTTGTTTTCAGCGGCCAAAAAACGCTGTTAAGCATTCAATCCTTCCTTCCGTCCCGTTGATATATTAAATGGTACGCAAACCCTCGTAATCGTACCCAATATTCGAATGAATTTGAATAATCCCTCAACAACGTCGCCAGAGTTCAATTTGCATCGATTTCTTTTTTTTCACATATCCCTAAACAAAATGTAAACAAGCGGTGTTATGGGTTTCCCACCCATCGAGCACGTCACGCCGCGAGGGATGGTGACAGGCTGGTCGGCAGAGGGTTTATTTTAAAATGTAATCGTATGAGTTCTGCATAACGGAATTTTGGTAATCAAGCATGCCAAATCACAAGCGGATCATAAAACATCCTCTCAATTCCTCGCTCAAAAATGCAAACACAGGCAGGAGGTACAGCTAAAGTAATTGCATTTAGTCACACTGAGCGCGCAGGGCTACATTAAAGATCAAAGATCCAATATCTCAACATGTACCAAATCTCACTCAACCGGCTGAGGGTCATCACAGAATGATGAATAACGTTAAAAAAAAGATGTCTAGTTAGAAAAGTACTGATTGAGCGAAACTTTCGGCAATACCTTACGCTGATTACCTAGGGGTTTCCGCATAATCCTGATGAGCAACTGTGGAACTTTTGCAAGGCACTATACTACAACGTAACAAAGTAATAAGGTTTCACACAAACACTAGCCAGCACTGAGATTGGATGGTCGGAAATAACAAGAAATGCGTGAAAATGCACCGCTTGAATGTCAAAACTAATCGATTCTTGCACTTGTGCAATTGTTAGAACTTTGTTAGGTTTTAACAAAATATTAAATGGTATAGGCATTAGATCAGTAGGCATCATATACATTATCAATGTCTTAACGGAACCTGAAAGTTCTGGGCGCAAGATGGGATGATACCCTGGACAAGGCGCCAGTCAACCATTGGGTCCGCTCATTTCCAAATCAGGATGTCCATTAAAGTGACGCGTACGTTCTATAGGACGTTGGATAAAAAGTGCACTAACACGCGGAGCACACATACAGGATATAAAACAGTTCAGGCAGCCAATGTAGCGTGCTTTGGCCTCGAATATGCGAGTTCAAACCCCGCTACTGACACGTGTGAGCATGAGCAGGTCACTTCACCTGCTTGTTCTCCAGTTGGAAAAATAAAGCAAAAGTAATGTAAGCATTTCAGTCTCTCAAATATTCTGAGTCACCTAATATCAAATAAACTGTAGACTGGAGTACAGCTATACATGTCTATTCACGGTAACCGTAGCCTATTAATGTTACTAACCCCACATATACACCCATCTATTCCCAATCTGTTTTGGTGTATTTTTTTTTATAGAGACCTTATTTAAATATAAGGTACATTTAGACTTAATGCTATCCCACTGCGAGTGGAAATATCCCAGACGTTTAAATAACCGATCTTTATTTAATGCACCGTAAACAATAACGAACGGTTAGGACAACGTTTCAGAACTTCGAAGTTACAATGCATGCGCATATGAGACAGAATATCGTCAACTGCACACTGAACCATTAAAAATATATAGAAAATAAATGTTCACTAGAAGAGCAGTGATTCTACAAGCCTGCTTACACCACTCAACAGTTTAGATGGCGAAACAGTTTAACAAAAGTTGGATCTACTTCATTATGGGGGATTCATTGCCATCGCAATTATATACTAACGTTCTTAATCGGTAATCTCGATACTCTTCTAAAAATGGCAAATTTACTGTTGTTATTTGACAATTAACCTATTACTAAATACAACATGAAAAGTGAAAATTAAATACGAATGTTACGATTTATAATTGTCAAAATGTTGGACAATACTGAGCACACTGTTATTGATGGCGCCATATAAAAATTAAGCATGGCATTAATAATTTTCAATTTAGCAAATACGTTGTCGATTTTCACATTTTAAAACTCGGACAAAAAAGAAAAAATATATAAACTTTTTATACGCACAAAAAGTGCAATTTTTCTTAACCAATGTTTATTTTTATTAAACGTCGCTTAAACTGTCGCTTACCTCTCAGATTCGGGCATGTGACTTTTAAACACAGTAGAGGGTCGGTCTAGTACATTGGAAGGCTTATTATTTTAGAATATGACTCATCCACATGTGTGTATATATAACCTCTGGGACTCAGCGAAACTGACATACGCGTAAGCGCGATCAAGTAGTCGTGCATTTAAATAAACGTACCATTGATATTGTGGGAAAAAAAAAACAAAACGTTTTTGCCTCAAAGCCACAAGTCAAACTGTGCCAAAGCTACGCGGGGTTTGTACGGCCGACTGTGTAAACCATGCGACTCGCATACACCTTTGTTTAGCTGTGGGCTTGGCTCACTTCATTAAACGAATTGAGACATTAAACCGCATTTACCCCCCATATTAAAAATAATCACAGTAACCACGAGCACTGACACGCCCCTATTGCTATAAAATTTCTATTTTCAATTACTAAAAAAAGAACGAAATATTTACTACTCAGTCACACATGGTGCAAATAAAGCCAAGAAAACAAGCCACGCATATTTAATGAGGGACCCAAACAAAGAGACAACAAGAGCGCATGTGGCCGTACAATTTCACGTGTATTTTGTGTTAGGTTTTTACTCCATTCAGACAGAGAAATTACATTAATAGGTTTTTTTAAAAGAACCGGACAAATAAACACAGCGCAAATACATCAATCTACTAATTCTGTTTGATAAACCCCTTATCGTTATCGTTTTCGTGACAGTATAAGTAACGGTAAAGGTAATTTGCTTAAGTTTTTAGCTAGGGCTTCCTTTGCTGAGCGTTTTTTATTCCACCAAATGTAAAGATCTGTCTGTCTGTAGAGCACCGGGCTGTTTGTGTATTTCACCGGGACGCGTACCCTAGGAATATGCAGCCCTGCACTTGAATTACCCACTGGATCAGTCCTCATACAGGCGTTAAAAACCCAAACAACGGCACATTTTCTCTGTTCACATAAACCCCCAAAGTCAACAAAAGAAGTGGATCGTAGCGAAGCGACCACATGAAAAACCGCCAGAAATCTGTTGCAGTCTCAAAAAAGAGTGAGAGGGAAAGTGAGTAAATAAAGACCGGATCGAGACACGTTTAAAAAAGTCCATCCACACCGAGGACAAGTAACTTTACCTCCATCACCGATACAGCATGTGCGATAAAAGCGAACGCACTACAGCACCTTCCATATCACATTGTGTTTTACTAGATCATGCAGCATGCACTTCATTATAACACTAAACACTCCAATAAACCTCAAGCCACAGTCAGCAGTAAAAATCATACAGACCAATAATAAGCACTTCTAACCTTCAAATGGTATGTGAATGAGAAAAAAAGAAACAACTCGAAATGCTGATTAGCAGGACAGTTTGCATTTTTACAACTTAGGACGAGATCAGACCCGTTACAAATCAGTTCACATGACTCGCCCCCATGAAAAACAATCGAACGTTTACCCAGCACGCCGAATCAAGTCCTATACATCTCATGTCAACAGTAAGAGGCACAACAACACACCGATGTGCAACGTGGTGATCGCAAGAATCCGAATCACGGAGATACAGAAGATTCCCAGCAGCTGAATGGGGCGCGTGGTTCTGCTTGCACCGAGTCGAAACTCCGAAGAGTTTACTGCCTGTTGGGCTATAAACACGTCCGACGTGAATCGCAAGTTACCCAGGTTTTAGGAAGTGTGGTAGACAACAGCATAGCTTTGCGATCAGCCCTCAATACAACGTCCCATGCAAACTTAATTCTCAGTAGCACGAAATAGTCAGCAAAGCCGAAAAGAGACTCCTTACCTGCGCAAAAAGTTCCCCAAAGAAGTACAAAAGTCAGCCAGGATGCAAACATATTCCTTCACTTTTAGAGAAGCGGATAGATTTCCTTCAGGTTACATCAAGGTATCCTTTTCAACCATTTAAGAACAGAACTAAAATCCCGTATAGATTTAAATGTGAGTATATATCGATGGGGGTTGGAGAATGATTTGGCTAGCCCAATGATCCCCGGGCCGTTCCGTACAGCACACAACCAGAAGAGTTTGCTCAGCGCCCGTGTCTCTGAGCGCGCCTGCTTGTAGTAAATCCAGTGTAACAAAATTGCACCGGAGAAGGGGGGAACCAAATAAACAAAAAAGCTTGGAAAAAATAAAAACTTTACAACGTAATAAAATCCATCGAGGAAAGACAGCGATCTCCAGAGACCACAGGCAAACCGGCGGAGAAGCAGAATCTGCCTGCAGATGTTCAGTTTCTTACTGTCGCTTTAACGCTTATATTTCTTCTTCCTCCTCCCTTTTTTCCTCCGTCTTCCTCTTAAAACAGAGAATAGCCAAAGCGACTCGGCTAAAATTGACATGCAAGAAACTGAACTGAGTCCAAAATGGCTTCTGTGAGAGGAGAGCCAGAGCACAGCCAGTAGGGAAACCCGGATGTTTAAATACAAAGAGAGGAATGCAATCAAAGCAGCCAGGAGGAGAGCACAGGAGAAGAGAGGAGAGGAGCGGAGCGGAGTGGAGGGGGGGGGGGGCGGGCGGCAGCGCTGTCATTGGACTGCGGCTGGTGGCGAGTGGGAGAGAGAGAGAGAGAGAGTGGGGCGGATCTGGGGGTGCTGGAGGGACGTTGTCAACAAAACAGTAAGAATAAAATTACTTGGGATGGGAAGCAAATCGTGTTTTAGAGGAAAAAAATGCTATTTACACCGTTTACATTTTTACGAAGGGTGTTGGGTATCCTTTATGCTAGGTGATGAACGGCATCAGCGTAAAGAGATGTAAGGGAAGGAATGCAGTAATAATAATAACAATAATAATAAGAGTCACATGTGCATGGATAAAACTGCTATAATCACACGGATAGAATATGATAGAGAGTACATCATCGGTGAATTAGACTGAACATTGTTCAGGATCCATCAAGAAGAACGTGGAGCTGAACTGGGAAAAAATCGTCTCGTTTTTTTTTTTTTTTTGATGTCCATCCATTCATCGTCCAAACCCGCTTATCCGGGGCAGCTGGAGCCCATCCCAGCAATCATCTTGTGCAAGGCAGGAACAGGGCTTGAACAGGGGAACGCATACATAAACACACTCGCGCGCGCGCGCAAGCACACACACGCACACACACACACGTTATTTAAATCAACCCACAAGGCAGCACCACGTTCTTCGCAGCTTTTTGTTGCAGAGATGCGCACGGGCCGTTTGCGTTGTAAGCTTTAATACACCGATCTCTTTGCCTTCTCGAGACACAGCGTTGTAATCTCAAATTTCACACAACTCCATTAGGGGCTTCTAGTGTGATTTGTAACGAAACATGTACGTGCCATCTTCTATAATAAAATCTTTGGGTGCGGATAGTTAGCCAGGTGTTGCTGCCAGTGAATGTACTATACATTATACAAAAGGTGTAAAATAATTAGTTTCTGTAAATGACATTTTGTGGTTGCTGGAGGACAATGATCTGTTTATTAAATTATTACGGAACTTTTAAGGAGTTATGTTTCTTTGTAAAAAAAATCTTACTGGTATTTGAAAACGATGCCGCTTTAAACGTGTCATCGATCTCTTCCCATCTCATTTTGGCCTTTGCGCATTCTGTTAAGCGGTAAGTGTAAAAGTGCTGGGGTCAAACAACACGCATAGTTGCGTGGCTTTATTTCACAGAGTTTCTTACAGTAAATAATAGACATATGATACCACCCCAACATCTCTTTATTTAGATAGATAGATTTCTAAAATTAATTAATATTGTGTTTATAAAAATGTCTAATTTCGCTGACACCTTTATCCAAGGTGACTTACAACATTTAAGGAATGCAGTTAGTTACATTTCTTTGGTGTTTCAAATTTCAGCACAAGCATGTGAAATGACTTGCTTGTGGTCACACAGTGACGGGATTTGAATCCACTATCTCAGTGTTTGAAGTCCAAAGCCTTACTCACTATGCCACACTGCAGGCTCTTGATGACCAAATGATGGCCTGTCTGTGAAATGTGTCACTTTAAGTGAAGGTGAATTGACTTAAGCTTTTAAAAAATTTTCCAATAAAGTCTATATTTACTCAACTTCCACAAATATTTGTTTGCCTTCTCAACGGCACAATTGTGTATATATGGCACACCTGATGAATGTAACACAGCTGAAACTTTGTGTCCCTTCTCATCTCCTTTTATTTTCAGTGTTTTCACCTCACCTCATGACACTTTTTTTTTTTGAAGATGTACAGTATACTAGCACTACTCTAATGTGTATAGTTGTTTCATATCAAAGAATAAAAACTCCAAAGAAGGATATTTTTTGACTGGCACAGTACAATACAACAAGGATATTACAAACTGGTGAAAAGTGACCATCATCAAAATAATGGCTTATTGTCGTTCTTCAGCCACCCACTGTGTGCTTTTCTTCTTATCTTAACCTGATTCAATTTCAGTTGTCATGCATTTAACACAAACAATAGTTTATGTGCAGAATTAAAAACTGCATTCTGAGGCTTTTCAGGTAAGGAATGGAGAAGTTTTGAGGTACGGCTGTTATGCCCACATACTGAATTATGGACCCTGGGAGTGGCAACATGTTGTATATTGATTAGCATGTACAAGTAAGAATTTCTCTGTACTCTGTCTATGTGACAATAACAACCTTATAATGATTCACACCATGCCACCTAATTATAATAGATATTATTAAAGCCATGATATGCCATAGAAACCTGAATAACAAACTGAACTTCGTGAGGCACAGAGATGACAGGTTCTCTGTCATGACGGTGGCGATTGCAAAAGACATAACCATCTATTCATTAAAGAATAATCAATTTAATACCTCAAAACACAGAGAATACAACTTTTGACTCTTTTCAAATTTTGCAACTCACACAGCAAAATTCAATGAACTCACTTATTAGACATACATAAACAAAAGAGCTCTTTGTGTGTGTGTGTGTGTGTGTATGGAGCAGTCCGTTCTGTTCACACTCAACCACAGCCACTAGATGGCGCATGCATGCACTTTTACATTTTTTCAGTGCTTGCAGGCACCTCACTTCTCACTATGAAAGGTGTGTGTGCAGCAAATGCCATCGCACAACAACAACATCGTGCTAATGACACAGATGAAGAGACACAACGTCGAAACAAAGCAAATGGCACGGCTCAACAACGTGCAAGTAAAACACCTCAGCAAATGAAGGCAAGGCTTGAAGTTTTTACTGAAAACATTGTCTATCTAGAGGTATTTTTTTGAAACAAAGATTAATATGATTCATATGCCAGCGATACGGCTAAGATATGGTGTTGCCAGTGTCTTCTTACGAAAGCCAGCAGGGCAGCAAGCAAAGGTGGGTCCATGTCCTCTGCACAGGCTAATTATTAAGAGTTAAATGATACCTCTTCAAGTTCACAAATATAGTAAACCAGCTAGGGAGTCTTCATGTTGTTTGGTTGTCCTGGAGACCAACACACAGCTAGTAAGTCTATATATGAGTTCACTGAATTTTACTTTTGTTTTTGTAAGGCTTCATTCAGCATCACTGAGCATCTCATAAAATCATGGCAAAGAACTATGTCTAAACTGTGTGACAGATAGGGGGCGCTCTCGCTCCCTTGAACCCCTGTCCACGACTCCAGACACCAGGTAAAAGTCCAATACTTGACTTTATTAAATCTCCACAGTGCACAAAGCACCCTCTCCTCCACTATACTCATAAACAAATCACAAATACTACAATAATACAATCCTCCACTCCCAGACGCGTTGCCACCCTTCCACCCAGCTCAGCTCACTGTCTGGGAGCTCCCACAATCCTTTTAAATACCCTGACCCGGAAGCGTTCTAATCCCCAGTCCATGTGACTCTCAATCACATCCGGGTCAGGTAAAAAGTCCTTTTCTTCACCCCGGAAGCACGTCATTCCCCTTGTCCACGTGTGCTTCCGGGGCGTAGGGAAAATACCCATTATTCCTCCCTGCAGCGTCTCCACGGCATCCAGCACGGCTGCGTATAAAAACTACAATGTCCATGATGCCCTGCGGGTCTTCTGGGGACCTCTATACTGCAAGGAGGGCTCCACCTGGCGGCTTGGGGGTATTGGCTGGGATAAAGGGCCGGCCATTCACCACAACTGTTTATGGATTTTTAGATGAGCTATCTAGTATGGGGATGTCTGCCTTCACATCAAGTTTGCCAGTGTTAATTAACACTTTTTTTGACAAAATAAGTTTTGTCACATCCGTGAACTTGATTGTGTTATAATTTGTGTAGTACTGATACTGCAGGTTTTACATTGTAATTTAGTTATCTCATTATAGTGCTTTTAGTGAAAAGTGCTATAAAAATGAACATTTATAAATTAGTTTCTCTAGTCCCTTCCAACATACCCTATTTAGAGTCACCAATATGTACATTTTTAGGTTATTACAGGAAACACTCCATGTGGGCAGTGGGGGAGTCTGTAGTCTCCATGTACACTCTTAAAAATAACATTGGCAGAGTGGTTCTTCAGAGCGATGCCATAGGAGAACCATTTTTCATTCCCAAAAGACTCATACAGAGCCTGTAAATGACCATGAACAGATAGTAACAGATCTGTAAAATACCAATGGCTCATGATTTTAAAAGAACTCTTGCTGAATACGTAAGTACTGCCGGCTAAGTCCGAGCTTTCTTAATCTGTTAGTGTCCTGCTAGGTATCCTACAATACATAAAAGATTTCTGTTTTTTTCTGCATAGTAAGACATTTTTCAAAGCACATAGAACAAACTTGATAATTGTGCCTCTTTTCTGTTTAGTTTAACAAGTCACATCTCCATCTGAAGTTCTTTATTTTATGGCTCTCCTTCATACTTGTTTATTTTATCCTTGTGTTGCCAATTTAAGGTGATGTAGACCCTTAGATACTATCTGTTTTCACTTCTAAGCATTACATAATCGAAATACGGTGTTTTTGATCATGAGAGGTGTTATATAAAGTATTCAAAAGATTTAATGAAGTAAAACAATGTAGTTAAACTTTTACAAGAACCAATGAACCTTTAGGAGGATTCAGCCTTAATTTTCAAACAGTAATTAATAAAAAACAAAATAAAAACCCTGTTAATTTCAAGTCAGTTAAGTGGCTTGATTGCCATGCCATCAATACAGCATTGCAGCATTCAGTGGCACAAATAACATCCCCCAGGATGTCCAAGCAACATATACATAAATATAGGATAAGTGCAAGACAGGTAAAGAACTATACTATACTATAAGTACTTAATCAAATTAATAAATAATAGGCAAGTAAATAGATAGTAATAATATAAAATAGATAGGGATGTATAAATAAATAATAACAACAACTCATGATAAAAAATCAACAGTAGTAACATGTATGACAATGTACTGTATATAAATAAGCTGCTAGGAGCAGATCTAAGGTTTGGCACCACACAGTTCAGAGTCCGGACAGCCAAGCAGGGCCGTCTTAACAGTATCATAGGCCTCTGGGCAAAGTAGTACGCTAGGGTCCCTATTTTGACAGCAAAACAGAAACACACATAGGTATCAGAAACATCGTGGGCCCCTCTGCTCCTGCCAGTGCCCATTGTGCCCGTATGTTAAGCCCTGCAGTCAAGGGGTAGAAGCTGTTGCAGAACTTGGCTGAATTGGTTTGGATACTTCAGTACCTTCTACCTGATGAAAATAGGACAAAGAGATTCATACAATGATTTTGAAGTGTATGTAACAAAGCCAAGTTGAAGATTAAGAGACCAATCAGTAATTCTCTTTTTTGGTTTATCTCATTATTTCTCTTATAACAGATTTGCAACATTGCAGAGAATGTCTGCAAAATTCAGAAAGACCAATATTTTATTGGACTTGCACCACTTTGTTAATCTTAACATCAGCTCTTTCAGGCTGTGTGACTAAGGCATTACAATTTAAACCCCAAGGCTGCTGGTTCAGTTCCTGCCTGTGACTCACTGTGTGACCCTGAGAAAGTCACTTAAACTACCTTTAAAGGTTGTAAACAGTTGTAACTTGTTCTGATGCTGCAAGTTGCCTTACTTAAAGTTGGTAGAAAAATATCGAGAGATAGTTGTCATGAGGAGCAATATTGGACATTCATTTTGTAATTCTTTCTACATTTTCTATTTCTATAAGCTTGTTAACAGCATGCAGGAGAAAATCTTAACAACCACAAAATAATGTCAGATTTATTGAGATTTTTTTCAAATCACCAAAGAAAAGCCCCACTTCAGTCTGCAAACTTTGCTGAACAACAACGCAAAACACAAAGTATTGCTTGATCTTTTGATGTTTGCAGTAATAATAATACATTTTATTTAATAGGTACCTTTCTTAGCACTCAAGGTCACCTTACAATGAAGTTAAACATCCATCCATTATCCAGCCCACTATATCCTAACTACAGGGTCACGGGGGTCTGCTGGAGCCAATCCCAGCCAACACAGGGTGCAAGGCAGGAAACAAACCCAGAGCAGGGCGCCAGCCCACTGCAGGGCACACACACACACCCACACCAAGCACACACTAGGGACAATTTAGGATCGCTAATGCACTTAACCTGCATGTCTTTGGACTGTGGGAGGAAACCGGAGCACCTGGAGGAAGCCCATGTAGACAAGGGGAGAACATGCAAACTCCACGCAGGGAGGACACAGGAAGCGAACCCAGGTCTCCTTACTGCGAGGCAACAGCGCTGCCACTGCGCCATCGTGCTGCCCCCTGAAATTAAACAACATTAGTGAAATAAAAACAAAGAGAATGATAAATCAAAAAGCAATAATTAGCAAACAAAAAAAGATAACAGGCAGTAACAGTGCAAAATTCACAATTGGTATGCCAGTTTCAAAAGATAAGTTTTGAGGACAATTTTAAAATGTATTTTTGATTTGAGCTGATGAATATGAGAGAGAAGATAATTCCAGACTTGAGGAGCACTATGAGAAAATGCTTGAGCTCCCATAGAACAAGCAGGCTGCAGTGCCAATTAAAAACTGGGAGCTGGACACATCGGGGTCAACCTTATGGAAGCTGTTGCTTAGGGCTGTTGTTGATATTTGTTCCTATTTATGATACTTTTAAGCTGTTATGGAAGAGTCTGAAAGAGGACATTCTCCATCTGAATGGGAATAAAAACAAAAAAAAAACAGTAGTATTAGTTTAAGAGCTTCAGTTCTTCCAAAAATTAGGATAACACAGATGTGGAAAACAGTTGTGCTTGCTTCATAGAATTCACACGGACAGAGTTTCCTATTTACATTACATTAACCTTCTCAAAACTTGTGTATCCAATTCATGGTAACAGAAGACCACTGCCTTTTTTTAGCAATTCTGGTGAAAAGTTAGGAAGATGCACACAGGTAGATTACATCCTATGCAAAGGAGTTGATCTGAAGGAGATTGAAGACTGTAAAGTGGTGGCAGGGGAAAGTGTAGTTAAGCAGCATAGGATGGGGGTCTGTAGGATGACGTTGAAGATCAAGAAGAGGAAGAGAGTGAGGGCAGAGCCAAGGATCAAATGGTGGAAGTTGAAAAAGGAAAACTGCAAGGTTGAGTTTAGGGAGGAGGTGAGACAGGCACTGGGTGGCAGTGAAGAGTTACCAGACAGCTGGGAAACTACAGCAGATGTAGTAAGGGCGACAGCAAGAAGGGTGCTTGGCGTGACATCTGGAAAGAGGAAGGAGGAAAAGGAAACCTGGTGGTGGAATGAGGAAATACAGGAGGGCATACAGAGGAAGAGGATGGCAAAGAAGAAGTGGGATAGTCAGGGAGATGCAGAAAGTAGACAAGAGTACAAGGAGATAAGGTGCAAGGTGAAGAGAGAGGTGGCTAAGGCTAAAGAAAAGGCATATGATGAGTTGTATGACAGGTTGGACACTAAGGAGGGAGAAAAAGACCTGCACCGATTGGCTAGACAGAGGGACTGAGCTGGGAAAGATGTGCAGCCGGTTAGGGTAATAAAGGATAAAGATGGAAACGTACTCACAAGCGAGGAGAGTGTGTTGAGCAGATGGAAAGAGTACTTTGAGAGGGTGATGAATGAAGAGAACGAGAGAGAGAAGAGGTTGGATGATGTGGAGATAGTGAATCAGGAAGTGCAACGGATTAGCAAGGAGGAAGTAAGGACAGCTATGAAGAGGATGAAAAATGGAAAGGCCGTTGGTCAAGATGACATACCTATGGAAGCATGAAGGTGTTTAGGAGAGATGGCAGTGGAGTTTTTAACCAGATTGTTTAATGTAATCTTGGAAAGTGAGAGGATGCCTGAGGAGTGGAGAAGAAGTGTACTGGTGCCGACAGGACTGCAGAAACTACAGGGGAATAAAATTGATGAGCCACAGCATGAAGTTATGGGAAAGAGTAGTGGAAGCTAGGTTAAGAAGTGAGGTGATGATTAGTGAACAGCAGTATGGTTTCATGCCAAGAAAGAGCACCACAGATGCAGTGTTTGCTCTGAGGATGTTGATGGAGAAGTTTAGAGAAGGCCAGGAGTTGCATTGTGTCTTTGTGGACCTGGAGAAAGCATACTACAGGGTGCCTCGAGAAGAGCTATAGTATTGTATGAGGAAGTCGGGAGTGGCAGAGAAGTACGTAACAGTTGTACAGGATATGTACGATGGAAGTGTGACAGTGGTGAGGTCTGTGGTAGGAATGACTGATGCATTCAAGTTGGAGGTGGGATTATTTGCAATGGTGATGGACAGGTTGACAGACGAGATTAGACAGGAGTCCCCGTGGACTATGATGTTTGCTGATGTAATTGTGATCTGTAGCGATAGTAGGGAGCAGGTTGAGGAGACCCTGGAGAGGTGGAGATATGCTCTAGAGAGGAGAGGAATGAAGGTCAGTAGGAACAAGACAGAATACATGTGTGTAAATGAGAGGGAGGTCAGTGGAATGGTGAGGATGCAGGGAGTAGAGCTGGCGAAGGTGGATGAGTTTAAATACTTGGAATCAACAGTACAGAGTAATGGGGATTGTGGAAGAGAGGTGAAAAAGAGAGTGCAGGCAGGGAGGAATGGGTGGAGAAGAGTGTCTGGAGTAATTTGTGACAGGCGGGTATCAGCAAGAGTGAAAGGGAAGGTCTACATGACGGTAGTGGGACCAGCTATGTTATATGGGTTGGAGACGGTGGCACTGACCAGAAAGCAGAAGACAGAGCTTGGAGGTAGCAGAGTTAAAGATGCTAAGATTTGCATTGGGTGTGACAAGGATGAACAGGATTAGAAATGAGTACATTAGAGGGTCAGCTCAAATTGGACGGTTGGGAGACAAAGTCAGAGAGGCGAGATTGCATTGGTTTGGACATGTGCAGAGGAGAGATGCTGGGTACATTGGGAGAAGGATGCTAAGGATAGAGCTGCCAGGGAAGAGGAAAAGAGGGAGGCCTAAGCAAAGGTTTATGGATGTGGTGAGAGAGGACATGCAGGTGATGGGTGTAAAAGAACAAGATGCAGAGGACAGAAAGATATGGAAGAAGATGATCCACTGTGGCGACCCCTAACAGGAGCAGCCGAATGAAGAAGAAAAAGAAGGGTAACAAGGTAGGAACCAATTCTGTATGGGAACTGTATTACCACCAGTTTAGAATTACTGATTAACTATGCACACATATGTTTGGGGATGTGAGAAAAAAAATACATGTCTGAAATAAGACCCATTCAGACACAGAAAAATGTGCAAACTCCACGCAGACAGCAAATGGCCATCAGATTTAAATGCAAAGCCTTACATTCCTCAGGCCACATTGATAATCATCACTCCTCCCCATCTATTTAGATTTATTATTATTTTTTTTTATCTCTTATGATGTCTTGTATATGTTTTGTTGACAAATCGCCTAACGTAGCAAACTACATATTACTTTAATAATCTTCCTTACATTTCATGACAAATAATGACTGATAATTTGCAGATCATGGTGTATGCATTACAAAGCATAGCCAATCTTTACTTACAATGCCCAAAACAGAATTATTGGTCTTCAGGCAGAAAGTAGACACACCATCCACATGTCCAAAATGGGGGCATTGGTTTGGTGGAGGGGGTGGGCTCTGACATCTAAACTGCTTGGTTTATATCAGAGGCAGGTCATACCCACCATGTGCCCTTACTGGAACAAGGAAATGTGGGGTGGGTGGGTGTTGTCATGGCTTTTCCAATAGCATGATTAAATTCAGTGCAGACATTTTTTTTTGTGTATGAGCAAACCATTTAATATCACTCTTTGGAGACTCACTTAGTAAGCAGACTCACATGTATGCAAACCACATTTGATAGAGCTTTAGGGTGTTTAAAGGTGTCTTCAGAAAAAGCTGACACTCTTTCTGCTTGGTTTAGCTGTCTAAACACTGTAGAAGTTCTAAGGCTGAAATGCTGTCTAATAGCTTTTGCATCTCAGGAAATGCTTTGCCTCAACAGAAGGGACAGGTTTAAGGTGATGTAAAATGTAAGCAGTCACACCAGCTTTATTCTCCAAATTGCTAGAAAATCCTAGATTTAGGAAGTAAAGGCAAACAGTAATTGTGGAAAATATTGAGAAGTGTTAAAATTATTGCAGCAGAATCAGGACTGGAAAAAACAGCAGAGTCAGCTTGGCACATTAATGTGTAGTCAGCAACCAACTGCTGTTTTGTGCCATTATTGGGGTCGGCCAAGATTGTAAAAACATTCTAAAGACACATTACTTGTTAGGTAGACCAACTATTCTTGAACTCATTTCTTAACTAAGTACATTTTTGCTAATGCCCTTTGGGAACTGGCTGATAGATGAACAACAAGTTTGAATTCAGTGCCTATAAAAGAGTATTCGGCACTTCGATGTTTTCACGTTTTATTGTTATACTGTATCAAAACGCAGTAGAGTTAATTTGGCTTCTTTGACACTGATCAGTTGAAAAGGATTCATTAATGTCAAAGTAAAACCATATCTCTATAAAGTGGTCTAAACTAATTACAGATATAAAACACCAAATAATTGTTAGCATACATATTTACCCTCTTCAAGTCAGTGTTTAGTGAATGCGTCTTTGGCAGAATCTGTGTGCACAGGTCTCTATGTCTCTCTTTGTCAGCTTGTACATCTGGACCCTGCACTTTTTTGGCCATTCTTTGCAGAACTGCTCGATCTCTGTCAGAGTGCATGGAGATCTCGAGTGAGCAGCAATAAATTGTCAATTGGATTAAGAACTGGACTCTGATTTGGCCACTCTAGGATGTTATCATTGCTATTTTAAGCCATTCCTGTGTAGCTTTGTCTTCATACTTGGGGTCATGGTCTTGCTGGAAAACAGATCTTTTCCCAAGGCACAGACTCCTTGCCGATTAAATTAGGTTTTCCTCTAGGATTTTCCTTTATTGTGCTGCATTCATTTGACCACCCTTTACCCTCAAAGCCCTCGAGGGCCTGCTGCAGAGAAGCATTCCCACAGCATAAAGCTGCCACCACCATGCTTCACTGTGTGTTTTTTAAAGTATGCAGTGTTCGGCTTATGCCAAACGTGATGTTTAGTCTGATTGTTCTGTGGCCTCATCAGACTATAAAACCTTCTTCCTGCTGACTTCAGAGTCTCCTATGTGCCTTCTATTAAACTCTAGAGGAGATGTCATGCTACATTTGTTTTTTCTTTGGCTTTCTATTTGCCACTGTAGTCACAGTCTCACTAGTCTCAGCCTCTGTGGTTTTGTAACTCCTTCAGAGTTATCATAGATCTCTGGGTGGCCTACCTCACTAGACTTCTTCTTGCATGGTCACTCTTCAGATTTACAGCCATGCCATTCTATTTCTGTTTCTTAATGGTTGATTTTACTGAGATCCAAGGAATATTCGATTTATTGGATATTTTGTTGTCTTCATCCCGTGACTTGTGCTTTTCAGTCACCTTTTTACTAAGCGGTTCAAAGTGTTTTATTGTCTTGATGGTGTAATCTAGGCCACCATACTGACTCAGCACAAGTTGAACCTTAAAAATACAGGGTCTTTTAAACTGCAATCAATTAAATCCCCTTGACTACAAATATGTGATCTGCATTTGACTAATTATGTGAGGTCTACATCCACTTTTTGCACCAGCAATGACTCAGTTGTGTCATATTAAAAAGCTAAATACTTTTGGGAACATTTATTTTCTGTTTTACTAGGGGGCTTCACCCCCTGCTCACTTCGCTTGCCAACCCCTGTGTTTGGTTTGCCAGATACACACTTTTAAGATTTGTTTTTCTTTGAATTGTTGCTATTTCATTAGTTTCACTTTTATTTCAGAATTTCTGTAAAAACAATATTTGGAATCTTTCGAGTCCCAATATGTTGAATCTTTTAAATAAGGTCAGTGAGACATGTGTTTAATGACTTTGTACCATAATTCAAGATAGCTTTCTCTGTTTGGAATTTCAGCACAGACAAAACGATCTACATCATCAGCAGTTAATAATTTTTTTTGCAAAGTAACCAATAAATGCATGTGAGGTAAACTCCTTTTGTGAAATTCTCTGACTTAAACTTCAAAGCCTTACAATATTTACATACTTCTGACATATCACCCGTGTCCATATATTCGATCTCTATTCGCCTTTTCTTTATTTCTTTGAGTAATAATTTCTCTTTCCTTGCGCTAATGCCATGTTTACTTTCTTTGTTTTGACACTGTCGTTTTTTTCTGCTTTCATATTCTGTATCTTGCTCTGCATGTGTTTCGTGCCTACGTTTTTTTTAGTCTTTTGAATTCCAGTTTTCATTATCTCTAACCTGCTCTGCATGTGTTTGGCCCCCTTGTTTTTTAACCTGTTTATGACATTTTACTTTGTTTTCTACTCTGTCTTTTATTTCTGACCTCGCTTTGTCCTGCTTTTTTTTCAATGACACCTGGTCCGTGGTGATTATTTTTCCTTTTTTGAGTAATAATTTCTGTTTGTTTGCGCTACTGCGATCTTTACTTTCTTTTTCTATACTTTCTAATTTTCCCACTTCATATTCTTTAACTTTCTCCACATGTGTATCGTGCCGTTTTTGTTTTTTTTTTTTTTTGAGCCTTTTAAATTCCACCACTTTCATAATCTCTAACCTGCTCTGCATGTGTATAGCGCCAACGTTTGTGAACGTCTTTATGAAGTTCCACTTTGTCTTTTACTCTGTATTTTAATTCTGAGCCCGACTGGACGTGCTTTGTTTCAGTTCCACTTGTTCCGGGCTGATTATTACTTTTCTTATTTTCTGAATTTGCACCTAGATTATTCTTTTTCTTTTTTATTTCCAACGCTTTTGAATGTCTTTTCTCCACGCTGCTTTCTTCTTCGCTTAGTTGTTGACATTTCATTTATAACTTATTGTCCTTATACACTTTATATGCGCTGAAAGCCCTGGATCTGTGTGAGCTGTGTGAGAGTGTTTTGCTGCCCGTGGTCTTCTTTGATATTGGTTGTAAGTAGGGCGTGTCTTGCAAGATTCTCATGTTCTGTGCATTGCGATATGGTCCTGGGTCAATCTCTTGGCACAAAGTCTCATATTTAAGGTCCCCGCGAGACGCTCCATGGCCAATCTCTTTCGTCTCGTGGGTCTTTTAAGTGTCTTCAGTGATCTTAACGTGAAGATGACATCTCGTCTCTCGTCTTTCTCTCCCAGGATTTTTTTTTTTATAATAGAGAGATATTTGTAATTAACTTAGTGTCAAAAAAAGCCAAATTAAATCTAATGTGGTCCATTGTTGTAAAACAATAAGATGCCAGTAGTAAACAGATCATCAGGACATCTTGTTTGGCCCTTCTCTTGATGTTAACATTTCACCCAAAAGTTAAAAAACCTAAAGATTTGCAGTGAACTTTGTGACTCCAAGTGGCACCTGCATTAATAAGAAGATTAACATTTTGATTTTGGTTTGGCATTTGCTTTTAGCAGTAATGGTCACAAGTCAGGAACTAGTACCTAAGTGGATGGCCGGAGACCAAGATGGGATATTGCACAGGTTACTACTTTTATCTGGTCTCTATCTAAGTCTGAAATATAGTACCAAAAACCTTTATAATTGTAAACTTTTATCTGTTTTCCTGGTTATGTATTTATTTGGCAAGTTTCTTTGACTTTGACCTCTGTTTAGTATTTTGGGCTTTTAACTTTCCTTTAGTCATTTGAACTTTCAATCTTGATCTTTGGTTTTTCATTTTGCTAACATCTCTTCTCCTGATACTGTTCTCTTTTTGCTGCTATTTCCACTTCTTAGTAGTACAGGTATATAGAACACTGCAGGGCCAATTATTCCAGCCTCTTAGACAGAAACAGGCTTGCAGCACTCATCATAAAGGCAAGATGTTAAAGTCTGATAGAAAATTGGAACAAAATTGCTTAAGAATACAACCTTGAAGGTTGTTCAAAACATTTTAATAATAAGTTCAAATGCTAAAGGAAGCTTGTTACTTATTTTGATATACTGTATGATTTTGGTCTGGCATTTGCTTTTAGCAGGAATGGCCTCAAGACAGGAACAGGTACCTAAGTGGACAACAGAAAACCAAGATAGGATATTTTTGCAGTTCCATACAGTGATTCAACACGTTTGCTTAAACCTAACTTAAAACCTTTCAAAGTATAAGTAATGTTCTTAGAAGCAGGGGCATGTCAATGTGTTTAGGGGCAAAGGAGTCACATTATTCACATAGTACCTGTGTCATGAGCACAGTGAGTTTTAAATATGCGTAAAACTATATATAGTCCTGAATCACCCCTTAGGGACATTGACACTGTAACGCTTATAGTTGTGGAGAAAGTCTGAGCTTTAGATTTATTCATTAGCAATTTTTTTTACCTATTATCTGTGGGGGGGCGGGGACAAAAGCTTTTGATTCATCAAAAATTTCGATCTCCGGTTTTCAACGGATCTTGATGTTTTTAGGGTCCCCTGATACCGAAAACATTGATATCTCAATGATGGGTGTGTGTCTGTCTGTGCGTTTGTGTATCTCAGTTTCTTGAAGATGGTCTAGAGCTAAGACGGCTGGACAGCAAAATACCAAACTCGAAACTTAAGCCTGTTATGAGATGACGATGTGCTGATTAGTTTTTGAGCCAAATCGTGCAAGATTAAGAGGCACTCTAGGGTGACCCTCAAATACCGTAATTCTGCAATTAATTATGAATTCTTCTAGTCCATTGCTTTTGTAATGACCTATTTTATGATCAGAAAGATCAGCATCAGAGCGGTAAATAATTACTGAAATGTTATAGAATAGTTTGTGTAACTTGGTTCTTACGGTGCAAAGCCTACTGACGGGCACATTGGAATTTTTAAAATTTGCATTTTATTGGTTTTGTAAGTTACATTAAATCGAATAAGACACAAATCAATGAAGGATACAAATAACACTTCATCCCATACATTTAAGTTTCAAAATAATCTCAACACCCATCCTCTACCCAGTCATATGTTTAAAAACTGCTCAGAATGAGCCCTTTTTTTAAACTGTATTTCTAGTCTCCTCTCAACATTTCACTGTCATAACATATGTGCTTTATAGATTACCCGAGTCACAGACTGATGCTGTGTCCCTACCGCCTTCCAAGGTGATGCTCCTTAGCCATCCATAAAGTATGCCAATGCCACAGGCTGGTTCAGCATCAATATGCCTCCTCTACTAAGATGCACCCTGACAACTTTCTATATTGCTTTGTTTTTTGCAGCTGTAAAGCATTTTTTTATTTGCTGCCCTATTAACTCTTCTTCAGTTCCAATTTTTTTGTGAATCACATTTTTTCATCACTTCTTCTGCTCTCTCTATTCTTAAAAGTGACATGTTCTTCTGTCTTCTTGATATCAAATCCTCTGCTGTTGCATTTGTTACAAGAAGCCCTCTGGTATTACAATTACTCATTTCTGACTAAAGGTAAGCTAGATTGTTCCTGTGAGGAAGTGTTTATTATTATCAATGTCATTTTTATAGGTGTTTACTCAAGCCTGCCTAATTTGTTGAGAAAAGCCAGCTGCACTTGTTTAGGTCACCATTGATGACAAATGAAACAAATACAAATTGATTTCAGTTTGCAATTTGCAAGTTGTAATGAAAGTCATTGTTTTCTTTACTTGGGGACAATAAAAGTAAAAATGAGGACACTGCTCTGTTCTCTCTTTTCATGTCTAGGGGTTCAACCTTCTCCTGTACAATGTTGGGTTAATTCAGGACTAGATACAGTTTTGAAGCTCTCTGTGCTTATGACACAGGTGCTGTGTGAATAAAGTGACTCCTTTGCCCCTAAACACATTGACGTGCCCCTGCTTCCAAGTACATCACTTACACTTTGACAGATTTTAAGTTACGCTTAACTGTTGTGACAGGCATAACTTGAATCATATCATCAAATTCGCAGACGACACAACAGTGGTGGGCCATATCAGCAATGCTGATGTCTCAGCCTACAGAGAGGAAGTGAACCAACTTCTTGTCTGGTGTGACTACAACAACTTGTCACTGAATGTCAACAAGACGAAGGAGATGATTGTTGGCTTCAGGAGGAAACACTTGGCACATATTCCACTTATAATCTGTGGCAATGCGGTGGAGTCAGGAAGAAGCACCAGGTTCCTAGTGGTGCACATTACGGGTGACCTGACATGGACTACAAACACCAGCTCCCTTGTCAAGAAGGCACAGCAGCACCTTCAGTTTCTATGATGGATGAGGAAAGTAACCCCCCCACACACCCCTAATCTGTCTTTACAACATTCTACAGAAATGCTATGGAGAGCATCTTGACCAGTAACCTCACACTCTGGCATGATAGCTGCACTGTTTCAGGTCAGAAATCCCTCCAGAGAGTGGTGATGGTGGCAGAGGAAATAATTGGAACCAAAATCTTGGTTACATTACTCATTACTTACAAAAAAATAACCAACATTTCTTATTAAATCTTAAGTCCATATATAAACCCTCATGAAACTGGACAAAAACATAGCTAAATGTAATATTTTTTTTATGTTTAATAAATACATTTAGTCCTTCATGTAATGTGAACTAAAAAACACCTATCCCCTTTTTCAATTCCCATTGCAAGCCCTTAAAGGTTCATGGTATGAACACTAGCTGCGGAGTCACCCGATCACACTATGGTATTTACAGCAAATGCCTGGATTAAAACTAAACTTACAATTTATTTATAGGCTTCTGTTACTGGATTGCACCCACCTCACTCTTTTCTGATTGGCTGTGCGATAAGAGTCCAGCAAAGGACAGGCATTCTGTCCACCATGTTTGCTTCTTGCCTTCCTTGCTGAAATGATCACTGTCCCCCTGTGACCCTAGAGTGGGACAATTTCATTTATCCCCTAGAACAACCAGGATTACATGTTTGTTCAGTTCTTTTCACTTGATTGCACACTACACATGTGCATAACCTCTTCCTGATCTGTCACCAGATGGCCGGAGGGCTCACATACATTGTGTTACGCCGACAGAAGCAGGTAACGTTTCGCAACATCTTTGCAAGAAAATGCAATACTTCTGTGAAATAGCACAGTAATTTTTATTTTTTTGGAGTGGCAAGAAAAAGCTTCCATTTTAATGCAGTTAATGCATACCTGTTTTTTTAAGTAACATGGATATTTTTATTTCAAAACACCTTAAGAAAAAGATAAATATCTGTGTGCCTGTGTATCTTTGCGTCTGTCTGGTTGCTGCATTTCTGTCATTCCGAAAGATGGTGCATCACAAACATTTTTAGTAATAAAATGCATTGCATTTGCTATTCCCAAACATTAACATTGCTATTACTAATCCTATACCAAATGGCATATAACAGAGACATCGCATTACATGCTTGTCTGCGAACGTTAATGCTGCAGTGATTTCAACCCATCTTAGACTGGTAGCTTAGCTAGACAAATAATTATTGTATTAGGTTACACATTACTTTAGAAGATAATCTAAAAACATAATGCTTGTTATTTTTAATGTATTATTCCCAGCACTGCACCTGAATAATAAAGTTAGAATTTATAATGTATGTTGTGAGGTGACTAGCTATCCATGACCTGAGAATAGCAACAAGTAGGCAATAAATAAACTTAAAATAACATCTTTATTACAAAAGTGACTACCACGAGGGAAAGAGAAAGTACAAACACACTGGTGCAAAACAACAAACTTGCAGCCTATCTGGGCCATTGAACCCCTGTTTTATTAGGTGGGGTGGCTCATCTACTTGCCCACCTTTCTTTCTCTATGCCTTGGCCTCTTTACCAGAACTTTTATTTTTACCATCCTCCTGACTCTGTATTCTGTATTGAATGTCAGATTTTATGTTCAAGATATATTTAATATCATTAAAAAAATTTTGTACTGTTTCACTTTGCACGGGCAGCCGCCATTTTGTGAATTGTTGTTCTGTTCTCTTGGAAACCATCAGATATCATGTGATGTCAATTTGGCAATGGGATCAAAGGTTACCACTTTCATCTGGTCTCTATCTAAGATAGAAAATATACTACTAAAAACCTTTGTAATTAAAACTTGTATCTATTCTCACTGGTTACAGATTTTTTAGGCACATTGGTTTGACTTTGATCACTGTTTAGTGTTTTGGGCATTTATGTCTTACCATTTGAAGTTTCGATCTTGATCTTTACTTATTTATTTCGATAACTTCTATTTACCTGTTCCCTTTCTCTTTTTGCTTCTATTTCCACCTCTTAGCAGTACAGCCATAGAGAACACTGCAGGGCCAATTGTTCAAGCCCCATTGACAAAAACTGGCTTGCAGCACTCAGCATGAAGACAATAAGTAAGATTTTTCTAGATGAGTAATTACATTAAGCATATGATAGAAAACCTGTACAAAATGCTTAAGAAGACAAAGGTGAGGGTTGTTCTAAACATTTTAATAATTATTTAAATTACTGAAGGAAGCTTATTACTTATTTTGTGCAACATCTGGCAGAGCTTTGCCTCTCTGGCCCTTAATACATAAAGGCCACTGCTCATTACAACTTTTAACAGGCTTGTGCCAATATCCTAAACTGTTTTTTGGATTTGAAATTATTTATATTTCATCTCCTAAGCAGTCATTTTCAAAGTAACCCAAAATGCTTTAGTAATTATTGATTTGTTGTCTTGTTAACGTTTTATTGATTGCCTACATAATGTTTCATAAAATATTTGTTACATGTGTACTGTAGTAAAAACATCAAAGGCCAACCTCCTGCCAGAAGAAGTCAATCACATCTTCTCTAACACTAAAAGCTGGTCTTCAAAGGGATAATTAAGAAGTTGATGTTCAGCACTACCTCATTAGAAGTTTACATTGATATTTGTAATACAAATTTAAAATATAAACTGCAAAAATATAACTTAGTTTTACATCCAACCAGAAATCTATCCATAATTTAAATCTGTCTGGTGAAGTTCAGGGACAATGGTGGGCTGCACCTACTACGGTAGCATTGAGGCCAAAACAGGAGTGATCCTAGGTCCAGGCACACTCACTGACTTCTGCTGGTCCGGTTTACAGTCATCACACCCTAGTCATCGGAAAATGAATGGGCATGGGGGAAATTTATAAACTCCACACAGACAGTGACACTTCCAAGATACCAACCTCATTCTCTGACATTATTTTGTGAAATACGTTACAGGAAATAATTGTGCTGAGATTTATTTATTTAACACAACAATTAGAAGGAATGCTTTGCATTTATAAGGTGAATAAGATGGACTTTGACGTTGAATGAGTTACTGTGGAGAGTGGGAGGAGGTCAGTGCATTAAAGAATTCAGCAGGAGATACAGAAATTGTTTGGCCAAGCATAATATGTGACCGTGAGCTCACTTTGCCTTTAATCGAGTGATTTTTTACTATCTAACAGTAATCTGCTACTTTCAGTCATGTGCCAGCACTGGCTGGCCTCCAACGAAAAATGTATTCGGCAGACCAACAGAGACTTGCCTCTAGCTAGTAGATAGATTTAACTAAATAAAAATATGGCTGGAAGCTGGAAGCAACTCTATCACTTCGAAACCAGAGATCTATTCTAAAACAATGTCCCAGATACTGCAGATGATGATGTGCAACAGGATTTACGTGGCATTGCTTTATTTGTACACTTTTGTCAGTAAGACTCTTCTGCATGTGAACGTTGTTGTGAATAGCTTGACAAAAAGGTCTGACCGAGGGTTGTGATCTCTTCTAAAAGGTATGAGATCTAAGGTATAAAGACCAATGTGAGCTGCTACCATATTAGAGCTATTGCCATATTACTGGATTCCAACCACCCTGGACATAAATTGTTTTCACCTCTAGGTGGTGTCTTGGATAGACAGCATTACAATGACAAATTTCAGATATCTAAATTCAAAGCCAGGGTTTTCACCTGAAGAGAAGGGCCAGCTCTACCATTTATACAAACTAGGTAATTGCCTTGGGTCAATCCATTAGGTGACACAGGCACCATTTCTGAAAGTTAAGGGGCATACACTCCGGACACCAAGGGTGACCCCCTCTTGAATCACAGAAGTATGATAATAAAGTCAGTGATATGTACAGAAATGGGCGCTGTTTGTGTTTCTGAAGGTGTGCGTGCTCCAGACATAGAGAGTGACCCCCGTCCAGGTCTTAAAACTCTCATGATACTGAATGGGTGCCATTTATGAAAGTAAAAGGGTGCATGCTCCGGACACCGAAGGGATCCCCCCAGGTCATCAAAGTCCAATAATACAGAATATGGAAAACAAGGGGTGACGTCTATCAACCCCACCTTAGGGGCTCCAAATGGGCTTTGACTGGCACTGCCTAGGGTGGCAAAATTTGGGATGGGTGGTGACATTTTCCTTGAACAATACACTCTTCACTTACAAATGCAACTATCTGATTCCCATTAGCCCAATTATAATGTTTGCTCTTAACTAACAATCTACACGAGACACCACTTTTACAGGTAGTCTTCCAAACAGCAGTGGAGGCAAAATCATAGATTACAATAATCATCATCATCCTCAAATTGGCATAGCATAAGACACAAAGATAATAAAAAAAAAAATCAAAAATTACATGTAGAATGGCAGCTCTTAAATGCATTGCTAAAGGCTGATTTTATTCAAAATAACTTATAACTGGCTTACATTAATACTTGCATTAAAACATCCTAGCTGTGTGAGTATTACCAAAACAAGTAAATAAGGGTCTGCAATCACTGACAGCATCATAATATTGGATTATTAGCCACATGACTTGCTGAAGACAGGTAAAAGAATACATTTTAAACTCTGGCCCTATATGTACCTTCAGTGCCTTTCCTCGGTATCCTCATGTGTCTGAACCTCTCTTGATCGGCACATCCTCTCAGACTCCATCATTTTCAGGTGCCATACTTGCCTTCTGTCTGCCTTTATACTTCCCGTCTTTGAAGATGACTCTCAGTGTGCCTGTCACATTTACGTGTTTACACTACACATGCTTCCTATGCTTTACTTCTCTTTTCAAGTCTCATATTTGCACTTCCAGGTCACCAAGGCCAATCAGATTGCTCACAGGGACCGGACACACACATAGATCTTAGTGTTTTATTATATAGTAGATTTGAGAACAAATGCTCCATTTCTTATACATAATCGCTTTGATGACGTTATCCGCTGCATAATGTCAATGGATTTCTGGGTGATATTGTCATGGCAATGAGCAATAATAATGATAGAACCTATCGTTACCCTATGAATACAAAGTAGCATCTTTGTATAACTCAAAATCATTTTTAACTTCTCAAAAACATTTCTTGGAGCAAAATAAATACCTGTAAAAGATTCCTCAGGATCAAAAACTCAGAAAGGATGTAAACTTTGTCCAAATCCTATAGCAAAAACTCAGAAAAAAATTAAGGTGAACAGGCCTAAAGATAAAGAATATTGCGTGGTATAATTAATTAGGATATGTTAGGTCAAACTAGTCCAGGTATTCTCCAAACACGTATTCTGATATATTAAACCCAGCAGTTACAGCCTAAAGGGTAAAAGATCCTTCACAAACTTCATTAGCAGCAATATTTAATAGTCTAAAAATCATCAGCAGTGCTACTTTCATTTAAAACCTTGCAGTGTTATGTAAATATAATTCCATCTGAAACCAAATTCCACATGACGGGAAGAAGTGATTGACTTAGTGTAACTTTGGGAAGAACACTCTGTAGAACTTCCACCTGCAAAGTGAAGTACTTGAGACGCGTTCTCTCTGCAAGACACAAGTGCAGCACCAGCCTGCCAGGGTGTTTTATGAGCTGTCAGAGCGAAGCACATCATGACGTTCACATATCAGCTCCTATCACGGTCATGAGGGTACTTTAAATGATAAAGTGCCCTGTGAATTATTTCTAGAGATGAGATGTGCAAGTTCATTCTAAACTGCTTATTAGGAAAAAAGTCCTACAGGAGAAAGGCAGTTTCCTAATCAGCATCCTGCTGGGTCTTATGGTACCATGGAACTCTGTCTGACATCTTTTGCAACATGTGGGAAGAAAAGAAGTGTAGGAAATACCCATTTTTGGGGGCTTCGATTGTTAGCATTATTATTTAAGACATACTATGCTACCCGTGATGGGTGTGGTGGATGTTTAGTGATGTTACTCTCCTTACTTCCAGTGCTATTGGCATTTCCTCTGGCCCACCGTGACTCTGAATTAGATTAACAGGATTTGAGAATTTTATGTTATACTAGGGGTGGCACGGTGGCGCGGTAGGTAGTGTTGCTGCCTCACAGTTAGGAGACCCGGGTTTGCTTCCCGGGTCCTCCCTGTGTGGAGTTTGCATGTTCTTCCTGTGTCTGTGTGGATTTCCTCCGGGTGCTCTGGTTACCTCCCACAGTCCAAAGACATGCAGGTTAGGTGCATTGGCAATCCTAAATTGTCCCTAGTGTGGGTTTGTTTCCTGCCTTGTGCCCTACATTGGCTGGGATTGGCTGCAGCAGATCCCCGTGACCCTGTGTTTAGGATATAGCAGGTTGGATGTTATACAAGGTAACTAAACTAGGTGGCACAGTGCATACCACTGCTGCTTCAAACCTCTAAAGTGCTGGGTTCAAATCCTGCCTGTGTGAAGTTTGCCAGTTTGCTTCACATCATGTACACCATCCAGAATTGGTTACTGCTTAGCATTAAGTGCTGGTGAGATAGGCTTCTGGTCCCTGCTGCTCTGAAATGCATTAAATTGAGTTGAGGATGGACAAATGGATATAACTCATCATAATACTATATCTTTCCTGCTGGTATGATAATAATAGGAAATAGTCAGAGAGAAGAATCTCTTCTCCTCTATACCTCTAAAGAAGAGTGTGCAGATTGTTCTGTTTCACCTGCTTCAGCCAAATCCATCATTTCATTCAATACGTAAAGAAACATTCCCAAGTTACACCACGATTTCCACATTCATCTCAGGCATTGTTAGAAAAGCTTCCACCCAATTACATTACAAAAAACAGTTAACCTTATTTCAGTTAACAAGCAAACTTATAATTACTTACAGCATATACTGTATTTCACAAAAAAAATGACATAATACAGAAATTAACAAAATGTGTGTTATTCAGCAGTTCTTCAATACAAACTTTAAAGTCAGGCAAGGTGTGGTAGTGGAGCACAGGCTGTCATATTTTGCCCTGTGGTAGGTAATCCTGCACACTATTGATGGAATGATGTAACTGTAGATTTAGAGTGATATAAATATAAGACTCATCACTTTTTGCACTCTGCAGAGCATTCTAGGTGTTGTTCTTGTCCCAGAAGGTGGTTTCCGGTGTGATCCCCTTGCTGAGACACACCAACAAGAGTGTGATCTGCTAAGAAATCTGTGAAAGTATTTTTGCTTTGTAAGAAACATTTGAAACAAATAGTGTTTCGCCACTCTCCAAATTCTTGCCGTTAGCACATATTGTCATGGTAATCTAGTTTGTTTGTTTTAGTTGATTTCATTCTTTTCTAGCCTTTTTCTCAGACTCCAAAAATAATACAGGTAACATTTTGAGGGTTTCAGTGGTCAATGAATTTAACGGTCTGGTTTGTTTGTTGATTCGGGACGTTTCTGAAGACATTATTTTTGAAATACATCTTCTCGAGGCACCACTTTGGTTTTAGTATTGGTGCCACCATTGTTTGTTGCTTCTAATGCAGGGTTGCCAGACTCTTACAAGTCAAGACGTCTGGGATTGAATAACGTGTGATGTAATTACTACAATTGTATTTCGGTCAATATTATGCACTTCTTTACTGTCCAAGTTTATAAATAATTTAAAACTTAAACCTCTAAGGTCATTGTTGTTACAGATCTCTCTGGCTTCAGATTTTTTTCTGTTCATCGACTTTTTTCAATTTATGATTTTGCCTCACATCCTGACCATAGTTTCTTTGAATATCATCCTGTCAGTTTCGACCTTGGCTCATTATTACTATTCCTACTTAAAACTGCTGTCACCCCGTGCAGTCATTACACATGTTTTTATCTTGTCTGTCACCTCTTCGCCAAGATAAAAAGCATGACGAAATTTATTTTGGTGCAGAGTGTGGACAGTGGAGACATGGCTAGACAGCACTTATCTACCAGCACTTCAGAGGTGGTTCTGCGCTGCTAAAATCCACTGGGTATGTGGCCACCAGCGAGCCTTCGGAGGGATCCTGGCTTGGATCAGCTTATGGAGTTGGGAAAAGTGGGTGTCGTAATCAAGCTAGTGTTTTTTTTTTTGATAAATTCTTCTTGACCTCTAAAAGTTATTTGAGTATGGATAGTTGTATGAGTGAGCACGCAATGAAATGGGCTAGTGTTTCATTCATAGTGTTAGTTACTCCTTGCTAACCTGAATGGATAGAAAGAGAGATGAAAACAAACCTGGTCCCTAGCAAAAAATAAAAGATTCCACGTTGTGAAACATCCAAAATATCTCCAAGTGAGATAATGCTGAGAAAGGCCCTGGACAGGAAGGAAATGGAACATTTACTGTTAAAGAGCCTTTTGGAAAAAATCGGAGTGCCAACCCAGACAGGAGACTGGATGTCTGCCACACTGATGACACATCCCGAGACGATAAGAGGGCTAAAGCTGCTTTCATTTGAGTACCACTTTTCTAGAGTTTCTTTTAACTTAACTGGAAAATTGAGAAATAACTGAAAGATGGATGTGCAGCGTAACAGTAAACAACACTACTATGACCTCACTGTTGTGGTGGAATGAGGTACTGCAAGTCCACAGGAGAAGCGTTGGGGCACCAACCTGGCTGTCACTGTTTAATCAAATTTAAAAAAACAATTAACAAAACACATGTCCTGTGGTGCAAAATGGGAACAAAAAGCTTCCAGATCTCAAAACTTGTCGTTAGGCTTGGAATGCCTCATTCCAGCCACCAAATAGGAGCTTCATTCTGCAGTGTGCTCTTTTCCCAGAGTGACCCCTTCATTAGGTGGCCATGGCATATATAGCCGGAGGACCAGAGTCAAATGCCCTCATTGGGTATCTTCTCAGTACTCTGGAGGGAACAGTGGAGCCAATGCCCCCTCTTGACCCAGGGTGGTAGTACATAACTCAGATGAGCCCAGAGAATGACCCATCGTATTGTAAATCTTTTGCTCTAACATTGAGCACATGCAAACCTTCAGAATTGGGTAAATTTAAGATTTGTCGGGAGTCAGAGCATCTGGTGCAAGAGATGGTCCAAACCTGAATAAAATGTCAATCCATCAAATCACAAGAAACAATGAGACTCACAGCCACTCTCACTTGTCCAATAATTATTCAGTTTACAGAACTCACTCCTGCGGAGGACCAACATCAATCTTAACAGCACCCAAGGCAGAAGCTGTCACTGGACAGGACTCCAGTCGATCACAGGTCACATTTAAACTCAAACTCCCATCCATCTGTCCATATAGCCAAACCTCTGAATCTACTTTTCCAGTACAAGATCATGAGAGCCCATATCTATATTGGCAGAACTGAGTGTAAGACATGAACCAACTCTGCAGGAGACATCAGCCCAATGTGGAGCACACTCATGATCATACCCTCACTGATTTATCTGTTCTTTCATTTTCTCAAAAACAGGTTTGCAGTCTATCTATTCAGCATCAGGCGCAAGTCATTTTTTTGGATGTAAAGTTATTCCACCACAGGGTCCACTCACACTCACATACCCATGAATGTTGGACCAGTTTAGCTCTGCCTAATCAGCCCAACCTGCATCTATGGGATGTGGGAGGAAACTGAGGCAGACACAGAGAGAACAAGCAAACTCCACACGAGCAGGCCTAAACTGAATCTACATCTGGAGCTGACAAGTATGAGAACTAACCACTGTGCCAGCCTTTAATAAGCATTGAATTAAATGAAATGATGCATTCAGAGTGGAGTAGGCAGTCATTTGGTAAACATGCTGTATGATAAATTCAATTAACATTTTCCTTTTTTAAATCCCACCTTGGGTTTTAGGTCTTATTTTTAGAAATGTTTTAATAACAAAGCATCTGAATGTTCTGCCTTGTATTGGGAGTGAAATATAGCAGAAAAGAAATGAATTTCTAATCATTGTTCACTGCCTTATCCTGAAGACTGTTACAGTTTAACCAAAATACAATCAAGTTAGTCACAGAGGAGTTAGCGGACACATCTGTGTTGATCACTCCAGTAAATTAAAAAAAAATGTTCTTTTTCATGGCAAGTGCCAGTTATGCTGAACATGGCTGGTTCTGGGATTTTTTTCACAGAATGTTTTTCCAGTTGTTCTTTAATTGGGGGTTGAGGGAGCAGAGCAGGAAGTGGATTCTGACGCCAGCAATTACAGCAATTATCAGCTCCCAGTCTGAGCTAGGTCATGGGCTTTTAGTGCAAATTGACAATAGCTGTTTAATAAACAATTCATTCATTATGTATTTGTTATTTATAATAAGGATGTAGCAATAGGAGTAGTATTAAATAGCACCATTTTTTTTGTCTTTAATATGTATGTTTCCATCAATGCATTGTCTGCACTGCTACTTATTCTTTGTCATATTATGTAATCAGTTATAATTATTAGTTATAAACATTAATGCCATATAAAGTGCCTTGTGATACCATAAGAGGCACTATACCATATAATTGTTCTCTCAAGAGATCACTCATTAATTGTGACCCTTCACTGCCTTTCTACTTTTTATTAAAGTTTATAAATTGACACTTTCTCTCCTCTCTTGCTCCACTTTAGTTTTTTTAGTATTCTCTCCTGGTCCCTTCCACTACTCATCTAGTGCCCCCTCAGTATTTGTCATTTTTTGACACATTACAATCTGGAATTAAAATAGATTTTTATTTGGATTTTATGTAATAGACTTAACAATATAGTCCAAATTATTGAAGTGGAATTAAAAATAAAATACCTTATATAGCTGAAATGTGCAATGTTTTCATGTGACGTTTTCATGCAATGCACATTTTTCTTCAAAACTGTATGTTGTATAGTATGCATTGTGATAGACAGCCAAGGACCTTGCCCCACCAGGAGACATGGAGAAGCAGGGGACCAGGAGAGGGGCAATTCTTACCCTGGGACACAAGAGGGCAGTCCTCCGGGATTGCACGGAGCTGGGAACCTCAACCCTGAGGGTACCCGTGGCCACCGCCTGGGGGCACCTGGATGGTTCCAGAGCCATGGACTTCCGCCACACCAGGAGGTGCTGCCGGGACAGGAACTAGGTACACCCAGAGTGCTTATGCAGTACTTCTGAGACACCAGCAAGTGCTGCTGGAAGGTCATCAGGGAGTACCTGGAGCACATCCGGGTGTATTATAAAAGGGGCTGCCTCACTCCATTCAAGGAGCCGGAGTCGGGAGGAGGAGGTGGAGGACAAAGCTTGCAAGGAGAGGAGTGGAGGTGGCAGAAGAAAAAGAAGAAGAAGAGGAATTAAAAGTAAAGTAAAGGACTAAGTTGTTGTGGCTGTTTTGGTGCATTTTTTTGTGCAAGAAAAGAACTGTAAAATAAACGTGTGTGCTTTTGGGCTTTGTGTGTCCTGGTGTCTGTCAGTAACCAGGCTGATCCTCACAACATCTATATATAATTTTTTTCACCTTGATTGAAAGAATACAACAATGATACTCTCATGTCAATATAATAAATTTAATTGTGCGTACATCAAACAAAATACCTTATATACATCAGATCCGCTAAGAACAGTAATAGTTCAGTTGTGTGTTAGTAGTCGACATATAAAGCCTATGTAACGGCACACGCTTGCAAACTATAAGCCAGCATAAACATTCACCTACTGACGAAATCAGAACTGGTGATCATACAGGAGAAGACATATTCCTTCCATGTATTAAGTTAGATACTGGTGATACTTCAGCAAGTAAATTACCATTTATCTTGCACAGCCGACTGTTTCCAATATTTTTAGCATTTACTGTTTTGACTGTATTGGAATATACCTGTGGACCAATAGTGATCGCAGCAAGCTTTATTGTGGAAACCAGGGGGCACACAACTCTCCAAACACCCGACACAACACTCACAGGCACCAATCTCTGCAACACAGATGTTCATTTCGCTCGGGAAGCACTTTGCCTTGGTCCCCACTGCAGCCCAGTACAAACAGTACACAAGAATAAGGCACCAATACATAGTCCGTTTCTTCTCCTTGTCTCTCTCCTTCAGGTCACTTCCTCCTCCACTCCTCCTCACAAGCGTTGTCCTCCGACTCCAGCTTACTTCTGTGATGTAGCTGGTTCCTCTTAAACCGCACTCCAGGTGTCTCATTAGGGAGCTCTGGGATTACTTCCAGGTGTGGTGGAAGCCCAAAATAGGGCTCTGCAGCTCCAGCAGCTCCCCCTGGCACCATCCCTGGAACCCAACAGGGCTGAGCAGACCAATACCAAGTCCCATATTGCCCTGTGGAACTCCAGGGGGCCGTTACAACCCAGGGAGTGCTGCCAAATCGCAGTACGGGGGAGATAGCACCCTTCATAAGCCATCTCCACGTGGCCTTCCATTACGGAGATATCCCAGTCGTGTATATCTCTATATACCGTATATAAAATTCACTGTCTGTCTGTCTGTCTGTTCTCATGAGAGAACTACTTAACGGAGTTAGATCGGGTTTTTTTTCAATAATTTGCTTGAACATTCCAGTTCATTTTGTGAGTTCTGTCATTGCGCTATGTATCATAGTACCAATTTATTTGCGCGAATCCGAGAGATATGCAGCAGCCCGAGGGAATGGGGACGGAGCCCTCCTCACTCGCCAGCCTCGGGGCATTCCTTACCCCCTCTTAGCTAGTGAACGAGAGAACTACTTAACGGATTTAGATCTGTTTTTTTCCTATAATTTGCTTGAACGTTCCGGTTGATTTTTTCGACTTCTCTCATTGCGCTAAGAATCATAGTTCGCTTGCAGGAGCGATATATTCATGCTAATCCGAGACAGAGGCTGTGGGCCGAGGGAAGGGGGAAGACTGACGTCAGTAGTAGAGAGCTAGGCGGGCCTGCCCGCCACTGTCCTGTTTCACTAATACGTGGACGACGGCGCAGGGGATGACTAGTATTCTATATATGCATTTGTGAATGAATTTAGTTCCCTTGATATCCTCCGCCTAAGCAGTTTTTCTGTGCCTTCATGTCAGTCACTGTGTGGCCTTGCATGCTTACATACCTTCACAGACTAGTTGTAAACATACTCCTTTATACAGATGACCCGTGATACTTTAAGGTACTCAGGACCTTGAAGAACAATAGGTTGATCATTTGAGATGCTAAAAATTGCAAACTGACCCATCCTTTGCTGCATCTTTTTTGAAGCAGAACAGCTGCACTTCTTCATTTAACTTTATCTAACCTTGTGAACAAATACTTGCTAATCACATTTGAAGTGCTCCTTTGAGTCCTAATTAGATGACTTTTATTTACCAATACAAACATCCTCTAACTAAATTCCACTTCTGCTAACAGTTTCTTTTGCAGTATGTTGTATCAATTAAAAAAACATCAGCTTTTTGTAAATGCTTTAAAGTGTACCTTGTATTAATTTTATGTAACTTTAGGGATCTTATGAGGTGGTGAATGTTATGTGATGGTGACGCCAACCTAGCAAAAATAGATATGAGGCCTCCAAAAATAGGCCAACAACCAGGCCAAAGGTTTCACTGACTCTCCCAGTCCAGCTCACTTGAAACTAACATCTGTAGCCTTACCGTCTAGCAGGTCTCAAACAAGGAGAGTTGATATAATAACACAAAAATGCCCTAAAATAAAGAAAAAGTCCCATAAGGAGGAGGATTACTGTAAACATCTGGCTTGTGTGCAAAAGGGCAACCAACATATCTTTATAAATTGGGGTTCATTAAACAAAAATTAGAAAAAACTCGAAAGACCAAAAAGAGACAAAAAAGTAAGCAAGTCAGTAAAACCAAAGAAAACCAATAATACTAACAAAACTCCTGACAAGTACTCTGATTTCATGATTTGACTTTACTTAGCTCTGGCCTTATGACTGATTTCAGGGTGGCCCTGCACCCTGGGGCTCATCCACAGAACTCAAGGAATGGAAGTGCAGGTAGAAGGACAAAACACAACTATGAACATAACAGAAAATACATAAACAAGCATATCACAAGATGCATATACACAGGTATTCCTTCTGGTCACTTTTTTCTATTTTTCCCTTTGCTTTGTGTACACTTCTACATGCAAGGCAGTGATACATTTGTAGATCTGCCTTCGGTTATTTGGTCAGACATTTCCAATGCCCTCTGTAGCAAAAAAATAAAGAAGGTTAGACAAACTGCGCTCCTCAAATTGTGTGGATGAAGGGTATCACATTCAGAGGCACCATATCAACCATGCCACTCTTGTAGGAAGCTTCTGATATCATGAAGCCAACCTGACGAAGCCCATTGTTTCCTCCCATTTTTTCCTCTTGGCTAACCCCTCTGTTTCCTATGTATTCATTCCCTCTTTAACCTCTCAGGTCATTTGCAACACCAATCGAAATTTTTGGGACTAGTGATGAGTGAACCCTGCTGAATTTGCTTTGCAGCAAGTTGAGTGCAATTGGAGAACTGCTCAGGAACTTTACTGAACACAGTAAAATGCATAGAAGTCAGTGGGGAAGGAGAAACTGAACTGGTTTTGAGTTGATTATAATGGTGCAACGGTCTTTTAAATGTCCCTGAGGAGTAGGGAAATGATTGGCAACTATGCTGGACCTGAGCTGTGCTAACCATTGTGCCACTGTGCCTCTCTGAGATAAAATGAATAGAATTAAATATCAAAAACATAAGATTTCTTGTAAACAGTGGCAACAGGAGCAGGGAGCATGAATTCACTGAGGTTTGGCCCCCACAGACTTGATAGTGGATCCTCACCTCATTTGTTTTTTTGCCCTCCTGATGCGCTTGCTTGTTCACTGCCACTGCTACCATATAAGCGCAGCACTAAAGCACATGAATTCTTTGCTTCTTCCTATTTGCGTCAGTTGCATAGCACTCTGGGTATTACTGTTAAAGGAGTAGGCTCACGTATTACCCACAGGTCACATACAAGTCCACATCTTTAAGACATGTGTAAACTGACACATTTCCAGCTTCCTTCTGTATTCACATTTTGTGTTTAAATATATTTGCCAAGTCTTTTAATAATATTTTAAAACAGCTGTTATTAAATCCATAATGAAAGTAGAATTTCATTTGGTATAGCAGTTGATCTGGCATACTGCTCACTACCAGAGTCAATGTTATATGCATGGTGGGCTGTCTCATCCAACATGCCACACTTGCTTTGCAAAGCATCATGGGGTGCTGAAAAAAAAAAAAAGATTGAGCCAATTTTCAGGAAAATATTCATCCAACAAGGCCACCTGCAATCCCAGCTACCAAAAATGGCACTACTGGGGACCTTTTGTGGTTTCTTGTACCAGGCCAGTGGCTAGTGTTCAGAAGATGGGTTGTTGCAAGAGATAAAGTTGGTGATCCCACCTCTAAAATATTTCCCTTTAATGAAGCACTGATGGTCCTCCTTATGGCACATGAGCTGTTGCTGGTCCACTAGGACTTTCAGTACAAGCAAGGTCAAGCTCTAATCTCAGAATCTCCAAAAGCAGGAAGATGACATTTTTATTCTTTGTAAGAAGATTCCTTATTGTTGTTTTGTGAATGTAGAATGACACAGTAGTATTTCTTTTTCTATGATGTTTCTAGTTCTGTGCTATTTTTATTTCAGGGTGACAGGAAGATCCTGAGTTTTTTGCATATCAAAAATCAGCCCTGAACAGAATGCCAGTCCATGGCAGTCTTTAACAATTTTGAAGGATAAATCAGCAAGTACAAGGTTTATGGACAATATGGAAGCTTTTACTTGTGACTGCTTTCAGATGTATCTGCCCAAATGTACAATTTCTGCAGACTGCATCAAATACACAATACTCTTGGATGTAATTTTGCACAATAACACCTAAAAGGAGGCATAAGAGAGCAGACTGACTTAATGTTTTTAACACTTCCATACAGGGAGATCTTAAAACACAGAACATGGACAGAAAAGGCCTACAGCTTCCTGCTAGGTAGAATGTAGAGTGACGTTAACCACAAAGACAACATGACTTGTGAGTCTTAAGAAGCTTAAGACTTTTAAAGATTTAAAATCTGACAGTAAAAACTTATGTATTTAGCAGTTTGTTACTGGCAACCAATGTCATCTGTCAAGCACTGAAGGACTGTGGTCAGAGCTTTTGTAGCAAATCAGTACTTTATACAGTGTGAAGAAGATGAAACAGCTTGTATCATATGGAGCATTACCATAGTCAGTATGGAGGATATGAAAACAGACGTTAATGTTGGGCTCTCGGACATGCAGCGTATTCTCATGATAAAAAGAGGTTCCGTGGATTTTCTTATCAACTGCCTCAGATGATAAGATGAAGTAAAAAATAACATCTATATGGGTGGCAACAACAGGGGGGTATGATCCTGCTTCTGCTCGGGGTTTTAAAGGCCCTGTCTGTGGAGACAAGCTGTTTTTCCAGTGACAATGACTTCATTTCTGTTTCTGTTTGAATTGACAGATATCATAACCTAGCCATCACATCACATCCTGCTGTACATGCAAAGAAGGCTGAACTATTGGACGGGCACACAGTGTTTGTGCCTGGTAAGCGCAAATGAAGGATGAATAACTTGAACGCATGCAAATAACTTGTATGGTTACATACTTCTTTTATATATACTTGTATGTTTTACGTGACTCCTTATTAAGTTAAATAACATGCCATATTCAAGCAGGAAATATTTCCTTTCCACTAAGTATGTTGAGGAAACGCTCTGACTTCATTGTTAATTACTTTTCCTTGCTTTTCAGTGTCAAGAATCTTTTCATTGACTTTCGCTTTCCAGAGCAGACCCCTAATCAGAAACATACAGAAAAAACACAACCAAGATGGTCACAAAAGTCACTAGAGAGGACTGAATGGTCATTTTACAACATTTTACTACAGTACACAGTGGTAGGAAAATGCCTTCATCTGAGCTCCCCTCTTTATTTCCTCTGTTCCTACAGCTATGAAATATTTATTTTTTCATACTGTATTTATCCCTGAGGGGAAAATGTCTTTTCATATGACTTTTGGAGGACAGAGCGCAGAATCTGCCATTGTACAGCAGCCCTGGAGCAATTTTCAGGTTAAGGGCCTTGCTCAAGGGCCCAACGGAGTAGGATCCCTTCTGGCAGTAACGGAATTTGAACCGACAACCTACCAGATACCAGCAAAGATCCTTAGCCTCAAAGCAACCACTCCTTGCCTCATAATTAGTGATAGGAGGGCAACAGAAGCAGATAGGAGGACAGACAGCAGACAAGAAGAAGAGCTCAGGGTAGCACCTCAGCCAGTCCAGGGCAAGACCATCCTGTTATACTCATGGTTGACCGCACAGCAGTCAATTCAATTCACTTCAGTTTGGTGTCATTATAATTTGCATTACAGTGAAAAGTATTTGATAGAAGTTGTGGTGGTCTTTGCATAGTGTCATGCCACTGCCACAGCCACAGGACTTTTAATGCCGAAGTGTTTTCCTTTGAATAGCTGGGTCACAACTGAAAAGAAATACAAATAACTAAATGATTTGGCCTGCTCCCACTGTGAGCAGGTGAAATTAGAAGTCATGAAATTTAAAGGTCAAGTTTAGCTCCTCAGTTATTTGAAAACACTGAAATACAGGTAAAATTCCGTTACAACGAATATCTTTACAATGAACTTTTCATTACAACAAAGTATTTTTATGCTCCCAACAGTTTCCTGATATGACACGAGTCTATAGAAATCTCATTACTACGAAGTACATTCAGCAGATACTTTCATTACAATGAAGTGATCTTGAAATGCTAGAATGAATTATCCATCGAGCAGTTGGTTCTGTGGTTGCAGCTCAGTTGTGCACAACGATCCCCAAACAGAACATTGTAAAAAAAAATTCTTTCTTTGAACTTTCCTCATACTGTTTTTTTTTTTTTTTGCTGTTTTTGTTTCCTGCGGTTTTCAGTGATACCGTTTGCTTATTGCTCATCAACATTTGAAAAACATCTATTGGAATTTAACTCATTGTCACCCTCCTATGGAAACGGCAGACACAAAATAACGATAACAGTTCATATTAGAAAAAAAAACTTTACATTTTTGCAGCTCTCGATTGTGGCAAAAAGAAAAAAAAGACGTTGCCAGTGAATTCGGAATTTCGCCATCGAAGCCGTCAACTTTCTTGAAAGACTGAGCAAAAAAAGAAGAAAAATCTTGGGCTGCAAATGTATGCAAACTGCTGCATGTAAAGACACTGAAAAAGCAGTTTTTATGTGGTTCAGTGATGCTCGTTCAAGAAACCTTCCTATTAATGCGGCACTCATTCAAGAAAATCTGAGGTTTCTAAACTCTCTTGGGACTCCCCCAACTGTACAACACGCCGAAGAGCATCCCGAAGTGCAGTCACCGCATCTGTGGAAGACTGTTTAAATGTTGCCAGGGCAACAACAGGCTCACAGCGCAGCAAACAGAAAAGATCTCGACGGGTGATGCAGGGAACAGTATTACTTGGCCACTAACCTGACCACGACCCTGCCTGACTGCTGTGTCTGAGTATAGGAGAGTGGCAGATCACGCTGCAATAAATAACCGTGCTGGTCCTGTTTCAAGCTGAATAAAGCTGGTTTTCCTAAAGTACTGAGACTGAGCCTCGTGTTTTGGGGTGCAAGACGGGGACTTAAAGCGTGCCCACGATCTTTTAGGATTTGCTTCTGTGGTGCCTCACTACGGCGCTGTGAGCCTACCGTTGCCCTGCCCCAGCAACGGATAAACACTCTTACACAGACATAGCAATCGCGCTTTAGGACGCAGTTCAGCGTGACGTTCCTGTTGGGTGGGGGGAATCCCAAAAGAGTTCAGAAACCTCACAATATAAAGAAGAAGAAAAGGATGATTTGCTTCTGATTGATAACAGTGCTGCCCACAACAGGCTTCTGCATTTAGATAATGTTCTGGTTGAATTCCTCCCATCCAATTGCACAGCAGTTCTTCAGCCATTGGGTTTGGGCATCATTCACACCCTGAAAGTGTATTATGCAAGGAAATGCTGAGAAAAATTCTCATCAGCATAACTAATTAAAATTAACGTGACAGAAACTATTGAAATTATTGCAAATGCCTGGACGCAAGTTAAAGAAAGCACTATAGTGACAAATACAGAATCTCATTACAACAAACTTTTCATTACAACAAAATATTTTTTAGGTCCTTGGCAGTTCATTGTAACGGAATTTTACCTGTAGTCACATTTTTCAAGAATGTTTACAGTTTTCGTCATAATGGCCATATATTAGCCAAACTGAATAAGATTTATTTGATTTAGTCATTGTGATCTGAGATATAATCTTGTCTTAGTTGTACCGGATTCGGAAATAGTGTTTAGGATGGAAGCACACAGTTATTTAGGACTGGAAACAGCACTTAAGATGAAGTGTAGGATCATATTTTATGTGGTTAGGAAGCCTGTATCAGGCATTTACAGAGACATTTCTATATATTATGCTAAGAAAGCACTGCTTTGCACCGAATCTGTTGCAGATGGAAGTATGTCTATTTATTTAAATTGGAATACTTGCGCTGGTGAAGACACGGTGCAGTTGTTTCTTGTTGAGAATTGACACAAATTGCAAAGGCTATGGGTGTCAAAGGGCTTTGTGTAATGTTGATTTCAGTAGTTCTTTCCACGTCGAGCCTTGTCTGCAAAGAGTTTTCTTACGTCACTTTCTATTATCACAAGGAGAGTGTGATAAGTCTATTGTTAAAGTCAGGCAAGATGCATGACATTATGAAAACAACAACACCAATCTGCACATGAAAGATGCTTATGTCAGGGTGTCAAAGAAGAAAAATAAAACCCCACAAACCTTTCCCTTATCTGACAGGCCAAACAATGCTGTGAACAAGAACAACACTGATCTAGCCCTTGTAAAGAAAACATGGCGATACAGCAGAAGATAATATGTTGAGCCAAAACTGTATTTTCTCTAATGAAGTAAAGAAAAGCTTTTTCTCAGCTGTTCTTGCTATCTGCATTTTATCCAAAGTCACACGTTATGAAGAAAAAGTGAGTGGAAGAAGACAGAACTCAAAAGATTGGATGAACGTTTGTAATGGATCAAAATGAGAATCTTAACCATGAGTAGAATAGTTGGGAACTATGAAGTTCTTAACTCTTCTTAACCCTTTCTTGAGATCTATAGAGTATGTCCTTTATTTTAATTTAAAATTCAAATGAGGGGCATCTGCAACCACTTGCCCTTAAATAAGACGGCATCTATAGATGAATGCACGATGGCAGTTCTATAATGGGAAGGCATTTCTAGAAACCACTTAGACCTTTACACAGATTGACATCATCAATAAAGTCTTGCAATGTAAAAATAATGAAATTGTAGAAAGAATATCCAAAGTGCTCCAAAATTAGGCTAAAATATTTTTGAATGAAGTGGCTAATCGTGTGACTTCTGCAACAAGGCAGAGGGAGGTTAGAGGCAGAATCTGCCATCCATTACTGTGTATGTGCACACAAGGTATTTACTCAAAGGTAACAACTAATTTTAAGAAGAAAAAAAAACACAGACTAACTTAATGGCATGCTATTTTTGAAAAGATAACTACAATCCAATTGACCAGGGGTGGCCAGCTCCCAGCCTGGAGAGCCACAGTGGCTACACTTTTTTTAATTAGTGACTAATTTTTGCTACTAATTAACTGTACTTAATTTCTTTGCTTGCCTTGCAGTTAGGAGACCCGTGTTTGCTTCCCGGGTCCTCCCTGCGTGGAGTTTGCATGTTCTCCCCGTGTCTGCGTAGGTTTCCTCCCACAGTCCAAAGATATGCAGGTTAGGTGCATTGGTGATCCTAAATTGTCCCTAGTATGGGCTTGGTGTGTGTTTGTGTGCGCACCCTGCGGTGGGCTGACGCCCTGCCCGGGGTTTGTTTCTTGCCTTGTGCCCTGTGTTGGCTGGGATTGGCTCCGGCAGACCCCCGTGACTCTGTGGTTGGGATATAGCGGGTTGGATAATGGATGGATGGATGAATTTATTTGCTATTTAAAGTCTCAGACCCTTTAAATCAGGGCTGAGCAACGTTGGTCCTGGAGGGCCGCAGTGGCTTCAGGTTTTTGTTCCAACCCAATTGCTTCATGAGTAATCGAAACACTTATTGCTCCAGTGACATTTTTCTGCTTCATTTTAGTTGTCTCGCTTGTTAAGATTTTGAGCTCTAAATTTCTAATTTTAGTCTTAATCAGCTGTATTCATAACAGCTCCTTATTAGCAATAAGATGCAAATGACCAGCAGTTTTACATCTAGCTTGCCTCCATTTCCACCTGAGTGTATTCGTCATTCGCTATTTGTTTTAATTAAGTATTCAGGAAACTGAAGAGAAAGTGAAGAACTGAAAATTACTCATCTGTTTTAGGTTTCAAATAACACATGTATGACACATGTATCATTAGAAAGGAAAAAAATCTATGAACTGACATGATAGAGTTAAACTTTAAGTTAAGAGTTAAGCTATGAAATTAAATAAGATCTGTTATGGGCGAGGATTGGCTCTAAGTAAGCAACTGAATTGGAACAAAAACCTGCAGCCACTGTGGTCCTCCAGGATCAGAGGTGGCCAAACCTACAATTGACAACGCTACAACTTAAATGGCAGGCTTCTATGAGCAGAGTAAACATAAAAAAGAAGACCAGAACAGTACATCCAGGAAGAAGTGTTTTTTTAGAACCCTGTTCACTTATGTTAAAAGTTGCTGGTTACGCTCGACCAGTGTTTCTTAAAGTATGGGTCACAGGATGTCCATAATTGAGTCATGAATTACAATTGTACTGAATGAGAAAGGTCGCAAATGGTTTGCAGTAAGCCTTGTGATAGGTCGCCACTTACATGGCTCAAATAAACCCCGCAAACGATGATGGCAGGCTATTCTCAAGAGTGGAAATTGGCTGAGATTTTCCAAGGAGGAATCCCGAACAATGAAAGGTGGTGATAATCCAAGCAAGATTGGTTGCTGTTCGGCAGTGATTGCGGGTCCTTAAGATGTGTAGTAGGCAAAATTGGGTTGAGAGAAAAAAAAGTTTAAGAATTACAGCACTAGATGATGAGGAGTTTGCTTGTTGCACACTTCTGTGAGTATCTTATGGATCACAAAAATTACCTTTAAATTTTCCTATCATGTACCATTTTATTGCAATCTAATATTTTTTGATTTCCTCTCGTATTATAAGTGAAAGGAGAGAATGAGTTCAACAAAGAAATGTTGGGGAGTAAGCTGACAACCATGTTAAATAGTAAAGGTATGTAAAATATTCAAAAAGTAACAGGCACACGAGGAGCAGCCTTTAAATAAATGAACACTTTGACAACAAGTAAGTATGGGGTGGATATTTTATGGCAGCTAGTGGAACATGAAACATCATGTGAGTACTGGGAAGAATGGATTCTACCAAATATCAACAATTCCTCTAGGAGGATGCCAGACATGAAACTAAAGCTGAAAAAAGGATGGCTTCTAAAACAAGGCAGCAAAGTAAAACACACTTTGAAATCTACTATGAAATACCTCAAGAAACAGAAGGTGAAGGCTTTGGAATGGCCCTCGCAGTTCAACGGACGTGAACATCTTTGAAATTCTGTGGGTAGAACGTAAACATGCTGCCAAGAATATCTCACCACTGGTAGTGATCTGCAAGAAGAAATGGGGAAGATATTTCCCAGAGACTAATAGTTGGCAAAAAGAAGTATTTGCAAAGTGTAATTTTTACTAAAGGTTGTGTTACTAAGTACTGACTTAGCACGGTGCCCAAACATTTGCAAATGCCACAATTGCTCTGTAATTCTATTTTTTCTTTACATTTCTAGTTCATCAAATAAATTAACATTTTCATAAAAATTACATTGTTTTAGCTTGTTTCCCATTAAATTATTATTTCCTATTTTTTACTTCAAATGTCAAAAAAATGCGTCATTTGGCCTGGGAGGTCCACACGTCTGCATGGATCTGTATGGTTGTATATCAATAAACACTGAAGAGAAAGCTTAGCGGTGCACTGGTTTGGGTTTCAAAACTGGTATAATTGGTGGAGTTTGCATGTTCTCACAATGCATGCGTGGACTTTTCTCCAGATAACGCAGTCTTTACGTGTATGTGGTTAAACAGTGACCTTACCTCATCTGGTCCCCATTAGAGCCACTAGCTGGGTTTTGCATAGATTTATAGATGATGGATGGACAAATTTACTCTTTAGCAATGACATAGCTGGTCTATCAGTGCTTTAGGTCTAAGGCAGGGGTCCCCAATTCTGGTCCTGGTGGGCCCCAGTGGCTGTAGGTTTTCATTCTAACATTTTTTCTTAATTAGTGACCCGTTTTTTCTCCTAATGAACTTCTTTTGAATTCATTTTATTTGACATACTCATGAAGACTCAGACCCCTTAATTGTTTCTTTTTCCTTAATTAGCAGCCAAACAATAATGAGATACAAAATGAACCAAAACATGACCAGCAAACTCTGCCGATCATACAATATCTGAAAATAAAGAAATGTGAATGTCTCAGGAATGATGATCCACTCAGGTCCCCAAAACATTTTAACAGTGCTCTTAGAAAAGAGAAAATCAACAATTTAGGAAATGTCTGTTATTGCACAATGAGAGCAGCAACAAGCCATGGAGTTAAAGAATGGGGTTAATTAGCAACAAGACTCGGTGCCTAATTAAGCAACTGGATGGAGAGAAATTGATGGGAGTTTCTGGCCCTGACTTAGTTGGTCTTTTGTTGGCTTACTCACTTCACATTTGATTTCTCTTTGGGTGCCAATTCAGCAAAGAAATGAAACAATTCAGAGGAACAATGAAGAAATTCATGGGAACAAAAACCAAGTCAATTAAAATTAATGCAAAATTAATTAGCAGTAAAAACAGTGCACTAAGAAGAAAAAGGGTTAGAATGAAAACCTGCGGCCACTGGAGGCCTCCAGGACCGGAGATGAGGCTATCAAACGTAGTCCAGTCACCTACACACTATGAATATGCACTGAGCTTTGGTTATATGAATGCACTGAGGAATATATCACATTTCTTTACCCAGAATACCCAAAAAGATGTCCAAGATGAAACAGTTGTTGGCATGAATTAGTGACAATTCACAATGCTCAAAATCCCAATCAAGTGTCGCCTCATTTAAAAAAATTAATTGTTGACTCCCGGGTGAGAAAAAACAGATCTGAAAGAAAGATCTTTATAATGAAAGTGGACAAAAAGTGACTTATATGCCACAACGTAGAATAGCAGATGACTGACAGTGAACAGAGTTTGAGCGAGGCACTAGAGACTCTGCTCCATGACAAAAGAGGAGACAGCTTCACTGAAATATGACAGGTTTTTAGATTTTTAGATTTTCAGATCATTTGAAAAACTGAGCCTAGGTGGAAATGCTTCTAAGAGATCACACAGAATGCGAGACGGAATGGGGTCTGTCATAGCTGAAAAGACTGAAGACAAGGTAAATAACTGAATATTGAACAATAATGGGTGGTTAAAGTAGAGAGAGAAAGGAGTTAATAAAGAAATGTTCACATTTACATGCAGATGTCAGCATTCCCCTAGGACTCTGCCCCTTGTTTGGTCTTGTTTCATTTTTCCTGCATGTTATCATTTTCTTTACCCGTTGTCTACTTCTGTGTCTGTTTATATTCTTTGTAGTTAATTATTTCAATTCGGTTAAGTGTCTGTTGTTACCTTGTTTCAGTTAGTTTCATTTTACTAATTGAGCCCAAGGGGGGCAGTGCCACCAAATCACCAAATATTAAGGGCACAAAAAGTTGCCAGAGGATTATAGTGAACAAAACAATCACATGTGAAGTAAAACACATGACCAAAGCAAGCTGGAAGTCAAAGCCAAAAAGACAGGTGATCAAGCAAGCACTACCAAAGTCAAAATCGAAGTTCAAAAGATAGAACTGAATTCCTAACACTAGGGCCTATTTGGAATAAAAACTAACTATTGATAAAGATTTTTATAAGTTTTGGAATATCCACTGACAAGATGCTGAACACACTGCACACCACCATATTTATACTGGAAATACAAGTGACATCATTGAACCAAGTCCCATGGGAACCAGAATGGCACAAATAATACAAATAAAGATGGTAACAAAAATCACATGTTTAAAACAAAAATTAAAGTGAAAACTGTGGTCAGAAATGAAATCACATATAAAAAATAGAGAAAAACACAGCTACAGTATAAAACTGATCAAATAATATACTGTCCGGAACAGACCTTGTGTTTTCATTTCCCTTTCTTTGGTTTGGGTTCACCAAGATTCTTTAATTAAAGCCGTGTTTTACTTTTTGGATGGATTCACCCTTTTTTGTGTGTAAAAAAAATCTTTAGCTTTTTGCTTTTATAGTTCTCTAAAAAAGTAATAAATGTTTCATGATAAAAATGATAGTTAAGAGTTGTGGAGAGAACTGAGATGTGACAAGGTGAAGTGTTCTTGTTGTCTGCAAAGCCCCATTTAATAACAATAACGTTAGGCAAGTTAAACAGAAAATAAACCAAAAAGCGCAAAACCGAAATGTCATTCCCTGGTCTTCAGATTGAGGTCTTCTGTGGGCTAGTGTGGCTCCAGTTGTCCTGGCTCAGCAGGAAACAGATAAAGTCATTTTTTGAGTCGAATTGGGAGATAAAAGGCAAAACAAATAAAATATAAATGAAGCAAATGAAACCCAGATAAGAGGCAAGAATCACAGTGAAAGTTCAGGTGAGAAGTGAAAAAAATCAGACAAGACGTGAAAATCAAAAACGAAGAGAGAATTTCTATTAGAGTTTAAAGGATTTATCCACAGTTCAGATGAAGCTTGGTGCAACTGCTTACCTTTTAACCCATCTTACTGATGAACTTGAGTCACCACCTCAGAGATCATTCCCCTAGAAATGTGGGATGCGGTCCTAACTATGGTTACACAAAATGGCGTCTACTATAGAAAAGAGGCTATAAGACTCCAAAATTCAGCTCTGATCATGATATCAGCAGGTGTGGGTCTAATAATGGACGCTGAGTTCTGGTCATCGTGTTTCTTATAAAGAGGAAGGACCACAAAGAGGTGGTACTTCAGCGATGGTCCATTCTTGGGCTGGAAGAGGAAGAGAGATTAGTACATGCACTTCACCAAAACCCCTCCCTGGTTTTAGCTCCTGAGCAGAGCCCCCTGTTATAATTTACCTTATTCGTTGCATTGCCAGTTTTTGTCTTGTTGGTTGCTATGCCCCACTGTTTTGTTGTTTCATGCACACTGCACTGTTGAAAGTCAATTGTCAAGATGCTAGCTTGTTACCAGTGGAGTGCCTTCATGGAACACGATGTGTGACGTCATTAGCGCGACACATTATATACTGCCTTTATGCTTATGCATCTTTAGATAAACAAAGAAACAATCTTTGCCTTGAATCGTGTTTCCTTAGTCTGATTCTATGGTGTTTCCTTATGACTACAGGTTTGTTTTACATTTTTGGCTTTGTTCTTCTGAGCTGTCTGTCCTTCCAGTTACAAATTTGCTCTGTTTCCAAACTTTTCTGTTTTTACTAGTTTGGCCTGCTCTAACACCACCAACACAATCCCACAGAGTTTATATGTCAGAGCGTTCATTCTGATTCTTGACCTCTTTGCCTTTTATCCTTTCTGCATTGTGGTATTGCATTTTGTCTTTGGAAAATTTGGTTTATGGTATTTTTTCTGTTGCTTGTTTTGTTAAACCATTTATTTCTTGTTTGTTTAATCCCTTCACCTTCAGTACTTTTAAGAACACCTTCTTAGTGCCTGCTGTCTTTTCTTTTATCTTGCACAGTTAAGCTTATTAAAATTAAGTACAGACTGATTGATGTTGTCTGGTTTTTGGAGCAAACACAGTCTTTTACTCCAATCCAGTCATAACAGTGGATCACATATGGCAGGATAAAAATAAAGAAAAGTTGAGGTGGAGAGCCACTAAATTGCTTACGACTGCTGCCAACTGTTCATCAAAGGTGTGAAGTAGAAGCGCCCACAGTATGCTGTATATGTTTGGTTCTTTAGCAGAAGGTATTGGCCGACAGAGGCTGCACATAGTATGGACTAAGAGAAGTGTGAATAAGGACAGCTGTCACAGAAGGTACATCAGAAAGAAATGCATGGAGGCATAACATTTCCTCTCCTCCATCTGAACATTACATTTACCTCAAAGTTCCACTGAGGCCTAAAAATATAAAGCAGATTTGTGTCCGTATTTAACCATCATCTCAGAGTGGAAAAACAGACCTAACTGCCTCAAAAATCTTACAGTGATGTAAATTTGGTCCTACTCGTAGGAATGGGAAAAAAAAGCATTTGATCAGTTTTCTATGTTAGGAAACTACTCGTACGTTCACCAGGACTTAGGAGAGTTCGTGAGCTGTCCTAACTCACTAGCAGCTTCAAGAAGATGGTGTTTAGGAAGAGGATGGCACACATATCCTTGGAAAGATGGGATGTTTTGGAAATGCTGTACAACAATGAACCTGTTAAAAGATATTGATTTGATAGAGAATACTATTTGCAACAAATCTTGTAAATTATGTAATCATTCCATTGCCATGGAGGGGCATGTGCTCTCAGCCAAAATGAAAGTGTTGGTAATGTTACGTTTTTGGCAACAAGAAAATACAGCAATAATTTAGGTTTGTCTCAACCAACCTTTTCTTGAATTTTGCACCATACTTCGAACATCCTTACAAGATTGGAGACAATACATCGACGTGAGGTAATGTTAAAGCAAGCTGCAAATTGGCAGGCACATAAAGATCATTGCCTCAAGCGTGGATTAGCACACATATATGAATCACAAGTGATATGATAATAACAACACACAGGTGGTCATGGATGCATGCTGTACTGTAGTAGCCAGCATATTACTGAAAAAATAAGTGGGGCTGAATGAGTAATTGACAGTGAAATGTCACACTCTTATGCTCAGCTCTACATTCCACAAACCCCTGGAACATTCCGCTTATATTCTACAAGCCTGGGAATGTTCAAGAAGGCAGATGGAGACTTCCAGGCCACTAGAAAATAGAACCTCACTGAAGATGAAGGTGGATTATTGAGAGGGACATAGCGCATGACTCCAGAAGACGATTGGAAATGCTGGGAGAGTGTACGTGACTTAGAGCCATGTCTATTCAATATATTTTACAAGGTGTTTCATACCAGCAGGAGGGTGATTCTTCTAACAGTCGTGGATCATTCATTGTTACATAAATGTGCCCATTACCAGCTTTTACATTCATTCGTCATGTGCCTCTGTCATTCCATCTCGGTGCTCTTTACAGTATTATTCTTGATGATGCGGTCAAGTGGCAATAATTAAAATATGCACAGCTTAGCATGATATCCTAACTTGTTATGTTTTCTTTCTTCTTCTCCTATTAATTTAAACATTATCCTTATTATTATTATCATTGTGGTGAAGACTTAGTGTTAGTATTTGAAAGCTACAAAACATCGTCATAAGTGGTAATTTGTGGCAAGGAGTACCATAAAATCATGACGTAATTCATTCTCAGAAATGGTCTCCTACTCCTTGTTGGGAGTGGGAGTAAGAAGCTTTGTAAATTCTTCTCTTAGACTAATCTGAGGAATTATAAATTCTCATGCTTGATAAATACTGGGCTTGGTTCTGAAACTCAGTAAGTAGGCTTTGAGGCCTGCTCATACAAAAAAGGCCAAAATTACAAATTCCAAAAGGGAGAGGTGAACTGTGAAAAGTTCTGGTCCAAAAATAACAATTATATTTTGATTATTTGTAATGTTTGGTCCTTTACTAGAGATGTAGCCCTCTGGATACCTCTGTCAGAGGGTGAAAAATAACACATTTAAATTACAATTGAGAATATCTACTTTATATATACAAAATCCTAAGCCTAAAAGTGCAACAATTTTGTGTAACGATTTTCTGTGACGTTTTTATGTCACTTTTTTGTCACGCTTTATATCCGCCTTATTTTAAACCTACATATATATGTTTGGTATCATTCTTTTTAGAGTTTATCAAACTTTCGATGTTGTTAGATTTTCAGATTCTTATTCCGTTTTTAAATTATAAACTAAAAAATATCAAGAACTCAGGTCTTGTGAGACGAGAGTTTGTGCCAAAAGATTTAACCACGCGTTTGGCTGGAAATAAAAGACAAAGAGTAGGACAGCTGCTGTACAGGCTTTTAAATGTTCGAAGCACCGCATGAGATGCAGATCACATGGCACGGCAGCAGCAGCAAGCCAGCAGCTGATCGAGCAAAAATGAGGTAGCAAAAACTGTATTTGCTTCCCATTGTATCACCGTTTAAGACGGGGTTTCTGAGGAGCAGACACATCTGCTTGGGGTGCGTTCAGCCTCCCTCTTCACAACACGAACGGCAGAGAAGCAAAGTGGCTGGCGCGTAGAGCAGGCTGGGGGGGACCCCCTAGTTTGAAATTTAAATATTTAAATTGAAGCACATATTTTATACTTTGAGTAGTTGTCACAGCTATTCTTACAGTATTTATTGTGTAGATGCACTTCATGAAGTAAATCATTACGTTTCTTAGGAGCACCCCAAATTAGGGCTAATAATTTAATTCATTTCCACAGACTCTGAACTCTAATTTGAATTTATTTGCAGTAACAGCAACAGCGACGGTGCATGAAACTACAAATGCAAGCACTTCACTTACTTTTCTAACTGATGCTAGGCATTTCTTCCCTAACACACCTCAAATTCACCTCGGCAAACTCACTCACTTGCCCCCTCTCATCATTTACTAGCCCCCCTTAACCTCCTCCTTCCCTCACTATCATTCTTAGCCTGTATTTAATGTTGCTACAATGGCATCTCCTCTGTCAGCTCAGCCCACTTATCTACTGTGGTTCATGCTTTTATTTATTACATTGTGACAATTGTACATAACATTATTAAGTACATTTATGGTTATTGCAATTGTAATCTTCAGCTTTAGAAGTTCCTCCAACAAAACAATATGGTAACCAGGGCTTGACGTGGACCGGTGCGCACAGCTATAGTGTACCAGCCATTTTGCATTTTTCTGTTTTTGGTTGTGTACCAGCACCTTCACGGGATAAACCCACCCTGATCTCTGATGTGATGTACATATATTATTGTGCCTGAAAATTTCCCCTGCTTGCTTGATCCCCCCAACTCAATTAAGGGTAAAATTCAAAACATACATCAGGAGGAGAAGCATGAATCCAACAAAAGCAGAAAGTCCTGACTCTTATTTGTTTCCACTTCAGACATTGATGGTAACACACATGGAGAAACATTCAGTACAGTCTTCCATTATTAGGGTATATTTATAAATAGTGATGAGCTAAACAGAGTGGCAGAGCCCGCAGGGGGATCAGGGAAATTCAACTTGGGGCCTGCCCTAATGAGGGCACATAAACATGGCAAAAAAAGATATTAACAACATTCTGCTACATCCTAATATGCAGTCTCATATAAATAATATATATTTCAAAATACAGTTTTGAAGTTTGAAAAGAGCACATGCTGATTGCGGAAACACACCACGTTGCCACAAGGCAATTCCCTCACATGTTATCCTTGTAAGAAATTAATAATCACATGTCAGGTCAGCTAGAGTGCACAAAACACTGAGAAACAGCTATCTTTACTTTAAATGTTATTTTACGGTCGCACTTATTTATTTAAAGCCAACTGATAGCTGCACACAGTCAGAGCTTCAATGACGAAGTGCACAAAGAAGAGCAAAGTGACAAGGCAAAGAGAGATGGACCATCTGATGGAGAAAGCCACAGTGCAAATAACACAGAAAACAGTAAGAGAAATGTAGGTGAAAACTATAATAACAAGAAATAAACGTGTGGTAAGTGGTGAAAACGATAGTGTCAGTGGTCCATCACAATGTACTAGTGCTGACAATGCTAACTTAGCATCCATGTTGAAGCTTAACACTCATGAAAACAGCTCCATTAATCTGTGCAGGTCCTAAAAATGAGAGAGTCCCCCCGATGGCATAACAGCTCTTGGAAATCATATGTTAAATCCTAAGAAGTTGTGTGTGTTCTGTTCTGGGTGTGCATTAAAACTGCTGAAGGGGACTCACTAACAAGTTTTATATATTAAATGAAAAACGTTTCCAGACAGGAACTAAATGCCTTTCATCCTATGTCAATGGCACACATTGTGCTGGAAGATAAATGACACTTGTTGTACATATTTTACCAAGTGAAATAGTTTCACTGCTAATTGTGCAAATTGTTACCTCTTTCTTCTTCTTCTTCTTCTTCCTCTTCATCTTTTCCCATCTGTATGGGGTCAATGTGCTTGATCAGCCTTCTCCAAACTGACCCATTTTGTACCTCCTTGCCAGTCAGACCCTTTTCCTTCAGATCTTTTTTTACTTTATCCATCCACCTTCACTTTGACCTGCCTCACTCTCTCTTCCCCTGTACTTCCATTCCCATCAATCTTTGCCACATAGTCATTGCCTCTTCTCATCACAAGTCCATACCATTACAACCTACATTTCTAAATTTTCTTAGATATCTCCCTGAGTTTTGTTGTACCTCTGATTGTCTCATTTCTTGTTCTGTCCTGTTTGGTAAGTTCACACATCCATCCTAACATTCTCATTTTTGCCACATTCCACTTTTTCTCTCACACTCTCCTTACTGCCCAGCTTCATACATAATTGCTGATCCACTGTCATAAAAATCTTACCTTGGTCCTTGAGTTGCACTATACTCCTGATACCTTTTTCCGATTGTTCCTTCCAACAGTACACTCTGGGGGTTATCTCTGCATCTAATTCACCTGATCCTAGATATGTAAACTTATCCACTCTATTCAATAGCTTCTCAGTGCAGGCTAACTTCTGAATGCTGATCATCATTAAAGCTCATATATTCTATCTACCTTCAACCCTCCATCTTCCAAAGCCCTTCTCCATTATTCCAACTTCCTTTCCACTTCGTAACTTCTGGTGCTACACGACACAATGCCATCAGCAAAAAGCCTGCACCAGGGGGATTGGTCATTTATCCCTTGACTCAGCACATCAAAGAGGTCAGGACCTAAAGAAGATCCCTGGTGCAGGCCTCCTCTAACTGGGGTCCTGTATGTTAGCCCGACACTGCTTTTAATCCAAGTTCTCACTCCCTCATACATATCCTGGACAATCTCTTACGATCGTGTTTTATTTCTTTTCCATTCATTTCTGCTCCCATCTCTTCACAATTTTTTAAACTTGCACTCCCTCTGTCTCCCATTAAATCAGTATTAGCCCAGCACAGTGCTCTGTTCTAAATTCATGTCTTCTATATCTGCCCAAAGAATGCATGCCTACGAAAGGTCACCCAACTAGACACACACACACACGCACACGCACACACACGCTGTTTCTATTACATTAAGCTTGAGCAGTTAATAAGGACCACTGTCTGAAAATGAAAATCTGGTGAGAAGAAGGTTTGAAAGACAGTGGAATTAGGAAAACATCTCTCATATATAGTCTCTCATATATAATGAATAATTTATAGCAATGTCAACTTGAGATTAAAGTGATTTGAACTGAATTTAGGTGACACAATAAGACACATTCTTTCAAGGATATATTGAAACGATACCAGTTTGAATTGTGTAGCTCAATAAACATTAATGAGGCCTTTGGATGAGGAAAGGAAAATTGCTTTAAAGTGTAAAACTGTTCTGAATAGAAGCCTATGTGTCATGTATGATTTATTATTGTTCAGCTTAACAATTGGTGCCATTGTATTCTGAAACCTCCTTAATCCAGTTCACGGTCAATGGGAATAGGCACTATCATACCACTCCAGAATATGTCAGTGTATCACGGGGAACACTCATACACTCTGTTACACTCATTGGAAGTAAGCAAGAAAACAAAAGTACTATGAGAGAGGCCGACGCAAAGTCATTGATACAGAGGTCCATAGACACGTGGAAAAAAGTACAGTGTGGTCGACTGTAATACTTTGGTGACTATCAAAACTTGACTTGATATTATTTTGGAGAAACTTGCGGAATGGGATTGAGGAGTTTTGTTGGGCTGAACTGCTGCTTCTTGTCAAAATTGTTCTAATCTTCAATTAAATCTCTTAATGAAAGAGATTGGGCCAGGATACAAACCCAAGATGTCCGGTCTGTGAGACAGCAATGTCACCCACAGCGCCACCGTACCACCCATTTTTAATAACATTACTTTAAATAAATGATTCTGTATCAAAGCAAGTAGCTCAGTACTAGAGTAAATATCTCACATCGTATCTTTCATACAACAATACAAGAGACCTTCAAAACTTTATCGGGTCATGTTGCATTTTTTTCAGTCAATACAATACTCAAATAAGCAACATCTCAGTTATATGTCATTCATAAAGTTAATTTTGTATTATCTCTCTATTATAAAAGAAATTCTTCAGACGAGACAAGACTATTGCCAAGAGATTTTTTCAAGTCCCTCCCTCCTCTCAACCATTTACGGTTAACGGCCCATGCCCATGGTCCTCTCACCTCTCATTCTTGTGAATGCTTTTGTCAGACACAGTTTCTGCACTCTCAGCTCTCATAAATGTTTCCGTTTTCCTCACTTTAAGGTCTCAATAAAATATTTATTATGTCCAAATCTTATTGAAGAATTTCATCCTGAAGGGTTATCAACAGAAGAAATGAGTACACGAGCAATCCTAACACGGAGAAACAATGAAGTCAAATGAATTAATGCAAAAACTGTCGATCGGTTACATGGCAAATTGGGTAAATGTGTATCAGTAGATTATGCTGAAACAGTTGGTGGTGATGTTGCAGAAGATGAAAACATCAACTTACAATATATCTACAAACGTTAATTCCATCCGGTCTTCCACTAGTCGAATTACTGTTCAAAGAAGGATGTATCATAATGTTATTGCATAATTTATGGATGAGTGATGGGCTATGCCATAGGACAAGATTAGATGTATTCAAATTTGGTCGAAAAATTCTGATATGTAAAATCTTAACAGGCAACAAGAAAGGTAATGTAGCACATATTCCACGGACAACTTTAGACATCAAAGGAGATCTTGATATGCCATTCGTATTAAAATGTTTATAGTTTCCTGTTAGAATAGCTTTTGCTATGACAATTAACAAATCACAGGGACAAACATTTGAAAAATGCGATTTATTTATTTGCAGAGGTGGGTAGTAACGAGTTACATTTACTCTGTTACATTTACTTGAGTAACTTTTTAAAAAAACTGTACTTCTAAGAGTAGTTTTGCTGCACCATACTTTTTACTTTTACTTGAGTACATTTGTGAAGAAGAAACGCTACTTTTACTCCGCCACATTGGGCAACACTCGAATCGTTACTTTTTTTCCATTAGATACCCTGTATTTTTGCCAGAGAGAAACCGCCAGTGGATCTACTGCTTGACTGTTTCACCAATCAGATGTAGCAATAATAATCATAAGACTCCGTTTCACCAATCAGACGTAGAAACAATAATCACATGGCTCAGTTTCACAAATCAGACGTAGCCATGCAGTCACACAAACTGTGGCGGCACATCGGCACAAACTCCTTACAGACAGCAGACAGAGAAAGAAAGAATACAAGTGGAACCTCTGTTTGCGAGCATAATTCGTTCCGGAAATGTGCTCGCAATCCAAAGCACTCGTCTATCAAAGCGAATTTCCCCATAAGAAATAATGGAAACTCAGATTATTCGTTCCACAATCCAAAACTATTCATATAAAAATGATTAATACAAAATATAAAGTAGAATTACATAAAACAAATTAACCTGCACTTTACCTTTGAAAAGAATCATGGCTGGTGTGAGTGAGTTTCTAAACTCTTGTGGGATTCCACCCAACGGGACGACACGCGGAAGAGCGTCCCGAAGCAACCGCAGGCTCCCAGCGCTGTAGCAGTTTGCTGTAAAAATGAATCCGAAAAGATCGCGGTCATGCTATAAGCACCTGCCATTGATGGATGACACAAGGAACAAGAAACATTATAAATGTGCAGGGCACAGTATTACTTGGTCACTAACCTGGGCATGACCCTGCCTGACTGGTGTGTCTGTGTATAGGAGAGTGGCAGATCCCACTACAATGAATAACCACGCTGTTCCTGTTTCAAGCTGAATAAAGATGGTGTCGCTAAAGTATTGAGACTTAGCTTCGTGTTGTGGGGTGCAAGACAGGGACTCACATGTCACAGCACACATACGTGGTCACAATGCTGTAGTAAACAGTATATACGCTCATACGGATGTTGACTATATGAGTGAGGAATGCCGACTGATGATTGCCCACAATCCCGCAGCGAGAGAGAGAAGAACCATCAGCTCAGTTGTGATCATGTGACGCTTGGCAGATAAAGCGTATATAGACTACTCATATTGCAAGACCTTGCTCGCTTATCAAGTAAAAATTTATTAAAAATTTTAGCTGGTCTTGCAAAACACTTGCAAAACAAGCTACTTGCAATCCAAGGTTCCACTGTACATGAAAAATGAATGCCAACTCCTGCTGAAGCTTAACCATCACTTCACTGAGTGAAGAACAAGCACGTTTTAACCAAACACGCACAGACACAGACAGTCAAGGTAAAGTGTGACTTCTTGTACGTGCACAAAAGTATGACTACTTTTTACTTCTACTTGATTAATATTATTTTAAAGTAACGCTGCTCTTACTTGAGTACAATTTTTGGCTACTCTACCCACCTCTGTTTATTCACTCACGGGCAGTTATATGTTGCGTTGTCACGCTGTAACTCCAAACACACACAGAATCAAAATTCAATGCGATATTGACAAAAAGTTAATTCCAATTTTTTACTGGTTTTGCAGTAAAAGTGTAAGTTTAAAAATTATTTACATGTTAATTTTAAAGCCAAACAGAATGAAAATGTATAACGAAACGAATACTTCTAACGCAGCATGAAACATAATTTTCTTTCAATTTATTACATTTACTATTTTTTTACTAATTAATTTAGTGAGTTAATTTCTCACTGTAATGTAAAATAGTTAGGTTTATTATGCATATGTAACAATTCCCATGAAAATAACAATCTGTTTAAATTGTATATCCACTTACCCATACGCGAGTGGCAGATCCACGAAATCGCTAGCACGTAGCGCCCACCCAGGGTTTGGTGATCAAGCCCCCTAGTTAAAAATTAAAATAAAACAAGCATTTTTTAGAGTACGTTTAAGCTTTAAATTTTAATAATAAAAATAATAATCTATCTACTGTTGTATATGATTGTTCAATAATGCTTTTGCCAATTATTTTATGTTCAGGCATTGATTACTATGGTCTGCGTCTTTTGGGACATATGACTTCTTGAGGGAATGGTGTGGTTTTCTTGAACGCTGTACAGAGAGTTAGTCTTACTGGGTTAGAAAATAAACAGCATTTGAAACGTTATTCTAAGTGTGTCTCTACTTCAGCCTAAAGAACACTACATCTGCTACATAATAAAACACAAAAGTCTGTTTTCCAAGTCCCTCAGAGCAATATGGTTGGTCAGTTTGGCTTTATTGTGATTGGCCAGTTTGGCTTTGGCAACATAACGAAAGAAGAAGTGCGTGGCATACGAGGAGGAAAAATGGCATGGGAGGCATGCGGTGAGCTGCCTTCAAAGACGTCAAGTGTAAAAGCAGACAGGATGCAAGAAAGGCGCCTAGAAAATAAATAATGACAGAGTGACAGAGGTTATGGGAAAGTGCTGAAGAGAGGCACAACAAATAGAACAACAAATAGAACTAAAAAAGATAAAACTGAGTAGCAGATGATGAAATAGAACACATACATCAAACAGTTTAATATTAAAATTATTAGAATAAAAGATACAAAATGAAATAATGCAGATTCTAAACTAACAAAAAGAAAGAAGCTGACCTCAAGAGATGTTCAAATCCTATTTGTAAAATAATACAGGTTAGAATCCTCGACCTCTTCTGCTCTACCCAATAAATGTCCAGTGGTATGAATTAGGAGAAGCCTAAAGAATGGAACTGTAGTTAGAGAAGAGAAGATCAGGGGGGTATTTTTCGTACATGGATTACTCGCTTAGCTGGATGTAATTGTTGACGATTTGGCCTGATCCTGGATCTGTCGGTTTTTCGAAACTCTTGCTGGAAGTGTTGTCATAGCAACACATCCTAATCCCCAAACCTGCTCGGAGCAGGTTTGTTCTATGTAAACAAGGATTAGCTCACACACGTAATCAGTGACGGTGCCTGGAATTCATCCAGTCATGGCTTCGCCGTTCATGAATGAGCAACCAATTGATATTGGTGCGCAAATTATACGAAGAGAATTTCATATAGAGAGGGTTTTGCGCGATTGGCAAAATCCTTTATTGCTCCCGGAGGAAATTCTTTTAGAAAGATATCGCTTTAGCCGAGGGGGAATATTGTATCTCAAAGATTTATTAGCTCCTTATATTCGAAGTCAAACTCGGCGAAGTCGGGCTCTCACAACCACACAGACAGTATGCATTGCTTTGAGGTTTCTTGCAAGCGGCACTTTTTTATATACTGTAGGCGATGCGGAACATCTATCGAAAAGTGCAGTTTGCCAGGCAATTCGTAAAGTCTGTTTGGCTCTGAAACATTTCCTTCGGGTTTTCATAGTGTTTCCTGGACCAGACCATAAAAGAGGCGTTTCATGCCATTGCAGGTAGGTAATACACAGGAAAAAACACCCACAGTTCCATAAAGAATCTCACAATCAGCCTAACATTCTCATTACCTAGGATTTCCAAATGTGATTGGGGCACTGGATTGTACGCAGATCTGGATAAAGGCTCCATCAGGTCCAAATGAGCCAGATTAGACGAACAGAAAAGGCTTCCACAGTATTAACGTGCAGGTAATGTCACTTTTTGAAAGAGTTGAAAATAGCCAATAGGTATGTTGAAAGTAAAATTGTTTGACCTACATGCTATCAATTCTCAGATGATCTGTGATGCATCCTACCTTGTATCAAATGTGGAGGCTAAATGGCCAGGGTCTGTTCATGACTCTAGAATTTTTAAGGAGTCACACCTGTATCGGACATTTGAACAAGGTAACAATCTAATTATTAATCATGGTGATGTGTGTATTGTATTCACAATTTTTACATATTCCACAGGTCATCATGATGGAATCCTGCTTGGGGACAAGGGATATGCCTGTAGGAATTTTCTAATGACCCCGTTTCCTGACCCCAAACCTGGGCCACAAACTCGATATAATGTAGCTCTGTCTAGGACAAGGGCACGAATTGAAATGACCTTTGGCCACCTGAAGGAGAGATTTCAATGTCTAAAAAGGCTGAGGGTTGCACCTGACGGAGCATGTGACATAATTGTTGCATGCTCTGTCTTACACAACATAGCAACCATCAGAAAAAAGAGAGTCCCTGAGGTTTTGGTGCAGCCTGATGATGACCTTGACCCAATGCACCTTGAGAAAACCAGTGGCAGAGCTGCCAGAGACAGAATTGTGGCCCAACATTTTCAATGAAAAAGACAACAGTGGTTTCACACAAAACTGATTTATTATATATTACGGACCTTCAGCCTGTAAAGAGGAGAACATAAATTAAGGATACACTCACGCATACACATCATGGGAAAGAGAAGAGAATTTTGTTACCAATTGTTTTTCTAGTATTTTTATCTGCAACTTCATTTTGGTTGTCTTCAGTTCATAAAGTTCCATGTCCTGCTGTATTTTCCTCATTTTTAGTTTCCTGTACGTAACTTTCTGCTGAAGATATCTCTTGTATAGAGCCCTCACATTTTTCTGCAAATAAATACACAATTACAAATGCCTTTTTTCCTCTATATTGTATACACAGTATATCATTTTGAATCATTTCGTATCAAGTACAACAGATGGCTCAACCAACCTCACCATCTCACACAGTTATATCACGATTAGCACATGGGACTGATCAGAGTGGAGTTTTTTCAAACATTTGGAACATTTACCTCTCCTCCTGATGAATAATCAGACACAGTGTCTTCATCAAATATTTGACATTCGTCAATAGCTCGGTGGTCAGACACAGGTTCTAGGGATATGACATTCCCTGCAACTGACCCAACAAAAAAACAAAATAAAAAAGAGGGCTAAATGGGACATACCTAGGCACACATTGAGGACAAAATATATGCAATGACTATCCTTTACCTGAAATGAAGTTACCACTGCATCCTGCCACTGGTTCTGAGGAGGAGCTTCCCCCTGGAATGCCCACAGAAACCGGGCAATGGGCATTTTGCTGGAGAGCCAACTCTTCTGCAGGGGTTAGGTCTGGACCGTGTGGACCTCCACATGTTTTTTGCTTGTCTGCCTTCTTCTTATTAGCTTTCAAATTAATGTCATGTCAACAATTCTTTAAATAGTTATATGCCAATATTTACCAGTTTGAAGTATATTCTTGTACTTCACATTAACCTGTTCCCATGTTCTCCTTGTGCTCACGTTTGACCAGGAATTATGACATATTAAATAATAATTAATGTGACACATAGGAAATGAAACGCTGCATTCAGTAAACACAATGCACACTACTTACGCGTTTAATCTTTTCTAGTTTGGGCTGCTTTTGCAGTGTTACCCCTTGTACATATTAACTCTTTAAATTTTTCATATCCTTCGAGTAACAGGTCCTGCTCCGCTTGTGTGAAAGAATGCGTCCGTTCTTTCGTCATTTTGTTGCAGCCTATCAAAGACTTGCTGATCATGTTTTCTAGACTCAGTATATGTGGGCTTTTCAATCAGCGTGGGCGCGTGCAATCATCTCAGATGATTAGATCCAGCTAGACTAATCTACTACACCGTTGCGTTTGAAAAACCGACCTATCCCGGATGAGTGTCACCGGCATTAACTTATCCAAGATGAGGCACCTGATCTCGGATGATTTAAGCGACGTACGGAAAATACCCCCCTGGAGCAGTAACCGCTACTTTACTTTCAAAAGTAGTAAACTGAAAGATTAAACAGAAAATGTATGGTCAGTTTTGAGGTTAGAGGAATAAGTGCAATGAAAAGACTTGCTAAAACGAAAGCTGAAGTCAAAGCGATGGCCTCACCAATTTGGTTTATTGTATACTAGAATATAGCAGAATTTAAACACTTATGTTTAAAACATCCCTTATATACACCATAAAATGATACTAATGAAGCCATTTTAGTAGCCATTTCAATAAAATGCTAGCTTGCTTCTCACAACAACAACATTTATTTATATAGAACATTTTCATACAAATGATGTAGCTCAAAGCGCTTTACAAGATGTAGAAAGAAAAAATAAAAATATAAAAATAAGATTAGGCAATACTAAGTAACAAAGAATAAAGTAAGGTCCAATGGCCAGGAGGACAGAGAAAAACAAAAAAAAAAAAACTACAGAGGGCTGGAGAAAAAAAAAAAAACAAAATCTGCAGGGGTTCCAAGGCCACAAGACCACCCAGCCCCAACTAGGCATTCTCACATTTTCCTTCATGCTCTGATAGTCGTGGTTTACCAAGCTGCTCAGCCATTTCTCCAACTATTATTCAGTTCAGAGCTCGTCAATCCATATTAGACAGTCACCTACGGTGCTGCCACCTGACGGGCAACGATTTATGAAAGTTTAGGAGCGTACACTCTGGACACCAAGGGGACCCCACCCCCCGGTCATCAAACTCTGATCATACTAAGTGGGTGCTGTTACCTGCTGGCTGCTGTTTAAGGCAGTAAAAGTGTGCATACTCCGTACACAAAGGAGCACATGCTCTTTAAAGTCCACAGACACCAAGGGGGACCAACAGGTCGTTTAAGTCTAATAATACTCACTACCAGTTATGGACAACAAGGGGCAACGTCCATCCTCCTCGCCTAGGGGCTTCGAATGGGCTTTGACTGGCACTGATTGAGCTCCATTCTCTCTGATGCTGACATTGTGTTTGAGGTCTTTTTAATTTAATTACCAATTAACTTACATTTGTCAGGGAATAACTGTCAAAATTTACAGTCATACCAAAATGCTGAACCACATGTAAGGATGTAAACATACTGGCCAATGAAATTGTGCGCATTCATGTGACATACAGATAGCCATCAATACAAGCGTTTTTTTAACCATCTTTTACTGCATGGAACTACTAAGTCAGAATGACATTAGCAAGATGGATTCTTTTCACGTCTGGCATAATAGCTGCAGTCAAAGCTAATACACCCATGTCTGCAGAATGGCTGATTTTATCAAAATAATTCTGAAGATAATTTGCTGGATGCCTAGAGAATGACAATATTTGTGCTGATAAATATTGTAAGGGTTTGATTTTAGGAAGGTAATAACACCACATTGTGACACTGAGGTATGGTCAGATTAGTGAGGAGTGCAGTGAATATACTGTACGTAGCAGGATGTGAAAACCTGATTGAGCCTGCTACTTGGCCTGGGCACTATAGAAGGTTAGTCATCTATATATTTAATGTCTTCTTCTTGATAACGGTGGCATATGCTGCATCTCCTTTATACTGAATTGGACTGACACAGCTTAAATATGAATAGATGAATGTTGAACAACTTCATAAAGTATCTAAAAACATTTACAACATTCATTCAAGGCTGATTTGCTGGGCTTATCCAGTACGCTCGATACAGAGTGCCAAGTTCTGTGGTCATCTAAATTTTGTTTAATTGAGTGGTTCTGTTCGGTTGACGACATACCACATCACTTTCAGGGGGAGAGCACATCAAACTTAGTGACTGCAGCTGCTGGATCTTAACATCTTGAGGATGCCAGAATACACAACTAGGAATTACAGGGGATGACAGAAGAAATGACTGTCCTACTATTGTGTTACAGTCAGGATTATTTCCCTTGCTTGTGGTTATTTCCCTTTTTTGTTATTTTCAAAGTATTTTTCATGTTTTTGTGTATTTTGGTTACTTATATTAATTTTATTCATTGTTTCACATTTAAGCACTGCTATCTTTAACTGGTTTTACATTCCTTGTTTGAGATCACTGCTCAAGAACCACCCTTAATCTTTATATGTGAAACCGGGGAGTTGACCTTTCAGGGGATCAGTGAGTATTGTCAGAGATCTTTTATGAATATTATTTTCTTTAGATTGTTTTGGCTTTGTGAATTTTTACTCCTGTTCTTGGATTTTTGCATTTATATTTTGTATTGGCATTGCCTTTGTAATTGCCTTTTTAAGCAAATTTGTTATGCTCCTGTTCCCCAGGCTTTAGATTCTTGTCCTTCTTTGGTTGCCTTTTGTAAATTTTGATTTATAAATTTTCTTGTTTGAGCTTGTCTTTATCAAGCCAGAAATTTGATGGATTCTTTCCTTTAAAAGACATTTTCATGTATTTTTGGGACATTTACAGTATATTTTGAACTTTAAATGCATTTTACACCACTGCAGGCCAAAGCCTACCTATGGTGTTTGGGGACTGGCTGACTAGGGTGAGGACATATCTGAGCAGGCTATACGGTCCTGGCCTGCTTTATTGGACGTTTAGCAAGCCTCAAATCATTTTTTCCATGTTTACTACTCCTATTCACAAACCCTACGACTACGCAGTAACTCACTACGTTTTGAAAGCCAATTGACAGACTTTGTTTCTCCAAGTATGGTGAGTTTAGCCACAGCATCTGTCTGTATTTTTCCTTATACCATTCAATCATGGTACAACAAACACGTGACACTTGACTCACAAGTCTCTCTTGGTCCAAAACAACCACAAGAGTGAGTTGTCTTTTGTCCCTTAGTTTGAAGCAAACCTTTTAGCACTGGAGTTGGTCTTCCATTATTTATCATTTCCTGTTTGGACTGAAAATCCAGTTTTGCAAAATTTTTAAGCTTAGATAAATTATCTTTCATTTTTGCAGTCAGTCAGAACAAATAATAAAAATAAACGGACCGCTGCAGTGCACTTGTCTTTCTGATACCGCTAACTTATTGGTGCCTCTGCATAGAAGAACAGCAGCAACAAGCAATTGTTTGGCTCACATGCGCCCCCTTCAGTGCGTCACGGTATTGTCTGCCTCACTTTGTGATAATTCAGCAATTTTGACTATAAAAGTGATCAAAATCATTGGAATCATACAGAAAATAAATTTATAGCACAGACCAGTGGACAATTTATTTTATGTTATCATTATTAGTTTTTTTTCTCACCTGCCGCCCCGACCACACGTCCCTGATGATGTGCTTTTTACGTCTGTATGGTTACATATGTGTGTTACCCACATTTCTAATTCAGACAAAAAGTGTGTTTTCATAAACACAGTTAAGAAGGACAAATAAAAATAAGAAATAATATTGGTGTCACAACACTTTATTGAACCTGAAAATGAAAAAAAAAAAATACAAGAAGTTATTAATTCATGTCTTTTCAAAGACCCAATTTCTGCAGACTGACTGTACCAGAAACTCGGGGGAATGTGAACTTCTTACTATTAACAGGCGCATCAAAATCAGATCCTCAAGGCACAGATCAGATGCCTAAAGAGGTTACTGCCACACAGGCACACTTAGTGCCTTGTGACTTAAAAACCCAAGCAGTGGATGTTCTACTTGGTTATGGTTTTGCCTGCCATCTTTGATCGGTGCTACTTATTGCAATTGACTGGCAAATAAATAAAATAGCTGAGATGAAGCAGTGCCCCGTGCAGGGTTGAGCTTGTTACTTTGGCCTCCAGCAACCCCGAAATCAATGACATGGGTTTTAGAATGTTATGCTATATTACAAATAATATAAATTGAGAGTGAAGACAAGTCTCTCTGTGTATAGCAGTACAAGCCATTAAGTTTCCTCAGTTGGAAACCAGAAAACTCTGTAAAGTGAAAAAGAGGAAAATAATAATCAAGCTGTAAAGGGTTCATTTTCAGATCATGAGTTAAGAGAATGATTCATTTTATTTATCTCTAGCAGACTAAACTCTCAAAATGTGATGCTTCCAAATCAGGAAGATGTCTGATCACTGTTGATCTGCAAAATAATCTCCCTATCTGTGATCTTTAATTATTAACCCTGTGATCAAAGCCCATCAAGGGATAGCAGCTCTTAAAAAATTGTGCTGTGTGTCTGAGCCTTGCGTGTCAGTTCCTTCAGTGTGATTGATTGCTAATAACATGATTTTTCTCTTGAGAGAGAAGAAAACGATGACGATATACAAACTGGTGCACTTGCTGTCTATTACATTTAATATGTCAATAGGAAACATCCCTCGGTGTCAGTGATTCCCCGGCCGTTTGGCTATCTGTTATGTTAATTGCTATTACAGACAAAACAAGATCATTTTTTATCTTTTTTGTCAGGTTTCAGGGAGCAAATCCATCATTTGTTTTTTTATGATGTAACCAATTTTATTCTCCTTCTCCTTTGTATCATGCTTAGATATAGGAAATATTGTTTTGAGCAGTTATGTTTTGAGGATCTGTGATGCCAATAAAACAACAGCTTAATGCACAGGAGTATTTAGGGTTAAGGGGAGCAGTGATGTAGAAAATGACTTCTAACTTATGCCCAGTGGCCTACATACAAATGCACAACAAAGAGTTTCCACTGAGAACATCTTATTTAGGCAAAAGGCAGTTTATTATTTAAGTTTCAGTTATTCATCCATCTTTTTTTTTCTCCTTGCCTTGTATCTAAACAGCATCTGGGGCCTCATGTATAAACGGTGCGTACGCACAGAAATGTTGCGTAAGAACGTTTCCACATTCAAATCGCGATGTATAAAACCTACACTTGGCGTAAAGCCTTGCACTTTTCCACGGTACCTCATACCCTGTCGTGCACAAGTTCTCCGCTCGGTTTTGCAGACTGGCGGCACCCAGCGTCAAAGCAGTGCTACTATTCCTGTGTTGTTACCCTTTATTTCTTAGAACCACATTCCTGACGCGGCTTTATAAATACACTGAAACTAACTGCATATTGTTTATTAGTGTAATGCATCTGATTGTAGATTACCTGTAACAATATAATGGCCCAGGGAATAGCCATAGTATTCCAAATACCATAACTGCTTTAGCGTTGTTACTCTCACTGCACCTTCTTCTTCTTCTTTTTCTTAATTTTTCCATTGCCTCCACTTGGTATTCGCTGAAATTCTTATATTTTCCCCCGTGCTTTTCCCATTGTCTGAGCTGAGCTTAAGGGCTATTTATATTAATTTGCATATTCAAAGAGGCGTAATTCTGGGAGGAATTGGGGAGGGACAGCACGCGCGCGCACGAGCGTTACTTTTCACACTGACCGGGATTTATGGAGCGGAAGAATGCGGAAGTTGGAGTACACACATTTTTCTGTGCGTAAGCACATTTCGGCTTTTGTGCTTACGTCATGTTATACAGAGTGCAAATTCTATGCACGGCGTTATGCATGAGGCCCCTGGTGACTATCCTAGTGGCAAAGCAGAGCAAAGCTGGGAATCATTCCTGAATGGCATGGTAGTGTATTACAGAGCAGCATTTCTCAAGCTTTTTGTTGTCACAACCCACTTTTTCCCATTTAAGTGTCTTTCCAACCCACAAAGGGTTGCATCCCCAACATGACCATCAGAGCTTTTATGCACCTTGATAAATTAAGCATGATCATCAGAGCTTTCCCCCTTGGTGAATCATGCATAATCATCAGAGTGAAGGAAGGATCCAGCACAATTGCCATAGTGGCATCCCACTGTGACTTACTGCACAACCCACTACCATTTGAAAAAAATGCAACTTGTGACACATCGGTGACAGTCTGAAACCGAAAAGTGGGTTATGACCCAATGGTTCAGAATACAGTACATACCCTTCACACACTTGTGCCCTTACTGAGACTTCCCACTCACCCAAACAGCATTTCCTTCAACTATGGTAGGGAAACCAGAAAATTACATGAACACTTAACTAAAAAGGTACGCCGTTCAAAAGCAGCTAACCCTGTATTTCAATCTTATGCAGTCTACTTCTTCTGTTGAACATGTGTGTTCTTTATGCAACTTTCAATTAAATTCAAAATGCTGCTGCAAGAATCCTTACAAGAACTAGAAAGTATGACCCCTTTATACTGGCATCCAGTTACGCTTAGAGCTCATTTCATAATCCTCCTTTTCACATATGTAGCCTTAAATGGTCAAAAAGCCTTGCATATGTATCTGAACTTATCAGTACTTACAAACCAGGGTGTGCTTTAAGATCTCAAGATGCTAGCCTTATAAAAGTTCAATGTATTAATAAAATAGCAGTGGGAGGTTGAGCATTAATTCCAGTGTCCTAAAGCTGTGGAACAATCTGCCTGTTATAATAAGAGGTGCCCCTTCAGTCGCAGTTGTTAAATCTTGGCTGAAGACTTACTACTTTAGTTTAGCATACCCTGACTAGAACTGCTGATTAGCCGTGCATATTGTATCTGTTATGATTTAGACTGTATATGAAATGTTTTGTGCTTTTGTCCATCTCCATTTTCTGAAATCTAGCACTTGTTTTAGGTTTTTGTAGGTCACAGATTATGTTGCTGACATTTGTTTTTGAATTTTTTATTTAATGCTGGTTAATTATTTAGAGATATTTTAGCTGCCATTTCGTTTTGTTGGGGTTGTCGCCATTTTGGGCTCCCTTTAATAGGATAGCATCCTTCGGTGGCTGTGACATTTAGGTAACGACCCGACAGGTTAAAAGATTATTCAAGGACCCACTTCCTCATTCAAGCTTGCAGATATGAAAACCCTTCTTGCTAAACAATCCTTTGCTATATCTACCTTTCTGGTTTTTTACTTTTTTGCTCTCACATTTTGACCTTGACATTTGTCTCGTTTTGGCTTTAATAGTTGTGTGTTTTGATCTCCCAGTTTTGACCCATCTTTTCTCATTTTGATAAACACCTATATGTCCCGGTTAACTCTATAAATTCTTGTTTGTTTGCTAGTATAACAGCATCTCTGTTTGTTAAGCATTTTGTAAAAAAAAATATATAGCTATTACAGTAATTATGAACCGTTACTAACCCTTCTATATTCTGTTGTCTTCTCAATGTCCTGCTATGGTTCCTGGTACCACTGCTGTATTGCCAAGCTGTAGTCCTGTCTAGATCAACAACTTAATTAAAGGAGAGATATTTTTTAGGTTCCATTTATGTTACTCCGTTTCGACTACTGTTTTCTGTCTGTTAAAATGAATATGAGTCTTTATATATATTCAGTATGTAATTAGTAATTTGTGAAGTTTACATTTATATCTACCTGTGAATGTGTCACTTATTGAAGAGAGCTATGCAAAAATAAATTGAATAGTATTTTCCTCTGTGTTCTTGAGTCTTATTAAAATCGATCCCCCTGTAGGACATTAAGGTACTGAAAGAGATGAAGAAAAACAATAAAACAGAAATCCAAATTAATAGTTGCATTTACATCATATTGAACATAGACAGAAAAAGAATAATCATTATGTGATGTTTATCTTGATGTCAGTTAACAATAGGTGATCATGGGGCAACACTAATCAGTTACAGAAGAATCACAGACGTCCATTAGCTGAGGTTTGGCTTGATGAGGTGTCTGCACAAAGCCAGAATGGCACCAGCTCTGCACAAGAAGGTGATCATCCTTTCAATCATTTTAGCAGCACCTTCCACAGCCTGGATGTTTTCAAAAAGGTCTGTAAATTTATTAAAAATCAAAAATTGTTAGCTATTGTCATACATGTGTGATTAGGAGGCAGTCAAAGAGCCTAAAGGTGAGTGAAATATCGAGAGATAAGGGGTTGTCACGTGGTACTTACCTGAACTTCTTTTCATCGACAGAAATCAAGAAGAAAAATAATCCCCACAACTTCTGGGTTCCAAAATGGCTGCGATGACGTCACTTCCGGCCAACCTTGATGACGTCACTTCCGGCTACCACACATCACCTCACTTCCTGCCCATCATGATGACGTTGTTTCCGGTTCCTGCTGCAGTGTTACACCATGCCAACCATTTCCTTTTATATGATCGCCTTCTGTTATATAACCCCCATTTTTTTTCCCAGTAAAATCATTCACTGTACTTTAAGACTTTGAATCACTTCTTTTTTCTTATTGTCTGGATGACAATATATGGGGATGGCCCCCAAAACTTTGTTTTGTCTTTGTGACAAATTATTTTCTACCACCCTATCATTTTTATAAGTATTCAGACCCTTGCTATGTACCTGATTTGCTTTAATTCTCCTTTAGATGAATCCAGAGTCCACCTGCAGTAAACTGAATTGATTGGACATCGTTTAGAAAGACACACACTTGTGTACAGAAGTCCCACAATTCACACTGCATTTAAGACAAAAACTAAGACATGAAGCTCAAGGAACTCTCTGTAGACCTGTGGTGAGGCATTGATCAAGGCAAGGGTATAAAACCATTTCTAAAGCTTTTAATGTTCCTAAGAACACAGTGTCTCTATAATGGTGAAATGGAAATATTTGGAAAAACCAAGTCTATGAGTAAGTGGGCAAGAAGAGCTTTGGTTAGGGAGGTGACCAAGAACTCAATGGTCAGTCTAACAGAATCCTTTGTTAAGATGGGAGAACCTGTCGGTTGAACGATCATCTCAGTAGCATTTATCAACCAGGTGTTTATAATACAGTGGCTAGATGGAAGCCACGCTTGAAAATGAGATATCTAACTGTAACCATTTAAAGCACTAAGAGCAGCAGGAAAAACATTTTCTGTTTGATGAGACAGAAATTGAACTCTTTAGGCAGAACACCAAACACTGTTTGACAAAGACCAGGCACTGATCATCACCTGCCTAATACTATCCCTATAGTGAAGCATGGTGGTGACAGCATCATGCTATGAGGGAGCTTCTCAACAGCATGGACAGGGAGACTGGTTAGAACTGAGGGAATAATGAATGCAGCCAAATATAGAGTGGATATTGAAGAAAACCTGCCCCAGAGTGCATGCAACCTCAGATTGGGAGTGACGGTTCAATGCATACAGCCAACATTAAACAATTCTCGAAGGCCTTCGGGACAAGTCTCTGATTTTCCTAGAGTGGCCCACCCAAATCCCAGACTTAAACCTTATAGAAATGTGTGGAGAGACCTGAAGGTGATTATTGTCATCCAATCTAATGAAGCTTTAGAGAATCTACCAGAAACAATGGGATAAACTGGCCAAACCCAGGGGTGTGAAACTTTTTCTAAAAGGGCTTCCACAAAGTACTGAACTAAGAGTTTGAATATTTCTATGAGTGACAAAGTTTAGTTTTTGACTCTCAGTAAATTTGCAAAAATTCTGAAAACATATTTTGACTTTGTCATTCTGAGTTATTGAGCGTAGATTGACGGGCAACAATTTCAAATGTATCCATTTAAAAATAAATCAACAACACAATAAAGTATGCAGAAGGTGAAGCAGTCCAAGTACACGCTGAATCCACCGCATTTTCTGATATGAACCCATCTCCACATTTTAATATCGTAATTTCCAAAATGCAAAGACTTTAAAAGTTTAATGATTTTTCACATCAGATCTTTCATGACTGGCTTGTAAAGATGACACAGGGCTTTTTTGTGCTGTCCAGTTCACTTTATGTTGGCTCATCAGAAAAGGCTTCTTATTTACTCAGTCAAAACTCAACCCAGTGCCACAAACTTCCTTAAATAATTGTCATTATGAGGACCACTCGGCTGATCTAAAAGGCAGCTCATCTAAATTCAGTATTTTCTTTAGATCTTTTTGAGCATCAAGGTTATGAAATTCAAAGCTTCATATAATGTGTGTGTCTCTCATCGGTGTAAAGGCTTTCACTTGAAAGCACAAGAAAAAAAAATCAAGGTCTGTGTTTCAATAGATGGAACAAAAGTGATATTAAGATCTGCATCCATTTGAAGGTTTTTGGTACAATGGAAGCAAATGAGTCTTTTATTTATAAAGCGTATAAAATGAACTTAAATTAAATGAATTGTGAGCTACTGACCTTTTTTTATTTAATGTCTACTGTGGAAAACAGTGGGAAAATATTCCTTAGAAAAGAGAGCATCCCATCCAGGGTTGAATCCTGTTTTCTTCCAATGAGAAGCTTCAGAAATTGGATGGATAAAAAGAGCAATTAGTAAAAAACATTTGTAAGCACTTTCGCCTCACCACTACAAGGACCTGAGTTCAATCATTAATGCAGTCAGTGACTCTCTCGGTTTGGATATTCTGCCCATATATGCGTGGGTTTTCTCTCCATGCTCCATTTCCTCTCCAATTTCCAAATATACTGTATTTGTCTTAGTGCAGTTAGTGACTGTTCTCTGCCATGTTCCCTTTAGGGATCCATCTGTTGCTACCAGAAAACACCTTATAGTAAAAAGAGGCTAAAAAAAATGGAGAGATGTTGTGAAAATAATGCAGCAACAAGGAATAAGGAATGAGAGTGTTCTGGAGACCTGACAAACAAAAAGAGAGGCTCATTGGATGTTCACTGGCAAACTTAAGATGGGCCTGTAAATGTGCGTTCTTGAGCAGGGGGACCTTGCGGGTGCTGCAAGATTTCATTCTGTTACGATGTAGTGTGTTACTAGTGGTGTTCTTGGTGACTGTTGTCCCAACTGCCTGCAGATCATTAACAAGCTCCTCCTGTGTAGTTTTGGGCTGATCCCTCACCTTTCTCATGATCATCCTCACCCCATGAGGCAAAATCTTTCATGGAGCTCCAGAATGAGAGCAATTGATGGTCATTTTATATTTATCTTCCATTTCTGAATAACTGAACCAACAGTTGTCACCTTCTCACCAAGCTTCTTGCTGGTGGTTTTGTAGCCCATTCCAGCCTTGTGTAGGTCTACAATCTTGTCCCTGACATCCTTTGACAGCTCTTTGGTCTTGTCCATGGTGATGGAGAGGTTGGAATGGAAGAAATTGATTCTGTAGACAGGTGTGCTTTATACACATAATGAGTTGAGATCAGGAGTATCTGTAATTGATTGATTGATTGGTTGATTGTGGCCCACAGATAATCTGTGGGGGCTAGAATTCTAGGGGATCAAATACTTATTTCTCTCAATGACAAGCAAATCAATTTATAACTTTTATGTAATGTGTTTTTTTCTGGATTTTTGGTTGATACTCTGTCTCTCTCTATTAAAATGAAACTACCATAAAAATTAGAGACTGTTCATTTCTTAGTAATTGAGCAAACTTACAAATTCAGCAGGGGATCAAATACCTATTTCCCCCAACGCACATGTCAAAGAGTGTTTTAGTTTATGATCATTTAGGTTCCATATTCACCAATTAAAACAAGTGCAAGAAGAACATTCAAACTCCAAACAGACATTGAGCCCATAGTCCCAACCTGAATACATTATACCCAATTCTGAACAAGCAAGTAGAGCAACTCACTCAGGTTCAGTTAATTTTTGTATGGTCCTCTTGACTGAGTGCAGAGTCAGAACGCTCTAACAAGTTCACAGGCAAAATACACAAGTTCTGTCCTTTTGGAATTGTTTATTGTTTACTATCCATGTAAAATAAGACTTTTTGTACTTTGTGTGTGGAACCCTAGGAGGTGGGGCCACCCTAATGTCATCACTGAAGGACCGTCCTCAGCCTTTACCTTCTGAAAACTGACATACAGTCCACAAAACAAATCTAACCCCAAGGCAAGCCTGACCCCAAAAAACGAGGAATCCTTCATCTGAACAAGACTTGTACTTGAGGCTTCAGATAAATAAGTCTTAAACCAAAAGAAGAACTAAAAAATGATTGCAAGTACTTTTCACACATTTATCCACTCTCAGATGCAATACATAGAACGAACTATATATACACGGATCCATTGACTACTTATTCTGGCACCTATTGCTCTGGCAGCCATTAGCGCTGCTGCCAGAATATGGTGTTGTCTACAAAAAAAAACACCAAAATGGCATCATGGCATAATGCTACAAATAAGACATGTATTACAACTAAATGTAAACAAATAATGTTTTGGGTATTAAAATCCCATAAAAAATGTGTAAATTGACCCAAACATGGGGGCAGTAAGAATGTTAAATAATGTTAAGAATGTTAAATAAAGAAATCAACCACCGCAGATGGCTTCAGGTCTGACTAGGCCTCACAAGGAAGGTCAGGCTTTTAAGTTCAAAACAACAGTAAAAGAGTCCCAAAAACCTTGATATACAGTACAGGCCAAAAGTTTGGACACACCTCCTCATTCAATGCGTTTTCTTTATTTTCATGACCATTTACAGCACTCCATCACTCTCCTTCTTGGTCAGATAGCCCTTACACAGCCTGGAGGTGTGTTTGGGGTCATTGACCTGTTGAAAAATAAATGATCGTCCAACTAACCTGACTTCTGCACAACACAACTGCTGGTCCCAACCCCATTGATAAAGCAAGAAATTCCACTAAATAACCCTGATAAGGCACACCTGTGAAGTGAAAACCATTTCAGGTGACTACCTGTTGAAGCTCATCGAGAGAATGCCAAGAGTGTGCAAAGCAGTAATCAGAGCAAAGGGTGGCTATTTTGAAGAAACTAGAATATAAAACATGTTTTCAGTTATTTCACCTTTTTTTGTTAAGTACATAACTCCACATGTGTTCATTCATAGTTTTGATGCCTTCAGTCATTAGAAATAAAGAAAACACATTGAATGAGGAGGTGTGTCCAAACTTTTGGCCTGTACTGTATGTCTCTCCAGAGAGGGAACTGTGTAAGCTCTAGCTGAAGTAAAGTCATGTCCACAAAGACTTATAAAAAATGTTGTTTATTAACAAAAAACAGCAAAATGTGCAAAATGCTTTAATGAGCAAAAAAAGAAGCAAAAGGAAATTCAGGAGAACAACACACCTCTAAAAAAAACAATACCCTTAATCCAGGACCACAAGAAGTTGGAAAAAAAAAACAAAAATCATAAATTACAAAGGGCACCATACTTAGAATTCCTCCAAACACCAGAGCACATTCGAAACAAACCATCTGAGACTTCAATTCCCAGCTGCCTTTACTGGGCTGGGGGGCGGTCCCTTAACTGTGATGGATAGGTAGCCCCATCTCTTGGGTATCCGCCCACAAAATATTATGATAGAAAGACAAAATTAAATAAACAAAAAATAAAATAAAATTGACATAAAATACACGATTAAACATTGTAAAAACATGTAACAATAGTGAAAAAAAAAAAAAAAACATGAACAATAATTAATAGAGTTCAAAGAAGAAAAAAGAAGCAGTTTAAACAGGAGCCAGAGAAGGTTGACCATAGCCGAGGATTTGTAAGCGTTGATTTTTCTGGTTTTTGCATTCTTGCCTCTGTTTTGTGGACTCTGTCATATTGGGCCTTCTGGGTAGCATTTTATGCAAAACCTTTCTACCTCATTTTTGTTATTTTCGTTCCTTTTACTATTTCTAAATAAATTCTTATATTTATTCTACGTTTTTGCTTTGCTCTTCCTAGTCAAAGGTTTTTGCAGTTCCTTTCTCTAAAAGGACATTAATGTGCATTTTTGGTATATTTTGAGACAATTAAAGAGATACATTGAACTATCTCTCACCCCTCCACTATCCTACAGCTAATGTGTGGGAAGCAGACCGCCGCAAAATGGCTGCCGTCACATCATCCTGGTGGATGTGGCACATCAGTGGTGGTTCAAGTGTCTCCCCATTCTTTATATAAAGTGCTTTGAGTAGTGAGAAAAGCTCTATATAAATGTAAAGTATTATTAATTATTATATTATCCCAATTTCAAACATTACAAACTGAAGTGGCAAATCAAAAGAATGTGTAAGTTAAAGAAGTTAAAACTAGCGTTTGCTTAATTTCAATAGAATATCATTTTTTTTTTTCATAGTCATAGTTAATGGTATAGTCTTTTCCCCCTGTAAGTTAGTAAGAGATAGAACTTTCTTGCTATAACTGAGATATGGTGTGTTAATTGTGTCAGTTGTTGTTTAGAACAGGTCCTGGTGCACAGGGACTTAAAAGACCCGTTTTCAACTTACAGATGGGATAGGGTTTCTGACTGTTTTGAAATAGTTCAGAAACAATTAGAAGTGATTTAATTGAATAAGCAAACTTAAAGAAATGTAACAAGATTTAAGCAGGACTGAACTTTTCTTAACAAGAATGTTTCCGTTTTGTTTGCTATTTCAATTTTCTTTTTTGTGTGAACTGTTTTTAACTAAAACTTTTAAAAACAAATATATTTTGTCTGTGGAATTATTTCGGGTGGCGCAGTGGTAGCCTCGCAGTTAGGAGACCCGGGTTCGCTTCCCGGGTCCTCCCTGCGTGGAGTTTGCATGTTCTCCCCGTGTCTGCGTGGGTTTCCTCTGGGTGCTCCGCTTTCCTCCCACAGTCCAAAGACATGCAGGTTAGGTGGATTGGTGATTCTAAATTGGCCCGAGTGTGTGCTTGGTGTGTGGGTGTGTGTGTCCTGCGGTGGGTTGGAACCCTGCCTGGGATTTGTTCCTGTGTTGGCTGGGATTGGCTCCAGCAGACCCCCGTGACCCTGTGTTTGGATTCAGGGGGTTGGATAATGGATGGATGGATGGAATCATTTCAGTGCGTCAGGCTTTTGTTGAATCCCATTTTTATGCTAGAGCCGCTGAACTTTGGTAATTTTGGAAAAAACGCAGCTACAGAATGTAAGCCGTCATTGACTTGTTGTGCTTGGCAGATCACACAGAGGGGCAGGGAGGAAAGCAGTAGGAAAAAATTTCATGGACATCCTTGAGACTGGAATACGAGTCCAATTTGTTCCTAAAAAAAGTCTTTTGGTTTAACTTGTGCAATGTGTTCTATGCAAGGCAAAGGCTAATAACCCATATTATGGTGAAGGAGACACCACTGATTGTCTTGTTATTATATTTTCAGGGACCCAATTCCACAGGCTTTAACATTACTCATTTTTTAAGGATTTTCACAAAATCAATAAAAACAGGTAAAACAAGATCTCCTCCATCAAAGCCCATGCTGACCGCTCCCCAATCCTTCCACTGATGTTAATTTTTAAGATCTGTCTCCTGTGAGCAAACAATTGTGAAAAGGGGAAGGGAATACGACCATTTGTTGTTAAATCTGCAAATAAAATGACACTGCCGCAATAATACCGATTGATCCTTGAACCCAAAATGGTTCATAGACTCCAGAGTGTTTTGTCCTGTAAGACAATTTTTCCTGACTACCGAGACGCGGAGTACACTTTCCTTCAGCACGGTTCATTGCTTAATGCTGATTTATATGGGGCTTTTATGGCTGCTAGTTATTTTTACAGATTATTGATTCCAGGCAGACAGCTGCCATTGCTGTGATCTGCTGGTCTAGTCTTATTAGAGCTTTGACGTTCAGACCATCAGCTAATATTCAGGACTGCTTTCTCATATAAATTGTTAAAGCTGGTAGCTGAATCCTGGCTTTTGCTGTTTAGGGGCATTCCTGCCTAACTACGTGGGAATTTGAACCATTCTTTTAGACTGCTCTGGTTTTCCAGATAGCTTAATGGTCATCATTCTTTTTATTGGAGAAATGTATAAGTCCATAGTAGATACATCTAAGTGTTTTGCAATAAACAGAAGAGACATTTGGTTTGCTTCTGTACGCTTTTTCCTTAAATGTGGGATGCTTCAGTCGAGGTGGGCTGTTCTAACTTGCCTCCTCAACTTGTTTTGATTTGCACAGTCTATCCGGTCGCCACTCAGCGTAAACCCATCTGTACTTTAACTGCATAGGAGGAAAACCTGAAGGCGTGAAATGTTAAGTACAGGCAGGAAATGTCCAGGAGATAACATCCATCCATTATCAATGCCATTTAATTCAATTCAAAGTTGTGGTATGAAATACAAGGACACTGGAGGGAAGACATCAGCCCACTCTAAATGCAGCGCATCTACCATTAAAGAATCATTTGTGATAATATATAAAAAGAAACAAAAAAATGTAATGATATCTGCCTTTTACCCAGAACTTCCAGGATAGGCTCAGGCCCCCCATGAAGAAATGTTGTTGCATGTTTTTCTACCTCTGTCATCCCATACATTTATCCATTGGCTATTAAGGCAACTTTCCAGTCACACTTATTAATTTATTCGTTGTCACACATGCACATGTGGTATAGCGGGTCCACAGCTCACTGAGCAAAGGCCATTCATTTTTAAATAAATAATCCCCGCTCTCGCGGCGATTTAGCGAGGGGGTGTTGGGCCATGGCGAGCCGCGGGGCGCTCAGGGGTGTGGGCGTTTCTCACCGAGTGCACAGGTGAGGAACTGCCCACATCCGTGATTGCTCCCGTGGCTAATGCTGCAGCTGTCATGGCCCCTCGTCATTTAAAAGAAGCACGAGTCGGTTTTGGGGAGAGATCAGAAAAAGAATGAAGGAGAAGGAAGAGAACGGAGGTTAGAGGGAAGGAGGAAGCAGGCGAGCAAGTCGGTGCAGGAGGAAGCAGGCGAGCGAACGCTCGAAGGCAGCCTAAGGCAGCCTGGGTGTTTGGCCAACACCCGGGAGAAGTGGTTGTGGTCGCCCCCGCAGAAGATTGTTTTGTAGGGCGGGAGTGACTGGGAAGGTGCAGGACTCTCCGCGGAAGGTAGCGGGAGTCGGGACTTGGGACGCGGTGTCCCTAACGTGAGAGCCTTGGCCGTTAAGGGATTCCCAAGTCGCTGTCCGGAGGAGCCGACCAGAGCCAAGGATTGGTGAGGCAACTGACAGCAGTAGCAGGAGTAGGAAGAAGGTCAGCTGCAGAGTGTGCGTCTCCCTTGTTGCGGGGCCCTGATGGGTGAAGCAGGAGAGACACTAGTTGTAAATGAAGGCACCGGGGTTGTTGTTGTTTTTAAATACTGCTTCCTGATCGTTTTAACCTTTGGTTTTAAAGGATTGATTTTTCTAATGGTTTTACCTCCATGTTTTCATTTTAATGGATTATTTATTGAAGAACTTGGAGCACTGCACTTTATTTGTTTATGGACACATTGTTTTTGATTGTTTTAATAAAAGCACTTTTGCACTTTACCATCCCCTTGCTCAATTGTGTATTGCCTTCACTGACTAGCTCATCGGTAACATTACCGATGGTGTTTGGGTTGAAGGGCTCCCGAATAGTAATGGGAGTGTGGAGCCAGACCCCACATCGTCACAGCACACCAGAGGGTCATCTTCTGGGCTCACCTAAAGTAAGTAATACCACCCCGGGGCAAGAGGGTGCACTGCTGTTAACAGACTTGTCTCCTTCTTTCCACACAGCCTGGAGAAGCTGCCCGTGGAGGGCAGCCAGCCGAACGAAGCTCCGCCCCGTCTAGTCCACAGCATATAAGAACAGAGTGACCACAGAGATGGTCGTGGCATTCTGATGTGGACGCGGCTGAAGTAACCTGAGCCTGTTGTGTTCTTCTTCATTGTGCAAAGAGGACTTTTATTTCCTTTTCAGCAGTACAAGAAAGTGCAGATTTTTGTTATTTCTTCTTTTATTGTTTGTAAAAATAAAAGAAGTTTTGTTGCCGGCTGACACCACAACCTCCCTCTCGACCTGTGATCATTTCCCCACACTGCTACACAATGTGAAAAGCTCAAATAAATTTTGGTGAGATTCTGATGACTATTCCTACCTTTTTTGTGACAAAATGAGAAGAAATTCACACACCATCCTTAACGGTCAATTATGAGGGCCAAGGCATAATACACATCTTGTCTAATGTCACAGAGGGCAAAGCCTATCGTAGCAGGATCAGGTCAAGGCAGAAAATAATATTATTTGAGGAGATGGACCATCAAATTGCACACTTCTGCGCAATCACTAGGAGGCAGAGCAGTGTGGTGTTTAGCACATTAGACGTGTAGTGGTAAGACTGCTGGGTTAGTTCCTGTTTCCAGTTCACTGCATGACCCTGAGCAAGTCACTAGCAATTGTCAAAAATGCTTGTACAGTAGGTGACTGTATAGCACTGTAATCTTGCATGTCACCTTGGGTAAAGACATCGGCTACCTAATCTGAACACATCTGAGGTGGGAGGAAGACTGCAGTGTGTAGACATGAGGGGAACAAACAAACTCTTCACAGATTGTGTCTCAGAACTTGTCTGTGAGGCTTCAGAACCATCAAAATGTTCTCAGACAGTGTGATTTTCTACACTGTGGTGTGCTGGGCTAGTAACAGCACTTCAAGTGAAGCCCACTAACAGCACTTTAAGTGAAGCCCATGCAGTCTCAGTTAAGGGATGCACTCTGTACCTGCTGGAGGCAGTAGAGGAAGGGAGAATGAAGACCATTATGAAGAATGCTGCAATGCAAAAATAACATGCTAGCATTGTGGACTTTTAGCCATTGAATTATTCAGCAATAAATGCTACTGGGGCTCCTTCACACTTACAGGAATATTGCGTTTATACTGCCTCACTGTGACTGCTCTTTTATCTTTAGGCAATTTTGTGTAATTCGTATCTGCATTTAAAGATGGGTGTGATTGTTGTTTTGTTATTATAAATCATGAGCTTCTATTTAAAGCTGAATTTCTCCCTTGAGACAAATGAAGTTCTATCTATCTATCTATCTATCTATCTATCTATCTATCTATCTATCTATCTATCTATCTATCTATCTATC
>JANRMT010062817.1:33105722-33241464 GCA_026402145.1 Polypterus bichir lapradei | reverse complement strand
ATCTATCTATCTATCTATCTATCTATCTATCTATCTATCTATCTATCTATCTATCTATCTATCTATCTAACATGTGAATCAGAGGATCTCCTTATGTGCTCTGTTGATGTCTGTAATAACTTCCCAGGACAATAGGAGGCGCTATGGCTAACACTGTCTTCCTCTTCTCTCCCTGCAGCACTGAGAAACCGCCCAGCGAGGACACCTGACTCCACACCCTCCATTATCCTGTCCATAAGAGCCCCACAGTCCTGGAAGGACTCATCATTTGCTATATGGACAAACTGGTAGACGGGACTCCCATTTTGAGATACTTTGCTACTCCCTGAGAGGAAATTGTCTTTCTACATGAAAGCAACAGGCAAAATTTCTGTTTCAATTTTGGCCCAAAACTCTGGCCACTTCACATCAAGATGGGTGTTACTTTTGTTTATTGTATATACTTGCATATAAGTCGGGTCTTGAAACCTGAAAAATTGATCATAAAATTAGACCCCGACTTATACGCCTGTTCGAAAATGTGACACTTAATTTTTTTTTCATCTTCTTGCTTCCTCCCATCTGAGTTTCTCAGACACATCGAATTTTGCTGCAGCAGCGCAGTTACCAATGTTTTTCGCCTCTTCAACGACGTTTAATTTAAAACCAGTTTCATATTTTCTTCTGATCGTAGATAAGGGATGCTCTTACAATAAAGGTGTATGAAGGTGTGAGATTCAAAAAACACAAAACAGTGCAAACGTTGCTTCGGAATAGTTTGGGTATTACCGTGTGGTCACGTAGGCACAATACATAGAAAAAAAAGGCAGTGTGCTCCGTGGTTACTCTCTTAGGGGGACGTCAGCATATCTTAATCTCTTGGACTAATAGCGTGAGTTTTCCGCATTTGACTTATACAACCGACGTTGTAAAATACCAGAAATTATACGGTAAAATCAAGCCCCGACTTATCCACGGGAGAACTTATCCACAAGTATATACGGTACTTTTCTCGGATATTAAACTGAATGATGCAGTTTCCTCCTGAAATTTTGATGCAGTCTGTCGTTCCTGCACTATGTGTCTGTCTACCTTTTATAATAAGCCTATATATCCATTTGTGGATCAGTATATTATATGCAGCCATATACATTTACTGTATCTGTCTGTTAAGCAGTGCTTTCCATATATCTCTGCCTTTTTTATTATATATGACGTCTTCCCTATCTTTCTATCTAACTATTTCTTTTGGGATGACATTTCTCAACATAGAATTCTGCCATAATAATTTAAGGCAATGTGTTCCAGTTGCACAGGAGAAGGACTGGAAGCACCACAGTTGAAGGTTACCCCCATGACTGTCCCACCGTTGACAATGAGCTTACTTAGCATGCCTGAACACCAATTTCGTATTTTTTGCATTTTAATATACTGTATGACTGAAAAAGACATTATACAAAAGTATTCTACCTGCAGTGGTGCCATTGAAGCCTTTATACCGTTATCAGACTAAATTTCCATCTATTATTGTCTTATATAGCTCAGCTCCTTGGCTTGTTATCCTAACTTATAAATATTGTTCTTATAACAGAGCCTACTGTTTGAGAAGTGAGCTTTGCCAGGAATGTGCTTTACAAACATGGAATGTTATTGACGGAATCTTATTAATTCTCCATTACCATCGCATCATTGTGCATTTTAACCTTGTTAGCCGCCAAATATAACAATCAGGTGACTTTAGGTTAAGAGAAGGTTAAAGGCTACTCCCTAATGTAACTTAAGAGTGAATTTGGCATTTTGTCCATGACAATCCAATTGAAATTCAATTCCAATGCATTCTTAAGCTGTAACATGGCTTAACTGTATTTACCTCTGACAGCTACGCTGCCTTGCAGTAAAGTCATAATGATGGCGTTTAATGTCACCCCATGAGTGAAATAAGGAGATGACAACTCTCTAAAGAGTTGCTCCTCGTTCTCTTCAAATATCCATCTTCTACAAAATAGCACCTTTCAGATCAAAGCATGTTGCGTAAGCTGTGCAGGAAAATAATACTTTGCAATACCTGATGATGATAATGGCTCTGTGTGTTCGAGGTGAGCCTGTAGTTATGTCCTTTTTACAAGCCCCAGTGGACTGAATCTGTGTGTCATAACCAGTTATTTTGTTTAAATTAAATCAGCATCTGACAAATTAATTAATTAAATTAAACAGATTTTTCCCAGAAATGTGTATATATTCTGAATGAACCAAACAAGAGCTGTGCTCCTGGAGGTTGCCCCACTTATTTTATTGGTGTTATACACCAAATGAAGCAATTCTGGTAATTTTCATCCCGGGTTTAAGAGTTTTCCTTGCTGTAAAGTCTGATCCTTTAAGTAGCTGGCTCTAAACTGAATGCAGACTTCCAGTCAGGTTGTGATTTATATGGCTATGTGGGTGGAAGAGGTGCAGCCACTGGTCTTAACCCAAAAGTGAAATCAGGGAGCTTCCAGTGGCAGTTCCTCCATGCTGAATGTGGAAACGGAAGAGTAGTTACAAGCTTGGCTTAAGACCCCCACAGTATCCAGGGTAGATTAGCTCCTTAACAGAGAGGTAACAATACTTTTAACAATGTAGCATATGGACACTCAATTGATTAATACTGTATTTCCCACTTCTGACATTAGCGTGCAGAGATTCGCTCATTACATTGAGTTTTCCACTTCTATTGTTGTGGAGACTTGATTGTTTCATCGTGCCTCGGGGTGAGGATCAGTGGGGTTCGGTGGTCTGCTAAAAACGCTCTTTGCCTGTACAGGCCCCTGTGTGGTTGCTACCTGTGTTGCATCCTCAGTCTTCTCCCTTTGTTTCCCCACACTGGATCCTTTGAAACATTCCTGAAGCTCACGTACTTGATAATATTTAATTGGGAATGTTACTCATTTTATGATAGAAGATTTCCTCAGTTGTTATGGTTGTTTTCCTCCACCCTTTGATAAGTTGGGCAGTAGAGGACCACTGTCTTTCACTCTGCAGAGCATGTCAGGGCCTTGTGCTTGATGGACTGTGTCTGTAGGGTTGACTGGTCTGACGTAACTTTCTGCACAGTCTGAATTTCTGTTCACACATAACCAACACCAAGGAGGATGATGAATATTTTCAAATACAATGTTGTTATTTTTACTCTTTTACTGACACTTATAAAATAATGTTTTCTGTTTGGGAGGTTGTAGCATTTTTAAGTCTGTTTATTTACTTCGTCAAAAATAGAGATATAATTTTTGCTTATTGCATATTATTTTGACAAAAATAGCAGTGATATACAGTAATTACATATGTTAGCAGAGTATATAAAACACATATACTCTAACACTGGCACCACATTGCAATTGCCTGACTCTAAATCCTGTATGGGCATCTAGGCAGTTTACAGTTTTTAGTTCAAATTAGAGCTGTGGGACAAGACACAGTGAACCATTTATGCCAATCATTGGATATTTTGTTGTACTTTCCTTCTTCTTACTGCACCTCTTCAACTGTAATTCCTTGCTAAAAACAAGCTGGGCTGTGAAGGTGGAAAGTAACAGAGTGTCCCATTGGACACGGTGGGCTACATGTGCATTTGGGGGTTTACAAATTATAGTGAGTCAAAAACTGAACTGAAAAGACTTTCAGTTTATTCAAAACCAATAATCCAAAAAGTAGGTCTTAGAGAGGCCAGGCAATAAAATTAGGTGAAAGTATCCAGAAACCAAAGACAAAATCAAAACCAGGCTAAAACACCATACTGTTAAGAATAAAAACAGTAAAACAGAAGGCACTGGAATTACAACATACAGGAGTGGGAAAGGCGATAAAGCACAGTGCTGGAGCAAAGGGAGATAGAAATCAGTTACATTTGGTTCCGTTCCATCATGTATACAGTTCAACTGATGTTGTTAGGCAACGAATACTGATGGGTGGAGCCCAAGTAAAATCTCACATGATGAAGTTAAGGGTGGAGCCAAAGCCCAGTTAGCATAACGTGCATCACAGGTAAATTAATAGAAGAAGTTATTAAGGAGAAGATTTAGCAACACATGGAAAAAACAGATCAGTATACTGTATACAGCCATCCATATCTATCTGTCTATTAAGCAGTGCCTTCCATATCTCTCTGCTTTTTTATTATACATGATGCCAGTATGTGTTCCAACAAGGGAGGATTTTAATAACATGCTGGAATTTTATAATGAAGCAACAAAAGGATATGATCAGAGTGGTGCATAAGATATTACTTATCTTGACTTTCAGAAAGCATTTTATGAAGGTCTCACATGAAGGGTTGGGAATCAAAATAAGAGAAGTGGGAGCTCAGGGTGTACAGTTGTGTGTAGATGGGTACAGAATTAAATAAAACACCAGAAGCAGAGGGGATGATATAGGGGAAGAACCCTATCAGTATTGGGTAATTAGATAAGAGTGGTGTTCTACAGAGGTCAGTGCTGGGGTTGCTACTATGGTTAATATCTTATATATAAATGTCTACACGTGGAAGTGTGTGTCTGTCTGTCTGTCCGGCCCGGAAGTGAGAGGTGGAGTCGGGGTAAGGGCTCCACCTCCAAGGATACACAAATGAGGCCAGCATGTTGGCAAAACGAAACCTCCGAAGAAAGACAGTCGCTTAGCCTCTAATACAGAAGTGATGCAAGCATGTCGGCAAAACGAAACCTCTGAAGAAAGAGTCACTTGCTTCAATGGCAAAATGGTATCCCTTTTACTTTTCCTCCTACCCCTAATACATAAGCAAGGCGAGCACATCGGCAAAACAAAACCTCAGAAGAAAGACAGTCGCTTAGCCGCTAATACACAAGCAATGCAAGCACGTTGGCACCTCCTAGGAGAGAGATGCCCAGAGTAGATCCTTTCAATTACCTGACATCTCTACATTTCAATTTTTTTCCTGATGATTTCAATAGTTTCTAGGACCCGAGGCCTTTTACAGCACGGGCTTACACAGCTAGTATGTAAATGATTTAATTATGAATATAAACAAGAAGCTGGTTATGTTTGCAGATGATACCAAGTTTTAGATGGATTGGCAAATAATATTGAATCAGTCGGTCATTACAGAGGGACTTAGGGAGCATACAGCTGTGGGCATATCTATGGCAAATGGAATTTAATGTAAATAAATGTAAAGTATTACACGTAGAAAGTAAAAATGTCAGACTTGAATACACAGCAGGCAGTTTGATAATTGAAAGTACTGCTTATGAGAAGAATTTGTAATGGACTTGTCACTGTCAACCTCCAGACAGGGCTCAGAAGCCATTAAGAAGGCTAACAGAATGTTAAGTTATATAGCAAAATGTTTGGAGTACGAGTCCAAGGAGGTTATGATGAAGATTTATAACACACTGGTGAGGCCTCATCTGGAGCACTGTGTGCAGTTTGGGTCTCCAGGCTACAAAAGGGACATAGCAGCACTAGAAAAGGTCCAGAGAAGAGCAACTAGGCTGTTTCCAGGACAGCAGGGGATGAATTATGAGGAAAGACAGAAGGATTTGAAGCATTACATTTTAAAATGGAGATTAAGAGGAGACATTATTGAACTGTTTAAAATCCATCCATTCATCTGTTATCCAACCCGCTATATCCTAACACAGGGTCACGGGGGTCTGCTGGAAATTACGTAGGGAATTAGTACAGTAGATCAACACTGTTATTTTAAAATGAATTCATTGAGAACACTGGGACACAGAAACTTGTTAAGTTTCATACAGACATTAAGATATTTTTCTTTATACAGAGTACTATAGACTCATTGAAAAAGTTATCAAGTAGTGTAGTAGACAGTAGGACCTTAGAGACATTGAACTAAGGAGGACTTTGGAGGAATTAGGTGGATAGGATTGGTGAGCTTTGTTGGACTGAATGGTCTGTTCTTGCCATAATTTTTATAACGTTTCGATGTTTGAAAGCCCAAAGTAGACGAAAAGGAGTCGGGACAGAGACCCAGATTATCTTAAAACCAGTATAACCGTCCAACAGATATGTCACAGCCAGGCTTTATTCCCTGACTTGCGTTTATTTTGTTTTTTTTATTGATGTTTCATGTTTTTGTATATTCTCTATCAATATTGTCTTGTCTATTTATTATTTAATGTTTATGTATTATATATTTAAATATACATATTTTCCTTGTGTTTTGTTGCTGGTAACCCTCAAGAGATGGAGCTGGTGGACCCCCCTCCGCCTTTATATGTGAATCTTTGCTGTTTGATTCATCCATCAGTGGCTCATTGATGTTTGAGGGTGCACCTTTCTGTAAGTATTTTAATTTTCTGGCTTTTGATTTATTGCTTCTGTTTTTGTGATTATCGATTTCTGGATTATGTATTGGAAGTGCTTGCCTTTTTTCTCATTTTTTCTTCTCTTTTTGGTTATTTAATAAATTCTTCATTCATAAAGATTATTTGTTTAGTGTTGTCTTATCAAGCCGGAAGTGTTATGTCCATGAGCAGACAAGAGTTTGAGATTGTACCAAGGCCAAAACAAGAGACAAAAATTCTGGCCAAAAAACAAGAAACATTTGAAAAATAAGACTTTAAAAGAGTGATTTGAAAAAGGGTTTTTATCTGTGATGGATGAGGAAGTGACTCCCTGGGAGACCCTTTTAACCCATTTCATCATTATCAAAGTTCATGACCACTAAGCACTCACTCCTAATAATGAATGTGTTTGCTCTAAGGGTGGGAACTCAAAATGTCAGCGAGCATAAAAACCCAAAAGAGCAGAAAAATGGTCCAAAAAATTATTAAATATCAAAATGAAAAAGAATTGCCACAAATGGATGTTAAATTTACATTTAGGGACACAGAAAAATCCAAAATTAGTGTCAGATCGCAGGAATTGATGCGTGAAAGCCTGCCTGTGTTGTTGTGAGCCTGGCTGCCAGGATTAAGACCTTATCAGGGCAGGCTAGTGAAGGTCTGTTGGCCTGTTTAGTTGGACTTTTTGGAAGCATTATGCCCTTTTGCCATGTTTGTGTTCCCTCTTTGGCACAAGATGGACCACTCAAAAACAGAATGCAAAAGAGTTTTGCATTAAAAGGCAATCCAAAGCAACCCAGTCCAAGAATCCAGGAATCAGTAATGACAAAAGTTGAAGCAGTAAATCAAAAACCAGAAAATTCAAATACTCGCACAAATTCACTCTCTAAACATCAATGAACCACTGAAGGTTCAAACAGCAAAGCCTCACATATCAAGGCTGAGGGAGGCCCTTTAGCAATGACAGCAAGGCTGACCCCACATCTTGGGGGTTCCACCCACAAAACACAAGGAACATAACAGTATCAACAGAAAATACACACAGAAACCAGAAAAATACTTCAAAAACAACAATAATGAGGAACACGACAGCTTTTTTTGTTTTTGTTATCCAATACCAAACGTATGTATTAATTTTGCAGCTTATACAGCAGACCTAATGTAATTACTGTACTTAGCAATTAGACAATGTGAAATGTAGGAAGTCCACACATCTGGAAATTAGTCCTGTGTGAAATTATATTGATCTTTTTTGGGATCATGTTGAGGGCCAAAGGTTAACACCACAGCTGTTCTTGAACAGAATGCCTTGGATCACTTACTTCCTCAGACGTGATGGATGAATGACGCATACGTGATCCTGCTCTGCAGTTACAGTACATTTCAATAACCAATTTTTAATGGTGCAGCTCAGTTGCATGTGTTGATGAGTTGTTTGGTCCTAGTGGAGCTGTCATGTCCTTCTTTTGCTTTGTGCCTTTTAATCTCTAATTGGAATTACTGGTAACGGTTTTCACCCCACATATGCACTTTATGACTAAATGGATTCCCAAACTGGCTGTTTATTCTTTATAAAGCTGTGAGGTGGTACTGGTGTCATACACACCGCGTTAAAACAGATTTTTTTTGCTTTTTAAATAATCATTATTTGTGATTGTCGTTTTCAGCTTCCTTTGAGGCTGTTCAAGTGGCCCCTAATGCAATACACTTGCAGCCTATATGATACTGAAAATCAGCAGTTGCATTTCAAAGTATTATTCTAATATTTGATGTGTTTCATAAATGATTTTTCTCTTGGACCTTTGAAAGCAAGAGGTCACTTACTGTATATCATGAATCATGAGGCATTAAGAACTCAACAAGAATAAAACAAAACAAATTAGAAAGGTTATCATAATGAATCAAATATGACTGGCCTTTAAGAGTTTACTCACTGATCGAAACAAGGAGAGATACATTGTGTGCCACCCTAATCCAGAATTAAGACTAACATGCAAGAAAATAATGGCTCACCAATTATACTCACACAACAGACTACCACCAGGGTGTATTATGGTGTATTATGTATTATTAAACAGAAATGACACAAAGAAACCCCTCAACCACCATGGTGGACTGGCAAAAAAAGTTTGGTGTCCCTGTCTAGTCTCCTGTTCATAGCACTAAAAAAATCCCATTCTCTTTCACTGTCTCCAGTAACTCCAGCTCAACAACCTCTCAGTTATTTGTACCCTTAACAAAATAAGAAGTCAGACAGACATGAGAAGACCATTCCATCTATCAGGTTAGTCTGGTTAGATATTATCCAAATTTCTCATCCAGATACTTTTTAATTGTTATCAGTTCTCACCACAATTCACCTCCTTACCTTAAATTTTATGGACCACTGGCACAGAATGATCCTCAGACCCATCCACGTGACTTTCCTAGATAAGGATTTCCTACCATCCTGCCAAACCTTTGTTGGTAGCCTCAGGTAAGCTGCTATAAATAATAATAAAGTGCCAGGCAAGCTGCATGTACTTCCCATTATGAAGTCTTACTTGTTCCAAGCAGGTACCATTTTGTTGTGGACTTGAGAGTTCCAAAGCATGTAAGTCCCAAACAGTTCCAGAAATGCCCACTACAGTAGAAGGGAGAAATCCTATTAAAAAAGCCCAGCTATTAACACAGAAGGCCAAATAGAATCTTTATATTTATTTCACAAAAAGTTCCTTTACAATGTGAAGCCCCAAATAGCACAAAAGGTGTATAATGCCTGCAGAAGGCAATTCCAAAATCAACCAAGTGTCTATACAGAATCCAACGAATGATCAGAAAACAGAGTAAAAAGGGCCAGGAATCCCGAAAAAGCACAAAAAAATGACAAAATCCCAGAACACTCACCACTCCCTAGTGCATTAAAGATGAACCTCCAGGAACTGTGGGAAACCCACATCTTTATAGAGCTGAGGGCAGTCCTTGGTAGCGATGGGTGGGTGGCCCTGCCTCCTGGGGAACTACCCACAAAACACAAGGCACATGACAAAAGCATTGATACATTGACATAATCAGATACAAGAAAAATGCAAATAAACATAAATAAAATTAACACAAACAAAAGAATTAAAAAAAGACATAAAACAAAGATGGCAGGTGTGTGAAGCATCACCTGACCTGCTACCAGTCTTCCTTGACCCTGTATTTGTTTTCGTTTTTTTGCTGTTTTTTACTTATTTTTCTGACAAGTCTTATGTCCCACCAATCTGGTCCTATATCTCTTAATATTCTTAGCAGTTTTACCCAGTTTACTCAGTCAAAGGCTTTCACAGGGTCCACAAAACAGACATGTCGTTCGTTGTTATGCTCTAGTCTGCTTTCACTCAGTATCATCAGCACTCCAATAGCATCTCTTTTTCTCCTCCCTTTCCCAAATTCAGATTGATCTTCTGCCATATAGCTTTCTGCCTTTGTTTCAAATCTATCTGGTGTCAGCTTTAACACTACCTTTGACGCATGTGATGATAAGCTTATTTTTCTATAGTCTTCACAATTTGTTACATTTGTCTTTTTCAGAATTGGTATTAACACCACTTCTCTGAAGTCATCTGGCCACTCTCCTTCTTCATAGATTTTCTTGCACAGCTTTTTTAGTTCTTGGTTCTTTTACACCCAGATTTTTAATCATTTCTGCTGGCATGTTGTCTATCCATGTTGTTTTTTTCCATTTCTTCCAGTAACAACTAAAATTGGAGGACACATTTTGGAAGAAGTAGATAGCCTTTAGATATTTAGGTGAAAAAAGCAGCCTTCAATATGAATCAAAAATTACTGACAAATAGAATGGATAGGCCACTGAAGAAAGGGAGAATAAAAGGAGTAATCTGGAGTGTTATATTGTATGGCGCAGAGACATGGAATAATGAAGAACGGGGATATAAACAGTTTGGACACATTTGAATTGTGGCTATGGAGAAGGATGGATAAAACAGTTGGATGGATAAATTATCTAATGAAAAACTGCACGAGAACAAAGCAGCATGCTAGGAACAGGAATGCAGCAAAACTGGAGGAGATGTACTAAGAAGAGTGTAGTGAATGTAGTGCTGGGGGGCAAACTGGAAGGAACAAAATCAAGAAGAAAGCCAAGGTAGGACATGTTAGATTATCTGAAAGATGGTTAATTGGGCCAAGAAATGAAAAGAAGAGTAGAAGACAGAATACAACAGAGGAACTGCCAATCGAAACACCTGCCTTATGGCAGATAACAAAGAAGAAGTATTATTCATGTTTTCACGTGTTTTCATGTTAATACTGTTATGTTTGTTTATTGCTTAATATTAATGTCCTATCTCTTCCTTGAACTTTGTGCATGGAGCTCCTGGCATCACTGCTCCTGGTTTCCTCCCTCTGCCTTTATACTGAAATCAAAAAGAACAAACCAGTGATTCACTGAGTCTGCATGGGAGTTTTCCAAGCAATGCTTGTCTTTGATTTATTTTCTGGTTTCTGGATTCTTTTCTCTGTTTATTGGATTTCTGCCTTTCAGTGGTGTATGGGGACTGATTTGCTTCGGATTGCCCTTTTTTGTCAAAGTCTTTATGCCCTTTATTTTTCGATTTGTTGTGCATTTCTACAATAAATTCTCTACTTATAAAGATTCCTGTTTGGATTGTCTTTACTTGGTTTTTCCCTTGTAAGATATTTTCCATATATATTTGGGTTTACTTTTTGAACTTTTGCTAGTTTCCTATTTTAGGTATGAACAGACCGAAGCTTGCAGGTAGTAGTTGGGGACAGGCTGCCTAGGGGTAAAGATACATCTAGACAGGCCAAGATCCTCTCACCACTTTTCATCATGTTTATGTCACCCTATTGTAACAATCTGGGGAACATGTCAAACAAATGAGACATACCAGCCCCTGGTGGCTGCGATTTACTGTCTTGGCATTTGGAGGGTGTCTTTTGGGTTGTCCCCTGTTATTTGTCACTCCTATGCTATGCTATTTATCCCACCTAGAAACGCTATGCATAATTTATTAATGAATCTTAATATATTTAATTAAGACTAACTTCAAGGAGGCTATATATGGAAATAGGCATTTTTTATTACTAAAAATGTTTGTGATGTGGCATATATTGGAATGACAGAGACTTAGCTACTGTATGGACACACAAACAGTCACACAGACACTTATACGTTTACTAAGGCGGATGCCTTTTTATTTAGTATGCTTAATTAAATCTGCAGTGGAGTAGATTAAGATTCATCTGATGCCTGCTTGAATTCAAGTTACAGTGACCATTCATTTTGTAATGTAAATGATGCAGAATGCCATTTTATTTAAGTTAACTTGAGACATGCTGGTTAGGTTGCTAAATTGACCCTAGAGTGTGGTGGGGGTGTGTACACATGTGTGATTGTGAGCGTGTGTGTGATTGTGTGTGTATGTTCACCAATGCGATGGACTAGTGTCATTCCCACCTACATCCAATTCCCTGCCCTGGATGAGTGAACTATGAAGATGGCACTTTAAAAGTTAATTAATGACAACCATTACTGCCATTAGCCATTGTACCACTAGGTAGTTGCATACATTAAACTGAGCCGTGATACAGATTTCTCCTGGCCTCCCATCTGATCCTCCTGCTGAAAAATTTCCAGAGGTACCTCTGCTCCCAAGACTCTCAGTGCTAAGATGTCCAGTAATATAAACTCTTGCCAAGTCGTGATACTTACAATGTCAATGAAGGATGTGCTGCTTTTTTTGCTGATTTTTCCATAATGTTAAATGAAGTGAACTTTCCAGTTGAAACTGGTTTTGAAGTGGGGCACAATTAAGTGCCTACGGATATTACTACAGGAGTGACATCACGAGAACATCTATCAGGCTGCAGGAGGCTACATGCTAAGATAGCTGCAAAGCCATTGTAAACAAGATAATGCAAGATTAGGAGGAGGAAAGTGATGTTTTGTTTGTTGAGCAGAGCCTTTCTGTTCCAGCCTGGACTCACTGATTAGTGGCTTGTCAGATGGATGTAAACAGCTAGAATATCAGTGGCCTATCAATAAATATTCGCTCCAAAGCCTACAGTACATGTGTTTGGCCTGGACATGCCTCCAAACTTCACTATCATTACTACTGAGGAACAGATTGGAAAGAAAAACAAAATGCTATAAATGTTAGAAATTTCCACTCACACAAACAATGAACTAAAAGAAAACAACAGTACTCAAGTTTAGCTGTCAGCCATTATTCTAGTGGATATTGCTTATTAGTGTGTGGTTAGGAGATAAGCTCATTGACTTGTTCACCACAGTAGCTCATGCAAATTGAGACTTCAGTTTACTTAAGTGTAAATTAATTATTACATACATAGGTGCTGTACATATAAGAGGTAAATAAAACTGTATCAACTTATGGCTATATAAAACTTACTAGAACAATCTATGCAACAACAGGCCATCCAGACCAACAAAGCTCGGCAGTTCTATCCTCTTAACTTTTCCAAAATAACATCACGTCAAGTTTTGAAAGTCCCTAAAGTCCAACTGTCTATAATGCTACCTGGTGGCTTATTCCAAGTGCCTGTGGTTCTCTGTGTGAAGAAAAATGTCAAGTTTGTGTGAAATTTACCCTTAACAGGTTTCCAGCTGTGTCCCTGTGATCTTGAAGAACTCATTATAAAGTCACAGTCTCAATCCACTGGACTAATTCACTTCATAATTTTATCTTAATCTTCTTTTGCTTAAACTGAAAAGGCTCAGCTCTTTTAATCTTTCTCCATACTTCATCCCCTGTAGCTCTGGAATCAGCCTAGTCTCTCTCCTCTGGAGTTCCCTGAAATGTTTTCAAGGAATACATATTTAGTTTCATAACTTGAATTTCTTAGTCCTGAAAACATCCTGGTATTCAGCCATTTTTGAGTTGCTGCACCCTAATTAAAATCTGATGTGACATATCTGTGCAAATGTTACCAATATACAGTGGATTCCAAAAGTATTCAGACTCCTTTATGTTCTGCACACTTTACTGTGTTGCAGATTTCATTTTAAATGGACAAATTTGCCATTTTTGTCCATCACCCTCCAGTCAATGACCTATAAAACAATAAAAAGTGAAAACATGTTTTCAGAAAGGTTTGCAAATTTATTAAACATCAAAAACTATAACAATAACTGTTTTTCATGGTGAGGGTCACTGTGGCAGCTGGCCAAGCAGGTCAGCCCAGACTTCCCTGTCCCTGCTACACATTTCAGCTCTTCCAGAAGAATTCCCAGGCATTCCAAGCCAGCAGAGAGATATCATTTCTCCAGCATGCCCAGAGTCTCCACGTAGTGAGACTTGCATAGAGAAGATCTAGGGCGGACAGTCCATCTGGCATTCTTATGACATGCCCAAGCCACCTTAACTGGCTCTTCTTGATTCAGAGGGGCAACAACTCAACTCTGAGCCTCTCCCAAATTGCTGAGCTCCTTACCCTATCACACAGTATTATAACAGCCACTCTGCAAAAAAAGAAAATTCTACCTCTGGTATTTCACAACCTCATCATTTCGGTCATTACCCACAGCTCATGGCCATACATGACTACAGGGTTGTAGATCGGACGACAGACGAAGAGCTTTGTCTTTAGTATCATCTCCTGCTTCACCACAACACCCCAGTACAGCACCCACAGAACAGCTGCTGCCACACCAATCCAAAGCCCTGGACATTGTTAGGAACGCACGGTCTGTTCAATGTTGCATGGTAGACTAAATGTAGTGGTCCTCAAATTTACTGTATGAAAGGGAACCAGATGGTGTTTTCCAACTACAGGAGGAATTACATTCCTCAGCCTCCCAGGTAAGGAAAATGCATGGGTGCTGGAATGGGAATCTGTCCAATGGTTGAGCAAAAGATACAGGAGGGACAATATGGATTTTGTCCTAGCTGTGTAACAGTAGACCAGCTCTTCTCCCTTTGGTAGTTGCTGGAGGGTGCATAGTAGTATGATAACCTAGTCTATACTTATTTTGTAGGTTTGAAAAATATGATTGTATCTCTCAACATGTGTTGTGGGAGGTGCTGCAGGACTACGAGGTAACAGGGCTATTCTTGCGTGCAGTTTGTTCCCTATATGAACACAGTGACAGCTGTAAGCGAAAACTTGGCGTTAAGTCGAAATCATACAATGCGCGTGTCAAGGCTGTATCTTTGTGGTTTTCATGGACAGGATACAAAGGTACAGGCGAGGATGTGATGGAGTCTAGATGGGGAGGGTAGGGGTAGCATTGTAGCATTATGCAGATGATGTTTTCTTCTTTATCTTATCTGACTGTGACATTGTGCGCACACACTCAGAGTGATTCGCTGTCGACTGTGAAGTGGCCGAGATGGGGATCGTCATATCCAAGTCTGAGGTCATGGCTGTCTGTTGGGAAAGGGTGGATTGCTCTCTCCATTTGAGGGGGAAGAACTACCTTTAGTGGAGGAGCTCAAGTATCTTGTTCATGAGTGATGGAAACAGGGCACGTGAGTTTGTAGTATTATTTTGTCAAATTTTGGGAAAGGAGTTAAAATCTACCATTGTCTACACTAGAATGAGGCAGTAAGGTACAAAGTCGATGTCCGTGTTACAGCACTGTGCTTTTCTGCTTGTCTCTAAAGCAGACTGTATTGCTGCTAAGCTGCCGATAATATCCATGAAGCTCAGTATATGCATTTAACCTTTAATATAGTAGAAACTGTTATAAGCAGTGAGAATCTCATTTAACTACATTTCAGATTGAAAGTGTGACTTACTGATAATTTATGTTAAATATTGCTATTAGTACTTTTGTGATTTTTGTTTGTGTATTACATCAATAATGTCCTTATTCTTACAGTATTGCTTTTATAATGTGTGTACTGTCTTTGAGTCTGACAATCTTATAGCACCGTGAGCAAGCCTGCTGAGAAAAGTGCTACTGTATATAAGAATAAATTGAAGACACGCTGAGAATGTACTTTTCTGTCCAATTTGAAGGCATTTGTAGGTGAGCTGTGACCAGTGCTATTTTGAATTAGGTAAGCTGGTGATGCTGGCATCTACACTCATGCATTCAGCTTCTTTGGGGCAGAGTGACACAAATTCAATTGAAATTCTCCTTTTTTGGCATTTTATATTTGTATATGCTAGTTGGAGAGCTGAGCTGGGATTTGTTCTCACTATATGATCATGTTAATGCTGAAAACTGTTAAAATGTTTGTGAAGCATATGAGTGCATTATGAATAAAGCCTCAGGTGTCTGGTGGTGTCAAAAGTGCAAACCCACATGGAGCAACTCTGCTGTAAACACTTGACTCGTATGGTGGTCCAAGAGTTTGCTGTTCATATGCATATCTACAAAACAGCAAGCCTTTCCCAGAATTAAATGCATGAAAGAAAACATAATTGTTAACGTATGCAATGTTGAAAAAGTTTACTCTTTAGAACAACATGGCCTTGTTAGAATTTACCTACCATTAGCAGAGTCCATTCTCACTTCATCTTGCTGGGTTTTGATATCCTATGTCTTGCTTTTATCAGCTCACAACTGTTACTTTTTTCTTATTCTTTTTAAAGTGGTCTTTCTTCACAATGTTTAAACACACATATAACCGTAACAATTATTTGCTAAAACTCTGACTCAAACTAACCTCAGAAATCAAAATTTTCTACATCTGCACTTGCAGAATCATCTATCAGTCTGGGCTATCAACACCAACGCCTCCATAATCATGTGATACTTCACATAAACCAGAGACAATTGAGATACTGTCATGGTGGTCTTCTCGCTGCTTCAGATCTCTGTTAAAAATTCATATACAGGGTGGGGCATAAAAAAGTAGCCTCACACACAATATGAATGTTGTGTTACAGCCAAGGTTTGTGTGTATTTTTCTTTTAATTGTTGTTTTGTTATTTTCTAAGTATCATTTGTAATTTCCATCCATCCATTATCCAACCCGTGATATCCTAACTACAGGGTCACGGGGATCTGCTGGAGCCAATCCCAGCTAACACAGGGCGCAAGGCAGGAAAAAATCCCGGGCAGGGTACCAGCCCACCACAGGACACACACACACGGGATAATTTAGGATCGCCAATGCACCTAACCTGCATGTCTTTGGACTCTGGGAGGAAACCAGAGCACCCAGAGGAAACCCACACAGACACGGGGAGAACATGAAAACTCCACACAGGGAGGACCCAGGAAGCGAACCCGGGTCTCCTAACTGCGAGGCAGCAGCTCTACCCACTGCACCACCATGCCTCCCATCATTTGTAATGATTTTGTTTATTGTAATTATGTATTTTTTGTTTATAATAGGTTTACTGTGTATGTATTGTGGCTGTATTCTCCTTGCTTGCATTCTTTGTGTTTTGTGGGTGGAACCCCAGGAGGCAGGGCCACCCTGACACTGCCCTCTGCCTTTATATTGAGTGGTGAGGACATCTCTAAGCTAGTATTTAAAGGTGTTGGACTGTTCTGTAGGGCGTTTTGGGAGCCTTACACCCCTTTTTTATCATATTTGTGGCACTTTTTCACTTCAATAGAGTGCACACTGCAAGGATTTTAGCAGAACCAAATACTGACAGGTGAAAGTAGCAAGAAGTCCCTCTGCACATTTTGTTTCTGCTATGGTAAAAAACCTTTTGCATTAATTTGTAAATTGCTTATGAATGTGACTGCCTGTTTAACTAATACATTTTATACCCTTTGTACCCAACACATTAACAATGGAACAAAGGGATAATGACAATTAATAATTTAAATTTCAATCTCAATTAGAATTTATTTATAAGAAGTTTCTATTTAGATATAGATATTTGTCACACACTATCTGTTTAACTATTTTGAAACCTTTGGATATATAAAAATATAGCTCTGTTACCATTTATCTGTATTCTGATAGGTGCAAACTGATGTGCTTCCTTACTCTATTGTGCAAATTAACCTAACTTAGTGAGCAGCAGTATGGTTTCATGCCAAGAAAGAGCACCACAGAAGCAATGTTTGCTCTGAGGATGTTGATGGAGAAATTTAGAGAAGGCCAGAAGGAGTTGCATTGCGTCTTTGTGCACCTGGGGAAAGCATATGACAGGGTGCCTCGAGAGGAGCTGTGGTTTTGTATGAGGAAGTCGGGAGTGGCAGAGAAGTATGTAACAGTTGTACAGGATATGTACAAGGGAAGTGTGACAGTGGTGAGGTCTGCGGTAGGAGTGATGGATGCATTTAAGTTGGAAGTGGGATTACATCAGGGATGATGTTTACTGATGACATTGTGATCTGTAGCGATAGGAGGGAGTAGGTTGAGGAGACCCTGAAGAGGTGGAGATATGCTCTAGAGAGGAGAGGAATGAAGGTCAGTAGGAACAAGACAGAATACATGTGTGTAAATGAGAGGGAGGTCAGTGGGATGGTGAGGATGCAGGGAGTAGAGTTGGCGAAGGTGGATGAGTTTAAATGCTTGGGATCAACAGTACAGAGTAATAGGGATTGTGGACGAGAGGTGATAAAGAGAGTGCAGGCAGGGTAGAATGGGTGGAGAAGAGTGTCAGGAGTGATTTGTGACAGACGGGTATCAGCAAGAGTGAAAAGGAAGGTCTACAGGACGGTAGTGAGACCAGCTATGTTATATGGGTTGGAGACGGTGGCACTGACCAGAAAGCAGGAGACAGAGCTGGAGGTGGCACAGTTGAAGATGCTAAGATTTACATTGGGTGTGACGAGGATGGATAGGATTAGAAATGAGTACATTAGAGGGTCAGCTCAAGTTGGATGGTTGGGGGACAAAGTCAGAGGTGAGATTGCGTTGGTTTGGACATGTGCAGAGGAGAGATGCTGGGTACTTTGGGAGAAGGATGCTAAGGATAGAGCTGCCAGTGAAGAGGAAAAGAGGAAGGCCCAAGGGAAGGTTTATGGATGTGGTGAGAGAGGACATGCAAGTGATGGGAGTAACAGAACAAGATGCAGAGGACAGAAAGATATGGAAGAAGATGATCCGCTGTGGCAACCCCTAATGGGAGCAACCGAAAGAAGAAGAAGACTTAATATCATTATTTTGTTATATTCTCCAGTCTTGTCATGATGAGCTTGTTGAGTTAAGCTTGTTGTAATAAAGCATGTCCATCTTTGGAGACATTTGTAACTGTGATCTTGTGTGGTTGTTTGTGTGCATACTGAAGAGAAGACAAACTGTATTCATGGGAATATCATATTTGTAATATTAAAGCATTGTTATGTATGTTTTTGTGTACTTTGTTTTTTACCAAAGGATTCCATTTTGGGAACATATTTATTATTTTGATTTTATCTGACGAACTCTACTTTTGCTCACATCTTGGTTTTTTATTTATGTGGTGTCTCGAAAAAGGCAAACACTACAGAGGCCTTAAGTGACCACAGACACAATGCCATTTATATGTGATGACCCCAGTATGTATTATCCCTCAGTCGATAAACATCAAAAAAAAAAAAAAAACAGGTCTCTTCAGCAATAGTTATTTTCAGTTTCAAAAATGCCCAAGTGCCAGGTTTGTGTTTCTAGTTTCAACTTCCTTTTCCCCCCTCAAATTCTGATTCTGGTCTTGCCTCTTGGTTTCCATCTCCACTTTTTGACCTCTTGCTTTGTGTGACTATGTGTCTGTGTTTTTGACCAACTCCTGGTCCTGGTCATCATTGCCGCAATAATCCTTGGGACTCAGTTTGTGATACATCAATATTTTATTTATACAGCCATATGTTTAGAATGTTTCAAAAATTGCTTAAAAAGTAGGTTAGTACTAGTTTTGTGAGAAATACACTGAATCCAGAAAATCCTGTCCACTCCCCAGAGCTTGTGACTGACAGTGTAGATCATAAGGAAAGGAAATCCTCATAAGTCAAGAAGACAATCATCACAACAGATGGGTGTGTCTGAAAAGGCATGCCAATGTGTACTCCATGATTTATGGGCTAAATTTCCCTGTGTCAGTCACTAACTTTATGGCTCCTACCTCTCCTAAAAACTCACGTTTTTTAGTTGGTTTGTGAGGCTACAGACATGAAAGCCAATAATGAAAATCCACTTCTTCATTACTGCTGTCTAGAAATGTACTTCCACTATGTACTTTACCACTTCTCCCTGCACTATGACTTCTCCTTTTGTGATTCTTCTAATTCTACAGTGCAGAATTCTCTGTTTTCAATAGCATGCATTGTCCATAATGCACACAGATTTCAAGGAGGAAGAGCAAATTCTGCCCGTTGTTAACAGCAAACCCATTCCTTCCCACCTCCCCCATGGTCCTAAAGACACAGCACCCTGCAGCTAAGTACATCTTCATCACTGTCTCTTACCATTTAATCATCACTGCTAATGAGTGGCATGACTGTTATAATTTAACAAATTCCAATTGGATGTAATACATTTCCGTGGAGTTTACTATGGGTAAAATACATGTTTTTTTACTGCACAGATTTCTAGGCAATCATATATTTTCATTTAGAAGCCATATTTGAAAACAACAGCATTTGTTTTTTGATTTTTTGATGTTGTCATAGAGGACATAGGTGTGCTGGTAGGGTATGGAAGGGTGGCCATGTGTTTCTCAAACACCATACAGGGCTGCATGGGAGTTGTAGACCTGATGGGCAGCCCTAATGGGTTTCTTGGAAAGTACAAAGGTTAGCTGCAGGGAAGAGAATTCCTTATTTTAAGGAGTATCCACCAGACCTGGAAATGCTTCCTGGATGCAATGTGGTGGCACTGGAAGTATTCCCAGGCCTGGCATAAAAGAAGTCAATTCCCCTTACACTGGTGAGTTAGAGTCAGGGGAGAAGAAGGACAATACAAACGTTGATAGAAGCAAAGGAGAAGGAGTAAGAACGAGAAGAGAACTGGTTATTGATAAAACACAACAGTAATCGGCATTTTGTTGCCTGGTTGCTCGCATGCAACAAGAGGTAGCTAGGGACATGTTCCTGGAAGTTGCACTGGATTGTGTCAAAAGTGTGATGCTTTTTTAAATGAATCCATGGTTCTGCATATTTAAGAAACCACAGTGCAGTTCGATACTAGTGTTTTTCTTTTGTTATTGACTCCTTCTTGTTGTTTGAGTACGATCTTGCCTATGCTTTTGTTCTGACAAAAGTACAATAGATTTCTCAGCATCAACCTAAGCCTGAACAACTACGATTCAGTTCCTGATTGTAAGCACTAACTCTGCTTGCCATGGCGCTGGCAGTGAGAACAATAAGCATTGGATAGAATCTCTTTTAAAGGTAAACTTCATTTTATATTTAGTCTAGTTTATCCTGCTAATCTTACAGATAGTTATACTTCTCAAAAATGTTTGGTTTATTTCAAGATAAAGAGAGAGATACACACAGTGAGTGGTATGTCGTGTTGGATGAAGTCATCATAGGGCTCTGTCAGAGTGTGTCCGCAAAGGAAAAAAACTCAGATTATTTCCATGCTGAAAATCAAAGAAGGTTAAAGACACAATCTTTTGGCCATATGGCCTGAAAAGGAAAGAGCAGGTAACCCATAAGCGGACAAAGTCAGGGGAGATGAAAGATGGAAATGTGAGAGGAGGTGAGGAAAAGCTGCCATTAGAGAAGATGAAAGGAAAGATTAAAAGAGTTAGTTGGTCATTAAGACCTGGAGAAATATGTGATACCAGGCTTAGAATGAGCTCAACATCTTCTGTTTTCCTCTTTAAAGTGTCTTTGAAGCCCTGTGAAAGAACATACACAGAGAGATCAATGTGGCTATGATCAAGGGATGTGAAGTGTTCCTCAATATGCTTTGTAAGGTCTTTGATCTTAATGGCTCAAATGTGCTCCTTGCTAGTAGTCTCCCTGTTGACCTATGTAGATAGCTGAACACTCCACCTACAAAAAATGCAGTACAGTGATCCCTCATTGTATCGCGCTTCGACTTTCGCGGCTTCACTCCATCACGGATTTTATATGTAAGCATATCTAAATATATATCACGGATTTCTGTGGAAAATGGGTATTTTAATTTATGGTACATGCTTCCTCAGTTGGTTTGCCCAGTTGATTTCATACAAGGGACGCTATTGGCGGATGGCTGAGAAGCTACCCAATCAGAGCACGTATTACGTATTAAATAAAACTCCTCAATGATATACGATATGCTTCCCGTGCGGTGCCTTGCATACTTAAAAACTCTAACAGCACCTATTGATTTCTAATTGTTTGCTTTTCTCTGTCTCTCTCACTCTCTCTGACATTCTCTGCTCCTGATGGAGGGGGTGTAAGCAGAGGGGCTGTATGCACACTGACCTAGAGGATGCGGACGCTCTTCTAAAAAATGCTGAAAGACTGTCTACACATTGCTCCCTTCCTTGCGGCTGCTTTGCCGGGGCGGTGCTTCGCATACTTAAAAGCACGTATTGATTTTTGATTGTTTGCTTTTCTCTCTCTCTCTCTCTGACATTCTCTGCTATTGACATGCATTCATTTAAGAGAAGATATGTTTGCATTCTTTTAATTGTAAGACGGAACTGTCATCTCTGTCATGTCATGGAGCACAGTTTAAACTTTTGAAAAAGAGACAAATGTTTGTTTGCAGTGTTTTAAAGTCCCTGTCTCTACAACCTTCTGTGTTTCTGTGCAAATCTGTGACCCAAGCGTGACAATGTAAAAATAACAATATAAACATATGGTTTTTACTTCGCGGATTTTCATCTTTTGCCTGGGGTTCTGGAACGCAACCCCTGCGATCAAGGAGGGATTACTGTAAAGAAGATTTTCAGACTGGCAAGATACCCGTTGTTAAGACTTGAATTTACCAGAGGCACCAGATACAAGGGTATTGTTGGTGACATATTTGCAGGTGACACAGTAGCTCCTGTTACAGCTCAAAGTGCCTGGATGTGTCTCTCCTCTGCGAAGTGAGCTGTAGACTAGTCGTTTGTGTAGATTAGGTGGCCAACGGAAGGAAAAAGACTCCTCTGGAGGGATCAGTCTGCCAAATTTGGAGATTTTTTTAATAACCTTTGGGAGAGATAGAGTGTTAGGGTGGAATGGGTGAACCAGTGGGATGTAGTTTTCCTCACTGATGTTCAGCTTAGAGAGGATGTTACAAGGCCTACTCTTGGCTTGATTGATGGCTTTGTCCACAATATGTGAAGGGTATCCTCTATTAATTAAGACAGTGCTATAAAGAGAAGGACAGGAGAAAATTAACAAATAAACAGGCCAAACAATATTCTGTCTTCCCCACTGGGCCTAACTAAACATTGGCTTTGCATCCATGTCTGTGTCCCATACAGTACTTTGTCCTCTTCATCAGCTGAAATAGATAGAGGGGCTTTTAAGTCCTACACCATCAGTACTTCTCCAATCTGAGGGTGAAGTGTGCCCTCTGGATCTCCTGGAGCCATATGCCTAGAATTCCCCATTGATCCCTGGCACACAGAAAGGAGGCCATGTATACTGTAACAGGCACCTATTGGACTGGGAAAATTCTTTTAAATTAGTAACCATCCACCATTAGCCTATTCTTATTCTTGTGCTCCTGGAGTTATTATTTCCAGGCCACATAAATCCTCCGCTAACAGTGTTTATATCATTTACTCTACTGGCCTTCTATTGCCTGCAATTCTGGTCCCTGCAAGAAATCCCCTTTCACTGACAGCAGTCTTAGTTTTTGGTACAGCAAATCTTGTTTATAAAATGTAAGCCACATTAAATGAAAATGAAACACATAGTAACTCAATTTCTGTGGGCGTTATGGTGAAGCAGGGGTTCTTTTATAGGCAGAATTACTTTTCTTAATATATCATTCATTCATAGTAGATTAGTCTTTTCATTTGCAGCCCATAAAATAAATTGCTGCCTTCTCTCGGGGTCAGCAAAAACATGGCACGTGTGTTACATATCTCATTTATTACCAAAGGATTATGTTGACTCTGGTCACCCACCCACCCCCCAAAAGGCATGCTGTCAGGTTAATTGGCCATATTAAATGGCCTCTGTGTGTGTGCGGGAGAGACAGAGAGCCTGCTTACTGCTGAGACAAGTTTAACTTCCCCTGTATATAGATTACAATGAGTTATAAAATAGTCAATGTTAATTTAGTAACTCATGATATAGGAGTCACATTTTCTGAGTGCTGGATAACCTGACTGTTCATAAATAGTTTGAAACAGAACTTGAAGAAGGAGAGATTCTTTTGAACCAATCAAAGCTTTCATGAATACATTCCTCAGATTATCTGTTTTTTTTTCTTTATTTAGCAGAACGTCCATGCACATTTCATAACATGCAAATAAAATGATTTTGTTTACCGGTTAGCAAAATAGCTGTAGCTATAATCACCCACATTTGAACATTGAGGACCCACTTTAGTGTGAAGATTAGAGAATATATAAGCTTAATGGATAACTCATCCACCTTGAAGGAATTATTTTTTTAGAATATAAGAGTTGAGTCCATTCAGTCCATCTAGCACATTTGTTTAGCTAATAGCTAAGATGGGCCAAATATCTCATCCTGATTCTTCTTAAAGGTGATCAAGATTTCTGCTTCTACTACCTGTCTCTGTAGTTTGTTCCAGAGTCGCACAACTCTTTTTGTAAAGAAGTGCTTCCTGGCTTCAGTTTTAAATGCATTTCCACTGATGTCCTTGAGTACGTGATTCACTGTTAAAACTAAAGAATGTTGCTGGCTCAACGTTATCAATACCTTTGAGGATTATGAAGACCTGGATTAGGTCCCCATGCAGTCTCCTCTTATTCTGCAGACCAGCAGGCCACTGTAGATACTGTGCCTTCTATAATCATGGATCAAGCAGATATTTAATTATAACCCTGGTAGCTGATCTGACCCTGCAACTTTTGAAGCATTTAGATGGAACCTCAGTGAATCCCTGTATGTCTTTTATATACTAACGTAATATATAAATAATAATTCTTTACAATTATATAGAGTTCTTCTCAATACTCAGAGCACTCTCCATGCAGAGAGGACCCAGAATGTGAACCCGTGATCTCCTTACTGTGAGACAGGCTCTGTGCCAATATGACTTTTTATGATGTGGTGGCCTAAATTTTGAATAATTCTTAAACTGATACACAGTATTTCATACCCCAATTATTTGTGTACTGACGGATTTGCCATTTATGTATTATATCAAATAGGTAAGATCACACAAAGCTTCCTAAACAAGGGTAATATTCATTTCTATTTTCTCCTGATCGAACGATCCATCGTAGATAAGGGATGCTCTTGCGATAAAGGTGTATGAGGGTGTGAGATACAAAAAGCACAAAAAAGTGCAAACATCGCTTCGGAATAGTTCAGGTATTACTGTGTGGTCACGCAGACACATTACATAGAAAAAAAAGGCAGTGTGCTCAGGTGGGCGTTAGCATATCATAACCTCTTGAACCAATAATGTGGGTTTTCTGCATTCGACTTATACGACTGGCATTATAAAATATTGGAAATTAGATGGTAAAATCAAGCCCTGACTTATCCGCAGGAGAACTTATCATGAGTATATACGGTATATGCACTCCTCAGAAGAGGCTGGTCGTTCAAATTTATGGCCCAAACTTTTCTTGTCTTCATATAAGACATTGTTAAAAGTTAGTAAATGTAGCAGTAATAACTTGAATTAATATTAAAAAACCAACCATAACAATGGGAAAACAATAAAAGGACAATTTGAAGAAACCATGGGTCAATATCCAGAAAAACAGCACAAGAAAATCCATAAATGCTCGAAGTGCTAGGAAAAATTCATAGCCAAGAAAACCAAACATTAAGTCCAAACATTTTTAGTACCCTTTCCCCATTGTAAGAAAAAGAGATGACAACAATACAGAGTTGGGATGTCATTCTGGTCATCCAGTATAATTGTTTTTTTTTCAAAATCAGCAAAAAAACATGCACAACAATGCAAAAACAAATTGTGTAGTTGTTTCTGCAGACTTGAGTTCAAAATAGAATTGTCCCAAGATGCTGGAGCTTCTGGTTTTGGGCCCTTCTGACGGAAAGAGGCGCGTCCAGGTGGATGGGCACTGGAAGTGATATCAGAGGTGGCATTAGGACACAGCGTCAGCCCCTGGAGTGGAGGTAGATTGAAGTCATTTTCCCCTATGTGCACATTAAATTCCTAAATGATCACATTTTTTATTTGATTTTTTAACCCAAAGGTTTAATGATGATTCTGTGACAACAGCAACATGTAACCTGCAATGGAAACCATAAATCACATGGGTTGTGGCCATATGAGGAGATTTATAAATTGAAAATACAATATCTAGAAAATGGTCAACATTACAATTATGAAAATAAAAAAAAAAAAAAACTATTAGAGGAAGCATAGGAAGAATCAAAAAACCAGACAAGAACAATTCTGCAAGTTCAAAAACATGCAGAACAGAAGTGAAACGAGTCCTGTCAGAACGAGGTCGCTCTTTAAGGGCTTATCGAAAGCATAAAATGTTTTCTAAGTTCAATATCATAAGTCACTACATCATTCACTAAAGATGAATAACATAAAACCAACATTGAAGTCAAAACTGGAATTTTTTTTCCTGAAGTGATTGTTTACTCGAGCAAGTCTTTCCCTAGGTCATTTCTTGAATTGTTTTATGTTTAGCTGCGGTGGGCTGGCACCCTGCCTGGGGTTTGTTTCCTGCCTTGCACCCTGTGTTGGCTGGGATTGGCTCCAGCAGACCCCCGTAACCCTGTACAGTGGAACCTCGGTTCATGACCATAATTCGTTCCAAAACTCTGGTCATAACCCGATTTGGTCTTCAACCAAAGTAATTTCCCCCCCATAGGATTGTATGTAAATACAATTAATCTGTTCCAGACCGTACGAACTGTATGTAAATATTTTTTTTTTAAAGATTTTTAAGCACAAATATAGGTAATTATACCATAGAATGCACAGCGTAATAGTAAACTAAATGTAAAAACATTGAACAACACTGAGAAAATCTTGAACAACAGAGAAAACTAACATTGTAGGAGTTCACGCATAATGCTACGAACCGCTCGCTAAAAACACTTTTTTTTAATGAGTTTTAAGCACAGGGAAAAAAATGAACATTTGAATCCATAATTTAATAAACCATCAAGAAAAGTAACATTGCAACAATGCACGTTACGAACCGATCGCTGTAAACAGAAGTGAGGTGGAGGTTAAAATCCAATAGAAAAAGTTCTTCATTAAATACAACGAGGTTAAAACAATAATCGAATCTGTCTCTTTAAAAACAAGCCTGGTGCATTCTTTAACTGCCTTCTCGGCCTTATGCATCCAGCCCTATTGTTGCGCGCATGCGCTCTCTCTCTCGCGTGCGTGTGTGTGTGTGTGTCTCGCTCGCTCGCTGCACAGGGAGAGACTGAACACGTGCGGAAATCATTGGCGCGCACAAAACGAAAGGGAAACTGGCTTGATCATAAACCGATTGTGTGGTCATGAACAGGTGCAAAAGTTTGGCAAACTTTTTGGTCATAAACCGACTTGTAAGTGTTCCGAGATGTTCGTGAACCAAGGTTCCACTGTAGTTAGGGTGTAGCGGGTTGGATAATGGATGGATGGATAGTTTAATGTCTATAGGTAGTTTCACGTGTGCAGAAATCTGTAATAGTGTGACCATGGTGAAAACACATGTCATGAAATGCAGTGCCCAACGTATTGAAATAGCGTCTCTCATGAGAATGAATATACACAATGGTGCAGTCCATCAAAATTAAATATACTGAACTTGATTTTTGTCTCACAATTTAATTTTGACCATCAGTTTTATGCTTTCTCATTTACATCTCTAACTTTCCCCTTGACTAGCATTTAATTCTACCTTAAAACCTTGTTTACATGTCCAGGTCGTTAACTTTTCAACTTTTCAAATGAACTTTTCAGTCTCCTCTCTATATATACAAAATGGTTAAAGGATGATGACACCCAAATGACACATTGAATGCTAAGCATGAGTTAACTCGTAGTAGGCGATCTATAGATGTATGCCACTTAAGAGTTACCTTGTAAACCGTCTTCTGGGCTGTAGCACTAAACACGAGCATGTTCATGGGTAACACATGTAAACAGAGGACAGAGGCCATCTAAAATGAGAATAATCAGCATGGTGTCGCAGAATGGAATTTCTAACTTTCAGTTAGTTTTTTCTTATAAGCTATATTTTGAATAATATTGATTTTTTACAAAAATAATTTACATATGTAGACCCACATTCATCTCGATATCTCTCCAAGATTACCACCAAAATCTCACAATTACGAAGCTCAAATAGAAACAGCAATATTGGATTACAGCAAATTGTGCAAATTTCTGCTAAGTTTATCCCACATCTGGTCTGCACAAAGATTTTTCTGTTCCATGTGCCAACTACATGGTAACTCAACTACATTTGTTTAGAGAAAATTAACTTTTATTGTGTGTTTTAACTTAATAACAAAGTACATTAAACTAGTATATTAAAATAATATCCTGATATGGCATTAATGTCAGAAACAAATTCACCAAAAAATAAAAATTATTACACATTCTTGACCATACATAAATATTAGAAATGAATTTATAACAAGTTTTTACAAAAGTTTTGAAAACGTTTCAGTTGATACTTCCTTAGTCTTGAGCAGAAAAGATTATGTGGGGATCTAGTGCAGGTCTTCAAAATTCTAGTGCAGGAAATTCAAAACGTAATCCAGGAGGTACTTCTTCATGAAAGGTTTATGGGAATAAGGATTAAACTTGGACTTAAAGTAGCAACCTTTACAATTTTATACCATCTGAATGAGGTATCGGTACAATTTAGAGATTACCTAACCAAAAAAACTCATTGACTGATCTCTTTTTATTTGTGAAACTCACACTCTTATACAGACTAAGACAAGTCGGGAAAATGTCAAAAACAACTTTATTTGAACTGTTGCTTTCTCTACGGTTATTCATTTTTTCATGGTGTTGTAAGCAAGATCTTTTTTACAGCCTCATATCTTTGGGAGGGCTGTGTCCCTAGCTTTAGTTACTGTATGTCTATTTTTATTTGCTTAGTCTGTTAGTGTTTGTAAATTGTTTCATGAATTCTTTTGCTGAAACTTTTTGTAAATTATCTTCTTTATTGCTTTGTTAATTCTATTACTGAAACAATTTAATTTTTTAATTATCTCCTTTAACTATGTAATTACTTTTTATTACATTTGTTGGTTTCTGATTATCATTATGTAATCATATTTTCTAGTTTTTTAAATATTCTTTATTTTTGTCATGCTTTACAGAAAAGCACAAAAGATTTTATAAGGTAACTAAGAAAAGATGTGATCAAAGTGCAAACATGGGCCAAGTATCGATAGATCAAGAATACAGCAACCAAAACTAATTCACAAGAAAAGAATGATGGTCGAAAATATTAAAAACAAAGCAAATAGCAAGGCCTTGTTTTTACCTGTGGACTCAGACACAGATATAAACTTGTGGTGAACTTTTATTTCTGTCACGATAGCTCATTTCTTCAAAGGACAAACCCCAAAAATAGAAGATCAAAAATGGCGGTGGAAATATTCCAAAATATTTCACAGCAACAAAACTAAGCTCTCAACCAAAAAACAAATACCATCACCACAATCACAAGTTGGGGGAAACCCCCAAATTAAATGCAAAATGTTACCAAAGGGGCCAGAGAAAACTAGAAAAAATAACTAAAATAAAATATTACTAAATCTTGTTTTTCTTCTTTCCCTTTTTACGTTGAACCCAGGCACTAGAGACAAATTTAAGGGTGTAGTGAGCCCCAATCAGGTTGAATTAGGTTTTTGCTGTTTGGCTCTCCTTTTTAAGCGTCCCTTCCTCTCTGTAGGTCTTTGGGTCATTTTTCTTTTAGATCCTGTGGTTTTTAGGGATTTTGGTCTCTGTTTTTTGGTATATCTGTTTTTCCTTTTTATAGTCTTAGATATTTTGGTTTTCAATATTTTTTATTATTCAGTTTTATAATATAGAATTGTTGAAATTCATTATTTTTATTTATAACTTTGTGCTTTGTCACTTTTGCAAATTTTTGAATTCTTTGGATTGTTTTTAGATTTTTTTCTTTACTAACACATTAAATGTACTATTTTATTTATTTGGGTGTTTGGTTTGGATGGTCTTACTTTTTCTTTTTGGACTTTTCCTTTTCGGTCTTTTTGAAGTACTTGGACCTTTGTCCCATTTTTTTGGTATTCTTTAACCTGAAAATCACAACAGAGAGAAAACAGCCAACAATCTGAAGCATCCTGGAACCCTTTAATTCAGTTTAAAAGACGAGAGGCTAATAATCTGATATTAACAGCTGCAAAGCTCTGGCTACAGAGAAGCAATAGAACTCTTATATTCAGAAAAGGTCCAAATTGCACTTGATTAGATTATGGGATGCACACAGAATCCTTAACCTTTTTTCCCACTCAGATGACTTTGAGGAATACCTTGTGGTTTTTGAAAGACTAACTCAGAGTTTGTGATTGCCAAAGTAAGATGAGTATTTACTCTTTCCCCTTTTCCAACAGAAAAAGCTCCATAGGCTTAATGTAACTATGCCGAGTGGCTGCAAATGATTAGCCTCTTATGTTAGATTAAAAAAAGAAAAACACTGTCACAAAGTGCTAGCACTGTGGAAAGGTGCAGATTGAATAGGTAAAGTGGACCAGGAAGTAAGTTGTATGTTTAAGCCACACAATGTAATGAATGTACAGGGCAGCAACAGTTTTAAGTAGGATTGAATCAACAAAATAAAACAAAATGGTGCCTCAGAATGACACAATTCAAAACTGATATTATCAAAAACATCCAAAATCAAAAAAAAGACTATTAAATTCCTCGACCTTTAAAACCTCCAAAACACACGCTGCATTATTTTTTACAGGCCTGTAGAAAAATAAATGAATAAAAATAAAAAACAAAATTCAAATCATCATGGCACACAAGGGTCAAAACCCAAAGATTTAAAATATAGTCAAAACAAAAAGAGCTAGGATTAGTTGGCCAGAAATTTGTATTAAATCGCACAAAGCTTTTACAAAGTATCTGCAAATCTGGAACAAAGACTCCCCCTCAATGACATCTTATAAACCATCCATTCAGTTTCTACTGCTTATCCAGGTATTGGTCATGAGGGCCGCCGTCTAAGCAGAGATGCCCAGATATCACTTTTCCCTGCCACCTCCTACTCTGCTGGGATACCAAGGCATTCCCAGTCCATCTGAGAGATATAATTTCTCCAGTGTGACCTGGGTCTGCCCCAAGGTCTCCTCCCAGTTGGACATTTCCAAAATAGCTGCCCAGAGAGGCACCCAGGAGGCATCCTAATCATACGTTAAACAACCTCAAATGGTTCCTTTCCATGTGGTGGAACAGTGGTTGTACTTTGAGCTCTTCCCCAGTGTCTGTACTCTTCGTCCCATCTCTATGGCTAAGGCTAGACATCCTGGGAAGGAGGCTCATTTGTGCTGTTTGTATCCAGAATCTTGTCATTTCAGTCACTAATTAAAGCTGATGACAATAGTTGTGGACAGGGATGTAGATCTACCATAAATCGAGAGCTTTGCCTTTCGACACACAGCTCTCTTTACCATGACTGAGCAGTAAAACTTCAGATGTTGCTCTGATCCACATGTTAACCTTGTGCACCCTTCCTCCCTTACTTGTGAACAAGACGCAGAGATACTTAAACTCCTTGACTTGCAACAACATCACATCCCTAACTTGGAGAGAGCACTCTGCCCTTTCTCTCTGAGAACCATGACCTCATACTTGAAGATGCTTATAAACCGTGACGCCAATGACGCAATTTGATAAGACTTCCAAGGATATGCTGCCAGCAACCTGCCTTTGCAACATAACAACAAGTGAGTCAAAATGGCACTTCCCATATAAACAAAATAATGTTGTGTGAAAATAGCAAGATGTGAATAAATATCAACAAATAATAAATGACTTAAAATCAACACAATAATATTAAATTCAGAATCCTTGATGTAACAACATAAAATAGCACCAAAAAGAATTGTCAAAAATGTATTACGCTGAGAAATGTTTAAAATTGCAGCAAACAGCAAGGTACAAATGTAGAATAAGTGCTTAATGTCCAGAAGCTCAATGCCATAACTCTATTAGCCAGCAAGAACAGCTTAAATAGAACTGTGAAAATATTTAGTATTGATGATTATTTATTATTGCTTATCATTTACAATGACAAAATCAAATAATGTGAATTCTTGACTATCAATGATCTTGGAGACAAACAATACCCAGAAAAGCAGTCATTATCGCAAAGCAACCTTCTGACATTATTCTCCATGATAAGAAGGCCAACTCTTGAGGACAAAAATAGTGTAAGTCAATTTGGTTATGGAAATCAATATATACTGTATACATAAGGATTTTTGAATTTATACTGTGCATATAGTCATGGGATCAAAGCCTGGAGATGTAAGTAATCCACAGGAAGTGGTATTCAAAACTGTATATTCTAAATCAGAAAAAGGCTTCCTGTTGGCTTATCCTAGAACAGTGACATAAGTCAGGGCCTCGGCAGCCATGTCACTATTATACGATATTAAGAACAAGAAGACACACATAAAGGGTTGGGGGACCTGTGGGCAAACCCTGCATAACTGAATTTTCAAAAAATAAACAAAAAGTTATTTAAAAAGCATTTGAGAATCGTCTTTTCAGATGTGAGTCTGGTTCTGACTTACTCGAAGATGGCAGAGCTTCCAGATATGTGTGCTCCCAGTAGGAAAGGGTGGCTCCAGGTAGACGGATGCCAGACGTGACATCGAAGATGGAAAAGCCGTTAATCTTCTGTTGTGCAGAGGGAGGAAAAGGGAAGGCGTTAATCACACAGCGCCATCCCCTGGAGTGGTGGATAATTACCATCACCGGACACCCATTGCATGCCTAACTTCCCTAGAAGAAGTGAATTACCTTTCCCAAGATTTCTTCCAATTTTTTTTTTTTTGGGAGTTTTTTGTCATCTTAGAGAGTCAAGGTCGGGAGGCTGTTAAAGCCCATTCAGGCATTCCTTGTGTGATTTTAGGCCATTCAAGAAATAAATCGTTGTTGTTGTTTACCACAACGTCCTATTGTAAAACTCAACCCATCTATAGGCTATCTTTAATACCATTTCCCGAGAAATAAATGAAACAAAGAAATAATTTGAATTTGGTGTAATTTATCCTTACCACTCTACTGCTGTCCAGGCTTTTGTGAAAATGCGGTTTGGCCACTTCATATCTAAGGAGATGCAAATAGCCAGTGTTGTGGTAGAATGGTATGATTTTTCCATTGAAATATTTGCCTGTCAATAAGGATGTTCTTTAGTTAATTCAAAACCCTCTGTCACTGCCCCGAGAACCGTGGAACAGTGGTGGTTACTCTCACATAATTATAAGATAGAGCAGCAAGCAGATGACACTCTTAGATGCTCAAGTAAAGAGTGGGTTCATGTAAACCATTCCTAAATGGAGAAGTGATCACTCATATGTGTCATCTTTATTAGTGAATGTAAAATGTTAATTTTGGTCATTGGACATCAAAGTGGAAAGCGAATGCAACACCCTCCTGTACCCCATCAATGTGTTCAACGGGTACTGAAACTTGAGGATGTGCATCAGTGAGGTGTATTCTGGTTTACCAAAAAGATTTAAATAGTCAGGATCTAAAAAGAAAAATCTTAACCGACCCACTTTCACCACCAAACTTATGAATGAACAATCAAAAAGGAGATCTCATATATACAGTATATATATATATTTTTGGTTTCTCACAAATAACAATGAGATCAGAAAAAAAATAAAATCGAGATATTTCCCTTTGTCTCTTGTTTCTCAGGTGTTTCTCCTGAGAAAAGATACCCTGGTGTCTCACAAGTGTCTCCTCTAGAATTTCAGTAGACCCAGCTTTTCCATGTAGTGTCTTGACATATTTTTGCAGTTTAAAATTATTTGCATTGTGTGCTCAGTGATATGTGGTGTAATGTATAGACAGTTGTTTTTGGTAATAAAACGCTTTACTTTGATTACAAAACCAGTAGTCCTTGCTTCTGAATACATTAATCCCTCGCTATATCGCGCTTCGACTTTCGCGGCTTCACTCTATCGCGGCTTCACTCTATCGCGGATTTTATATGAAAGCATAACTAAATATATAACACGGATTTTTCGCTGCTTCGCGGGTTCTGCGGACAATGTGTCTTTTTACTTCCTGTATATGCTTCCTCAGTTGGTTTGCCCAGTTGATTTCATACAAGGGACGCTATTGGCGGATGGCTGAGAAGCTAACCAATCAGAGCACGCAGTTAGGTTCTCCTGACTGAGAAGCTAACCAATCAGAGCATGCAGTTGAGCTCCTGCGTGCTGAATGCAGTGTTAACCAGGAAGTCTCATCTCGCTCATTCAGCATCAACGTGTTTCGCTGTGTAAAGAGTTGTGCTCTTTAGTGTTTATCTTTGTGCATAGTCAAGCCCTTCATTATGGCTCCAAAACAATCTGCTACTGCTTCAGGGGCCGTGCCCAAGCGCAAGAAGAAGATGTTAACGATTGCCGAAAAGGTAAACGTTTTGGATTTGTTGAAGGCTACGATTCTTTTTATTTAAAAAGCAGGAAAGGAATATAAGATCTACGGCTGCAGTGTCCTTTTAACCAGGGTGCAAAATGAGTTGTAAGTGGATGTAATAAGGCAGTAGTCTGGATGGAATCTGCTTTAGGGATTTGGATTGAAGACTGCCAGAAGAAGAACAACGGCAGTGCTACACAATCGCCTGAAGTGGCTCCTTTACAAGGGCTGTAACACTCTCCTTTGTTGTGCAGTAAAATTAAACTCATTGTTATCGGACAAGTCATCGTGTCATTGTTGGTGAGTAACCATAATTAATTTTCTTCTTACAGTGCTTAGTACATGTACATACGTTTAGTGTCACTGTACACACATTTACTTTATACTATTTTTCTTGCATTGTACGTATTTATTGCTGGTGACCTGTCTATCGTAATAGCTGTAACATATGTGATATCGGAGACACTCAATATCTTTAAAATAATATTTAGGTTTTACGGTATATAAACAGTGTGTTTATATACATAATTTCAATGAATCTTACCTAATATCTAAGAGAATACAAAGGGATTATGCTGTATAACTCTTTGGGGAATATTTATAAACAGTGCGGGAGAGTTTATAAGGGCTTAAAATATATAAAAATAACCATACAAACATATGGTTTCTACTTCGCGGATTTTCACCTATCGCGGGGGCGTCTGGAACGCAACCCCCGCGATCGAGGAGGGATTACTGTAATACTATTAGTTACTCTAATTTATGTTGCTGAGCTCCAATTACATCATAGTTATTCTAGAGTAAAAGGCAGGCAGTGTGGTGTAGTGGTTAAGACTTTGGACTTCAAACCCTGAATTTGTTGGTTCAAATCCCACTTCTGACACCATGTAACCACAAGCAAGTCACTTCATCTGCCTGTGTTCTAATTGAAATAACAAAAGAAATGTAAATGATCGTATCTCAGATGTTGTCAGTCACCTTGAATAGAGTCATCAGTTCAATAATAAGTAAAAAATATAAAAATCCTACCACCATTAGAAAGAGATCTTACAAAACTTAGCCCACTTTTCATATTCTGAATTTTGAGTCCTTTTACCTCAGTTGTATTTTGTGTCTCCTGTTTGTCAAAAGGTATTTCTTCTAAGGAATTTCAGATGAAACGTCTGTGAAAAAGTTGATTCTTAAAAGAAACATAAATGAGAATCTCTTTCAATTCTCAAGAGACATCACAGGTCGACCTTTGAGTAGTAAACATTTTCTATTGGACAGAAGAAAACAATGAATTGTAAACAGTCTGTAAGATCAATGATTCAGGTTGGTGAGAACAAGAATGTTGTTCTGTCGTCTCAGATTCAGTTGATCTTGGTAGCTGGTCATGGCAGCAACTATTCACCGATTTGTTCAGCATTTCAGCAATCCTGTTATTCAGTTCATTAGTTCATTCGGCACTGATACTGTTTCATCTGGTAAGCCATTATTGGAGCTTTTTTTTTACAGGAATTCTTGTATGACAATTTTGATGTATAACTAATGGCCATATTCTACTTCATCTTCTTCTCTTTTTATGTTTAATGAGAAAATGTTAATTAAAATGGCCATGATTAACGAGTCCTCTGAGATTGCTAGTTATAATTAATTGAAATCCTGTTAGCCTATATTAATTGAAAATTGATTAGTTGTATGGAAAATATTAAGTATGTTTAACCATTTCCATTAAAATGTAACAATTACTGCCTTACTTCAGCTGTATTTGGAATGGAGTGTACATTAAAGCCTCTTCAGCCGTAGACTTGTATGCAGTGAGTGGAATCAGGAGTTTAATATGTGAGCTTGTGGTTTGAATTGTCTCTCATTATGGCTCCACCACACTACCTAACATTTAAAATGTTAAAGTTTCTTAAGCCAGATTTCCAATGTTAAAATATCTCAATAAACATTGAAAATATACCTTGTGCATTTCATATTCTCTGATGAGAATAGTATATTAGTAATGTAGTAAAGTATTTGAATTGCATTAATATTATTAAGCTAATTAATAAAGTAAAATATGCTGGAAACTGGGCTCTTCTGACATCCATGCTCCATCTACTGGTGACTGAAAATTACAATACGTCAAATAACTCTACTCTGGAGTAAACCTGATTAATTTATCAATGGGGTACTGGATTTTCACAGGGGGTGTTGCATGATTACAATATAAATAAAGTTCATATTATTTTAATTTTACATCAAATATGCAATATGTAACAGATTACAGCAAATAAATCTCCATCCTGTAAACGCAACGTCACAGGAACGCAACAAGGCAAATGTAGGTTGTAAAGCTACTACTTGCACAAATTTAGTGATGAAGGAATCATTACACTGCCACCTATCGACACACTGTGGAACTGCATACTACTGATGGTCAGCCTTAAACAGAAATAAAAGAAAAATGGCATTAACTTAATTCAAAGTCTATCAAAATGTGATGCTTCTAACAAAGCTTACATAAACATATTTTTGATTTTGATGAAGTTACATTTTAAATAAGTCACAACAAGAAAAAAAAAACTACAGAGGAAAAGGGGGCTTGTACTCAATACATGACCACCTAAATATTGAGGAGCTGACAGTTTTTTCTTAGTGATTCCATTTAATCATTTTATCTGTATATATTAACTCAAAGAGACTGTCATATCCTGACCACAGGAATCAGTGTACTGATCAGTATCACTGTGCCTTTGGGTTTATAAGGATCAATGGAACTTCTCTTTATTGAACAGTCTAAGAATTGGATTAACTAAAATCATCCAAGGAGAATCTCAAGCTAATGAATTTGAGACTAGGAGAAATTGTTTAAAATGTTATTTCAATAAATATTTCTTTACTTTGGATGAAACTTGGATACATCAGTATGATTCAGTGTCCAAACAACAATCAAAATATGATACTCCAACTCCAACTCCAACATGGTCCAAGCAACTTCTGACAAGATCATGTGCTTAATTATTTATGACGTTAAACATGGAGTACACACTGATTACATGGCTTCATTATCCTTGAGTACTTAATGAGGGTTGGAGTGTGCAGTTATAAACCCAATACGCATATTTTCTGAAAGTCACTATGCAGTGGGGGAATTTCTAAGGATTGGGAAACAGCAAATATGAGCCCGTTGTATAAAAAGGGTGATCGGGCAGATCCAAGTAACTATAGCCCAGTAAGCTTAACAACAGCATATGGCAAGAACAGAAGTTTTAGTGAACAATCAACGTGGGTTCAGATATAGGAATGAAAAATCAAAAAAAGAGAGCTCCTTAATATCTCTTTGGTTTCTCCTAGACAACAATAATAACAGAAAGGAATAAAATGGAGAAATGTTCTTTTGACTCAGGCTTCTCAGATTTTTCTCCTGAGACCCAGGTAGTCTCACAAGTGTCTCCACCTGAGTTTCAGCAGAGATCTCAGTAAAGTCACACGGTGGGGTCAAGTCTTCCAAGTAATGCCTTGACATTTTTTTTTGCAATTTGAAAGGATTTGCATTGTGGGCCCAGTAATATCAGGTGAAATGTATAGACAGTTGTTTGTGGTAATGAAACACTTTATTATGATTACAAAACTGTTGGCCTTGCTTCTGAATTATTATACTACTAGCAGGAGTACTGGCATTGCCCGGGAATGTATAACCGGTGAATTTCACAAATGAAAGAAACAGAACATAGAAATAGAACAAACAGTTTTCTGATTGACATTTTATTGTAAGTTCTGTCCGCTGTGGCGTTTCAGACGACTTTGAAATAGACTTTCTTCTGGCATCTGAAGTGGGCCTTCCAATTCTACGTCTTTTTTTCGGTGGCATGGGTATATTAGCGAAAAGCAGGACAATTATAATGTGTTACATGGTATTACATATGGAATAAGCACCACAGTGAGATGAATTTACCTTATTTACGATACATCGGAAAGTGAACAAATAGCACCAGTCAGTCAGAAAGAGCAACACTGAAATCGTACTGTGAGTCGGAAAGTGAGCAAATACCACCACAAATACGGAAAGCCAGTGAGAAAGAGTAGCACTGAAACCGTACTGGGAAAAATGGTGGGGAGGGGTGGTCTGTTTGTAAGGAGTGTCTGTGTTGAACCGTGGTGCCATCTAACGGACGTTGGTGAATGAAATACAGCACTACCAGTGCGTGTGGGAGTGTGACCCGCGGAAACACGGGTGTGTCAGCCGGTCACGGGCACTGGGTCGTTCATGTTTTACATCCATATGGCAGTTCCCCTTCACCTGATCAAAGCATTCGGCCTTCTCATACTTGGACACTTCTGCCATCTCTTGGCAATTTAAAGAAACATGGGTAAAGAGCAACGCACAGAGACTAAAACTGCCGCTACATGGTGTCCCGATGAACGTCTGTTGCAACGTGCGGCCATCTTGTTGATGATAAGTATGGGGACGTGTGCCGAACGTTGTGTTGATGAAAAGGTGCCCTGCACTTCACCACGAACATTTTTCCCAACCAAACATACCACATGAACTCCTCCTGGTCACAAAGGAGCCCCATCCCCAGTTTGGTGCCGATCGGACGCCTGGTGGAGATTTGTACAAACATACATACATACACACACATACATCGACTCTGCTTTATATATTAGATTAGTTGCTGAAATTGATATTGCTGTGCTTCAAGTAGATCACAATCATTCTGGATAAAAAGGCAGGCAATGTGATGTAGTGGTTAAGACTTTCAAATTCAAGCCATGCAGTTGTGGGTTTAAATGCTGTTAATGACACGGTGTGACCCTACGCAAGTGACTTCACCTGCCTGTGGTCCAACTGGAAAAAGAAAAGAAATGTAACCACTTGTATCTCAAAAGTTCTACACCACCCTGGATACCCAAGTGAAAAAATAGTCTGCTAAAATATATAATAATGTATAACAAAAATATATTTTAAGTGCATTTTTTTCAAACACACCTCAATTGTAATTTTGTAACAAAAATATATTTTAAATGGAAATGCATTTAAGCGTATTTAAGCATACTTGAACTGAAGTATACTTGTTTAAGAGTACAGTTTAGTGTATTTTTTATACATGTTCAAAATATCTCTTCTTATATATAAACATCTACGTGTGGAAGTGTGTCTGTCTGTGTGTCTGTCTGTCCGGCCCAGAAGTGAGAGGTGGAGTCGGGGTAAGGGCTCCACCTCCGAGGAAACAGAAACTTGCTTAGCCGCTAATAACACAAGCAGGCCAGCACATCAGCAAAACGAAAGCTCAGAAGAAAGACAAAGTCACTTAGCCTCTAGCATCGGCAAAACAGTATCCCTTTTACTTTTCCTCCCGCTGCTAATGCACAAGCGATGCGAGCACGTCGGCTGAACAAATCCTCCTAGGAGAGAGATGCCCAGAGTAGTTCTTTTCAATTACCTGACATCTCTTCAGTATTTTTTCTGACAATTTCAATAGTTTCTAGGACCTCGGGATTTTTACAGCACGGGCTTACATGGCTAGTTATATATAAAATCCAACGTCTGTCCGCTTTTCACGAGAGAACTACTTAACGGATTTAGATCGGGATTTTTTCTATAATTTGCTTGAACATTCCGATTGATTTTGCGAGTTCTCTCATCATGCTAAGTATCATAGTTTGCTTGCAGGAGCGATTTATTTCTGCTAATCCGAGACAGAGGCTGCAGGCTGAGGGGAAGGGGAAACGTGACGTCAGGAGTGGGGAGCTGGGAGGGGACCTCCTCATTCTCACACCAGCCTCTGTTCGAATCGCTCTACCTCTGGCCATGTTTTTGAGCGTATCTTGCCTCCGCTTATCTAGCAATACCTGTTTGTTTATTGATTTTTAACGTTTATCCTGTTTCACTACTACATGGAGGATGGCTAGTAATTATAAGTGTAAATTTCCTTTTGTGTACTAAAGTATACTAGTTCACAAGTAAAGTGTGTTGTATATTTTGAAGAAGATACATTTTAAACAGTTTAAATATGTTAAAGTACATTTAGTAAGAATTATACCATTTCTTAAGTATATACCAGTTTCATTTATGACAACAGTTTTAAAGATTCTTTTAAAAATAATTTTTAAAGTATTAAATAATGCTTTTAAAAAGTTAATAAAATGTGCTTCTAATAGTTCCTTCATTATTATTCCAATATAGGATGCATTCATGAATAATTTTGTTTCATTTTGATGTGAAGTACAAAATGTTTTGACGGCAAGTAAGGGGCTTAAATTGGGCCAACTTACCAGCAAAAACGGGTCACTGAAAATGTTAAGTGAAACAAACACTGCCGATCAACCAAAGATTAACGACAATTAATTGATTGATTTTAATACACATCAATATTAAAACCATTCTTACAGGCATATTTAGTAATTCTTTGGAGACAACACTTCTAGGACTCTGGCATTTTTACTGAGAAGCCAAATGTTATACTGACTCTCTGAACAGAGCAGGGCCAGAACCACTAGTGCTGCCACAGACGCCAGGTAAGTAGCTGGTGACTAATGCAGCCATTGTCAAGACAAAGATAAAATAACAGTGTCCTCTCTATGGACATAGACTGACGTATGCGTTTGGGAAATGTACTTTCACTTTACTATAATTGTCAAAGTTTGTCATAGGAATTGCTAAATATGTATTTTTTTTTACTCTGTATGTGTGTGAAAGGCGCTCTATAAATGCAACTTATTATTATTTATTATTATTTTTTAACAGGTGGCAGTAGGTCTGGAGCAGGGGGGACCCCAGCAGAACCTGCCTGATTAGAATGCGCTTGACAGCAGCGAGTATTGTGTACACATAACACATAGTAGATAGTGGAGCAGTCTACTTGTACTTTTATACGTTTTTGATTTATCCCTTTTTCCATTACAGCTTATTTCAGCACTACAATGACAGCAATGTGGAAGGTACAGGAGGAGCTCGCTATCAAGCTCTCTAACATCACACAGTAACTGTGCAACATAAAAATGTGCAAAAATGTACAATGTTATTAATATCATTACTACTTTCATTATTCATATTTTGTGTTGTACATAAGACTGAAATCAACAATGAACTGTTTTCTGTAAAGAAGTGACATTTTATTTGAGATGTTTTTTAGTTTAGTTGAGCTTTCTTTATAAATGGACATTTTTCAAGAAAAGGGTCAGAGATCTTATGTTGACTTTTGATTAAATTTATATTCTTGTGCCTTATATTGTTTTGTTTTCAGACTGAAGCTAAATGCCCTCAGTTTATAATAAATACTGTAAATGAGGTAATTAATGTAAAATAAAAGTTGACTTTCATTCTTTTTAAATTTGCGCATTTTTTTCATATGTACTAATTTCACCACGTAATATATTTTACCAGATTGAAATTGTTAGCGTATCAATATTATAAACATAATTGCATTAACATATTACACAGTATATATTTCAGCATGTTTGGAGCATAACGAAAGTGTAATTTTAGCTATATTTTTAAGGCACAACCAAAGCTTATTTATAATGTACTAATAATTACATTATAATTTTTGAACTATTTCAAAGACATTTATTATTCACTTAAAATATTAAATTCATTATGTAATAGAAAAACGTTTATTGTAAGTATATAACTTTTATGGTAACATATATATATGTTAACTATTTCAATAACGTTTATTATTAAAATAAAATGTAATATTAGTGACCCGGATCTTCGCTGCGTGGAGTTTGCATGTTCTCCCCGTGTCTGCGGGGTTTCCTCCGGGTGCTCCGGTTCCCTCCCACAGTCCAAAGACATGCAGGTTAGGTGCATTGGTGATCCTAAATTGTCCCTAGTGTGTGCTTGGTGTGTGTGTGTTTGCCCTGCCCGGGGTTTGTTTCCTGCCCTGCGCCCTGTGTTGCCTGGGATTGGCTCCAGCAGACCCCCGTGACCCTGTAGTTAGGATATAGCAGGTTGGATTATGGATGGATGGATGGATGGATGGATGTAATAATAGTGCACTTGTAATAGATAAAAAGTACATTTTAAATTTATATATAAAGCAACGCAATTTAATTATACTAATTTAGTACTTTCAAGTATATTTAACACAAATAAAGTTGAAACTGTGTACAGTTTTGGTACAATTTAAATACATTTAGCACAAAATTAATTGTTCCAAAGTAACACATTCAGAATATACTTATAATTATTCCCGCCTCAAGTTTATTTTTCTTACCACACTAGCATTTAGTACACTTCAGTATACTATTTTTCACCTGGGCAAAGGCATCAATTCAATAATAAGTAAAAATGATCAAGTCTTAAATGGTATTAAAACAAGACAAAATATAACATGCTTTTCAAACCAAATTCTCAGTTTTCTCTTTTTTTACTTCAGTTGTATCTCATGTCTCCTTTTTGTCTAAAGCTATTTCTCCTAAGGGATTTTGATAGAAACATCTGAGACAAAGTTGATTCTTAAATGAAACATAAATGAGAATCTCTTTAAGTCTCATGAGCCATCAAAGATCAACCTGTGAGCAGTAACATTTTCCTGTGGGAAGGTCGAGTTTCATTAATATGCTGGAATTTTATGAGGAAGCAACAAATGTATACGATTGGAATGGTGCATATGCTATTACTTATCTGGATTTTCAGAAGACATTTGATAAGGTCCCATATAAGTAGGAGTTGAGGGTAGCATGTAGATGGGTGCAGAATTGGTTAAAACACAGGAACCTTATCAGAATTAGATGATGTTAAAAGTGGAGTGCACTGCCCCTGCTATTTTTTGATATGTATAAATGATTTGGAAAGGAATAGAGAATATCAAAACTAGGTGATAATGATAGTGATAATGTAGTATGAGCTAAATTGTCACAAAGGGACTTGGACAGCATTTAATCTTGGGAAGATATGTGGCAGAAATTGAAGGAAATGTAAGTTTTTACGTGTAGAAAGAAGTAATATTAGACTAGGATCTACAATGGCAGGATTGAAACTTGATAGCACACCTTATGAAAAGGGGCTTCAAGTCAAAAAGAACTCAGCACTGTCCACATCCAGACAGTGTTCAGACGTGATCAAGAAAGTTAACAGGATGCTATGTTATATATCACGATGTGTGGTGTTATGCTGAAGTTATACAGTGTAATGCACTAATTAGTTCAATTTTGGTCTCTTATTAGAAAACTGTCACAATAGTGCTAGACAAAGTCCAGAGGAGAGTGACAAGGATAATTCCAGAACTATGAGGTTTGAGCTATGAGTAGAAACTAAAGAAGCTGAACTTTTTCAATTTAAGCAGACATTAAAAGGGAACATGATTGAAATACTTAACATTATGAAAGGAATTAATATGGTTGATCCTGGTTGTTGCTTTAAAATAAATTCTTCAATAAGAACCTGGGAGTGGTGTAAATAGACTGTGTGCATGGCTGAGGCAACATGTGCTATAAAAGTTCTCCAGGGTAGATGCTGTATCCCAATAATCTGCTGCTCTCTCAGTACAGCCCACTGTAGCGCTGTCCGATCAGCTGCTGTAGAGCTCTGATTCAGATACTGTGGGTCAAAATACTCTGAGTGGTGCACTGAAAGTAACAACACTAAAGCAGCTATGGTATTTGGAATAGTTTGGCCATTCCGTGGAACCATTATATTGTGACAGGTTGATTACAATCAGATGCATTAAATTTATAAATGATATGCGGTTAATTTCAGTGTATTTGATAAAGCCACGTGAGGGATGTGAATCTAAAAATTAATGGGAAACCACACAGGAACAGTAGCACTGCTTTGATGCTGGGTGCTGCCAGTTTGCAAAACCAAGTGGAGAACGTGCGTACGGCAGAGATTGAGCTGCCGTGAAAATGTGTGTGGCTTTATGCCATGTTTAGTTTTTATTGCTCTGAGGCAATGTGAGCGTGGAAACCATTTATACATGAGGCCCCAATAGTGGTTAAATCAACCATCTGGTACATTCTTAAAGAGATGGAATGCACTGGTGAACTCAGCAACACAGAAGACCTGGACAACCATGGAAGACAACTGTGCTAGATGATCACAGAATTCTTTCAGAAGAAAAGAAGAAGAAAAAACAATTCATGACATTCAGCCAAACCAAGAACACTCTCCAGGATGTAGACCTATCATTGTGAAAGTCTACAACGAAGAGAAGACTTCATGAAAATAAAGACACAGGGTTTACCACAAGGTGCAAACCACTGGTAATCCTCCAGCATAGGAAGGACAGATTAGACTTTGCCAGGAAATATTTAAAAAGAAAAGTCCAGTTTTGAACAGTTTTCATTGAACAAATGAAATTAAAATCAATATGTACTCAAATGATGGATAGAGAAGAATATGGAGAAGAGAAGGAACGGCTCCTTATCTGTAGCATACCACGTCATCTGTGAAACATGGTGGAGGCAGTGAAATGGCATGGGCTTACATGACTGCCAATGGAAGTGGGTCACTAGTGTTTATTGATGATATGACTACTGATAAAAGTTGCAGGATGATTCCTGAAGTGTATAGGGCTATACTACATATCTGCTCAGATTCAGCCAAATGCTGCAAAACTGATAGGACCATGCTTCACAGTACAGATGGATAGTGAGCCAAAGCATACTGTGACAGCAAACCAAGTGCATTTTAAGGCAAAGAAGTGCAATATTCTACAATGACCAAGTCAATCAACTGACCTCAACCCAATTGTACATGCATTTTAGTTGCTGAAGACAAATCTGCAGGCAGAAAGTCCAATGAACAAGCTGCACCTGAAGACAGCTTCAGTAAAGGCCTGGAAAAGCATCAGTAAGGTAGAAACCCAGAACTTGGAGAAGGCCATAGGTTCCACACATCAGGCGGTCATTGATTGCAAAGGATTTTCAACCAGGTATTGAAAACGATTATTATATTCATGATTATGTTAGTTTGTCTAAATACTTTTGAGCCCCTGAAAATGTGTTTTTGTTAAATGCCTTAAGTTAAAATTGCAAGTTTAATATCTTCAATATCATCTTCATTGCTTCATTTCAAATCCATTGTGGTAGCGCACAAAGCCAAAATTAAGAAAATTGTATCACCGTCCAAATACTTATGGATCTATCTATATCTCGGCCTGTTTTGCTTTTTCCAACTCTGCTATAACACACTCTTTTACTGTTGGAATGTCAAACTGGAAATATATACACCAGAGAGTAGAGGAAAAAAGGGTCATGCATACATTTTCAGATAAATCATCCATGCTTATTTTGAAAAGGAAGACAGTTTTATTTTAGAAAATTATTTGTCATTTGTGTGTAGTTGTTATATTCTGAAGATCATAACAATTAGAGAGACTGATTGTTACGGCTTACCAAAAGTCTAGGGATACATAAATAGGCCGTACACAAATGAGAGAGAGAGAGAGGGAGACAAAGCACCAAAAGAAAACTAAAATAAAACAAGCTCCATTTATTGTCTTAATAAAACTATACGGAACAAGCAAGGCAGGAGAACCACATTAACATAGCTGTCTAACTTCAAAATTCACAGCAAGATACGAACTATAGGCATTTATTACTTAACTGGCTAACTTACAGATATTTCTTTAGATAAACAACCAAAAAATCCCAGAAGCCAGATCATCCAACCTTAACTCTCCATACCGCGCTCGCTCGCTCGCTCTCGCTCTCTCTCTCTCGCGCTCTCTCTCTCTCTCTCTCTCTCACTCACTCACTCACTCACTCACTCACTCACTCACTCACTCACTCACTCACTCACTCACTCCTAAACCCCAAAGAAGCTTAATTTATAAACCTACACCCCACCCATAACCCAGGTGAGTTTAATAAGCAACTTAAGTGGGTAATTAGGGCAGGACCCAATTAAGGTAAACCCCAAATTAGAATATAAAAGCAAAAGTCTAAAGTAGGTCGTAACACTGATACTATGACAGTATTTACGTTCAATAATAGTGCAGACATGGAGGATGCTCTGAGGTCCTTGTTTATCACTTTACTCACAGAGCATAACTACCCAGTTAACTAACGGATGCATATCTCAGTGCAGCAGCCCAACGGACCACATTATGACTCACAGAATTTCAAAGTAAAAGCTGCCTCATACAGTACAAGCCACACTCTCCCATAATTGCCTGAGTGATGGAGTGCCACTGAGATGGGTGCACTTCTGACAGCTTCTCCCACCTCAACAGAGGACTTTTGAAGTTCTGTTAGAGTGACCATTGGGTTCTTGGTCACATCCCTGACCAAGGACCTTCTTACCAAGGTAACTCAGTTGGCTGGGCAGCCAACTCTAGGAAAAGTCCTGGTGGTTCCATACATATTTCATTTCCCAATTATTGAGGCTCCTGTGCTCCTGGGATCACTCAAAGCTCTAGAAATTGTTTTATACCTTTGCATGATCTAAGCCTCTCCACAATTTGATTGCTGAGGTCTACAGAGTGTTCTCTGGACTTCATGGCTTGGTTTTTGTTCTGATGGGCAATGTGAATTGTGAGAACGTCTATACACAGGTGTGCACCTTTCTAAATGATGTCCAATCAATTCAGTTTTACCACAGTGGACTTCAGTCAAGTTCTAGAAACATCTCAAGGAGAATTAAAGCAAAGAGGACCACAATTTGGAGTGCCACAGCAAAGGGCCTGAATACTTAAATAAAGGAGAGATTTCAGCTTTTGATTTTTAATACATTTTCAAACCTTTCTAAAAACATTTTTCACTTTGTCATTTGGGGTTATTGAGTGTAGATTGATTGATAAAACTGGCAACTCTATCCATTTGAAATGAAATCTCCAACACATTAAATTATGAAGAATATGAAGGACTCTGAATACTTTGTGCATGCACTCTACTGACACTTTATAGTTTCTAATATTTTAAAATTATTCCTCAAATACCTGTGTATATTAATGCATTGGATTTTATCAAGACACCCGAGAATATAAACATTTTTACAGCTGCATGCCTTATTCATCACTTTCCAAATTTTGTTCCAGGTATTAGAAGGGATTTTCTAGGAACATGGCAAGCGTGAAATTTTGCCAGAATGCTAGGATTACAGGTTGCTAAATGACTCCGGCTGTTCTGCATGCAAAATGATTCTTCTTGGCTGTGGGGAGGCCTGAAGGCATCTGAGTGTTTTGTGTAATTCATCCTCCTGGTTTGGAAATTAGCCACCCGTCATCACAAGAGTTAATATTCTACAGCTAAGAATTTCACTAAACTTGCACTATGTGTATAATTGTAAGTGACAAATAAAATTTTATTTGATTAGATTCATCACATGTTACAACTTCACTGGTAGATTATGCATGTTATACTCCTTGCTATGTAGCACAGATTAGGTAGTGACAGGGACAATCCAAGCAAATAATGCTAATCTTTTGCATCTCAGACTCTGTGGGTTTTAGTTAATTGCAGTGAGCTTGGGGATACAAAGATAGATAAAGACTCATAGTATGGTGGGCTTGGAACATAATTTTATGTCAGGGAGGCACGGTGGCACAGTGGTAAGCACTGCTGCCTAATGGCTAAGGTCACATTTTTGGCCTCAATAACCTTTCCAGCATAGCTGGCAGTTGTTTCCCTAACCCTTGCGGATATTTAAAAGACCATTTCACTATTATAATCCAGTCAAAACTAGTTTAATTTCTTTTTCCCCATTGACTAAAATGCATTTCACCAAATTTGACAAAATTCCCAAACATTTCTTTGTTTTCGCTGAACAAGAGGTTAAGATAATTTAGTTGGGTTCGCTCACCACTAATAATCATGAACCAAAGAAAATCATTATATCATCATATTTATGTGAAAGTGACTGTAAAATGCTGTTTGGTCGCTCATGTGTCCATTCTGTTGCAGTCAGTGTGACATTCAACACGGAAAGCTTAATTCAGCCCTAACCTACTGGATAGTAGTCTCAAAGACTGAAAACTAGTGATGAGCGAAATTGAATTTGCAGCAAAACTCAGTGTTTTCTGTCACAAAAAAATCCACAAAATAAATTGAATTTTGTTTCGAGTGAAATTCATACCATTCACACAAGGGGGCGGGTGTTTAGTTCTTGCCTTTCAATTAGTATTTAAATACAATACAATACAATACAATACAATACAATACAATACAGTTTATTTTTGTATAGCCCAAAATCACACAGGAAGTGCCGCAATGGGCTTTAACAGGCCCTGCCTCTTGACAGCCACCCAGCCTTGACTCTCTGAGAAGACAAGGAAAAACTCCCAAAAAAACCTTGTAGGGAAAAATGGAAGAAACCTTGGGAAAGGCAGTTCAAAGAGAGACCCCTTTCCAGGTAGGCTGGGCGTGCAGTGGGTGTCAAAAGAAGGGGGTCAATACAATACAATACACAGAACAGAACAAATCCTCAATAAATAAAGATGTCTAGTAAAAAAATCCCTGTAAGTGTGCATATGCTCAACTAGGACAAGGCAGTTGCTAGGTAACAGCAGGGTGAAGGGAGGGGTTTGGCAGTGTGGTGAGTTTTCCTGCAGAGGAAATGCAATAATGTACATGATGGTGTCTTTTAGTGTGACGAAAATATGCAGCATATCACATTTAAAAAAAACACACACACAAATGAGAGTCATAAATAAAACAGATTTTACTGTTGTGTAGCAGTTTTCCACCCAGAAAAAAAAACCTTTAAAATGCCAAAAATCTCTTTAGTTAGTTTTCATTTTAAAATTTCATAAGTGCTTGCGAAACAAACACAGTTTTGAGAAACTGTGCATGCACAAATCAAAACTTCACTGTTTTGCTTATTAGTAAATCTCAGTGTCTGGAATGGCTCTTCGAATTTCACTTGATCATCTTTTTGTAAAAGATGTTTTAGTTTAAAGATCAGCCATACCACGTAGGTAATTCATCTGAAGCTGAGCATGTTTGGGCCTGGTGAGTCCTTGGATGGACCAACCAGGTTGCTGCTGGAAGTTGTGTTGGTGAAGCCAGCAGGGGGCATTTACCCTGTGGTCGGTGTGTGAGGATACTGTGCTGTAAAATTTGTTGCTGTCCCTCAGGCGAGATGCAAAACTAAGGTTCTGACTCTCTGTGATCATAAAAGATCTCTGGGAATCTTTAGAAAAGAGTAGGGTCTTCCTCTATGTCCTGGCTAAATTACTCACCAGCAAACTTGTGCATTCAGACCCCCTGCTCATTCCCTATCTCTAAATGGCTAACTATCTCTCACACCTTCACCACCAAATAGCTAATGTGTGGTGAGCGTACTGGCGCAGAAATGGTTGTTGTTGTATCATGCAGGTGGATAGTACATATTGGTGGTGGTTGCTGTAGTTCTCCTCTGTCTATGACAAGCACTCTGAGTAGTGAGAAAAGTGCTTTATAAATGTAATTAATTATTATTAATTATAATATAAAATTATGCTGCCTATTAAATTACTTGTGCATGCTATCATCATCTTTTTATTAGCTTGCTGTGATAATTTGGCAGCATGACATTGTATGTATGTCCACATTAACCTCCTTGGCATTAACTCTGGACCTGATTCGTGCTCGGCATTCTATGCAATTATGGTTAACCTCAAGTTATCTGCGTTACATTTTTAAGCCCGAATAATGCTTGGGACAGTATTCTGCTGCCATGTAGTGGAGGAAATAACATCCAGCTTCAGAAAAACACGAATATTTTTATGTGTTTTGCCACACTAAGGTAACTCATCAACATTAATGAGTGGGGTGGAGCCTTCAAGTAAAAACACAATGGCAAATGAAAAGCTGTAGAGGTAGTTTTAGAACAAACTGAAGTGGAACCATTGCTCAAATTAGGACTAGAGTTAGGTTAGGGAATTGGTCATTAGATGTTGACAGAGAATGCTAAACTGATGCATGATATGGAACTGTACGACCGCACCACTGAGATATAAGAGAATTCAATCATATGAAGCTTCAGTGTGGTTTGCTTCATGATAAAAAGGTAAAATAATTGTGATCAAATGTAAGGACAAGCAAAACCTTAGCCCCCTTATGCTCTATTCACAACGCGCCAGCTGTCAATGTTCACATCGGGGAAGGTGTTGTTTGGTGTTCACAAGGGGGGTGTTGTTTGTGCGGATCAGGCACTGACCTTCTAACCTATCATGTGCAAGCAACAGAAAAAATATAAGAAAAATGCGCAAAGAAACACACTTCTACTGTCCTGATTGTGACATCGGGCTGTGCGTTGGTGACCGTCTCAAAACATGTCACATGAAGGACGTGTACTAAATGTGCATCAGTACAGCAGTGGACACCAGACTTACCTTTTCTACTGTATTTATATTGATATTTTGGTGTTTAGATGTTTCTGTAACACTCTCTGTAATGACATTTTTTTCTTGTTGAAAAAAATGAAAAGTTTTTCGCTTATTTTTTAGGGGCAAACAAAATACTATAGAGGTTAAGACTGACACCCGGTCCAAGCTTTACCTTTTGTCTGTTAATTCTGTTAAGTCTGTTAAGTGGATGCATTACATCATTTTAGAAAGTGGTGACTTGAAGACAACTTGTAAAGTACAGTTACTTTTTTGCAAGATCAATATTAATTAAATCTCTACTCCAGGTCATTTTGTAAAGAATGTTTTGGAAAACAATAAGTAAAGGAAAGAATTCCATACTTGTCCCATAAAAGTACAGAATAATTATGCCTCACCTATGTTTCCTGTGAATTTGTCAATATTTATCGCATGCCCTTAGTGTGTGATTGATCTCGTTTGACATCAAAACTCCATTTAGTCAATCATTAGAAATGAAGGCAAAAGGAGCCCTCAGGGTCATGCTAGGGACATATTGGAAAGGTATAGGAAGAAGAATATAATGTATAAAGGCTGCTCAAAAAATAAGAAAGAAATCAACATAGATCAGGAAAAGTAAGTATAAAAGGAACTATTTAGAACATATAAATCAAAGTCTTCTTCATGAGTTTATACAAACATTTACATTTGGTAGTATGTCCTGTGTGGGCTGGATGGTGTTTTCGGCCTTGGAACCCCTGCAGATTTTTTTCTCCAGTATTTTCCTGGCTGGGGTTTTTTATTTGTCTATCATTACTGGCCATCTGACCATAGCATCAGACTAATCCTTATAATCATTAGAGACTTAAAAAATAATTCTAGCAACTTAATCCATAATTAAAGACCTTACTTATATGTTACTTGTTTATCTGTATTGTGTAACTTCATATTGATGTGTTCTTATTTATTATTAGCCATGCTACCTGTCAAGATAATAGAATAAAGTAAACATATTTGCTATCTCTTGCCTAACTTGTACCTTCAGCACCTTTCCTCGGTATCCTCGTGTATCTGAACATCTCTTTACTGATGCTCACTCTCTCGAGACTGCTCCTCAGGATTGCTGTTTTACATCCTTTGAAAGGATGAGAAGATTGGCCGCCTGAGAAGATCTAAGTGCACTACCTCTACACCTCCAGGTTCACAGGAGCCAGGTGACATGGCAGGCTGATCCTGACAGAAGTGGACAAGGTGTGACCTTCTCAGAGAAGGATTTCATGGCAGATGTAGAAGGAGGAGACCAGCAACATGCATGACAAAACATACAAGAGGGATCCCAGATGTTTCAAGGAGTTGGCCTCTACCAAGAAGATTGTGAAAAATGTCCCTCGTGGTCATGTGGCCCCAAAGGGTGATCAAAGGGGATGGGACAGCCATAAGGACAGTTCACCTGTGGGCAAATTTCAAGACAAAACTCAGTAATTGAGGCTATGGCTGGTTCATTTGCGGAAGAACATCCGCGTATGGCTAACTGACACTGTGTATGCAACCTCCCCACCTAACAAATATATTTTAAGAGGATTCCCCACTCTGCACACTGAGATAAAGATTAAGAGAATTCACTCTGATAACAGAGAAAGTGGGGGCAAAAGAGATAATTATGTATCCACCATGTCAGGACTGATACGTCTCTTCTACAGTCTTGCAGAACACCTCCTAGGTGTCAAACAATGTATGCCATTTTCTGTTTCTTAGATTGTTGATTTATATACCGAATAGCCTGCAAATAAATTTACCCAGGATAATGAAGTTTTAAGACCAAATTATTAAGAAAAAAAAAGGTGCCATCACTTGACTTGCAAGGTGAATTTACAGCCAGTGGAAGGAGGAGGGTCTTTTAATATAAGGGTTTTTTATCTGTTATTTATCAAGTCCTCTATTTAACACACAGAAACTATAAATCCATCCATAGAGCAGCACCCCTTCAACAAATAAATGTGTACCATGCCTTATACGAAATCCACTCATTCTACATTACATTTGATCCTAGTTTTCAGTTGCTCTTGTCCACTTCTCTCACTCCTGGCCATGGTGCTTCAATTCTCATACCCAGAAGATCCATAATACTAGTTACAGTTTGCCCTTTCTTACTGCTGCAAATTCCCATAAGTGCTTCATGCCATAAACTGGCAGTGTGTCCTGCCATGGACTGGTGCCCAATCCAGAGCTGTTTCCTGCCTTATGATGACTGCTGCTAGGACAGGCACAAGCCCCTCATAACTCTGAACTGGAGTGAGCTGGTTTGAGAAGGCAGTTTTGTTATGTTCAGTCATTATAATATTCAAACATCACCTTGTATGGTTGATCTGTAATATCTCTTACTAGAAAAAAACTCCTCTAAGTGTACATTTTACATGGGCCAATATAGCACAGTTACATTGTTATCTACCATATGAGATTAATGCCTACAAGGTTATATTCTCAGTTGTAGTGACTGATCAATGATTTACAAGTATCTGCAAAAATGGAAAAAATCCTTCTACAAATGTTAATAAATTTTGACAATTACACTATCTTTGGGACCAAATTAAAGCAATTACACTCTCTGTTATTTTGTCCTGGTCTGGCCCCACTCCGGACTCTCCTCAGACTCAAGTATATGATTCTACAGAAGTGTTAGTCCAGTGTTTGCACTTTATAATCTATATATATAAAAGCCAAATACCACTGACTCACTCATCATGAAATCTCCCAAACCATGAGGACTTGGGACTTGAAATTTGGAATGTAGGTTACCCTTGGCCCATAGGTGCTTGCTAAGAAACAGTTTTAAAAAATTTGTGGACCAAGCATGTTCTGCCTGTATGTCTGTCTGCTTTTCAAGACAGAATTACTTAACGGATTTAGATCTGGTTGTTTTCTATAATTTGCTTGAACTTTCTGGGTGATTTTGCAACTTCTCTCATCACGCTAAGTGCCATAGTTCGCTTGCGGTAACGATGTAATTATGCAAATCCAAGAAAGTGGCTATGGGCCAAGAGCGGTGGGGCTGGGCCTTCCTCACTCACTCGCCAGCCTCTCTTCGAGTTGGTCTACGCCTCGCCACTTGCTAGAGTGCACCTTGCCTCTGCTTAGCTAGCGATACCTGTTTGTTCAACAGACATTATCATCTACAGATTGTTAAGGAGTAACGTTTGACCTTTTTGAGAGAGAGATTAGAGCTACATGTGTTTTAGAGATTGCTAGAGATATCACGGCCATGTGCTTTTCTCCCCACGTGGGGAACGCTTTTCCGTCAGAGCTGAACACGATCAGTTATAGTGCCAATGTCTATTGATTTTTAATGTTTGTCCTGTTTCATTAATATGTGGCCGCAACCACGGGGTACAGCTTGTAAATAATAAAGTAGATTTATAGTAATTACTGTATGTATTGCAGTGAGATGTAACAAATGACCAGTAGGGTTAAAATTGAAATTGGTTAGTGGTCAACAATGATTTACCTGTGAATGAAGGGATGACACCTGAGAGCAGGATAGTGAAACAAAAAACCAGCCAGTGTGATAGGCCACTGAAGTCTTGCTGCAAAGTAACTCAGTTTGGATTAAATATCTAAATAGAACTTTACTCAACCCAAGTTGGAAATTTGGATCTTTACGAAGCTCTTTAAATAAATAAATAATTAAATAATTACAGAACGACTATAAAGTAGGAAGATTAAAAAGATAAAGAAAACTTTCGATTTGATAGTCACAGTCAGTGAGTCCTTATGCAGGTGTATATCTGTTGGCATAAAGGAGCCCCATAGTGCTTCTTGAGACACTTCTGCTGAATAATTTATTGGCTGAAAGTCCTCAGTGCTAGTGTGTCAGAGAGAGGATGTGCGGCATTGTTCATAATGGCACTCAGTTTTGTTTTAACTCTCTCCTTTGCTATGACCCCCAGGGGCTTCAGATTGTGTCTTATAACTGAGCCTGCCCTTTTAATTAGCTTGTTCATTCAGTGGGCATCTTGAAGTGATGTTACCAGCCCAGCTCACCACATCAAAGAAAACTGCACTGGCAGTAACAGAGTTGTAGAAGTTGTGAAGGATATCACGTCTCACATTAAAGGAACGCTGTCTCCGAAGAAAAAACAGCCTGCTCAGCCCTTTCTTATATAGGTCCTCTTTGTTCTGAGACCAATCCAACTTGTCATTTATGTGGACCGCCAAGTACTTGTAGGCATGGACAACCTCTACATCCACTCCTTGAATAGTGACCAGACACAGAGGCTCTTTGGTGTGGTGGAAGTCAATAACCAGTTAAAGACAGGTTTTGCAATCATAATATAACCTCTTGACTTAAAGAAACGGAACAGCTCCTTTTTAAATCACAAGTTATAAAAACCTGCACATCAACACAAATCAATGAATATACACAAGCCTGGCCTGCAGCAGAGTTGAAATCTTATAATACTCTTTTATTTTACCTACTCTGTGCCCCAGTAAATGCAAATTATCGTTAATACACTCATAATCCAACTGCCCTTCATTCTCTCAGAATATGGAAACAACGTAGGAAGCACTTTAACACAGAAAAACTTGTTGTGCCTCTACATGACAACCACCTTTTTCCACCCGCTCAAATGTACACAGAAATTAATGTTTGTAAAATGTAAAGGATTAAAACACTTAGACACTTGTGCATAGATAATGTCTCTGCATCCTACAAACAATTAAGCTTCAAATTTAACTTCTCACCAACACAATTCTTCCAGTACTTTCAAGTTACAAACTTTGCTAAATGGAACTTGGACAATTTCCTCACCTCCCACTTATTTCTGTTCCAGAAGAAATATTGATCAGTCTTGAAGACTCAGATAGCATCTCTACAATTTATAAAAACATTTTAAAGTCCCTTCCTCTCAAAGATCCCAGAGTACATTGGGGTAAGGATCTTTTGCTTAATATTTCCGAAAAGGAGTGAAAAGCAGCCATACACAGAAAACACTTTAGCTGCATATAGATAGATAGATAGATAGATAGATAGATAGATAGATAGATAGATAGATAGATAGATAGATAGATACTTTATTAATCGCAAGGGGAAATTCACATAATCCAGCAGCAGTATACTGATACAAAAAACAATATTAAATTAAAGAGTAATAAAAATGCATGAAAAAGCAGACAATAACTTTGAGTAATGTTAGCATTTACTCCCCCGGGTGGAATTGAAGAGTCGAATAGTGTGGGGGAGGAACGATCTCCTCAGTCTGTCAGTGGAGCAAGACAGTGACAAACGTCTTCACTGAAGCTACTCCTCTGCCTGGAGATGACACTGTTCAGTGGATGCAGTGAATTCTCCATGATTGACGGGAGTTTGCTTAGCGCCCGTTGCTCTGCTACAGATGTTAAACTGTCCAGCTTTATTCCTACAATAGAGCCTGCCTTCCTAACAAGTTTGTCTAGGCGTGAGACGTCCTTCTTCTTTATGCTGCCTCCCCAGCACACCACCACATAGAAGAGGGCACTCGCCATAACCGTCTGGTAGAACATCTGCAGCATCTTATTGCAAATGCTGAAGGACGCCAACCTTCTAAGGAAGTATAGTCGGCTCTGACCTTTCTTACACAGAGCATCAGTATTGGCAGTCCAGTCCAATTTATCATCCAGCTGCACCCCCAGGTATTTATAGGTCTGCACCCTCTGCACACAGTCTCCTCTGATGATCACGGGGTCCATGAGGGGCCTGCGCCTCCTAAAATCCACCACCAGCTCCTTGGTCTTGCTGATGTTCAGGTGTAAGTGGTTTGAGTCGCACCATTTAACAAAGTCTTTGATTAGCTTCCTATACTCCTCCTCCTGCCCACTCCTGATGCAGCCCACAATAGCAATGTCGTCAGCAAACTTTTGCACATGGCAGGACTCCGAGTTCTATTGGAAGCCTGATGTATATAGGCTGAATAGGACCAGAGAAAGTACAGTCCCCTGCGACGCTCCTGTGTTGCTGACCACAATGTCAGACCTGCAGTTCCTGAGACGCACATACTGAGGTCTGTCTGTAAGATAGTCCACGATCCATGCCACCAGGTGTGAGTCTACTCCCGTCTCAGTCAGCTTGTCCCTAAGGAGCAGAGGTTGCATATGTGCAAAGCATTCAATCATTGAACTTACAATCTTTTATCAAGCACACTTATCTTGCTTAAAATTTTCCAAAATGTTTCCAGGGCAAGATTTAACCTGCAAAAGTTGCAATCGAGCTCCAGCCTCACTGGGCCACATGTTTTGGGCGTGTACCAAATTAACAACATTTTGAACCAAAATCTTTGAATGCTTATCAGACAGCCTTGGTGTCTCAGTCTCTCCTAACCCATTAACAGCTGTGTTTGGTGCACTCCCAGAGGGGCTTAAAGTGGAGAAGGACAAAACGATCGTAATTGCCTTTACCTCACTACTAGAACGTGGACTTTTTTTTTGCTCAACTACAAAAATCGTAGCCCACCTCTTTTAAGTAAGTGGGTAACTGATGTTTAATACTATTTAAAACTAGAAAAAAATCAAATTCTCATTCAGCAATTTATTCTTTTTTTACACATAGCAGAGTCTAATCAATAACATTTTAGTATAAGCTTCTATTTCTTTGAAAAGGATGCTCTTCCTTTTTTGCTGCTTTTAAAGATTCGCTCTGGTTGTTGGCACTCCTCTCTTTCTCTTGGGTGGAGGATTAATTTTAGTTTGTTTGTTTAGTTTGACTTGATTGTTTGTGCTATTTGCTTCTAATTAGAATAAATAAATTAAAAAAATAATAATAAAAGAAAGTCCAGTTCCTTGGTTTTGCTGATGTTAAGTTGCAGACAATTGTCTTTGCATCAAGAGCCAAAGTTCTCCCCCGACACCTATACTCTATCTCTCCTGCTTTATCAGTACACCCCATTACTGTAGAATCATCTTCTAGAATTTCTTCAAGTGACATAACCTTGTCTTATATTTATAGTCTAAGGTGTACAGAGTGAAGGGAAAAGGAGACAGGACTGTTCCTTGCGGTTCCTCAGTGTTCCTCACATTCGTATCAGAAACACAGTCCTTGAGTTTCACAAACTCCATTATCCAGGACACCGCAGGGTCATCCACCTGCATATATCTGAGTTTTCCCCTTAACAGGCATGGTTAGATGACATTGACAGCACTGGAGAAATCAGAAAATCACACTGCTGCCAGCTTTTTCCAGGTGAGAATAAGCCTTGTGGAGCAGAAAGATAATTGCATCCTTCATTCAAGTCTTTGTCCAATAGGCAAACTGCAGTGGGTCCAATTGGGCTAGTACAAAAGGACTCATATAGTCCAGGACCAGTCTCTATAAGGTGTTCATGAAGTGAGACGTAAGTGCCACTGATCTGTAGTCATTAGGTGAAGAAAATGGTGACGTATATTAAAAAAATAACAAGGTTTGGTTGCACTCTTGAAAGAGCTTGAAGAGCACATTTACTTTAAGACATTCTCATGCTGCATCATGCAAAAGCAAGTTGAGGCAGAAGAGTCACTTCACAACCAAGACAGAGAGGAGCTGTGCATTAAAAAGCTGAAAATAAGTCATTCTACTTCCTGCCAAAATGACAGTATAATACAGAAGTGAAACTCACTGCATTACACACATCAGTAGTACAGAATAAAACAGGCATCTTACCTGCCATGAAACAATCTGGGAGCAAAGCCACCCCAGAAGCACTCCACATAGTTTTGTACAAGTTGTAAAGTTCCCTTAATGGCAATTCCTCCAGCTCTTCTATAGGATATGGCAGCATTTCTGGACACTGCTCATTAAGCTCTGAAGTAGCCTTAAAATGTAGATATTTTGACTCTTTTTAGCACATATGATAGATTATTCATTTCCAGATTTGTTTATAAAAGTGATTCAAACTGAGGAAAGGGGAGAGGAGAAATGATCGCGTTAAAAGGTGGACAATACTGTTGTCTTTTTACTTGAAAACCTGATGAAGAGATTTCTACCAAAAAGTAAAATGCTTTGTTTGCCACAGTGCTAACTGCGGCATTTCAGATCTTTTATGAACTGCTATGTCTAGACGAGTTCCTGAGCACATTTCAACAAATGAGATATCACATGTTTACGGTTTTAGTCGTCACACCTTAACTTATACACTCATGCATAATACAGTGGATTCAGAAAGTAGTCGGACGCCTTTACTTTTTGTACACACTTTTGTATTGTAGATTTAATTTTAAATGGATAGATTATCCATTTTTGCCCACCAATATAAACTCAATAACCCATAAGGACAAAATTAACATGTTTTCAGGAAGGTTTGAAAATTTATTAAAATCAAACCAGTAACAGAACCATTTTTCATTCACACCTCAGAACTTTAAGGGTTCAGGTTGGGGATGGAAAAAGGGCATGGATATTATTTAATTCACAGCATATAAAGACTAAACATATTTAATTAACTGATGTGAAGGACAATTGGCTTCCTTACCCAGCCCAGGACACCCTTAGGATGGAAGGACAGGGGGAAACGGCTTACACTGGGCTTTATCTTCCCCAGGATGGTAGATGGCAGCAAGCCCAGGCTTGAATCCCCACGTGGGTGCCCAAAGAGAATATCGGGTATTGTAGTCCCACGGGACAACACTGTTGGATCCCATGGGTGCCACCAGGGGAAGCGGCAGGATTGGGAGTCCCTATGTCATGGGATTTCTGCCTCACACGGAAGTGCATATAGGCTACAAGTGCAGAAGATCGGAAGCACTACTGGGGCAGCTAAAATAAAAGGAGCTGCTTGCCTCATATCATTGAACCAGAGTCAGGAGGAGATGGACAAAGCTTGTGGGGAGGCGTGGAGGAGACAGCGACCAAGAGAAGACAGAGAGGAGACAAAGTATTGCTGTACTCTGCTGTGCATTGTGCTTGTGCATGCTTGTGTCTGTGGTGGGAAACACTTGGAGAAGAGTTTCCCAATAAAGACTTTTTGCCTTTTAATTTGTGTCTTAAGCCTATTTGTGTTGGGTGTTTGGGGAGCTGGAGTGCCCCCTACTGCCCACACTGACAAGTATTACTTGACTTATTTATGCCTGAGGAAGGGGCCCGAGTTGCCTCAAAAGCTTGCATATTGCAATCTTTTGAGTTAGCCAATAAAAGATTTGATTTTCCTTGACTTCTCACTACATCCACAATCTCATATAACCAAATGTGCATGGTGCAGGTCTTTATATCATTTATATCACTGTGGCAGTGACATCAAATACCACTCACCTTCAGTCATTCATACTTGTAGTCATGTACTGTACATAAAATGGTGGAACCAGAACTAAGAAGTATGGCATCACGAAAGACCTGAAAATCTACCAACATTTTCTATCTTGCCAATTAAATCTTCTTGCATCAAAACATCCAAAAGGGCAAAGAAAGACTAGAAATACCATAGCATGTTAGAAAAATTAACAATGAAACCAAATCATAACAAATATGAATGACTAAAAAATCCATAATATAATAAGGATCATTTCAAAATTTCTGAAAAAAAAAAGCTTCTTACATGCAAACTAGACACGTTCATTTCAACTTTACAGTACAGTAGTGCTGCTGGAGTCATCAAGTCCATGCAGAGCAGATCTCTAAGTGATTGAAGCAGACATCAGAAATCAGTCTGTGAGCCTTAGAAATACTCCACTCTTGAGACTGCAAATGGTTTATAAGCACTCCAGTGTCCAAGCTGCCCTTGTGTAACATAAACTTTCAGCCATGCACATATTTTGTAATAGCCACAGAAAGTGGTGATAAAAAAAATCCATTTCCCTTGTAATATAAAAATATACTCCTAAAGGGAAACATATTTACTGGAATCATAGCCTGCAGTCTTGCATCCTTTTAATCAATGCACTCAAAACGAACACACTACAGTTAATGTTTAATATGAAATCATCAAGGCGTAATGTGATGTTTCATTATCATTTCATAATCCTTTAATTGGATGCATTAAGTTTCTGATTGCCTTGACTGTAACTAATCCAGCTAATATTCTTAGGATTTAAAGCAGTGCTTATCTTCTGTGGTGGCAGCTGCTTGCTGCTTTGACCCCTTCCCTTCGAAGGTCAGGAGTACATCCTTTATTTGTCAGCATTTGTCAGAGTATTGCAAGTTTTTATAGGGAAACATTCTGAGCAACACAAACTCACTGAGTGTTCAGATGTCTTCCAGAAAAATAATCTGCCAGCTCTGGTTAACGGACAGGTTTGTTGCTTGCTGCGTGCCAATATTTAATTACAATGTTCATTCTTGCTAATCAACTGTAACTAAGAATTGGGAAAGGTAAAATAACATTAAACATGTATTGAAGAGTAGTATGCATTTAGGATTCTTAAAAAATAAAAAAATGTATTTTTTCCTAATTGAGAGGGAAAATAGCAGTAAGCTGATTATGGCTTTAGAGCTCTGCAAGGTTTTTATGTGAAATGTCTATATTCTGTGTGGTCCCCGGCCGGGACGCCCAGGAGGACCAGAGGAGGGCCTGTGCCTCCTCCAGACCGAGAGGGGGCGTCCGTCCTGGTTATGCTGGAGGCCTCGGGTACAGGGCTTGGAAGCCCAGCCCTGTAGGGACCCGTGGCCACCGCCAGGCGGCGCCCCAGTGCCTGATTATCCCGGGAGCCCGGCACTTCCGCCACACCAGGAAGTGCCGGGGGGAAGACGACAGGGGACACCTGGACGGCTTCCGGGTGCGCAGCCGGCACTTCCGCCACACGGGGGTGTGTCCGCGGGAGATTGCCGGGAAGCAGCTGGAGCCCATCCGGGTTCCTATAAAAGGGGCCGCCTCCCTCCAGTCATTGGCGAGAGTCGGGAGGAAGGAAGACGGAGCTAGAGCGAGGACGGGAGGCGGCCAGGAGAAAGGCACAAAGACTGGAAGACTGTGGCCTGGACTTTGGGGGATCGGTGTTGGAGGCACTGGGGTTGTGAGTGCACGTAATTGAAAACTGTAAATATTGTAAATAAACGGTGTGTGGTGGAACTATGTTGTCCGTCTGTCTGTGTCCGGGCCAGCGTTCACATCTGTTTTAAAAAGATAGAAATTCAATAAAAAATACTAAATTAATTATTTGAGATAAACAATATTAATTGAACATCAGAATATAATAACAACAATGTATTTTTTCTTAAACCCAAAATCACACAAGGAATGTCTCAATGGCCTTTAACATGCAGTGTTTTCTGACAGCCTTATCACCTTAAGAAAAAACAAGAAGCCCTTGTAGGGAAAAAATGGAAGAACTCTTGGGAAAGGCAATTCAAAGAAAGACCCCCAGCCAGGTAGGTTGGGTGTGCAGTGGGTGTCAGGAAATGGGGTAAATACAATACACAAAACAGAGCACAAGTAATCCTCATCAATAACCTAGATCTATTAATGCCCTCTCAGGCAAAATGCAAGAATAGATTATACCAGTCACTAAATACAGAACTATCAAATACGTCAAAAACAAATACATTTAACTAATTAACATAAGTGAAAAACACCAATATCTGTCTACAGTAATTGTCGAACTGCTGTCAGATTGTAGAAAAGGAGTAAAAACCCCTGACTGTCATAATATGATTTTTGGGGTGTCTGAGGCCAAGAAATCCGGTGGTTATATTCATCCTTTTCTTCATTATGTTTTTAACGTTGTTACAAATGATACACATTCTTCCACAGCATTGTCGTTTTCCCCAGTGGACAGAGCCTGTTTGGTAGAATGCAAGGTCATGTTGCTAGTAGACAGTTCTCAGAGGTTACGTGATGTTTTAAAAAACTGGTGTCATGCATACCTAATTCATCCAAGACTGAATTCATCCAAGAATGAATTTTTCTGACTACGATTCTTGCTACATGTACTGAGCTTTATTATTTATTTTGTCGTCTCCCTGGTCGCGACCCCTGTGTACATTCTGCCTTATTCGTGCAATCGCCCGGATTCTGAAATTTTTTGTAAACTGTTGTCACCTTGCACAAGAAGTACACTGACTAGCCACTCAGATTGGCTAAATTAACAGGTAAAAACACAAAAACCTAATAGTTTATATAGAAAAACTGTATGTCACAGACGTGCACCTAAAGGACACAATTAAGATGGGGTAAGATAAGATGAGTTCCATTTCTGGATGAGTTCCAGCTCTGTTCATAGCTTCAAGAAACAAAGCCAAGAAGACACTTGATCTCACTTCCTGTGTAACCCCAGAAGTCCCGTCCCTTCCTGGATAATCAGCATATATGCTGAACAATTACAGGAAGTGGCCATTTATTTTTGACCTGCATCCGAGAGAGACAGACTCCTTGCACTCTACAGATCCAGACGTTCTCTGAACCATGGCAGTTACTGCAGTCGCTGTTTATTTGTGTTTACATTTCTTTTTTTCTAGCATTAAATGTGGTATACCTGGGAGGTATGTCAACTCTGGAACTGATGTCCTTCCTGTTTAATACAAGTGTAACACACTTCAGCCGCAAGAGAGGCTTCCTGGCTATGAGGAGGTAAAGATGGGAAAGGATAATGATGAAACATAATCACTAACTGTCTCCTCTAAAGTGAAAGAGGACTTTTCAGGCCACGCTCAGACACCCTCTTCCTCATGGTTGCTTATATAAATTTCAAAGGCCTTAGAAGATGGTGTTCACTCTGGATCCTGATCCTGTACAAGAGAGATCCACAAATTTAAAGGAGTCTCAAATGCATGGTTGAAGGACCTTTGGTCCATCTGTTTTTAGTTGGAATTTCCTTCTATTCATAGCACTTTCTTCATTACAATAGATACCATGAGCTGATATCTGTTTGTTTGATAATCAACACAAGCAAAAGCAAAGATTATAGTGTGTCAGAAGGAGCCATACAATGCCAGAGTTGGAGTAGAGTAGACTAAAATTACGATCCAGGTCTTTGGGATATGGAATGAAACCAATGTCCTCAGAAAAACCTCATTGTGCGTTTAGAGTTGACCTTCAGCACCCCACTACCGCAAAGAGCCTTTTTGTATGTACTAGTGGTCTTTCTCTTATCTTGAGTCTTGTCGTTCTCTCTCTCTCTCTCATTAGCAATGTGTTTTCATCCAAACTGTCCCTCACTGTACATTTGTTGTTTAGCGCACTATTTTCTATAAACTCTAGATGCTTGTGGAAGATAGATGGCACTCTAACACGCTAACCTGACACAAACAAACACTAGAGGCAAAAAGCTCACGTGAATTTTATTTTACAGTGTCCCCAACAGCCAAACACACATCTTCTTTATTCTTTATCTTTGCTTTCTTATTTTCTCTTTATCTCTGTCCTTTTCTTTTCTCCTCCAGTCCTCCTCTGCAAGCTCGGTACTCAAATGTGGCAATTGGTGCCACGGCCCACCTGCCAAGTTGTTTGCCTGCCTATGGTAAAGTCATCCCTGATGGAGGATCACAGGAATCATGGGAAAAAGGGGTCCTTTCATCGGATTAACTGGCCCAGCACTGTTTTAGCTGTGGAATGGCCAAATGGGGGAGGCAGCTTGATGGCTGAGGTCTCCAGGACTCTAAAAATATCCAAATCTTATTATGTGATATCATCTACTGTTAAATTTTGCTCCGTACTTCTAAAATTTTTATTTTTATGCTGTATTGAGAATTTGTTTTGTTCTGTGTATTGTATTGTATTGACCCCCTTCTTTTGACACCCACTGCACGCCCAACCTACCTGGAAACTGGTCTCTCTTTGAACTGCCTTTCTCAAGGTTTCTTCCATTCTTCCCTAAAAGGTTTTATTTGGGAGTTTTTCCTTGTCTTCTTACAGAGTCAAGGCTGGGGGGCTGTCAAGAGGCAGGGCCCGTTAAACCCCACTGCAGCACTTCCTGTGTGATTTTGGGCTATACAAAAATAAACTGTATTGTATTGTATTATTATTATTATTATTATTATTATCATCATCATCATCATCATCATCATCATCCTCCTCCTCCTCCTCCTCCTCCTCCTGAGTCTGGCTTCTGGAATACTGCTTGCTGGCCCCTTATATAGATCACCCAGTGGTGGAAGTGCTGCTCTCCATGACTCAGCACCTCCTATCTCAGTTTCAGGGAAGGTAATGTTCTGGCCACACCTGCTCCCCTGGTCCTTCAAGTGTGGAGGCGTCCTGGCTGGGCAAGGGCCCCGGCTGTCCTCCACACACTGTAGGGTGTGAAAATTCAGATAGGGCACCTGCATATATGCTAAGAACGTAAAGATGAGGTAACAGTGGGCATGTGATCACAAAAACTAGACAACTGAAAATTGATGAAGTATCATCTTTTCCAAGGAATTTGAATTTCTACTGATTGTGTGGTTAGAAATTTGGCAACATAGAATAAATTCATGAATCCATGCTGTCTTATGTCAATAGTACAGGCTGTTGGTGGATAATTAATGGTGGGGGAAATGCTTCCTCGTTGGCCTCAGTTTTAAGCTTGGTAAAACAAATAAAAAGTCTGAATTAGCGTAAGTCATCCTAATTCGTGGTGTTTATAAGAAACTAGCAAAATACCTGTGCTTCGCAGCGGCGAAGTACTGCCTTAAAATTTTTATTAAGAAGAAAATTAAACCTTTTTAAACTGAGGGAAAATATACCAATAATTATTTGTTAAGGATCTCTTTGTATATAGGCAGGCAGCCAACAACGTGGGAGGCGTTGGGATGGGGGACCCAACGCCGCCTCACACGGTGACCGAGCTGCAGGCTATGGACGTATATATGTACGTAAGTAGGATTCAGTTAGCGTTGGGAACCCGCGTACTAAATTTCTTGAAGATGGGCCCATAAGTAGCAAAGACCGTTGAAAAGTTCAATATGGCGGCCGACAGTGGCATCATATCACTGGAATAAGTACCAAATTTCAGCCTTCTACCTACACGGGAAGTTGGAGAATTAGTGATGTTTTGAAAATTCAATATGGCGGCCGACAGTGGCGTCATACCACCGAAATAAGTATGTACATCGTTTTTGGTTAGTGCAGGGAAGCCACCTACTAAATTTCGTGAAGATGGGGTCAGCCTTCTACCTACACGGGAAGTTGGAAAATTAGTGACGTTGGAAAGTTCAATATGGCGGCCAACAGTGGCGTCATACCATTGAAATAAGTACTTACATCGGTTTCGGTTAGCGCAGGGAAGCCGCCTACCAAATTTCGTGAAGATGGTGCCATAAATAAGAAAGTTCAACATGGAGGTCGTTGTCGACCGTTATGACCGTTACGTGTAGAATTTCGAAATGAAACCTGCTTAACTTTTGTAAGTGAGCTGTAAGGAATAAGCCTGCCAAATTTCAGCCAACTACCTACACGGGAAGTTGGAGAATTAGTGAGTGAGTGAGTGAGTGAGTGAGTGAGTGAGTCAGTCAGTCGGTCAGTCAGTCAGTCAGTGAGGGCTTTGCCTTTTATTGGTATGGATGAAAGAATTTAGTCCATGAGGCACAAGTACTTAATAAAAAAGTACTATAGAATACCATTTTCTAAGCCCATTTAATACTGAGTAGGGTTCTGGGGGCTGGAGCCTATTGCAGAAAGTGCAGAGCATTAGACAAGAACCATCCCCCTGGACAAGGTTCCAATCCATCGTAGGGGTAAGCAAGAATAGTTGTGTTGAATATCCGAAATATTAAAATATGTGCTTGAATTTAAATGTTTTATGTCTAAATATTTTTGATAGTTAAGAGAAATTTGTCATTTTTCACCTTCTGGTAAAGATCTACAGAGGACTAGATGCCTAGTAAATTATTTAAAATAACATTAAGTGACTTTAAAATAGTCTAAAACAATACCCCATATACTTATGTTTGTCATTTTTTACCTTTTAGGAGTAGCTCCTAGAGGGCTAGGACCACCGGTAAAGAATCAAATGTCAAAAACATTAACATATTCATGGTCAGCAACATCGAAATACCATAAAATGACACTCCACATGCCCATATTGCCAATCTCCATGTTTTCAAGTTTCAGTGAATGAGGAGGCATCTGAAAAAAAAAAATTGAAGTGACTTCAAAGTGTTCATAACTAATTCTAATGAAGAAAATATGTCATTCCTTATAGCTAATCATGCAACCCCAACTCAAAATATACACAGCATGATGTTCAGTTCTTGTTTGATCAAACATTACAGTGAGCAACATGCATTATCTAACCAACTTTGTCCATGGTGTCACTTTTGGTGACAAGATGTGACGGTTCCAGCATCTCCGAAACATCTCTGAGTTCTCATAATCCACCGTCTCCAAAGGTATAAACTAAAAACATCCAGGGACAGGACGTCCTGTCGGGAGAAATATTATGTTATTGAGAAAGGCCAGAGGAGAATGTTCAGAATCGTACAAAAGGAAAGTTTAAAATACCCAAGTAACAACTCTAAGTATACAACACATGGGCCTTTAAAACATATTGGCTATAGTAAAAGATGACCACTCCAGGTTCAACTCCTATCAGCTAAGAACAGGAGGATAAAACTATTGAGATCTGCAATGAGATAGAAGGCAACTTTTTTACCTCTGAAACAGCACAGGCTTCCACATTGTCTAGTCTGTTTCTAAGACATGAATAGAATTCCCATTACAATGAATGTGAGCATTAAATTCACAAAAGATGGGACACCCCTAACAGGAGTAGGCAGAAATAATGATGAAACATCCATTTACAAATTGGGTGTGGTGTAGGTAGGATAGGGGAGCAGCTCTGGAGACAAGCGTGGGAGTGGATTCATGGATTGACCTGATCCCTCATTAGTGCTGGAGCTATGATTGCTGCACTTATGTCCCACAAGGATTTTAAATAGAGCCGAGGCACAAGGGTAAGAGGAAGAGGAAAGAAAAGAACGATGAGAAATGGAGGCTAAAGGAAAGGAAAGAAGGGCTGGAACAGGACAGAGGCTGGTGCAGCATGATAAGGGAAGCAGGCGGACAGAAGATGAGCCCCATGAATGCATCGTATGGCTGGACACTCAAAAGGGAGGCAGAGGGGCTCCTTCCGCTGAGAACCTTAAGAAACAGGAGCAACCAAGTGCTCCAGGAGGCTCCCATTGAAGCCTGATGGACTGTGGCTTGGTAGGAGCGAGGAGCAAAGGTCGGTACGGGGCCCTGCAAAAGCAGAGGGACTGGTAAAAGGGACCAGAGCTGGATTGAAAGGATGTCTGCATCTGGTTGGTGGATGTGTCCTCATGTTGAGGAATCTGGAAAGGGTAAGCCGAGGAGACGTTGGTTTTAGAGAGAGCTACCGAGGTTTGTGGTTTTTAAAGAAGTACTGCCCTTGATTAACCTCGTTTTTAAGGAATATTTATTGTTTGAACTTTTTAAGCTCCATAACCTCCTTGATTTTATGGAATATTTTATTTATTTACTGGAATGCACTGCACTTTGGACATTGTTTGTTTGTTTTTTGTAAACAAAGGCACTAAGTATTTGCATCGCCTCTTGCTTACTGTGTGTGTCCTCATTCACCCAGCTCATCATCAAGTGTGCTATCATCTGTTCCGGGTTCAGATGACTCATGGAAGCAACCAAGTAGAGTGGAGCTGACCTGGACCATCACAAGCTGCCATCCTGAACTTTGATATTATTGACCATAATTTTTGATAATAACACAGACTTGCAGTTCTCAAAAAATGGATGTTAGTTGGCTCATCCAAATGTTTGGGGAGATTTTCCCATAACTCTCAGACTGATGTTTCTAGTTAAAAGTGTGTTTTTGTCAGAAATAAAATGTCAAATGTGTCTTAATTTTAAATGTTAAGTTTCACTCTGTTTGAAATCTGCCTAAAGGTCTCTAAAGATCTTAAGCAAAACTGTAATGTACAGATCAAGTGCTGAAACCCCATCAATATTTGATTATCATGGATATATATATATATCATGTGTCTGTTTAAAATGGAAAGGCTGCTCAGTGTATGGCACTTATTTGCTGACATGTAAGTGGAAATAATTCCTAAGTCGGGGTTCAGCCAGAGTTCACCCTGCAAATAAGGCAGGGTGAACTCAATAAAATAAAACGTTTTGCCTTAAATTTTCGAAAAAAGAAAATGCTTCATCCATCTGCATTCTGCGCCTCCAGTGGATTCAGACCCCTTCACTTTCTGCACACTTTATTGTGATGTAGATTTAATTTTAAATGAATAAATTTGCCATTTTGCCCATCAATCTACACTCAATAACCCATAATGGCAAAGTGAAAACCTGTTTTCAGAAAGTTTTGCAAAGTTATTAAAAATCAAAAGCAATTCTTCACCTTTGTGACCTCCTAATGCAGTAATAGTAATAATAATAATAATAATAATAATAATAATAATAATACTTATTATTATTTTATTTATATTTATTTATTTATATTTATACATTTTATTTATAACGCAGTTTTCTCTTTCTTAAAGAGCTTAATCAGCCATACATATGCAGAAATGTATGTATAGTGAACAGATTTTCAATCAACAGATTTCAGGTAGACGGCCGAGGCCCGAAAGGTTTGTTAAGCTGGACAGCAGTGAAATGTATTCTGGAAAAGCTGAAAGGCAAAGCCAGACCTTAGAATGTTTTGTATAACCAGTCTGTCTGCAGCTTAGCAAAGCTTTGAGTTTGTCAGATAACTTTCTTGTGTTTTGAGAAACTGTAAAAGTGTTAGCTGCTTTGCTAGCGGATAGTAGGCCAGGTATGTGCTCATTTTGGATTAGAAGGGGGCGAGACTGGCTGTCTTTTAAGTATAACTACTTTTAAGTTAAACAAGTGTCTCATTCAATTTTTAGTTTAGTTTCAGTTCAGGTGATGCTTTTTTACAAAATGGAGCATTTAATTCAGTTGCTGCCTTTCTGACACAGGGATTTAAATAGAGAACTTCATCATCAAGTTCTTCTATGTGAACCCAGAATACAATGAGGACTGAATGAGGTCATTTATGTTAGGTAGAATGCCTAGATAGGGCTGGGTGATCTTGTGGCCTGGAACACGTGCAGATTTTTTTTTTCTCCAGCCGTCTGAAGTTTCTTTTGTTTTTTTCTGTCTTCCCTGGCCATTGGACCTTACTTTTATTCCATGTTAATTAGTGTTCCCTAATTCTTTTTTCTTAGTTATTTTGTCTTTTTTCACTTTCTTCATCATGTAAAACACTTTGAGCTACATTATTTGTAAGAAATGTGCTATAAAAATAAATGTTGTTGTTGTTGTTAAGCTGCTGGACACTTGCAAAGGAGTTCTGTTTTCAAAAGGTGATCTTTCTTTCCACGTTTCAATTAAGGATATATAAACTTAAGGGGAAATGTCACCTGGTACTGCATGAAGACTGCATAAACCCACCCAGGTTACATAATTATTTGTTTTGCTTATATTTGCTGCTATTGGTGATAATGCTAATAACTAGTGATAAGCGAGCACCAAAGTGTTCAGGTGTTCAGGTGTTTCAGTCCGAACACATCGCGATGTTCGTGTGCTCTACCGAGCACCCGAGTATAATGTAAGTCAATGGGAGACAACCAGGCACCCCCTGCTCTGAAGAGGGGAGGGTGCCTGGTCCATTGATAAAGGTCAGAAAGTGACACCACCCATGTTAATCGGAGTCGTGCAGGTCTGTCAGGTGGAAGACAACATTTAACAAGCAGAGAGGTATGTACTTGCGACAAGAGCAAGTTGAGTAACTTGAGAAAAAGAGAGGATTGGGCAGTACTAGGGGTGCCAGTCACCGGAGAGCATCATAGACATGTTCGGTGTGTTCTCCGAAAGCCCATTTTTAATGTTTTAAAAGTCCGGACACTTAGCGCTGCTCCTGGTCATTCGCATTCCATGATTGTCCTCCTGATCAGTGACGTGCGGTGAGGTTCATAGCTGGTGAGGCACTGACTCCTTTAGAGTCCGCAAGATTTACAAATATATGAACCTAAAAGAGCAGCTTATTCACTATTCGATTAGCAGCCAGCGTGCACATTGACTACTGGTTACGTTTTATATCTCATCAGCATTTACATTTAGAGCAACAGGAGAGAGCGCATTTGATCCTCACCCTTCCATGTGCTCTAAATTTGCCATTGCAATTCCACAATTCATACTCATTCAATACAAATGAAAGTATAGAGTCACACGGCTACTGGCATTACACTGAGGGCAGTACTTACCTACCCCTTGATTGGCTGTCTCCATCCCGCAAAACGTGCGGGGCGGAGACTCGAACATCACGTACAAGCATATGTGGTGCTCGTTCGAGTAGCGCCATGCTCCGAGCATAACAATGCTCAAGCCGAACACATGTTTGGCTGAGCATGCTCGCTCATCACTACTAATAAATATCATTTTTAAGTAACACTTAACACTCAGTTTACTTGGTTACTACCATTGCAGGGAGTCTATGATTATTCATTCCTTGTCTAGTTGCAGTCCCTTAAGGGTAGAAAAAGGACACTTTGTGTAGTCCTCTGTTGGTGGTCAACTGGGTTGAGAGAAAAGCGTGAAAAATAAAAGAACGATACAGCCAGCATGCAGCTTGCCATTAGAGGTGCCCAGAGTTGAATATGCAGGGTACAATAAGGACATTGAGACAGCTAAGAGGTAACAGGTGACAGTTCTTTTTAATAAAAGAACCTAAGAAGTTCTTTTGGTAAGTTTCGAGTTAGGTGTACATCACAGGTGATCTAATAACATGATAAAGCAAAGTTCCACCCTCCATGAAAGGACCTGTAGCATTTATATTCAAAACAGTGTATGTATAATGATATAAAATCACTATTCCATCATCTAAATCTGAAAGATGCATTTTAACGAGGAAAGCTGTTGTGGGTAAGGAAATGGAAAGTCAACCACAATCCTCACGTCTAATTTGTTATATGACCCTGAACAATGCACTTAACTTATGTTAACTTTACAACAAACGTGAAGTGCAGTTTTGAAGAGCTACAAAAGGGGTGCAAATTTGTAAATAACATTGGATACTTTGTTAGAAAGACATTAATTTTTTTTTATTTTTATGTAGTTACCGCTAATGATATTCTTATAGTTTCATTTGGAAACAGTGCCCATGGGTGTTATTAATACTAAAGCCAAACAGCATTCTGCACATTGCATTTCAGCATTTTGTATTGTTGTCATCTAGCATATGCACTGGCCAGTGTCATCTGTAAAGTTACCATGTCATCTGATCAGCCGGCATCTCATTCCATAAACACACAGAGCCACGCCACTTTATTTAGAATTCAACATACCATTTGTGAAAATGAATTCCAGAATCACTGCCAACACACTTCCACCTGTCTGAAGAAAACAATGGATCCCACTTCCTCATGTAGAAAGGCCACAGACTGGGAAATATGAGATGTTTAAGGATGCCATACTTTCATCTTACAGAATTTGAAAGTTTATGGAAAAAGTATAGAACACCACTGTAATCCTAAAGCCAGCAATCTGTCAAAATGACAAGAACACATCACAAAATTATCCAAAGGATAGTAACCCAAAGAGAGCAAACATAAAAACATTCTGATGTCTGGGTTTGCCACAGATGGCAAATTCCCTTGAACCCTGGACATCGATAGGCATAAACCGACGATGGACACATAACAACTAGAGGTGGGGTACACAGTGCTTTTAGTATTTTAACAGTATTTAGTATTAGTAGTATTTATCTAGTTTAGTATTTTGTTTTTCTGTACAAAGCATTCAAAAAAATCCAGCAAAAACAATGTGCAATAGCGAATATTCTTTAAATAATAGTGACCAGTGTCACTTGTGGCTGTTTAAAATCCAATAAATATTCAATAAATAATCCAACAATTAAAATGAAGTTAAAATCATTGACAGGATCTGTAATTTGAAAACTAGCATAAGCTGCGGTTTTTACATCCCAAATCCGTCTTTTCTGCTCACCCAGCAGGATCGCCTCATCCTACAGAGATGCCCAGTGACAAGCAGGGTCAAGCATTATATCTGGCTTGTGTCCCTTGCTGCAAATCCTTGGCCTTCAGCAGGGACCCCATGGGTCCTGCTGCTTTTTACTGCAGCCATCCCTCAGCCTTCAGTGGAAGCTGCTGCTCCTCCTCAGAACCAACCCTAGATAGGGCATCAGTCCATCTCAGTCCTCACCCACAACCAAAATTCACTGACACTCACGTTGACACGGGGCCGATTTAGAATTGCCAATTAACACCTAGACTTTTGGGATACCCGGAGATAAAGGGCGGAGTGGTGCCTCTGAAGATATGGATCAGCACTGGCAATCAGAAGGTTGCTGGTTCGGATCCTGCAAATGCCAGGAGTGATTCCACTCCATTGGGCCCTTGAGCAAGGCCCTTACTTAACCTGCAATTGCTCCATCCTGGGAATGACGGTAACCTGCATCCAGCCCTGCACGTAGACCCTCCAACCTGCAGGGAAAACTTGGGGTCTGGTGGCAGAATTGGCACTCCAGCCACCATAAAACCCCTCACACTGTTCCATTCCATGTGAACTAGTGTGGTGCTGAGGTGTCACCCGTTGCATGGCTGCACTCGGGTCTTAATCTGGGATCCTGAGTTGGTTTGTCATGTGGTGGGTGCGGCAATGCGCTGTATCAGCGTCTGCTCCTAGCCCCTCTCTCTCAGACATAAAGAGAGAGCTAGCATGAAAAGGAAAAAGATACACCTTATTGACTTACAGTATGTAAAAGAACAACTCACTGTTCCCAATGTTACATTCTAACTTTAACTTTGATAAAAGGGCTAACAGTGTCTGAAGTCTTGTCTAATTTAAACATGCTTTCATGGAAACCAAAGATTGCATAACACTGGAGCAAGTGGTGGATATTTCACTCAACATACAGACAAATGTGCACAATTTGTTACAATGAAATTATTTGCAAAGCCATCCATCAAGAAATGTCAACTTTAAATGTCATGCTGATAAAACTTTGGATGCCAAAAAGAATTCCTAATCATTCCACAAGCAGAAACATAAGTAGAGAGAGAGCATTTGAGATGTCAGCCGCAGGTTTAACTCTAAGCTTGCTGGATTTCCACTTGTTCAGCCATGTCAGTGGCTAAGCATGCTCACCCTGATGACTCTATTCACAGACATGAAATCAGTAAAAAGGCACCACATACAGGGCTGGTTCCTGTCTGGCATATTAAGCAGGCCCAATAATGGGTGGAAAGATCAATGAACATATAATTACTTCTCTTTTTAAGAGTTTTAAGAACTATTTTTTCATTGACAAGTGTATCTCCAATTGTGGAGGTGTCACTTTTCTTCCACTGTACCATTTCACCCAGTTCTGTTGGACTACGATAATTTATTTGAAGATCCTCACATGTCATTTTCATATATGCTGTCATTTCTGTATTTCCATAAGATACTAATTAATTTTGGGGTATTTGGTCTCCCAATAAGACATTTTTCAGATAACTTGACAAAAGAAATGTGCCATAAAAGACAAATCTCCAAATGAAGGTGCTACTGTATTTGCCAACATCGTTCATAATTTATAGCTTTTCAGGTGATGTTTCCCATTGATTACATAAATTGATAAGATTTATTTTTTAAAAACAGGAAAGACAGCAACCTATACAGCAATCGGCAAGAGGTACTAATGGGAAGATGGTTCTGGTATTGGAGGACTGACCAGCTGTGGCAGTCGAAAGGATCAATAGATCAGAGTCATGACTGGAGTGCTCTCAGGGAGCAGTAGTGGCAGGGAAGAGAAGATCATGGAACTCTGTTAAAAGTCCCATAATATTTTAGAGGGCAGCGTTGGAGTCCTAGGGGCTGCCAGATCAACCTGCACTTCAGAACAGGTAGGCTACCTGCAGATAAGCATGTTTAGGCCTGGCCAGTACTTGAGGGGGAAACCAACAAGGAAAGGGAAGGTTGCTGCTGGAAGAGGTATTGGTGGGACCATCAGGGGACACTTATAATGTGGCCTGTGTGTGGAAAATGCCTAAGTGCAGTGATGGGGACACTGCTGCAAAAAATGGTGCTGTTCTTCTGATGTGACACAAAACTTTGTGGTTATAAAAGTAATCTGGGCATCTTTGGAATGAGTAGGGTGTACCCCAATATCCTGGCTAAATTGCCCACCATGGCTTTATCCATATTGCTTATTTATTGGTCACCTTACGAGGTACATGCCATCCCTTAGTGTACCAGAATGCAGGCTTAGGTTATAGGTTGGTTTTATGTGACAGCCAGGGAGGATTTGTTTCCATGGCTTGTATATTTTTGTTGCTATTTTCGTTTTTGAAATATTATTCATGTTTTAATGTAATTTCTGTTATGTTTGTTTGTGATTTAGTAATTAAATTCTTTACCTTTAAACGTCCATCCATTCCAAGTACTTTGTGGTTGGAGCCCCGGGAGGTGGGGCCACCCTGACATTACCACTGCTGGATCCTGCTTTTGAATTTATATTCAGTCATGAAAGACAGGCTTAGCAGCAGAGCACTTGTGTTGGAGGAGCTGTAAGTATCATTATCTTCTTGAAATTAATGTTTTTTTGTGATTTTCTTGCTTTGAGTTCTTGGATTCTGCCCTAGTATTGCGTACTAGTTTGACGTGGGTTGCCTTTTTGGGTGAATCCTTCTGTCTTTTTGTTGCCCTGTTTAGTATTAGTATAACTATTAGTACTTGTAATTATATTCTGTTATCAAGGTTATTTTTGAATATGATTTGTGGTTACAAAAATACGTAAAAAAACCAAAATTGTGATAACAAAATGACTAGAACATTTAAACCAAGCTGACAAAGTCCATGACCTTGTATTCTTTTCTTACAGATGTGAAGATTTGTTTATTCTACATACACAATATTTTCAATGAGACAAATAGGTTAGTACAAAAATAATTAAAGTCTGAATATTACCTGAATACATTTAGATTTTTATTTCTCAGATTAAAAAAGACAAGAAAACAAAAACAACAAAACAAAACAAAACAAATGAATATCATCAACAACACAGTAACTTTTGAGCACACACCAGATCGGGACATTCTGGATGGATCTCTGTAAGGCTGCTTTACTCCAGGATAGTGGGATTCTTTTCTTTAACATTGAAGCACTCCACATCTTGGCTCTTTTCATCGCTGACCCAAATTTTAGTGTTGAAGTAAATTATTCACATATTTAAATAAGGTCACGTGAACAATAAAACACTGAATACAGTACAGTATTACTGCATGAGCAGACAGCAAGGAATCACATACATGCAGATGCAGAATAAAACAATATAAAGAAGCAAATTCAAGAAGAACACATATATTTAAAATAGTGCTGGCAGGTGGTCTTTCCTCTTTACTGAAGGGTCAAATTAATGTAATTTATTAAGGTATACCAGAAACATTTGATCACAACTCAGCAAATAATTGCATGGACAACTGGAAAATCAACATAAGTGTCAGCAATAATTCCCTTTCTTTTTTAGTTGGAATTAATTTGGTAAGTGTACATGGGTAATTTACTGTAAACATTAAGTTTAGGAACACAATTAACCAAAGGTCAAGTATAGATAAAACAAATTATGTTTCTTCTGTTTTTAAAGACAGTTGCACAGTAGAGGTAAATAAGGAATGTGAACTGTAAACTAAATAAAACAATGCGAAAAATGTGGGGAGTCTGCTAACTTCTCCAGTCCTTGCAGGAATTTTATAACAGTGGTCTGCACCAAAATTCTCACAGCAAAAAAGTATTGTGCTCTATAGATTTAGGAGTGCTGAATCCATTTCTGAAATTGGTATTTCGCTACGACAAACTGTTTCCTCTTGATATCAAATCTGGTGAAAAAAGATTTTTTTAAAAATGAGTTAGATTTGTTTCATTATATGAGTATTGTTCATGTTCAGAATATTATTTGAAGTAAAGTTTGAAATGAAAATGTCAGTTTTCCTCATTCTTACTCCAAGCTAAGCTGGTAACAACGCAAAATCAAGTATTTGCTACACATGTATTGCTTATTATGTTATGTTTCCTTCAAAATGGCCAGGAGTTTGTATTTAGAAGGGATGACAGATGTCTTTTTAAGAGGGGGAGTCAAGCTAAAGTTAGAAAATGGGATTTATTAGAAAATGGAACGGACCTTAACAAAACTGCTCGTGTCATTTCTCAATGTTGTCTCCACCCTTCTCAATGCACTTGCGCGACCTGCCTGGAAGTGTCTGGGCTCCAGCAGAATAAAAGCTATTGTCTTGTCCTCACAAACACTCGTGCACTACTTTCTTCACCTCATTAACTATCTTAAATCAATGACCACCTAGATGTTTTTTTAGTGGTCCAAAAAGGTGGAAATCACACAGTGCCAAATCTGTTGAATAAGGAGGATGTGACAATACCTCAAACTTCAGTTTCTCCAGACAAGCCTTGGTGTTCTTAGCAGTGTGTGTCATTGTCTTGCAGCAAAAAGACTCCTTGAGACAGCAGTCCCTGCCTCTTGGATCAAATAGCAGGCTTCACATTGGTCTCCAGCAAGTCAAAGTAACTTGCGCTAGTGACTGTTGTACCCTTCGGCATGTAGTGTTCGACAATACCTTGGGTGCATGAGTGGTTGTGAGGATGAGACAAAACCAGGCAGGTGGCCCAAGTGCATTGAGAAGAGTGGAGACTACATTGAGAAATGACATTAGCAGTTTTGTTAAGGTTTATTCCATTTTCTAATAAATCCCATTTTCTAACTTTAGCTTGACTCCCACTTGTATTATCCATGAAATAGATAATGAAATGGTTTAAAAAAAATGGTTTGGACAATAGGAGATGTTCCACCAGGGCATCGTTCAAATGGACAGACATTATAGTGGAAAGTTGAGTGAGTCTATAACAGACATCTGTTGGTCATTCCACCATGAAACACCTTTAGAGGTTTACGAGGTGTGGCAGAAAAGTAATGAGACTGATTTTTTATTTACCAAAGTTTTTATTTTTTTCAAACATCAATGTTATCCCCTTCAAAGTAGTTCCCTTGGGCAGCTACACACTGATGGAGACGTTGTTCCCACTGTTGGTAGCAGCGCTGGAAGTCTTCAACCGGTATGGTCTTCAGCATGTCCGTTACACTCTTTTGGATGTTTTCTAAAGTCCCGAAATGACGTCCTTTGAGGACATTTTTCAGTTTAGGAAAAGGGAAAAAGTCCCATGGACTGAGGTCAGGTGAATAAGGGGGCTGGGGAACCACAGGAATGCGTTTTTTCGATTGTCCTTCTGCTCAATTGTGAGGTTTTTCGGCACCATTTTGGCACAGACCTTTCGCATGTGCAAATGTTCAGTCAAAATTTGATGAACGGTAAATCTGTTCAAATTTAATTGTTCACTCAACATTCTTAATGTTAAACGACGGTCTGATCTCACAAGAGTGTTCACACGTTCGATGTTTTCATTGGTTTTCGAAGTTGAAGGCCTCCCTGAAAAACTTGAGCTCGGGATAAAGAATGTTCCCCATAGACCTGTTTTAACTTTTCAAACGTCACACTTGCCGATTCTCCAAGCTTAACACAAAATTTAATGGCACAACGTTGCTCCAAATTCCGCTGTTCTATTTTGCGTGACGCACAACCAAAAACACAACTTCGCTAATAGCAGTCACAAAAATCACGTAGTTAACGGAAGGAGTTGAAACTCGCACTGAGCTATGGGAGGGTACTGATACATGTGCTCTATCAAGGACAACAGCGCAGCGTTGCCAGATCGCTTGCAGTGTTGCCAGTCTCATTACTTTTCTGCCACACCTCGTATAAAAGAAAAATAAATTTACCAACTGACTACTTTTTGTAATAATTATGTTTAAAACAATTATACATATTAACTTCATCTCGTAAAACTGGATGTGATAGAGTAATATTGTTGTCACACTTGGGTTCTGCACCTTCAAATCTTCAAAGAATCAGACCAGTGTAATAGGAATGCTAAATTAATAAAACAGGATTTTCCTTTTACTCACTTATTCAGCTTTTCCTTCTCTTTTTTAAAATTTTTTATAAATTTTCGGACATGGTAATTTTTCTGAGGGTGAACTAAAGGCAGGAACAGGTAATCAAATTACAACCTCATTTCCAAAAAAGTTGAGACACTGTGTAAAATGTAAACAAAAACAGACATTGATGATTTGCAAACCCATATTTAACCCAAATTTAATTGAAAATAGAACAAAGACAACATATCAAATGTTGAAATGGAGGCATTTTATTGTTTTAAGAAAAATATATGTTCATTGTTAATTTAATGCCAACAACATGTTTCAAAAAGGTTGTGACTGGTTTTAACAAAAGACTAGAAAAGTTGTATAATACTAAAAAAAACCCCACCTGATCTCACAACTAATTAGGTTAATTGATAACAGGACATTAACATGATTGGGTATAAAAAGAGCATCTCAGAGAGGTGGAGTCTCTCAGAAGTAAAGATGAGGAGGGGTTAACTACTCTATGAAAGACTGTGCAACAGTTTAAGAGTAAGGTTCCTTAATGGTAAATGGAGCATGGGGAAGGTGCTATATAAATAGAATGTATTATTATTATTATCATTATTAAATTGCAAAGAATTTGGAGAGTTCATCATCTACAGTTCGTGATATCATTAATTGTTTCAGAGAATCCTGAGAAATCTCGATACACAAGGGACAATGCTGAAAACCAATATTGGATGGCCGTGATCTCCTGGCTCTCAGGGCCTCTCAAGTGGAACTGCATTAAAAATAAAAATGATTCTGTAGTGGAAATCACGGCATGGGCTCATTACCACGTATGAAAACTATAAGTGCAAGTTATAAGAAAATCGTGCAAACAAGAAACTATACATAGACATGATCCAGAAATACCGCTGCCTTCTCTGGGCCTGAGCCCATTTAAGATGGACTGAGGTGAAATGGAACAGTGTCGTGTAGTGTGATGAATCAGAATATGAAATTATGCTTTGTTTTCCAGGCTACAAAGAAGAAGAACCTTCTGGCTTGTTATCTGCAAACAGTTCAAAGGCCAGCCTCCATGATGGTATGGCGGGGTAGCTTGCACATCTGGGAAGGCACCATTAATGCTGAATGATATATACAGGTTTTGAAGCAAACATGTTTTGTCATCCAGAAAATGTCTTTTTCAAGGAAGGCCTTGCTTATTTCAGCAAGGCAATGCCAATCTGCGTTCTGCATTTATTACAACAGCATGGCTCTGTAGTAAAAGAGTCCGGGTGCTAATCCGGCCTGCCTGCCAGTCCAGACCTGTCACCACATTGAAAAATGTGATGAAGGAGACCCCTAACTGTTGAGCAGTTGAAATCCTATGCTGGGCAACAATTGGACAACATTTCATTCTAAGCTACAGCAGCTGGTCTCCTTGTTTACAGAGTGTTGTTAAAGAAGAGGTTTTGCAACACAGTGGTAAACAGGCCCTTGTCCTAACTTTTTGAATTGTGTTGCTGGCATCAGATTCAAAATGACCAAAGATTTTTCATACAACAATAACAATTTCAACAATGGATATGTTTTCTCTTTGTCTTTATAGGGTTTGAATGATTTGCAAATCATCTCATTTTTTTTTCATTTACATTTTACAAAGGGCAGCATGGTGGCACAGTGGTAGCGCTGCTGCCTTGCACTAAGGAGACCTGGGTTCATTTCCTGGGTCCTCCCTGCGTGGAGTTTGCATGTTGCTTATTATTATCCCGTGTCTGCGTGGGTTTCCTCCCACAGTCCAAAGACATGCAGGTTAGGTGCATTGGCGATTCTAAATTGTCCCTAGTGTGTGCTTGGTGTGTGGGTGTGTATGTGTGTGCCCTGCGGTGGCCAGGCGTACGGCCCAGGGATTTGTTCCTGCCTTGCACCCTGTGTTGGCTGGGATTGGCTCCAGCAGACCCCCGTGACCCTGTGTTAGGATATAGTGGGTTGGACGATGACTGACTGACATTTTACACAGCATCACAACTTTTTTGAAGATGGGGTTGTATAAGTTAGAGTTGTTCAACTTGAGTTTCATTTAATAGCAAACCCCCTTGGGGGATTACCTGAGCACAAGCAGTTATCACCAAAGGTGATGTTTCACAGGAGGAGTATAACAACCAAATCAGTGTTAATGTTGCATTGCCCCCTCTCTCAAGGGGGTGCCTTGTCTAGTTCTCCCAGCTGGAGCTATGATAGTGTAATGTTTGCAATAGGATTAGGCTCAAGAAAAAAACACCCTTAGACACAGCACCAGTCCACTGCAATGCCCACTGATTCACACACACAGGCTCACACAGCTCGATCAGAAAACATTTGCTACATCTTCAGATAATCGTTCTTCGGGTTAAGCATCTATCATACTGAGAAAGGTGACAGAGATTGCCTTTGATAAGCACAGTGTGATCCATGAGATGACAGACACTGATTCATTTCCTTCATGGCAGATGTGTGTTTCAGCCAAGAAACCATCAATGTAAACAAGGAACATGTCTGTAAAATTCTTAATATAAAGTTTTAATTTTTTGCTTTGAGAAAGACAAACAAGAAATCTTGTCACAACATTTTTGGAGTTATCTTCTGTTTTAAAGTTTCATGGTCTAGTAGACATCATTTTTTTAATCACAAGTACATGTTAACAGAACAGAGAGGATTCTCTCTTGGATTGCTAATGGATCTGACTTCCTTTTCTGTCTCTGTTTAAAAATGTAAGACGAGGCTGTGAATCTTTGATTAAAATCTGGTTATCATATTTTATTTCCACATTTTTTGGGCTGGTTTTGCTTCTCATCAAATTAGTTAATCAAGACCCATCATTGTGGCCTCAATCCATACTGGGCTGGAAGGTTAAATAATGCCACCTGAGGCAAGGCACGTTGTTGCCTCTCACATAGCCTTACTAGGCAGGAGTTGATCCACATACGCGTACAATACATATTGCCATACAGGATTTTTAAAACAATATTCCCATAATACAGTACCTCCTCAAGACAATGGTGAAAATAATAGATAACATTATTTAAACAAAATGTGAAACAAATTAAAAGGATTAGCTTAAAATCAACAAGACAAACGGAATAGGCATTAAAAACAATACAAATGTATACATTTTTTATCTCTTCTCTTTGAAACAAATATGCATTTTTATTGAGTGCTGTGATTGCAAAAATAAATATGAAATGAAACTTGGCTATATCACTCCCCCTGCATGCTTCTCTAAATACATTGGCATTTTCATACTTAAGCTTAAAAGTGCCGTCAATTTCTTAACAAAGTCACATGTTGCAAAATTAAGAGTCATTTAACAGACATTGTACCTGTGACTGAAACCATGATAACAAACCCCAATGAATTCAGTTCTGCTCAACATCTGTGAAAAACGTAGAAATGGTCAGGAATTTAGGTAAACTTGTCAATGACGAAGGAGAAACTAGTTTTGAAAGGATTATACATAGAGAGACAGACAGATCGAGAGATAAATAAATAGATAGAACTTGGGTTTTTATGGAAGATTGTTAAATAAACACTGCAGATAGGTAAATATTTACATACCCATACTGTACACTATGGTCTGAACTCACACCAGAATGACTTAAAACCAAGAAAATTAAAAAGAAAGAAAACTTATGACGCCCAGTGAGGCGTTATGCAAGCGTATTGCTGTTGGTTAAAAAGGAGCCACTGTAGCGTTTCTTGACACACTTCTGCTGAATAATTCCTTGGCTAATAATCCTCAGTATTACAGTGTGATAATGAGGATGTGTAGGATTATTCATAAAAGCACTTTTTGTTTTACTTTTCTCCTTCATTTCTAATGAATGTTAAAGGACTATCATTTTCCCTGATGACTAGGGAGACATCTGCCAATTGTGCTGGACCAGTTATGGAGGGCAAAGTGTGACCTGAGCTGTGAGACATCAATACTAACCACTACACCACCTGAGATGAAAACTATATTCCCAGCCCAGTATACTCTGAGTCCTTTACCCCTCTCTGTGTCTCCTGAGCTAATATCACTACAACTAACACCCACAGACCATGTAATGCAAAGGACCAGTGTAATATATTTGGAGAAATGTACTTGTCATTACACGATTTATGCTATATAGCAAGAAGCATAATATGCTAAATCTGTCAGTGAAAACACAACTTACAATGAATCTATGTAGAATATTGAAGTATTTTTAGAATACAGTGATCCCTCCTCGATCGTGGGGGTTGCGTTCCAGAACCCCCTGCGATAGGTGAAAATCCGCGAAGTAGAAACCATATGTTTGTATGGTTATTTTTATATATTTTAAGCCCTTATAAACTCTCCCACACTGTTTATAAATATTCTCCGCACAGTTATACAGTAAACCCTCGTTTATCGCAGTTAATCCGTTCCAGACTCTACCACGATAAATGAATTTCCACGAAGTAGGATTCTTTATTTATAAATCTAATATTTTCGCAGTTAGACCATAGAAAACCTGTTTACAACCTTCTAAATATGTTTTTTTAACATTATTAGAACCCTCTAGACATGAAATAATACCCTTTAGTCAAAAGTTTAAATTGTGTTCCATGACAAGACAGAGATGACAGTTCTGTCTCAAAATTAAAAGAATGCAAACATATCTTCCCCTTCAAAGGAGTGCCGTCAGGAGCAGAGAATGTCAGAGAGAGAGTGAGACAGAGAGAGAGAAAAATGCAAACAATCAAAAATCAATTCGTGCTGTTGGGCTTTTAAGTATGAGAAGCACTGCGATAAAGCGGCAGCAAGGAAGGGAGCAATGTGAAGGTAGTCTTTCAGCATTTTTTAGAGGAGCGTCCGTATCTTCTAAGCAAACAGCCTCTGTGCAAACAGCCCCTCTGCTCACACCTCCTCTGTCAGGAGCAGAGAATGTCAGAGAGAGTGAGAGAGACAGAGAAAAGCAAACAATCAAAAATCAATACGTGCTGTTAGGGCTTTTAAGTGTGCGAAGCACCGCGCGGGTATATCATTGAGGAGTTTTATTTAATACGTAATACGTCCTCTGATTGGGTAGCTTCTCAGCCATCCGCCAATAGCGTCCCTTGTATGAAATCAACTGGGCAAACAAACTGAGGAAGCATGTACCATAAATTAAAAGACCCATTGTCCACAGAAATCCGCGAATCAGCGAAAAATCCGTGATATATATTTAGATATACTTACATTTAAAATCCGCAATGGAGTGAAGCCGCGAAAGTCGAAGCGCGATATAGCAAGGGATCACTGTATTCTTATTATGGTCAGCTAATGTACCCCATAAATGAAAATATTGTAAGCTTTATTCATTGTTTAAACACTCAGGCTGAAGTATGAACATGATGCATGCGTGTATTCACCACAAATAATTCACACACATATGAAGCAAACTGGGCCGTGCTACAAAGTGTGAGGTGGCGTATGCAGAGTGACACAAGGTAGCACACATCGGGCAGAGATATGCCGATCTGACATGGCTGCTACAGTTCATGATCATGCTAGCCTTGAAGAGCATCATGGGATGTTGGGGAAAAAAAGTTTGTTTAAGCCAGCCACACAGTAAATTTTAAATTTGGTGAACAAGGTCATTGGCAAACCAAATAAATTTGATGCTGGAAACGCTTTGAGAAAACTTTGCCATCAACACTAATAACTTTACATAAATTAACAAAATTTTACAAAATATCAATCAGTATATACTGTATATACACAATACCATATGTGAAAAATCAGGAGAGTGAACATCAAACCCAGTTACTGACATGTAGCTTTAAAATGTACATGTGCTGTTTTGATGCTCGGAACCTTGTAGTTCTAAGATGTTCAAAACTTTTAAATTGAAAATTAAGTCTCATTTTTCATTGAAAATTAAGTCTCATTTTTCATATTATTTCTTTGTGATATTAAAAAATAATCTTGTATAAAAATGCCACCCAGACCAAAGTGCCACCTGAGGTGATCACCTTACTGATCCACTCCACGCACTGGCCGAGTATTCGGCCGTATATGAATATCTTCCCTGAATATCTTCTCTGTCATCTCATATGTAATCTGCTTCTCCATGTTGTATAACTTAGACCATGGGTGTCGAACTCCGGTCCTGGAGGGCTGCAGTGGCTGCAGGTTTTCATTCTAACCATCTTCTTCATTTGTGACCAGTTTTTGCTGCTGATTAACTTCTTTTGCTTTACTTTTAATTAACTTGACTCAGGCCCCTTAGTTGTCTCTTTTTTCTTAATTAGCAGCCAAACAACAATGAGACACAAAACAAGAAACCATGTGACCAGCTCACCTGTGCCCATCCCATAATATCTGAAAATAAAGAAAGGTGAAGTTCTCAGTAAGGTTGATCTCTCAGGTCTCCGAAACATTTTGATGGTATTCTTAGAAAAAACAGAAAAATCAACAGTTTTGGAAATGTCTGCTGTGGCAGAATGAGAGCAGCAACAAGCCATGGAATTAAATAATGGGATTAATTAAGAGCAAGAATCAGCTTCTCATTAAGAGATTGGTTGGAGTGAAATTGGCTGGAGTTTGAAATCCCAGTTTAGCTGGTCATCTGTTGGCTCGTTTCACATCTCGTTTCTGTTTGGCTGTCATTTAATGAAGGAAGGAATGCATTCAGAGGACTGAATCCTTAAAAAGAAGTTTATCAAAATAAAGGGAAAAGAAGTTAATTAGCAGTGAAAACAATTATTACAATTATTAGGAAAAGGGTTAGAATGAAAACCTGCAGCCACTGCGGCCCTCCAGACCCGGAGTTCGACACCCCTGCCTTGGACTGTTGATTTCTTTAAACATGTGAGCACCTGCTGCACATCACAATTTACAAATATAATTTTAATAAATCACACAGCATCAGCCACATGCAACCTGTTTCAGAGAGCCCTTTGAATAACTGGACTGGCTATCCCTTGCATGATAAACAAAATTGGCAAATAATATGAAACTTTGTACAATCATGTTGTCTGTGTGACAGAATTTTAATATCAACAGCTGCTAGCAGGCAATAGCCAACCTTACCAGTGTGAATAACTTAGATATATTAATAAACAGAAGGTTTATAAGATATGCTTGTGACAGAAAGCATAAGAAAAAAGAAGGAACATGGAAGACTTCCAAAATTACAAGTCTTATGATGCTAATTAAATGATGAGATGTACTAAGAAAATGATCATACTTACAGAGTGTGTTATTACAAATTTAAAAGAACCAGGAGTGCGCAGACCACCTGGAAGAGAACGAAAGCCAAACTATGTGAAAGTTGGACTTCATACCCTTTATTCATTTCTAGAAACAAATAGTAAGAAGTCAAGCAAAATGACACCTCTTACTGGCTAACTAAACAGATTTCAATATGCAAGTTTTAGAGACAACTCAGGCCCCTTCTTCAGGCAAGATGTACATTACTCTAACTTAAAAGTTACATCTTGCCAGAAGAAGGGGCCTGAGTTGTCTCTAAAACTTGCATATTAAAATCTGTTTAGTTAGCCAATAAAATGCATCATGTTGCTTGACTTCTCACTACATTCATAATGGCTAACATGGTACAACACCCTAGTACTACTTTACCACCAAATCTATCTTTGACATGCAATGTTCAGAAGTCTTTGTTGAGTCTGTCACTTCTGGACTTCTTTATCTTTAGATGTCTAGTCACATATCTCACATCTATTAAAGGCTGGAGTTCTTGGTCCATCAGTGGCCAAATGAGAGCTAATTAGCCATCATCCACTGTAGATAGATAGATAGATACTTTATTAATCCCAAGGGGAAATTCACAAAATTCACTTTGTCCTTTTATGTAGCCATCCTGGATCACTGGAAGAGGCAGCCCTGTCCGTCCCCTAATGCAGACATTATGGGACAGATCCTGGCTTTGTTGACCTTCCTGGGCTTAGCCTACTCTGACCGGCTTCTGATCAGCTTCTGATCTTCACCTGAAAAAAAGAGTGACCTGCCTTGAGGTACACAGAGTTCCTCTACTTGAGCCCAGGGTTTTCCCTTTGCTCCTGTTCTGGTCCTCATAGTGAATTGGAGAGCACTTTAACAGAGTTAATGGAAGGCTTTTAACTATTAAATAAAATGCAGTGAGAAATTCCACTTTACTCCTCAAACCAAGACGCTGAATGCCAACTTTAAAATCTTTCTGCTACTCAGATTCCTGAATGTGACATTTGCATTGACATTGTGGAGCAGATTTATGTAACAGAACAGAGCCAGAAAAAAACAAGACAACTACTTTCCATAAAATAAATGTCATTGATCTGGATAATTCCTTACCATCCATCCATCCATCATCCAACCCGCTATATCTTAACACAGGGTCACGGGGGTTTGCTGGAGCCAATCCCTGCAGCACAGGGCGCAAGGCAGAAACAAACCCCGGGCAGGGCACCAGACCACTGCAGGGCACACACACACACCAAGGAGGAAACTCATGCAGACACGTGGAGAACATGCAAACTTCACGCAGGGAGTACCCAGGAAGCAAACCCAGGTCTCCTTACTGCGAGGTAGCAGTGCTACCACTGCACCACCATGCCACCCATAATTCATTATATTCCTGGTATATAATAATCTTTTCGTCCATCCATCATCCATTGGATTAGAGATTATCCCTTTAGAATCAATGTGGAGGTAAAAGCAAACTATGAAAATGGCACCAGAAAATCGCAGGCACAGCCTATAAATAAAAAAAATTATGAAAAAATGTAAATGTAACCCCTTTGCCATTATCCCTGAGATAACTTATCCATTGATAGTCTCACACACACTGCCATCTCCAGTGAAATGCAGGTAGTGGCACAGGGCAACTATTGGAAACAGCACTTGAGGCAGCAGGAGAGATAAATACGGGCTGTCAGAGCATAAAGCATGCTAAGAAGAAAGCAATTTATTGTGTGATAATAGTGACAGTTCTTTACAAATGGCCAGTGACAGTATTATAGATTCTAGTACTAGGGGTTTTGCAAAATTATCACCTTCATGTGGTTGACTAATGGTACACTGTTCTGAATGTGTGTGGTATTCCAAAAGTGCGGGACAACTTTCAAAGCTGCCATTCAGTAGATCTCCTGAGTGCAAGATACATGTATCATCTACAGATTACCTTTTACAGTATTTTAATCTGTTCATAAGTGGCCATATATTAAAATTAATTGTGACTGGGCCCAATAGACGCATACAACAACTGATCCAACAGCACGCACTGAAACCAAATTCCAGACTGCACGTTGTCTTGGCGTCAGTTATGACTGCTGCTGGTTTTCTTTGTACCTATTCTATATCAAAGAGTAATTCAAAAGGCGGAAGCTGAAATGTAGTGGTCAGTGAAACCTTGTGAAACAATAGTTCATCTTATTTGTCAGGTGTTTTAATTTTGTTCACAACTCTCCTGTTGTCTTGTAGTGTAATAAGAGATCCTTTTTGATCATTCTTTGAGACACTGATAGAGAGATTGTCGAAGTTATTGTTTATGTCACATGGTTTGCAAAGGTCATATGGCAATGAAGTGGTAAGAAGCTTACACAGTTACTAAGTTGGCAGTGTGCCTACTGAACAGCAGGTAATGTAGATTGATAAAAGAGTCTGCAAACTGGTAAAAACTAAACCAGCTGTTTTTTTAATTTTTATTTAATTTTCACATTTATTTTTATGTATTTATTTTTACCTTAACAGCTGAAAATATCTTACATTATGAAAATAATTAGGTGCCAGGGTAATATTTTTAAACATTTTTTCTCCTCTCCATTCACTCTTAAAATACAGAGCTTAAACATCAGTTTCTCTTGTTTTTAGGTGCATTTGCATATACAGCAACGGATTTTTCGCTGCTTTGCGGGTTTCTTTGGACAATGGGTCTTTTTACTTCTGGTACATGCTTCCTCAGTTGGCTTGCCCAGTTAATTTCATACAAGGGACACTATTGGCAGATGGCTGAGAAGCTACCCAATCAGAGCATGCAGTTAAGTTCCTGTGGCTGATTGGCTCAGTGACAGAGCGTCGAATTCGATTGTGCTGCGTTAACCAGGAAGTCTCGTCTCGCTCATTCAGCATCAATGTGTTTCACTGTGTAAAGAGTTAACTTTTGTGCTCTTTTGTGTTTATCTTTGTGCATAGTCAAGCCCTTCGTTATGGCTCCAAAACGATCTGTCTATTGTAATGGCTGTAACATATGTGATATCGGAGACGCTCTATATCTTTAAAATAATATTTAGGTTTTACTGTATATAAACGGTGTGTTTACATACATAATTTCAATGAATCTTACCTAATATCTAAGAGGTAAAAAGCTTTATGCTGTATAACTGACCAGGAAATGTTTATAAGAGTGTGGGAGAGTTTATAAGGGCTTAAAATATATAAAAATAACCATATGAACATATGGTTTTTACTTTATGGATTTTCACCTTTCGTGGAGGGTTCTGGAATGCAACCCCTGCGATAAAGGAGGGATCACTCTAATGTGAAAAACAACTATTGCAATAGCCATGTCTGTATGTCGATCAGTCTGTCTGCCTGCATGAAACAACTCGGCCCCCTGGACTGATTTTGTTGAAATGTGGCACACTTATTTTTTAGAAAATTGTCAAGACAGTTTAATTTTTATTGCGATGTTTCAAATAGATCACATTGTACACAATTTTGAAATTTCAACATCTCCTTTTAAAAAGCATTGGAAAATATGCAAGCTTGTCTCTCTATTATATAAAAAAAAAACCTGGGACGAGGCTAGACTTTTTAGCCTAGGATGAGACGTGACTTTTTCAGAGAGACACTTTCAAGTTCCACGAGATGAGACTTTGTGCCAAGAGATTTAACCGCACCTGGGGCCGGAAATAAAAGACAAAGAGTAGATGACAAAGTAGAATGTCGTAAAGAATTCAAAAATGTTGGTGCAATACACATTCAGAGCAGGTTAGAGATAATGAAAGTGCTAAAATTCAAAAATTTAAAAAAAATGATAGTAAAGATCACATTAGCGCAAACAATTGGAAATTATTACTCGGTGAAATAACGGAACAACGATTATATTGTTTGGATTTAAACTTTTAAGTCGTAGACTTGTAGATCATCTATTTCGTGTTGCCATCAGGGAAAAGTAGTGTTTCTTCCAAATGAGAGGCGTATCCGTGAGAAATAAAAGATTTGTTGTTTGGTGAAAGTGAAATCCACAAACGTGAGTAGCAGAGATGCGAAATGGCTGGTGCGTAGCGTAGGCCGGGGGGTTGGCGAGCAAAGCAAGCAGGGGGCGAAGCTCCCTAGTGTATCTTAAAACAGAACAATGCTCCATGTGACTTCAACTACGAATTGGTTTACTGTTTCAATTTTACCTTTACAGCAGTTACACCATCTTATACTTTCTATATTTTGGTCTTTTTCACCTTTGATACTTGCTGCTGATGGCAGACAGATCCCCAGTACAAGCTGATGAAACACCAGCAGACTGTGCGCGCGGGGTAGGAAGTCACTGTCACGAGCTGGCTCTGTGTGCATCAATCCTACATTTCAGTTAAGCACACCTCTGCATTGTTTCTGTTTCCCACATGCTTGAATGCAAACAGAAGAGAAGTACCTCCTGATGCTTTGAGTCATAACAGGTAAGTTAAATGATCTTCATAACTGTAAAGGTATAAAATACAAGGAAGGAAAACAAAAGTTTATCTAGATATAAATGAAGGACCCTGTGGTGTGTAAGTGTTGAGTAAATCAACATGTACCGAGTATTAGGCTTACGATAAACCAGTCTCACATCTTCATCATCTGCAGATTATAGTGATTCACTATTTCACTATCATGATAACTTACCATCAGAGTGCCACATTGTACTGCTATCCATAATGGTCACTCACTGTAATAAAGTTTTTCTTTAACTTCTGTTATTCCCCAGCATTTGCCATAACTTAACAATTTTGCAAGTCCCATTTAAAAAAAAAATACTATGGTCAGGTATATTCAAGCAAACAAGGAATTGCAAAAGTTTTTTAAATTTAGGTTATAATATTTAAAATTGCAAATTGTCACTGTGTATAATAAGTATGGAGTTAGTGTGTGTGTTTATGGGCCTTGTAACGATGCGGGTTTTTGGGAACCTCTTGAACCAGACACCGTCGGTAATGTAACCGGATGAGCTGGACAATGAGGACACCAAAGGAAACAAGGAGAAGGTGCAAAGTGAAAACAGTGCTTTTATTAAAAATCAAAACAGTGTCCAAATAAAATACAGTTTCCAAAATGTCCATAAACAAATAATCCAATAAAACAACAAGTGGAGGTTAAAATCCCAATAAATAATTCTATTTAAAAATGAGGTTAAAATACTATGGCTGGAAGCAGTCCTTTAAAAGCCTGGTGCCTTCTTTTAGCCTGCTTCTCCCATCCTGGCCGAGCAACAGGTGAGTTGACCTACGTGCAGGTGCAGCTGTCTTCTAAACTGCTCCGGTAGCCTTCCGAACCCTGGTTCCATATGGCTAATCTGCTGGACTAAGACTCAGGTTCCCCAATGTCCAGGGCACTCACGTTGGCCACCACAGCTCCCACTGCCTTCATTGGCGAGCCGTCCTTGATCCTAGTCACTCCTGCTCCTCTGAAAAGCTCAGCAGGAGTTACCCAATCCATCTGCCCCGAGTGCCGGCCAAACACCCCACACGTGCTCACTTCCCAGCTGCCTGCAACCACCAGTGAGCTCGGTCCCGCACCTGCTCCTTTACCTCCTGCCTTCTTCTTTCACTCTTTGCATTAACCTCTACTCTCTTTTTCAATCTCCCCTCCGCACTCGCGCTCCTACTATTTATAATTTGTATGTGGCACAGGTGTGGCGATTAGCAGCTCCTGACATCACTTACAGACATGGGCAACCCCACACCTGTGCACTTCAGTGCAGAAATGCCCAAGCCTGTATCATGCCCAGGAACTGCTCCGGCCACATTACCACGCCTCCTCTTTAAGTTGCGAGTGCAGCAATTACTTATTTAAAAACTGGCCTTTCCTTCTGAGCCATGGACCCACTATATCACAGGCCTGTGTGAGTGCTCCCTGTTATTGACTTTTCTGCCTTTTGTTCAATCCTGATGAGACAGCCTTTGGCACCACCAACCCTGAAATGGATTGAGAAGGTTCTGGAATCTACCTAAAGGATTCAGTCCATTGAAGGCTACAGTGGCTGCATAGCCCTCCAACAAACCTGAACTATCTTGTTAATAATTTGACATGGCATACTGTGCTGTGATAGCTATCAGATATAACTTTGCACTTTGGTATTGCATACTTTTTCCCTTTCTCTCTGTATCTATCATTCATAATCTCAGAAGCTGTTTCTGTACTTTCTTCCGCTCTCCATTCACCTACTGCATACTATCTGCTGTTTTTGTGTAATGCCTGTTCAGGTTTAAGTGACTTCCAAGCTTTTGAATTATATACTGATTTTTCTGTGGTTCTCCCAGAACACTTAGGGTGGGGTTTGAAGAATGGTTCAAGCCCAAGGACCCTCCTCTGATCAAAGGGCACACTCAAAGTCGTTGAGTCAGTTTAAAGGTGCACACTGTTGCCTCAGTTGAGGAAAAACAAATCATATTGCTTTTTTCCACTACTTAGTCTGCCAATATTTCTTAATTATTACATTGAATATTTAGTAGGATAGGGCAGTATAGTGAAATTAAGGTTATCTTTTTTTATTGACAAAAATAAAGCTAAGTATAGATAAGCTAGAAATATTGAAAAAAATAATACATAGTATATTTTGACAAAAGGAAACTATTAAAATCTTAATACAATCTTAAAAATAAGGAAACCGCTAAGCCAAGAAGGAAAGCTTTTGCATTTACCAGTTCAGTCAACTAAGAAATGTAATAAGCAAGGCCCATATATCAAGCAGAGCTATCGTGAATCAGTGAATCAGAAGGGAAAGGGATGGGCAGGAACCAGAAGATGCTTGTGCACTGCCTAAGGCCCGAGTGCTCCATTTTATGACTCCAGTCCCACCCACCATGTAATTTCAGTGTAATTAGTGCTGAAGAGCATCACTTAACATAAGTGGAATGAGGCTCTGAACAGTGTGGTTTAATATGCCGTGACAAAGATGTATCAGTTCTGGTCCATGAGGAACTGGGCCAACAATTACAGCCTTTAGGAATTCCTGAGGACTTTCTGTTTTCCACTGTCAAAAACACTACGATATCACCCCAATGACCATAAAAGTACAGTTTTACATCTTTAAATGTCGGATTTTCATCTGTGCTCATAGATAGAAGGGATAAATCACAAGATTAACATTACAGTACTACCATCCCACATAGCAATGAACTGTCCATTTCAACACCTGTACCATGCACCCTGATCCCTGTTTTATATCACTTTGGTCAAACTCCATGTTAAAAAAGGAGTCATTAAAAGTTCCAACCTATAGTGAAAGAATGCTGATAAACATCTCAGTGTTTTGGACCTTTTACTTTAATCTTCTTCTCAAACTTGGCAAACATCCACCCACTGCATGACCTACAGAACAACATAATTCTGCCTAATCACAACACTTGCATCACCCAATGGGGCAAAAGCACTAGAAGGAGACTTCATTGCACTAAATTCCAAGCTGAGACCATCTTTGGCATACCCCCTTGCCAAATTCTCCACACTCCATTCCTTTTGCCCTTATTATCTTAACGCCCAGTAGACCCTGTAATTAATTTATGTAAAAGTAGGTGACAGCCTGCCCTAATCTTAACTGATTTCTTGATTAGACCTTCATAAAGGCAGACTGCCTTGATGAATTCCTTATCAAGGGCAAAGTTCAGGCAAATTTTTAAATACTGTAAAAGGAAAAAGTAGAAGTGAACAAAATCCTGAATAAGCTGGTTTGAAAATGGATAGATGGGTTGAATATGTTCTACTGAAAACCTTTTTATTGGTCTTTATTTGTATTGTGAACAGAGAAGTGCTGTGGAGTTTCATGCTCTCTGCTTATCCATCATTGCCTTACGTTAGAGACCCAGAACACAACCTCTGCATACACAGTGAACACAGACATGGACGAATTTGTTGGTACCCTTACAGCTCATTGAAAAAGTGAAAAAGTACTTAAATGTAAAGCAAAGCAAGTGTGAAACGAGATAAAGTATTGCTTATTCTGCATATATATTCTAAAATGACCTGCATTTATCTAGAAAAGATCCTAAATATTTGGATTAGAGTAAGTTTTTAAACTAACTGTTTTGTTTAATTAGTATGTCTCCAAACGTGCATTCAGTTATTAAGCCTATTTAAATGGAGACAAGTAGTCACTCTGCTGTTTGGTATATTTGTGTGTCCCATACTGAACATGTATCAGAGGAAACAAATGAGAGAGTTGTCTGAGGAGATCAGAAAGAAAATTTCAGACAGGCTAGAAGGCCTTTTCCAAACAGCTTGATGTTCCTGTGACAACAGTTACGAATATTAAGAAATTTAAGGTACATGGGACTGTAGCCAACCTCTCCCGATGCGGCTCCAAGAGGAAAATCAACCCCAGATTAGGCAGAAGGATAGTGAGAATGCTAGAAAAAAGCCAAGGACAACTTCCAAAGAGATTCAAGCTGAACATCAAAGTCTGGTCCATCAGTGTCTGATCACACCATTCATGGTGGGGTCAATGGAAGAAGTCCCCAAAGGACTCCAATGTTAAAAGAAATACATGATAAAGCCAGACTGAGATTTGTTAAAATGCATATTGACAAGCTACAAAACTGGAGCATTTTGGCAAATCACATTAGCTCTATGTCCAAAGATGAAAAAATAAAGCTTCCAGATAAAAAAACTACATACCTGTTGTGAAAGATGGAGGAGGCTCAGTTATATTTAGGGGCTGCTTTGCAGCATCTGACATGGGAAGCCTTCAAGACATCAAGACATTCTGGAACGGAATGTACTGCCCAGTGTCAGAAAGCTCCATCTCAGTTGCAGGTCAACAGGATAATGACCTTAAACACACTGCTAAAAGCATCCAAGAAAGGTTAAAAACAAAACATTGGACGATTCTGAAGTGGCCTTCTGTGAGCCCTGATTTGGATCCTATCGTACATCTATGGAAAGAACTGAAACATGAAGTCTGGAGAAGACCCCTTCAAACCTGACATAGCTGAAGCAGTTTGCTCAGGAAGAGTGGGCCAAACTACTTGTGGACAGGATCAGAAATGTTATGGAAAGCTCCAGGAATCGCTTGATTGCAGCAGTAGCCTCTAAAGGTACAGCAACAAAATATGAGGTTAAGGGTTCCATCAGTTTTGTCCATGCCATTTTCATTTGTGTTATTATTTCAAATATTCTGTTGAATCAAAACTCTAAAACAAAATCTGTTTTTCGTTAAATATGGAATAAACAGTGATGTCAGTTTCAAGTTATTCCAGTGACAATTGTGGGTTCTTGTTTTTTCGTGCAGGGGTACCAACAAATTTGTCCACATTTGTGGACGAAGAATAGGAAGAAGAATACATTACCTACAGCATAACCGGGTTTGCTTTCTAGAAAACATCTGCAGCTCCCTAATAGTCAGAAGATCTGCTGGCCTCACCGTCTGCTCTTTTCATGTCCACAGGTAGTCCATGTCTAGGGCACCCAGTACATCTGCCATTGTCACTGTGGGTTTTCCTCTTTTTTGCTCATTCCATACTGAGTCCTTTCCTGCTTCTTTCTCAGGCTTGTGCCTGATAATGTTATGCTTAATCCAGGGTTACTATCCTGACTTATGTATGTCCTTTTTCTTCATTTTTGTTCCTTTGATTATTATGATTTACATTATTGTTGTTGTTTGTGTATTATTTTGTATAATTATGCATTTTTACATCGGTTTTGATTGGTTTCCATAAGTGAACGTCCCTTGCATTTAGGGGGTGGTTCCCCAAGAAGTCAGTCTCCATTTAAGGTATCTTCCTGGCAAAATAAAAGGTTTTGGGAATTGCAATCCCTTCTCAGTACATTGTATGCATTTGGTGTTGGTGAGCTTATCGTTTTTTTTGGATTTTCTGGCTATTTGAACTGTTTTAGACTCTGTTTAAGGTGTTTGACTTCTGTTTAATGTATTGGGAATTGGTTAATGTGGATTATCATTTTAGATAACTCCTTTGTGCCTTGTAAGAGCCAAGTCAGTTGTTGTTTAGAACAGGTCCCAGTACTCAGGGACTTAAAAGACCCATTTTGAGCTTAGAAATAGGACAGGCATACAGTTTTCCGACTGTTTTGAAATGGTTCAGAAACATTTAGAAGTGATTTGTAGTGATTAGAAATGTAACAAAATTTATAAGCTTTGAACAGAACTTCTCTTAAACAAGAACTTTTCTAATTTTTGCCATTTTAAGTTTTTCTTTTTTTGTGTGAACTGTTTTACTTTGAATTTTAACTAAAACGTTTAAAAACGATATTTTATCTATTGAATCATTTCGACGCGTCAGGCTTTTGTTGAATCCCATATTTTATGTTAGAGCTGCTGAACTTTGGTAAATTTGAGAAAATGCAACTACAGTGCCTTGTTTGGCTCTTTTGAGCTTTTGTACTTTTTTTTTGTAGTAAACCTTTCATTCTGTGTAGCCCTTTTTGTGGTCAAGTCGGAGGTTTACCACAATCCTCCTCCTTGCTGGACTTTCACTTTATTTTTGTGATGTTTACAGTTTTTTTCTCAGCACCCCATTCCTGGATTTTGGCCTGACGGGACTAAGTGAGTCTATACCGAACAGACCATTGATGATCCAGGCCCACTTCTTGGCTGAATTTTGAAGGCTTTAAGAGAAACAGATAAACTCTTCCTGACTGGGAAACAGCAAATCAAGCTGAAATCTAACCTATTTCATATATGTATTAGATTCCTAACAATTTAATCCAAAACTAAAATCTAGTCTAGACTAACACAGATATTGATGCACTGCCTCAAAACAATTAAGCTGTTTGAAAACGCTGATGAATCATTGTCATGTGATTAGTCGTTGACTTCAATTTTATTGTAATAATTCCCTTTGTGATCTCCTCTTTACTGTGGGGATAGTCCACTCCTATCTTCTTTGCATCGACTGACCTGTAATGCCCATTTAAACGTGAATATTTTGCCAGATTTATTTTGGCAGTTTTTTTCCAGTATATATTTTTAACGACTTTGGCTACTCTATACGCATTTATAACCTTGAAAAACAGAAGTCCAGTTTAATGTTTTCTTCTGGTGCTCTTTGTTTTCATTGTTCTTTCTGCATTTATTTCATGGTTGCTCATTGAATAAACATTGCTCTCAGCTGAGACACTGTGCATCCCCAGTAGGAAATATATATGCATTTTTACAATTTCAGTGTGGTTGAGAAACCTTTAAAAGAATAACCTGAAAATATTACTTGATTAGAAAATTTCTGAAATATAAACATTTTCAAGTGTACCTGTGTTATTATGAAAGAAGCCTAATATTTTGTTTGAAAAATATGACTGAAGTCAGTAAAAACAAACACTGTTAGACTTTATAGTAAATATGGTACTTTATTTGAGGAGATTCTAAATTCTATTTTGGACTTTAAAGCCCAAAATCAAGATAATCATGGCAGCAAGACCTGTAAACAGAAATAAATGATTATAGCAGTCAGAAGTTATGAATCCACAAGAATAAAAAGAGGTGAGGTCTGCCAAACTGGAAGTGGATAACTTAAAAAGTTTACAAATAAATGAAATCCATTCTGCCAATTGAATGATCCAGACATCTTGGCTAGTCATATATTAAAAGTCTGCAGACTTCAACAACATGAATGGGTTGTACGAGTTAACGAAAAATGAGAACTCTGGGATAATAAGTGAATTGAATCCATCATCTGAGCTCGATGACAACATTGAGAGTAGTTGCTTTTGCTTGCTTCTGTTGCTGTCTTTTAAAAAACATATTTTAAAGAAGGGAAGAGTAAATAATAATGGAGCTACATAGCAATTTTCAAGTTATGTGAAATGTTACAAGTTATTTACGCACACTGGGCTAATTTAAGTCTTGAATGTGAACGATTCAAAGGGAAGGAGAGGACAGCCCCTTCTTATTGTGAACATTAGATCTATAAGGAGGCAGTGGGAATGCAACTGCCATATGGGCCCATGCCTTTGTACTCAGGGTCAGTGAGGTTGCCCACCAGCTGTGTTTCATGTATCTAAGTTGTCAGTCTGAGGTGTGCTGCATAGCCAGAGCATATGTGAAGTTTCAGCATGGGTTAAATGTGAGGAAAGTATAGAGATGCATGGGAGCCATGGATGAAGAATGCAGATTATTACTGTAATGTGAAACCATGATTGATTTATCCTTGGGGAGATCCTGAAAACTTGATAGTTAAACAAGGGCAAAGTTCGCAGCTCCTTTTCCTCCTCTGGCTGGAGCAGTTCCAAAGCTCCTAAAGAAGAGAATAACAATACACATTACTGAAGATAAAGGGAACACAAAATGTGTTATTAACAACATTGCCTTGCTAAACTGACAGAAAAATATTTTTGTGCATTACATCCAGACGCTCTTCTCGTTATATACGTCCAGTGACAGTAACATTGCACAGCAACCATTACGTGACTGCAAAAATAATGGGCATGCAGTCTTCCTTAAAAAAAGTCTCCACTGAAGCCATTATAATTAATAACCACATTTTTTCCATTTTTGGCATGTTGGTTAATCAACTTCTGAATAATTTATCTGATCAAGTTTCTATATTTAACAACATAAGAAAGCAACAACAAACAAATAAAAGCCCAGATTGATTTTATTTTTTAATTCCCTACGATATACTCCACAGAAAGAGCCTTTCTGCATTTTCCCTTTCTTTTCTCATGCTTTCCATTCTTATTGTCTTGGGAGTACATGTGTACGTCTTTATTCAAAGCCAGAGAATTTTTGCATTTGTTTTGTTGTAAGAGGCCGAAAAACAAGTTTGTGAGACAATTTGTAAAGGCAGCTGTCACATTTCATCCCTTTCAATGGCTCTTTTTCCACCTTCTGCCACACACCCTCCCTGCTCAGTCTACCTCCTGTCATTCCTCCTGCCCTTGACCACGCCCCCTAATCACTGTTGCTGTCACATGACTATGGGTTCTCACTACGCTGTCATTGATTCCTTATTGTCCTTTGAATTCTGAATTTTCAATGCAATGCAATGCAATGTTTTATTTGTTGTTACTTTTCCTTACACTAAAACTAAAAGTAGTTGCTGCTACTATTGGTCCAGATACATGCTATATGGTGCAGGGTAGAACATCAGAGCAAGCACAAAATACAAAAAAAAAATAGCAATTCAAAATAAATATCTAAGAAAATAAATACATGCTGGGCGGCATGGTGGTGCAGTGGGTAGCAGTGCTGCCTCGCAGTTAGGAGACCTGTGTTCGCTTCCCGGGTCCTTCCTGCGTGGAGTTAGCATGTTCTCCCCGTGTCTATGTGGGTTTCCTCTGGGTACTCCGATTTCCTCTCACAGTCCAAAGATATGCAGGTTAGGTGCATTGGCGATCCTAAATTGTCCCTAGTGTGTGTGTGTGTGTGTGTGTGTGCCCTGTGGTGGGCTGGTGCCCTGCCCAGGGTTTGATTCCTGCCTTGCGCCATGTGTTGGCTAGCATTGGCTCCAGCAGACCCCCGTGACCCTGTAGTTGGGATGTAGCGGGTTGGATAATGGATGGAATAAATACATGCTATAAATAAATATCAGTTATACACATGCAACATATAATAGTAAGACAACACTGAATCATTAGTGCTAAGTTATTCATAGCATTTACTGTACATAATGGAGTCTTGGTCACAGGTTAAGCAGATGATCATGTGGCACTTAACCATTTATTAACCTCCTTAGTATTACATTTTTTTCTCAAAAAAACATAAAAAATGTTGCATTTTTTGGCTTGAAAAATTTTATTTTTTTAAAATCTAATCTTTCTACTGTAAACTGTGCAAAACACTAAAAGTACAAAGTCAAACTGTGAAAAGGTATAATAATGATACAAATAATAATGAATAATAATAATAAAGGAAATAATAATAATGATGATGCTATATACTGTCAAAATATGTCTTTTGTGTGGTATACCTTTGAACGGGAAAACTGCTTAGTTGTATGGTCATTTACCCAACACTGTTCAGCATAATAGTTCACCTCAACAACAATTCTTTTGATCACGTAAGTAAGTAAGTAAGTAAGTAAGTAAGTGGATCTTGCCGGTCAACGTTCACATTTATTCCTGGCTGCCCCACAAAATCAAAACGAGGTGGTGCTGGTTTATGTGAAGCAGCATCAACAGAAACCCAAACACAAGTGTCACTTTTAAATTCATCAGAATCATTTTAGGTTTCCCTGTCTGTTTCAGTTTCACTGCTTGAAAACAGATTCACTTTGTCATCACTGCTCATGAGAGGGTCCCTCAGCATCACTGCTTGTATCACTGTGAAGGGTGTGCAACAACTGGAGCTGCTGAAAAAAGTTTCTCATGAGATGTCATTACAAGGCCATGAGAAGATGCGTCTACACTGTTACCCGGGTAACGCTCAGGCCTGATTTGCATAAGACACGCCTATACTGTTTCTCGAGTATCACTCTAGACCAAGGGTGTCAAACTCCAGTCCTGGAGGGTCGCAGTGGCTGCAGGTTTTCATTCTAACCATCTTCTTCATTAGTGACCAGTTTTTGCTGCTGATTATCTTCTTTTGCTTTAGTTTTAATTAACTTGACTCAGGCCCCTTAGTTGTCTCTTTTTCTTTAATTAGCAGCCAAACAATAAGGAGACACAAAACAAGCCGCCACATGACCAGCTGTGCCAATCACACAATATCTGAAAATAAAGGTGATGGTCTCGGTAAGGTTGATCTCTCAGGTCACCAAAACATTTTGATGGTATTCTTAGAAAAAGCAGAAAAATCAAACAAATCAACAGTTTTGGAAATGTCTTCTGTGGCAGAATGAGAGCAGCAACAAGCCATGGAATTAATTAACGGGTTTAATTAACAGCAAGAATTGGCTTCTCATTAAGGGATTGGTTGGAGTGAAATTGGTTGGAGTTTGAAATCTCAATTTAGCTGGTCATCTGTTGGCTTCGTTTCACATCTCATTTCTGTTTGGCTACCATTTAATGAAGAAAGGAATCAATACAAAAGCCTGAATCCTTAAAAACAAGGCTATTAAAATGAAGGGGAAAGAGGTTTAATTAGCAGTGAAAACTGGTCACTGATTAGTAAAAGGGTTAGAATGAAAACCTGCAGCCACTGCGGCCCTCCAGGCCTGGAGTTCGACACCCCTGCTCTAGACTGATGTGGTTAGCACTTTTACAGCCTGAATAATCTTCGGGTCTAACGACTGCGCGTCTATACAGTTGCCCGAGTGACACTCAGGACTAACGCTTTAAACACTGTTTTCATAGCCCGAGTGAGGCTCAGGTCTAACGCTAAAGAGGTTATCCAAGGGTAGACACTTTTTGAGAGTCTGGCCATAATACATATTAGTTTTTTGCTTGAGTCATTATGAGTTTTTTTCCTGGGTTTCATCCTTAAGCTTTTTTATTCAGGCTGTGTGTCTGCCTCACATAACAGTTCTCCAGCTAAGCCCACACTATTTTGCTTTTAAATTAAACATACTAGCTTTTTTGCATCATTTATGAAAGTATCTCCATCTCCATTCACACTAAAACAACTAAAAATGCATATGAAGTAACAATTCGCCTACACTGGACATGCACACAAAAAATTCCTTGAAGTGCTGCTAATGCCATCTCGAAAACTGTAGCGATTGGTGACTTATTTGCCTTTTGTGCATCTATATGTGCATTTAAATTGTACAAAACATAATTTAGATGCATACAGGTAATAGGGTTGCCAACTTTTCTAAACAAAACTAAGGAACGACTGAAGGCAGCAACATGGGTGAGTGCTTGGCATGGGGGTTTGAAGAACTATGGCCTGATGGTTCCCCTTGATACTGTCAATGTCCCTTCCCCCTTGGAGTTTAGGCACTGTATTAAATACCGAACAGAAAGAGTTCCGTTACAGAGCACAACCTGTCAGTTTCAAATACGGAACGATTCTGTAAAACAAGGAACAGTTGACAACCCTAACAGGTAATCGACACAACAATATGGTTTTCTTCTGTGAAGGATGACCAATCAGGAAATGAGACATTGAAATGAGCAAGATCTGCTCAGGGAAGGGCCACGTAATATGTATGAACCAATCAAAGTGTGGTTATAGTCTGCATTTTTAGAAATCTGTATTTTTACTCATACACATTACAATGTTAAGACAGTGTTTTCAGATGTTTATGGCTCCCCGGCTAATGACACTGTTGTACAATTCCCGACTTGGGGTGCCAGTAGATGAGACCGAGCAGCCAGGGGGGGTGGAGTAAGAGAGAATCTGACCTAATAAGACTTTTTTCCAGCTGTGTCCAAACTATATGTCTTGCAAAAGTATGTACAAAGTCCAGAGCTGCCATTTAACCTAAACCTGGAGTACCTGAAAGGAAACCCAACAGACAGCCAGAGAATGAACAAAATCATCACAGGGAATTCAAACCATAACGCTGAGCAAGTCAGCCATTTCACCAATGAGTCAAAGGATTTCTAGGATACAAAAAGTGAGCTGCAACAACAACATAAAGTGACAGGAATGGCGTCAGTTCAGTCATATTAGTTTGGGTGAAGAGAAACAAGAGCACAAAAGTGTCCTGTTGAAGAAATTGTTACTAAACAGCATGGTGTACTTTTTAAAATTTCGGTGCTTAATGGATATATTGTGTTTAATATTTTCTGGTGCAGGACCTAAGCCTGTTTAAAAAAAACAAAAACAAAAAAGATTCCTTTGTGGAGAGAGTCCAGTTTGCACATTTTATATGGCTCTGCTTTAAGATGATCAAATTTATCCCTAGAGACACATTGAAAATCATACAATCAAATATTAAATTGATGAATAAAAAAAATCAATATCTGTGGACATATCCCAGTTTTCAAAATAAAAACAGCAGCATGCGATAAATACTTCAATAATACAAAAAGCCTGGCAAGCGCTTTTCATCCCTCTTGATGTAGTAATTTTCCACTCCAAAGCGTTTGTATCAATTGAATTGCTTTTATCAAGCATATTTTTGCAAATCAACTAACTGGAAGATATTTCATTAATTTCCTGTGCCCAAGCTTGGGTTTCATAAAAACTCACTAAATCTTCCTATCACACTAAATGTGTGTAGTTTTAGAAATCTTCATTATTGGTTAAGTATAAAAAAACTTTTTTTCTTTTTATTTAAAAAAAGGGAAACTCAGCTGCCTTTTAAAAGGAACTATTCTGCTAAAGCATTTCCTAAATCATCAAGTTGTACAAAAGTCAATTTTTCTGCCACTATGAGGGAATAGTGAAGAGTGTGGCTGGTAGACTAGGAAGAAAAGCCAGAAACAGCAAATCGTGATAACATCAAAGCATTATTATTAAAATTTTGATCCCAAAATAAATGTCATTTTCAGGCTCAAAAATATTACTTTTGCATTTAAAATGGCTCAAAAATTGTTTCTCGTTGTAGACTTGGGGTATAAAAAGCTCTTTCAATTTTGTGAAGGTCTGTCTTCTCTTACAATGCAGCAAAAAACCAGAATCTGCCCTGGCAGCACCAACCAAACTGCACTGGAACTTCAGCAAGGCTACTTTACAGGTGCCCATCACTTCTGGGATATGGAAGGGAACTGCACAACAGCAGAAAATGCATGTGGAAATTGGGAGAACATTCATACTCCACACAGACATCCCAGGCAGAGGTTGGAAGTGAAGTTCAGGATGACCTGAGGCAGTAGCTCTAACCAGTTCGCCACATTGCTGCCCATATTTAAAATGCATCAGTCAATTAAAGGTTACTTGGATATGGATAGCTGGATTAGTAAGTAAGCAAACATTTGTAAAGTAAATAATAAATGTTGTGCAGAGGTGCAGTAGTTACCAGTGCTTGTCGGTGTGCTGTTTGCTTGTTCTCCAAGGTTCCACATAGATTTTCCTTCAGCGACTTTGGGTTTCCTCCCAGATCTTTCAAAACATGCAAGTTATGGTCATTTGCAATTGCAGATGGTGGGGAATGTGCACGTGTGATTCTACACTACACTGGTGCAAAGCCCAGGATTGCAACCTTCCATGTGCTCAGTGCTGCCGGGATAGGCTTTGGCTGCAATGACCCAACTTAAGTGGGTTTGTAAAAGTTATATTTAACAATAAACTTCTAACTGAATGCATCATAATGTTTAGAGGGGAAGATAACATTCATTTAATTCACTGCATTTTGCTCCCCTATTTCTGGATTCTAAGAATGGCTGAACGACCAGATGAATGGATTTTTTTTACTTCCCTTACATCTTTAATGTAGTAATGAAATTACAGAGTTAAAAATCACTTAGATTAAAATTGTCACATAACCATAATTGTCCTTACAATGTGAAATGTTTGCTGATTTTTAAAAGAGAAATTAATATTAGTTTCTTTAGTATTTCTTAAATGGATGAAGCTCTTTATTTATGACTGGCTTGACTGGAAATAATTGACCTTGGAAACAGATTATTGGGGTGCATTAGTGGGCATAATTTGGGGTCCTTCAGTTTTTTAATTACACATAAATTTGTCTGTGTTTGCTGGTGGCCTTGATCATGGAATATTTTACTGGAAACTCACTCTGCAACTGGCTTAGACAAATTTTTTTCCCAGTGCCCCATGATGCTTGTAAGGCCAGCGTAAGATCACAGAGCTGTAGTAGCCAATTTTGGATGGTATAACCTCCAGAGCACATAACACTGATCCTAGTAGTGGGCTAAAAATTAGTAGAAAACTTTTGAATACATTTAAACACAAAATACACATGCAGAAGAAAACTGGAAATATGTCATTTTATTCATGTCTTAAGGGCAATGTCTTTTTTGTATGGGCTTGAATGTGACCTGTGTGTAATACCTACCCTAACGCCTGCCTCTTTAAAAATATTACCCAGAGTGCTGTGCAGTTAATACAAGCAGGAAGGAGTGAAGAATCCACATGCTTTAGTGTTATGCTTATTTGCTAGAATTGGCAGTAAATGAACAGAAGTGTCAGGGAAATGAAAAAAAAAATCTATTGTGGGTAAGACTTAGTGAATTCATGCTTACTGCCTACAACTGTCTGCAAGACATTTTTCTGTTCTGATATTTAATTCTGTTCATTTTATCTGAGGGATGCATGACACAACAATTGGTCCAATCATAGTTAACAGATATTTGCTTATACACCAGAGTCACCTAAAAGTTCATTACACCACAACTAATTCAGGTTCTCCTTCCCCACTGACTTCAATGCATTTCATTGAATTCAGAGAAGTTCCCAAAAATTTCCATAATTTAGTAGAACTCAAGGTGATGTGAACTCAGTGAGGTTTGCTTATCACTAATGATGTCATTATTATGTCAGCATAGAGGTCATCCTTTTACACTCAAGATTTTCCAAGATTTAGATTCACAAACCAATAGCTTTCAGCATGTTTCTTACTGGTTACAACAACATTTTCTGCCCTTTGACCATGAATTAGGTTTCACTTTTATTTTTTGCTCACATGTTCCTTTTTTAACTTATGACTTACTGCTCTGCTCTTTGACCAGGATTCTAGCTACACATCCTGATCCTTCTTTATTTAAAGTTAGTCTTCCTGGTTACGACCCATTCTTAAATTCTGATCTTTCCATCTCTGCATTCCACTCTCTCAAAACTGCTGTCTCCTTGCGTAAGCAGCACAATAATGAAGAAACTGGTGGGGAACAAAAATCCGCAGCCCCTCTGGCTACGCCAGGACATAGCTTGGGAATCCCTGCTTTATATTTATATTTATCAATAAGTTGCATGTTAAAATATGGGTTTGCTATAATGAATCTATTGGTTTATTAGTCACTTGATGCTATCTTGCTACAGTGGTAAACGAGTAATGAAATTTCTGTATCTAGGCCCAGGGTTGTCTATCCAGCTATATAATATAGTGCCTTTTCTATCTATCTATCTATTGCATACCAGGAGAAGGTGGGAGCAGAGGATGCCATCATCTATATGCTACATGATCTCTCTCCTACTTGGACAGAGGCAGTGGTGCTGTAACAATTATGTTTCTGGACTTCTCTAGCGCCTTCAACACCATCCAACCTCTGCTCCTTAGGGACAAGCTGACAGAGATGGGAGTAGATTCAGACCTGGTAGCATGGATCATGGACTATCTTACAGACAGACCTCAGTATGTGTGTCTCGGGTACTGCAGGTCTGACATTGTGGTCAGCAACACAGGGGACTGTTCATTCTCCGGTCCTGTTCAGCCTATATACATCGGACTTCCAATACAACTCGGAGTCCTGCCATGTGCAAAAGTTCGCTGACAACACTGCTATCGTGGACTGCATCAGGAATGGGCAGGAGGAGGAGTATAGGAACCTAATCAAGGACTTTGTTAAATGGTGCGACTCAAACCACCTACAACTGAACACCAGCAAAACCAAGTAGCTGGTGGTGAATTTTAGGAGACCCAGGCCCCTCATGGACCCCGTGACCATCAGAGGTGACTGTGTGCAGAGGGTACAGACCTATAAATAACCTGGGAGTGCAGCTGGATGATAAATTGGACTGGACTGCAAATGCTGATGCTCTGTGCAAGAGAGGACAGAGCCGACTATACTTCCTTAGAAGACTGGCGTCCTTCAACATTTGCAATAAGATGCTGCAGATGTTCTATCAGACGGTTGTGGCGAGTGCCCTCTTCTATGCGGTGGTGTGCTGGGGAGGCAGCATAAAGAAGAAGGACGTCTCACGCCTGGACAAACTGGTGAGGAAGGCAGGCTCTATTGTAGGCACGGAGCTGGACAGTTTGACATCTGTGGCAGAGCGACGGGCGCTAAACAGGCTCCTGTCAATCATGGAGAATCCACTGCATCCACTGCAATCTCCAGACAGAGGAGCAGCTTCAGTGACAGACTTTTGTCACTGTCTTGCTCCACTGACAGACTGAGGAGATCGTTCCCCCCCATCACAATATGTGACTCTTCAGTTCCACCCGGTGGGGGGTAAACGTTAACATTATACAAAGTTATTGTCTGTTTTACCTGCATTTTTATCACTCTTTAATTTAATATTATTTATTTTTATCAGTATGCTGCTGCTGGAGTATGTGAATTTCCCCTTGGGTTTAATAAAGTATTTCTCTATCTATCTCTTTGTACAGGTTCAGAAACCACCAAGACTGTACAAGTTTTTGATACAACCCACATTACATTTTGCCATACATGTTCTATAAAATTAACGTCAGGCTGTGATTTAAAGGACTGATACGATGTAGTCCTATTACCTTCTTTTACAAATGCTAACGTTGTAAGTATTTTATTCTGTTGTTGTCCAACATTAACTTTAGAAAATACATTTTAAAAAGCATAAATTAACTGTAATGGTGTCTCTGGCTTTAATCCATGGATTCAAAAGCACACATTCAAAGGATCGGCTTTTATGTTTCAGCTGCTTTTATTATCCATACAAATCTGTGAATAGCTTGGCCATTCATTGTATGCATTTCAGTTTTAAAGGGACATACAACCAAGATTTACTGATTTATAAATCAAGCTTTAAAAAGAAGAAAACATTATTTTTTACATCCATTTCTCAAAGTAAGAAAGTCCATTAAAGTCTCACCTGTTTTGTTGGAATTCCTTTATCCTTTACTTCCCATCTAAAGCACCAGAGCCATATATTCTGGGAGTGTGTTTCTGAGCCCTTATGTACATGAGACTTTGATCTGAAAATAAAAGAGAAATTCTAATTCTTCTAGTTGAGCAGCTAAACTGAGATCAGTTATTTATAGTTCTTGGGGCAGCATGGTGGCACGGAAATTAGTGCTCACATAGAGAGTGAAGGCAGCGTAGCGGTTTTTCAAAGAGACCATCAGGAGCCCTCAGGCAGAGCGTCTTACTATCTTCCACATTCTGATCAGCGCTTAACCTCTCTCCCAAGCATAGCAACATTTTTTTTGGGAAATGTTTATATTAAACCTTTAGAAAATCAAGTCTTTGTGGATTTTCTTCAGGACCTCTGGGTTCCTTCCGTAGTCTGTAGGCATACTTTTAGGTATCTTTCGTGCGTTGCTTTACACCAGACCTGATATCTGTTGGGACTCCATACTGCCTAAAGCTTTTATTAATTATGGACCCAAAGAGAGCTAATACACCATTCTTTTTCATTCAGGGGGTGTGACGATGCAGGTTCTGCTCCATGCCTCCATCTGGTTTCTGGGAGCGAATTGATGCTGAGAACTGGTAATCGCCACACCTGAACCATGTTCCCATTGTATATATTAGGAGCATGAGTGCGGAAAGGAGAGAGAAGAAACAGGGGATGGAAAGAGAGAACGGAGGTTAAGGGCGATGAAGCCGGTGCTGGAGCAAGTGAGAGCAGGCTCGTAGAAAGTTGCATGGCAGGAGAGCCCCGGAGAAGTGTTAGGCCAACTCGCGGGGAGGGGGGGGTGATTGAACCCGACACAGTCGGTAATGTAACCGGATGAGCTGGACAGTGAAAACATCAACGACAAAGCTAGGGGATGGTGCAAAAAGGTGCAAAGTGCTTTAATTTAAAAACAGCAAAACCAAAACAGTGTCCAAATAATAATAGTGCATAAGTTCAATTAAAAAATAATCCATTAAAAACAAGTGAACTGTGGAGGTTAAAATCAAATAAATACATCCTTTAAAAATGAGGTTAATAACGGCTGTAAGCAGTCTTAACTTAAAAATCCGGTGCTTTCTTCTTTCTACCAGGCATCTCCCCTGCTTCTCCCATACGGGCCCTGTAACAGGAGAGTCGCCCTACCAGCAAATGCAGCTGCCTTATATTCTGGTCTGGTAGACTTCTGTTACCCGGCTACATAGGGCTCCAGCCGGACCGAGACTTGGGTTCCCCAGCAGCCAGAGCGCTCACGTTGCGGCTCAACACTCCCAAGCCTCCTCGACTGCCACTTCCATTAATGTCAAGTCGTCTCCTCTGCTGGTCATGCCAGCTCCTCCAAACTGCTCAGCTGGAGTGACCGCTTTAATCAGACCCTACCCCAATGTGAGTTGGCCTAACACTTCTCCGGAGCTCTCCTACCATGCAACCTTCAACGAGCCTGCTCTCACTTGCTCCAGCACCGGCTTCATCGCCCTTAACCTCTGTTCTCTCTTTCCATCCCCTGTTTCTTCTCTTCTCTCTCCTTTCCGCACTCATGCTCCTAATATATACAATGGGAACATGGTTCAGGTGTGGCGATTAGCAGTTCTCAGCATCAGTTCGTGATGTGGACAACTCCTCACCTGTGCACTTAAGCGAGGATTGCCCGCATCACAAAGCGCCCGGGAACCGCTCCGGCCACACTACCACACCCCCTCTTTAAACCACGAGTGCGATGATTATCTATTTAAAAACTGGCCTTTTATCTGAGTCGTGGACCATCGATACTATAGGGATTTCAAGTCGAATAACGATAACCAATCATTTCAATACAACAGTTTTGGCTTAGTGTTAAACCCCTTTTCATTTCCAATTAACTAATAACGGATTGTAGGGTTCAAGTTAAGATTAACCACAAACAGGATAAACTTACAGCATGATCTTTAGATTGAAAGCCAAAGACACCAAACATTTGTTTAGATTTGGTTCCAATCTTACTTCTCAAGACTAAGTGACTAACAAGATGAATAAACAGATAGTTGAAGACTTCTATAAGTTAATTCTCACCGCATTACCACTAATTTTTAAGGCACTTCATAACAAGGTTCCCACGTATACCTTTGGGTTAGAAAATGAGGTCCCTCGAGCAGCATGGTACAGTATTCCACAGGCAAATATAGGCGCTGCTAACCCCTCTAAGAAGAAAATGCACAACTTATAAAGTATCACCAAAACCTCACAGAGGCAGAAGCTTAGACTTCAGAGAGAGAGAGAGAGAGGATGTATTTACATAGCCATGATAATATGGCATGCTTCACTGCCTCAGGGGCTAACGTTTATTAAGCACGGCTTCACTCTGCACATCATTGCTTGCAATGCCTCGAGAAACTGAAAGGAATAACTCGGCTGATGACAAGAAAATAACCGATGCTGAGATTATTATAATTATTGCCAAGACGCGGATAACTGACATTAATCCAATAGATGGAGTGGCTAACGCATATATATTTATGTAAAGCACTTGAAATCCTTACAGATCCCAAAAATGCAAGATTATTATTATTAGCATGATTATTATTGTTAGAGATATTATGCTATTACTGAACAAGTAACCTTGACTGCTGAATAAAAATGAGTGAGAAATCACGTGTCATTAAAGTATGCTGCTTCCCTGATGCTCATTTGTTAAAACACTGAATGAATGAAAAGTGAATAGTGATGGGTTGCATATATGAAGTAAAATAAATAGAAACGTAAAAACACACTTTTGCCAAAGAAGATGATCAACAATACACATTAAATATCTTAAGTAGCCAAGAAAAGGAGATGCAGAAGTATAAGGATGTCGAGTACAACCAACTGAGTGAGGCTGTATGTCATCTTGCTCAAAATTTGTCAGAAAGAGATGGGGATATGCGTACATTGGCATTGGATCATTTATTTCTTCATGAGCAGTTGTATGAAGGGTTTCTTTTTTACATCAATTTTTAGTACTGCACCATTTTTAGGTGTATTTGCATCTAATGTGACAAGCACCTACTGCAATACCTATGTCTGTCCGTCTGTCTATTTGTCCCCATGAAACAACTCAGGCCCACATGGACCAGTTTTATTGAAATTTGGCTCACTTATTCTTCAAGGAAATTTGTTGGGACAGTTCAATTTTTGTTGAGATATCTCGAAAAGATCACCCTATAAAAATGTTTTGAAAATTGAAAATCTCCCACTGAAAAGCACTAGCGAATCTGTAAACTTGTCAGTCTTAAAACTGGGAAACATTCTGTGTGACTTCAACTACAGATTAGTTTGCTGTTTCAATTTTACCTTGACGGTGGTTACACTATCTTGTACATTTTGTGTATTTTATTCGTCTGAAAGATGCTTAATTCCCCAATACAAGGTCATGGAAAGGGGCCACACATGTGTAAGAGTCTCAAACAGCAGCACTTTCTCCTGCTGCTTTAGGCAAGTTATCAGTAAAAGTACAAAACAAAACAAAACAAAAAAGTCACTTTTCTGGAAATGAATGGAAGAGGAATACAATTATGAAGGCATGTATAAAAATGAATTGACTGAACAAATATCATCTGCAGATTATTATTGTAAAAAACAATGTTTACCAACTTGCAGCTAAACAGTGTTTGAGGTAATTAATTACACAATTATAAGGAGCTCCCCTAAGTGATGAAAACGCAACCGCAGTTGTTCTGGGCATGCAACAAGGACCACACTGTGTTATTCAGTTTCCACAATGAATCAAGTGGCTGATTGGGCCGCAGACTGAAGGACAAAGTGGCATTACAGTTTCTACCTCGCTGAGTTATTTGGCGGTATAACATACAATAGAGTGAGCTGGGGTCGCGGTTTGTCATTACCCGAAGAGCTGCTTTTGCTTTCATGTATCTTAAGACTGGATTTCAAATCTTTGGTATTCCTACCATACAATAAATCAGTTCCTTTCCAAGTTATGTATATCTTTTTAAAGAATTATTGGTTTTAACTAACATTAAATAGCTATATGGGGAACTTATAATATTGACAGTGATTGTATGATAGTATTGATCATGTTATATGAATAGTTATTTTTTCTTTTGATATTTATCGTGTACTACTCTACTGGGTATACTTTAAAAAATGTTATGTTTAAGAAAATTGAACAACAGTTAGTCACAGGCTCTCCACCATTAATACTCATCATTCAATGCCATTTTTACATCACTTGAATTGAGCCACCACAAGCTTATTTAGGCTACATTTTTAACTACCTGACATTGTAAAGTACTGTTAAAAAGCACACATTTAATGTAGTCTTTGACATATAATTGCATTCTATTATATGTTATTTTTAAATATGGCATGTTACTACAAATATATTTAATTAACAAAAATGTGATAACTGACTTTTGGATGAAGTAACTAAAAATGTGAAATGCTCCAACTCTTATATTACTTTACTTAGTTGGAGAGTACACATGAATGCTACACCATGTGTATATTATGATAAATAATTAATGAAGTCCCCAAAGCAAAAAGAGTTGGGGTGTTGCCCCATATAATGTCCAGCGGATGTTACGAAAAAGCAATGAAAAAACAATCAAAAACCAGAGCATCTGACAATATACAGAATGATGACATTGTTTATACAGAAAATGGTGGTCAGATGTGATGTGGCAGGAAATTATGTCACAGACTGTTGAGAGAAGTGATGTCATCGAGTAGGGACAGGAAGTGAGATAATCATCAGGTGCTGGAAGTGGCATCATCATTAGAAGCTGAAAGTGGCCTCGTTATTGGGAGGGCGGAAGTGACGTTATCATCAGGAGCCGGACGTGGAAGTGATGTTGGACGGCCATTTTGTGAATCTGGAACTGGTGCAGGTGAGTAAATGGAACTGTTATTTCTCTTCTTTGGTTCTGATGAGAGAGAGAGAGAGAGAGGTGTCAGTACCATAAATTAACCCTTTATCTTGCGATGTTTCACCTACCTCATGGCTTGTTGACTGCCTCCTAAGCCCACGTGTGTGACAATATCTTGTAACTTGCTATACGTATGATTTTACCTTAATTGTTTTTTTCACATTAGGATTCAATTTCTAAGGTTTACTTTAAGTTATAAAGTAAAACTACAATGTTGATTTTGACTTATTTTGTATTTTTCTTTATTTAAGTGGTGACTTTGAATTGGTCACATGACTGAGATCATTATGCTAATGTCATCTCAGGAAGTAGCAGTATACATATGATGGCATCACACACTGCCTTATGCCTCAGTGGATACAAAAAACTTTGAGCTTCTTGTCAGTAGTTAGTGTTATTCAAGTAGGCTCTAGTGTTAGGGTTGTGTTTCGACTTTGTTTCTGACTTTGCCCTTATCTTGTCCCTTGGTTCTATTCATTTGATTTTGATTGCTCTTCTGGTTTTGAACCTTGCAGCTCCTTTGACTTCCTTTTCATCTCCTATTCCCCTTATTCACAATAATCTTTAGGCACTCAATGTGTTCTTCTTCTTCTTCATCTTTTCCCACTGCTATGTAAAGTCAATGTTTTATAGGTTTTGGCATTATTTTTACGCCCAGATGCCTTTCCTAATGCCAACCTCCGCTCTTTATCTGGGTTTACGAGTCACTCAAAAATGGAAGCTGGGCTAGGCACTATAGATGTCTATTTGTACTATTTATTCTCCACAGTGTTACTGAGGTTTGTAACAAATTAAACATTGTGAGGGAAGATGTGGGATTATTTAAAATAAAATGGTTCTCATTGAATAGATTTTCTTTTTTTTTTAATCCTACTGGTCCTGCCCATGATCCTAATGCATGAATTTGGGATAATGGGTGATCCTGTAAAACTTGAGGATAGGCCCAAAGCTGATGAACAGTAACTTTACAGCGGAGTAAAACATCTTGTGACATTGTGATATTGTTTAAGAAGAAAAAATTATATTTCAACGCTTTAAGCCAAAGCAAATAAAGCAACTCACTTGGGACTCTACAGTGACCAAATGTCATTAATGGGTTAGTCTTCCCATAAATGGAAAAAAGATCAAAATATTTGTTTTTTTTTTTTTTTTGAGTGTGAAGCAGACATCTTTTTCAAAGGGCAGAGAAATAGTAAATAGAGTAAAATGGACTTGTTATCGTGGAGAACAGAAGAGTGAATACCAACATAACAACCACAGAAAGAAACTTCCAGTGGAGCTAGTTTTCTCACATTAATAAAAGGGATCAGTGCAATTCACCTTTAAATAAGAGGGATGCCAAAAATCCTATAACCCCATGAAATCTCACACATAGGACACACCCCTAGTAATGTATGGCATCATAGCATCCAATCTTTAATTGATAATGTTTGATGATATCACTATCACCAACATATGACTGAATAGAACTAAATAACAAAACATAAAAAACTAACATATAAAGAACAAAAAGTTCCATTTACCAACATAATCATCTAGTAGAATTTTAATGTGGAATGTTGTGGTTTCAAATGTGTGCCACTTCATTGGTTGGAATATCAATGGCTGGAGTTCACTCTTTTATAGTACTTCATTAAAAATAACAAAAAAACAAACATATTCATATAGTTATTCTTTGAATCTTTTATTCCCAATGCAATGTAGGTACCAACTCTGGATGGGGCACAAAGAGTGCAAACTTGTTCATTTAGCCAAATTTATTTATCCATCTGTTCATTTACTGAACCTGCTTAATCCAATTTTAGTTTCATTGAATGTTATAACCTATTTTAGTGGCATCAGATGTAACGCACAATCTGATCATGAGGGGGGCACCCCTTTATCAAAGGGCAAATGAACTCCCACAAATATACTGACTCACAATCCAACAATTTAGTGCATTCCATTTCTACATTAAGGGGCAGCGAGGCACAGCTCAATTAGATGTTGTCCCAAATAAGAAATAAGCTTTTTTATTAGTTTAAGTTATCATTAATTATGGGGCCTGAAGGTCATCACCTTTATGAAAATGAGAACCACCTGTTATTGTTGTTTTTATTTTAATCACATGTTTTTTGTATTTCTGGTTAGACCATGTAGCTCATACCAGCGAAGAGGTACAAAAAGTCCAGTACCATTTGCTCCTTTAAAGGTAGCCACAGTAATCTGAATAAAACAAAGTAAGGAGATAAGCTTCAGGACTTCAATGTTCATAACACACTGTGCTCCATCTTGATTTTCACCCACCTCTGATGAGGACTATGCTAAATTTGAAAAAGAAGGCAGCAGTATGACATTCCTGTTTCAAAGAAGCCCAGAATTTAAAGTTTTTTTTCAATTATTTGCTTGGATTGCACTGACCAGCGAACACCAGATGACATTGTTAGTGCTGCTACTGGACCTGCAGTGTGCAGTTCAAGTTGTGCAGTGTGTGTAGTCTACGTGTTCTGTTCTTGTTATTGTGGTTTGCCCAGGGGCAGAACCAGCAGGGGTAGAAGGGTGGTCACCCTGGGTGAGGCCCACAAATATGACAAAAAAAGGTCAAGGCGCTACCCTTGCACTCAAATGAGGGGCATACACAAGTGACAAAAAAGCCCATATGGGCCCACCCCACACCTCTGTAGTCTCTTAATAGACTAACGTCTTTGAGTGGAACCGGTCTAATGACGTATATTGCTTTGTTTCTCCCGTATAGACAGCTCTTATCAATCAAATGCTAAATCCTTGGAATTTGTGTGTGTTGTGCATTCGGCGTCAATTATTATGTGAGGGCAGGCTTAAGGGGGGGCCATTTAGGAGCTTATCCCTTGCTGTTCAAAAGAAAAGCCTTGCTCCACTACTTTTCTCCTTCATCACCTCAAAGCCATTCAATTCTAAACCTGAGGTATGCCATTTTTTGGCAATTCATAGCCAATATATTTTTCCTAGTAGTGGGTAGTTACAAAGTTCTCACTTTACTTAGTGTTTAAATCAGTACGCTGTATTTTGTCAGAGGAAAACAATGTCAGAGGGTAGTAAAATGATCTGATGCCAGTGGTGACAGACCAGGCATCAACATCCAATTTTTTCATTGATTTTTTTGTGATGTGAAAGGTTTGTGGTATTTAAAGCCCTAAATATTCTTGCTCCTTCCTATATTTTGGAGTATTCATCCCCATATATTCCCAGTCTTCACCTTAGATCTTCCAATAGTGTTCTACTTATTATTCTAAGAGCAAAGTATCAAAGAAGTAGTGATGTGGCATTTTGCTGTTACGTACCAAAAATCTGGAAAACTTTATCAGTAAACATACACTAGGTTCATACTACCAAACATTAAAAAAAACTGCTAATAATCACTTTTTTTATCTGTTTTTTTAATAGTTGCATTTTAGTTCTACTTTTAATGGATTATGAATGCATGGTAATATCATATACTTCACGGGTTTTAAATCATCGTAAACTCTACTTTTTCTTTTGCAGTTTTTCTAAAGCACCTCCACCACCCGATCAAAGTATTGTGCAGCCATTTGTGATGTTGAAATGAATGTGGATACTCCAAGTGTCAAAAAACCGACTGCATCAAATCTTCTAGGACAGATCTTAAAAACCATACTTACAGTACCGTACTTAGACTTAGAGCCTTCTCTGCCAGCAACATTTACATTCGGCCACGGTAGTTGTGGCTTGTTTCTAATTAGTGACGACCTCTTTGAAGTTTTTGCGGCACGGCACTCTTCAGGTCTTGAAAGGGCTGTCAAGGTAGTTGATACCGAATATTCGTCGTAGGCACCATTGGTGGAACACGTTGAGATAATGAGCAATGCACTTTGTAGTGTTCCATGTTTCATAGGCATATGTTGGCACCATGATTTTGTTCTTAAGTTGCATTTGCTGTAAGACTGAAGCCACTTGACCCATCCCTCATGTGTACATATTCATCCGCTCTGCAATTCCTCATGTTGTTGCTACACAGATACTGTAGGTGAATTCGGTCACCTCGTCAACTTCCTTTCCTCCAGATGTGATGTGTAACTTTGCGGGATCCACCAAAGTTGCTGGTTGTCATGGCTAGCCTGTTCACTGGTACTGTGAGTCCTAGACAGAGTGGAAGCAAAACCTCTTTGTTTTTCCCAGTTGATTCTGGTGTTCATCCGGGGCGTGTTCTACTTCCTTCCTTGTTTAATGCTTCCATGGACTGTGTTTTGGGCAAGGTTGTGGGATCCAGAGGCTGTGGGGCACCTGTTGGTGAAGCCACTTGACCCATCCCTAGGTGTACATGCTCATCCACACTGCAGTTCCTCATGATGTTGATACGCATATAAGTGAATTTGGTCACCTCATCGACTTCCTTTCCTCCAGCTGTGATGTGTAACTTGAGGTTTAAGTTTACCACCCTCATGTCATTTGCAAAATCTAGAACACTGAGATGGGCTTGATCAGTTCATGGGACACCTCCTCACACATCACTTGTTGTCCTTTGCATGGTGAAATCCATGACAGTATAGAACAGAAAGGGTGACAGGATATGTCCTTGTCAAACTCTCGTTTTCAATTCTGAATTGAGGTAAAAATTAAATTGGAAATATATTAAAGAAGTAAATTGGTCCTTAACTACGACTTCTTTGAATCAGGAACCTTGCAGGAGGAAAGTTGTCCATTGCATCTCACTTCATCATATGCTGAAGAGGGAGCATCCCAGTTACAGCAGTCTACTAAGGGACAGTGCCCTGGTCAGAGGTTATCAGCACATGGCTACAGAACAAAGATAGAGAGTCATTCTTATGGATAACTGAATTGGATAACAATAATGCTGAATTAATCCTGACATTTACTCTAATTAGTTAAAAGACATGAGATGTTTTTCAGCAGAGAGCATAGCCAACCTATATTTTCAAAATAAAGGTCTAATTTCTGTTATATTCTTGGTTCTTACAGTACTTTCCAATACTTCTTGAATTCCTGTGTATGTAACCTGTCAAGACTAGATTATCAAGTTAAGATCATTTCTTGAGCCATCAGACGTGTGTTGTGTTTGTACTGGTAAGAGGACACCCACTTTACCAAATATGATAGTCTTGGTTACCACATTCTTAACAATGCACCAGAGTCAGAAGTGAAATTCTAAACTGCATGGCACCTGAAGTGTGAAAGCACATATTTTCTGGAATCAATAAACAGGAAGGGGTGGTTGATGGGAAATGGCCGGTGGGGGGGGGGGGGGGGGGGGGGCGGGGGGGTTTTGGGGCAGTTGAGGGCTGTGATTAATTCCACAGAATGAGTTTTATGTTGTTATGGGGTAAACACATGATGGTGTGTTTCAGTGGATCTTTGTATGCAAAAGATGCATGACACATTTTAAAAATCATACTGCAACTCTGCAGAGATGTAAATGAGAGCTAAACATGGAATTGATTTTATTGGTGTGCAGGTGTTTACCTGCTTTACGCAGCTGCAGAAAAAAAACACAAGTGTGACATGCTTTTTACTAATTTTTTATTTTGCATTTGTAAAATTGCAAACAAAACACTTTTTTTACTGTTAGTGTTGTGAAACTGTATGCAAATCAAAACTGTTTCACTCATCACTAATGACACCCATCAACTTTCTGAATCTAACTGAGAGCTGTCCCAGCAGAAGGAACCATGGCACTATTGCAAGAAATTCATGCATTTTATTGATATTATTATTATACAGTATATCTGGCTGAGGTCGGCACGGTGGTGCAGTGAGTAGCACTGCTGTCTCGCAGTTAGGATACCCGGTTCACGTGGGTTTCCTCCGGGTGCTCCGGTTTCCTCCCACAGTCCAAAGACTTGCAGGTTAGGTGCATTGGCGATTCTAAATTGTCCCTAGTGTGTGCTTGGTGTGTGTGTGTGTGTGCGCACCCTGCCCGGGATTTGTTTCCTGCCTTGCGCCCTGTGTTGGCTGGGATTGGCTCCAGCAGACCCCCGTGACCCTGTAGTTAGGATATAGCAGGTTGGATAATGGATGGATGGATATCTGGCTGACATCTTTACCCAAGGTGTCTTACAAGGTCCTGGTATGTTACAACTGTTTACAGATTTCTTTACAGATGCCACACGGGCAGCTTAAGTGTCTGATCAGAGACACACATTGAGGCAGCGGCAGGGATTCAGTTGGCACCCTTGAGTTTTAAATGCCCATGTGTATGTCCATGCCTGTGTCCAATAGTTGACATATTTTTGCTCATATGAAACAATCACTCTCCCTCAAAGTATATTTTTAAGCAGTGAGAGGGAAAAAAATCTGGGGTACCAGAAAAGTATGCATATCTCACACAGAGAATCATCTAGATGTGAATTGAACTGGAGAGTAAACTCAATAAGGCACACAATCATAGCAGCAAAGTGTTGCACCTTTCAGTTTTTGCTTTTGCTTAAATAGGTTGCCTCATTCCTGCTATCATTCTGTAGTGTGAAAATGAACCTCCATGTGAAAACTAAGTGTTGTGTCCCAGACTAGGATAAGTAAAAATAGAAAATACTGTAGATTTTAACACAGAGAATGTCTCTTTATACCCCACATTAATGTTTATTTCATTTCCAAAATTCACCTCTTTTAACTGTTTGCTCTCTTTTTCATACCTGTGCCAAGTCCCAAAAATGTCTCCTGGGACACTTCCATAATAAAGCACGTATGTGTTCAAATTTTGGAATAACTTCCCAAGTACTTATAGGAGGTCTGTGGAGATTTTGGTGGAAATAGGTTCAATGGTGTGAATTTGAATACTGGGCAAACAAAAGCTCCGACACTTTAACCTTATATATTAGATCAGAAGGAATCAGGTGTCATGTGCAGTGTAATACTGTGTCAAGAACAAAAAAAAAACAGCTGGAAAAGCAACTGTAATGGAACAATACTTGAAACTGGACTATTGGGCTTGCTCTGGTTTCTGTCATTAGTGATAAAGTGGCATTTATTACTGTTTATTTATTGATAGTGATAGCCTGTGATCCCTTGCCTTTGCTGGAAACATAAAGGAAAAGTCATTAAAAATCTTTTAAGGTAGAGCTGGACTAAATGATATGTTATTACAAGCTTACTGGTAATCTAAAGAGGGCCTTCTTCAGGATGATTTATATGTCTTCATCTGCAGCTGACATACACTTGCACGCTTATTGCTGATATTGCCCAGCCGTAGCTGTTATGATCAATGTCGTACAATTAGGCAATTTTGGATCACAGAGCTTTGTGTCTCTTTGGCTGTTCTACACATGGAAAAATGTCAAGGTGGCCATTTATGACACCATATTGATGTTAGACATATGTGATTCTTACATGTTCTTTATATAATATATTTTGGACATAGTGTGCTTAATTAAACATTTGCATAACAGTAGCAACATTTACACATAATAGGAGTATTGGGGTCTGTCAGGTCAGATTGGGGAGCATGCCTTGTTGACGGACCCACCACATAAGGAAACAGCTCATTAACCTGGTTGGCAATCCCCCAGGCAGACACGTGGTTCAGTCCCACTCTCCGGTAATGACCATTTATCTTCTGCAGCCAGGTGTTATGTGAGCAACCCCTTGTCCTGGTCCAGCCAGTCAGCTCCTAAACAATGAAGATCCTGCGAGCTGAATCACCCATTGACAAATCACACAACATGGCCATAAAGCCATAACTGCCTCTCCCTTACAATACAGGTAACGTGCCTCATTCAGGACTCTGTGAGCAACTGTTCATTCGATACAAAGTCAAACCAGTGGTACCTAAGAATTCTCTGAAGAGACACAGTACTGAAGGAGTCCAGTCTTTGTCTCAAGTCACTGGACAGCAACCATGTCTGACAACCATATAGCAAAACAGGACTCTAAAAGTTGGACCTTTGTCCTTTTGCAAAGATATCAGGAGCACCACACGCCCCTTTCCAGCCACATCATGACCCTCCATCCTCTACCAATCTATCTACTGACTTCATAGGTAGAGTCATCAGCGACATAAATGTCACTGCCATGGTAAGTAAACCTCCTGACAAGGTTGACACTCTCTCAGCAGATAGACACAGTGCCGATGCCCAAGAGGTTATTAAAAGCCTGGATTTTGGTTTGTAATCAGGGCAATCAAAACTCAGGGAGACAGACTGCTCAGTCAGTCTCTCGACAGCACCAGTCAGACCCTCCATGGACTCCATGAAGATAACAGCATTGTCTGCAAAGTCAAGATCAGTGAATCTTTCTTCACCAACAGGTGCCCCATAGCCGCTGGACCCCACGACCCTGCCCAACACACAATCCAGGCAAGCTTTGAATAAGGTAGGAGGAAGAACACACCCCTGACAGACCCCAGAATCAACTGGGAAAAACAAAGAGGTTCTGCTTCCTCTCTGTGCAGGACTCACAGTACCAGTGAACAGGCCAGCCATGACATCCAGCAACTTTGGGGGATCCTGCAAAGTTTCAGGATGTCCCACAGGGCAGCTCAATCATCTAAGTCAAATGCTTTATGAAAATTGAAATGGCTGAAAAGAAACTCTACTGATATTTGCATTTACGCATAATGAGAACCCTTAGTGCCAGGATGTGGTCAATGGTAGACTTCTTAGGTGTTAAACCAGACTGCATCGGTATTGGTAGGTGACCAAGTGATCACAGATCCTATTGAGGATAACCCTACCAAGGACCTTACCCAGCACCAAGAGCAGTGTTATCTCCCTGTAGTTGCTGCAATCCAGGTGATCACCCTTCCCTTTCCAAATAGGGAGGACAAGTCCTGTTTTCCAGTCAGTTGGGATGACACCCGTCTCCCAAATGGAAATAAAGATTGCTTGCAGTGCTAGGACAACAGCCTTACAACCGGCCTAGAGAAGTTCACCCCCAATACTAAAGATCCCTATAGCCTTCCCTATCCTCAGCTGGTTCACCATCTGTGCAATCTCACTGAGATTGGGTGGTTCACAGTTAATTGGAGGATCAGCCTCAAGATCCATGGACCCAGAGATGTCCAATGTTCCATCACTTGCTCTCTGAGACACAGATTCGGATGTGTGTAATGCTTTGATTCCTCTGTAAGCAGAACATGGGTCACTACATCATAGGTGGTGTGTTACTTGCTCAAAGATTCCTCTAACAAACCCTTCCTTATCTGCCCTCAGTGCCCTAGCAGACGTCCTTCTCAGTTCACAGTATAGGCTGGAGTTGCCATCAAGCTGTGTGATGTGACTCCTCTCAATGATATCCAGGGTGCTCTGCAAGATGAAATAGCTCCTTCGAGGAACACCAGCAACACCAACACAACCCCCAGCAACCTTTAGAGTATTGTCACGGTAGGTCTCCCATATCACATTAGGTTCAGTTGCAACCAAATCTGCAAGTTCCTCATACAAACTGTGTGAAAACTCATTAGACTTTAATTAGAATTCCCTAGAATTGTAATCCTAGGTCTGCGATGGTCCTAATGCTGTCCTTGGTATAGTTTTTAAAGGACAGAGCTTATTTAATGGACATTTATTTATTGATTGTTTTTATTTGTCACATTAAAGTTCTTATTCTTTTATGTCCTGTTTTAAAGGGGGGTTTGGGTTAGTTTTAGTGTGGGATTTGAATTTAGTGCTTTTATTTATTTAGTGAGTTTAGTGCAGTGCAGTGTAGTGGTAGTGTGGCCGAGCTGTAGACCTGGGCCGCCAGTTGCATGGGTTTGGCAGTGGCATGGAGCCTTCCTGTGCAGCTGGTGGCTTATGGGGGGTGGAATGTGGTATAGCGGGTCCACAGCTCATGTCAAGAAGCCACTTTTTAAATAAATAATCACCGCACTCGCGGCTTAGCAAGTGGGCGTGGTGGTTGTGTGGCTGAAGCGGTTCCCGGGGTGATTCGTGATGTGGGCATTTCTCACCTAAGTGCACAGGTGAGAAACCGTCCGCATCTGTGATTGTTTCCGGGGCTGCTGATTTTCCACAGCTGCCATCTCGTCTTCATAAATAGAAGCGCGAGGCGGCTAAGAGGGGAGAGTAAAAGAAAAAGAACTGGAGGTTGCAGGAGAGCAGGAAGCAGTATGGAGAGAGAACCGGTGTGAGTGAGAGAGCGAGCGTGAGCCTGTGCTCGCACGCAGCTGGACAGTGAGCCCTAGCAGGGATGTTTGGCCAACACTCGGTGGGGTAGAAGGAAGTGGTCACTCCAGCTGAGCAAACAAGGAGCTGGAGTGACCAGGGTTGAAGGACGGCTGGCCGCATAAGGCCGAGAAGGCAGCGGGAATCAGGGAGTCTTGGGAAGGTGAGCCTCAGCATGACTGACCTGGCCGTTGAGAAACCCAAGTCTTGGTCCGGTAAGGTAGCCGTACAGAGCCAGAGAACGGAAGGCAACCGGACAGTAGTAAGGTCAGCTGCAGGAAGTGTGACTCCCCTGTTGAGAAGCCTGATGGGAGAAGCAGGGGAGCCGCCAGATAAAAGAAGACATCAGCTTGTTTTTAAAGAGACTGCTTGTTTTAACCTCATTTTAAAGGATTGTTGTTTTTTATATATATTGGATTTTTTAACCTCCACTCTGCACCTATTTTATGGATTATTTATTTAATGACTTTTTGTGGCACTGCACTATATTTTATTTGGACACTTGTTTTGTTGTTTTTAATAAAAGCACTTTGAACTGTTACACCATCCCCTTGCTCCATTTGTTATGCCTCACTGCCGAGCTCATCGGTAACATTACCGAAGGTGAAGCATTCAAGGGCTCCCAGAAGCTAAAAGGGAGCGTGGAGCAAACCCGCATCGTCACATACAGTGGTATAGCTAGTGCTGCTATTTATAAAATCCTGAATTCAACTTTTGGCCCTGTCACTGTCTGTTTAGATTTATATGTTCCTAATGCTCTTCTTCTAGATACTTTAAATATTGGCCTCTTGATTATGCCCTGAATGAGATATTGGAACAGCTTAGCATTTAGCTAAACAAATACCCTAGATGGACTAAATGGTCTCCTCTGATTTGTCAAATTTCTTATGTTCTGTGATAAGCTAAATTGGTTCAGAGTTTGCTGCTGCTTTATACCGAGTGCTATCCTTGACCTCGGTTAGGCAGGTAGAATGTGGGACAGATGTTGCAAATAACAACACCCATACCCTGTTAATCCGCATGCTTTTCGTCCCCTTGTAGCCTATTTAATAGTAAACACCATGGTAACTCTCAATTAGATGAGCATGGGCTGTGATTGACTGGCACGCTTTCCAGCTTTAGGTCCCTCTTTCTACTCAGTAATGCTGGAGTAGACTCTTAGAAAAAAGTTCTTTAGAACAGTAAAGCAAACTCTGGTTTAGTGTTTCTGAATTTCAACATTTATTTTCAAACAAATTAGAGTGATATGTTAAATTAAGCTACATGACCAGGTACAGGCAGAAACAAAGTCTTCTTTAAAAATAGTTGATGCGAAAATGAGCAACTACAAGAGGCTCTTTCAATAAGGTAACTTTGGTCAATCAGCTCTAGCTAAAGTAGTCAGTGATGGTCATCTCTCTGCACAACTTAGCTATTGACCTTTCACAAATTTTTGAACTGTGTCCTTATATGAAATGGCCCCTTCAATTGCCTTATGTATTGCCTGTAATAAAAAGAGCTCATGAAGCTGGTCTGTGGCCATTTTTTTGTATCTAACTTGTTTTACGTTCTTTCATATACCTGGAAATGTAAGCTATGATGATCCACAACTAACCGTGCAGTCCACTGACAATTTTCATGCCACTGGTTTTTTCTCTTAATAATGGCTACTTCTGTCTTCTATTTTTCAGAAAGCCTTTTAACCTCTCTTCATAATTTGGCATTTGCAATTCTTGTGTTTTGTTCCTCTACTATGAAAAATTGTTAAACACTTTTTCAGACTTACCTGTATACTATACAACTAGCAAAAATACTTCTCTGCGCATAAGAGTTAAATGTCAGAAAGTTGACACTGGGCATTTTCTCTGTTCTTGCCTAATTTAATAAGACAAAAGCTGTCTTTTCAGTTACTTTGTGACACAGAAGTCAGTGAAAGTGTAGTCTCAGAAATATGTGTATTTTTGAGAAAACTGGCTGTAAACTTTTCCAGGTGTTTTGAGGTCTTGAAGATTCCCAGAATTGTACCACTGTTTGTTAACAATCCTCTTCTTTGTTAAACCGAAGAGAATTCTGCTTGCAATTAAAATGGCCGAATAGAGACGACACAAATGCATGACTCACAATGTCTTAAAAAATGACATTGGAAAAAATTAAACTTACAGAATTTTGGACTCACAACACTCACCCGTTTAAGGACTGGAGCAGATTTGCCTTTTTCTTTTTGTTCATATCACCCTACCTATGTGGATCATAATTTTCCTCAATCCACTTGATCAAGAGCAGCCAGCATAGCTCTCTCCCAGATGAGCACCTCATGTAGTGCCTGCACGTTGCCTTGACCTTTCCTACTCCCAGATTCAGAAAGCTGGTAATGGATTGCAAAGGCCAATTCTCTCACTAGACTGCTGCTTAGGTAGGTACAGTATTTAGACATTTTAGCATCTATTTACAGATTGTAAAATTCCACATTTTCCCTATCAAACCATTTTCATTTTTATTAATTATTGACAATGCTGTAGTCAGTGATTTTGTGTACCCGCAATTAAACCAACAATGCTGTGTTAAGTATTAACACATTGACTGCTAAATATGAGTTAATTCATGGAAGGCAATCTATACATGGAAGCTACCTACGAGTTGTGTCCTAAGCCAACTTTGATGCTGTAAGGCCAATTATACACGTATTATATAGTGGTCAACTGAAATATGAATGAAAAATGAGTGTGACATCACAAAAGTGTTCACTTTCAGTTAGTTTTTTCTTATTAGTCACATTTTGGATAACATTTATTTTTCAGAAATAATTTACATAGGTAGAAACACAACCATCTGAATATCTCTCAACAATTAGTGTCTCACACTCAAAGATTAAATGGAAACTGCAACATTCGTTTGCAGCAATTTGTGCAAGATTTAACTTGTTAGACCCAGCTGGCGTGCACAAAGCTGCTATAATGCAGCTGGCGTGCACAAAGAATTTTCTGTTCCATGTTCCAACTACGAGGTAGCTCTGTAAACAGATTTTGTTTTAAAGAAAATAATTTGTTATTATGAGTTTTGCTCAATAGGAAATTGCTATATTAAAATAACACCCTCATTTCACAATGCCATTAGAAAAATGTGCATGTTTTCATGGTGGCATTCAACGTGTTAAAAGATAATGCTCGACTTTCAAAAAGAAGAAAAAAAAAATATTTTAATTCTGCCAATAATTCATGCAAAATGCAATTGGCAATGGTACAGAAAATATGCTAAAAGTAAACACAAAAAAGTAGGCTATAATTACATTTAAAAAATAATTACTGTAAAGCTGTAGGCCACCACAACTTTCTGTTTATTTAAGTGGCCCACCTGTAGCCACCTGAGTAGCACTGGTATAGATTTTCTCATTTTGTTTTGCTCAGCTTACACTGCTGTTGCTCAGTTAGAATATTTTCAAAGGATTGTAATGTTCTGTTTCGTCCTGCAACAGGATTTGACAGGTGGTCCCTGCAACGTAACACAATGCATCTGCAACATACAATGAAGCATTTATATACCTTCTCTGCTGTGCTCACCTCATATCGTTGCTTTAATATTTCATGGTTTTAATAGGTTGTATGAGACCTAATTTATTTGCAAAGTGGACTTCATTTAACTGGTCCTGATATTCATTATATGCATTTAATTATCATTATCATTCTTGGTGGCTCAGAAATCCATATTCACCCCTACTTTCTCTGCTGTTCTTTTTCCAGTGATCTGCGCCACCACCACCCGATCAAAGCACCGTGCAGTCCTTACATTGATGGATTGAAGGCTAGAGGTCCATATGACCATCATCGTCTAATTCTTCCATGTGAAGCCTGAAAACCATGAGGACTGATTCAGATCATTTATGTAAGGTAGAATGCCCAGTGGGTGCTGGGTGGTCTTGTGGCCTCTGAACCCTTACAGATTTAGTTTTTTTCTTGTGTTTTTTCTATCCTCCCTGGCCATCGGACCTCACTTTTATTCTATGTTAATTAGTTTTGCCTAATTTTATTTTTCTCTTTCTTCATCTTGTAAAGCACTTTGACCTACATCACTTGTATGAAAATCCATCCATCCCTCCATTATCCAACCCACTGAATCCAAACACAGGGTCACGGGGGTCTGCTGGAGCCAATCCCAGCCAACACAGGGCACAAGGCAGGAACTAATCCTGGGCAGGGCGCCAACCCACCGCAGGACACACACACTCACACACACCAAGCACACACTAGGGACAATTTAGAATCGCCAATACACCTAACCTGCATGTCTTTGGACTGTGGGAGGAGACCGGAGCGCCCGGAGGAAACCCACGCAGACACGGGGAGAACATGCAAACTCCACGCAGGGAGGACCCGGGAAGCGAACCCAGGTCTCCTAACTGCGAGGCAGCAGCACTACCACTGCGCCACTGTGCCACCCTCATTTGTATGAAAATGTGCTATACAAATAAATGTTGTTGTTGCTTTTCTACTATAAGCTAACAGAGGATGTGGAATGGCAGTGCATCAGCACAGGTTGAAGAGTAAGGTCTGCCTGTATTACACTTACACACATGTTGGGGATCGTAATGTGTTTTCTGATTTGTTGATTAGTTAGGAGTTTTGTGTGGTTGGGAACACTTTGAATACATTTCAAACCTTGTGCTACCAGTGGGACATGGCTAAAAGGATGCAGCTGGGCTTTTCCTGAGCTGCTTTATCCTTTTACTTTCTTCAGCTGTTTCTTCCTTTTTTTCTCTGTCACCCTCATGGCTAAGTTAACAATTGCTCCCAGGAATGTTTATGCCTTGCTTTAAACATTTAACAATTCAACACCCTTAATCATCTTTGGTAGAGTAACACAGACAATGTAACTAATAAGTACAGACAAGTGCCAGTCTGGTTATCGCATATCCATGTTGTACTCAGCAGGCTCTATGGACAGTGGTGGGGTAATTTTAGCAAAGTGTAATTTGCAAACTAAAACATTCATATCAATTTCAGATGATACCAGCAGATACTGTTATTTACTTCCACCATGCTCCACTTACTTTCTGACCCTATTTCAGTCTTCGTTCCAGTTGATCCCAGCTTATCATATTTTAGAGTTTGAAGACTTTGATATAATCCATGGGGTGGACATGCATGCCATTGGACTTCCTGTCACAATCCACCTTCCCACCCCTCAATCTACGCATTATTTTTGCAAGTATGACATTGATTTAAGTTTGGTCGACTCATTCCTTTAAGTAAACCCCTCTGCAAAAGAATACTCTTTCTCTTCCTCCACCACCATCACTCTCAATATTGATTTGACTACATTTTTATTTTTTACTGGGACATAGCTGGTTTGTTCAGATAGTTTGTTTGGCCTACCCCAGACAACTAGCAGTTCAAATAATAAAACATAATAAGCACGTAGTGTTTGTAAAATACTACTCAAAAATACAAAATATACAAATCTATATATATAAAATTCTTTTCACGTTTGAAACGGAAATTACGTATGACCACGTGAAACGGAAATTACATATGACCACAGAACATATTATAATACAGGAACTAATCACTTTGTTTGTGGACGCCATTTTTATATCGTCTTTATGAATTGTTATTATTTGTGTGAGAGTTACTTTACTGATATTGAAAAGAAGTAAACACAAACACGCCAATCTATCCCATAGAAGTGTGCACCACGTCGCCCTCTCCCAGCCCTCCTCTCTGGACTCCAGTGCTGAGCTGTTCGCCTCCAGGCATGTTCTGACAGAGATGTTTTATTTATTCGTCCACGTGACTGTCGCGGAAACTGCCACATTATCATTTTTTTTTAATTGGCAGTACTTTACAGTAGAAGAGATGAGGAAAACAGCTTTGCGTCTTTCTACTTTTTAACTGCGCCGAGCTGTAAACAATGTAAAGACGACATTGCCTTCAGTGGCGAAGGGTCGTGAGAACAAAGTGGACGCTCTGAGGCGCGGAATGTCGGGCTGCTCTACCGGGTCGAGAGCTTCGCAGTTACAGGCAGCGTCCTCTCTTCTCTCACTGTTTGTGACACTTCGAGTGCCCCTTCGGCTCCTGGGAGAGTGGAAATCATTGCAAATGAGTGTGATCGGCGCCATCGAAGCAAAACTCTCTTTGTAAATTGTGCTTTATGACTACTTACTGTCCCTTAAGGTGAGTTCAGGTCATTAAAACCCCGCAACATTCAAGGTTGCTTTTGTGGTAAATTCTTTTAAGAAGAGGGAGGGTTTACATCTAAGAAGATGTACCAACCTCTTCATGTTAAGTTTTGGACTTGGGAATTGTTTGGACTTACTGCCTGTTAAGCAAGGAAAGGCAGCATCCACATTTCTCAGAATAATTTTTCTCTTAAATCACAGGCACGTAGTGCAAGGTTGTCAGGCAGAAATTTGCAGCATCACTTAGAAAATGTAATTTCTATACCACATCGGTCGTGTAGCACCTTTCACAAGGGATCTGCTACCGAGAGATGATCCAAATACATTTAAGCTGCTGTTAGTACTACTTAACTGTTGTGTTATAGCGCCTTTAAAATGTACTTTACCCGAAAGCACTCCAGTACTGCTCAATGTATTTTTACTTCTTACATGTTAATGTTTTACTGTTTAATAATTTATATACTACATTTTATTTTTTTCCCTTGTACTCAGTGAGCGAAGCCATTGGGTAATCAGCTACTTCAATATATAAATGAAGACCACTATGCACACAGGCAGAAAAAATACATAACTAGTGTGAATCAGCTTCTTTACTCATGGTGGTACCTTATGAGCAGGGGTCCCCAACTCTGGTCCTGGAGGGCAACAGTGTGTGCAGGTTTTCATTCTAACCCTTTTCTTAATTAGTGACCTGTTTTTGCTCCTAATTAACTTCTTTTGAATGCATTTAATTTAACTTGCTCTTGAAGACTCTGATCCTTTAATTGTTTATTTTTCGTTAATTAGTAGCCAAACAATAATGAGAAGGGCAGCACGTGTTGTAGTGGTAGTGCTGCTGCCTCACAGTTAGGAGACGTGGGTTCGCTTCCCAGTTCCTCCCTGCATGGAGTTTGCATGTTCTCCCCGTGTCTGCATGGGTTTCCTTCGGGTGCTTTGGTTTCCTCCCGCAGTCCAAAGACATGCAGATTAGATGCACTGGCAATCCTAAATTGTCCCTAGTGTGTGCTTGGTCTGTGTGTGCGTGTGTGTGTGTGTGTGTCCTGCGATGGTCTGGCACCCTGCCTGGGATTTGTTCCTGCCTTGCACCCTGTGCTGGCTGGGATTGGCTCCAACAGACCCCTGTGACCCTGTGTTAGGATTAAGCGGGTTGGACAATGACTGACTGACAATAATGAGATACAAAATGAACCAAAACATGACCAGCAAAACATGACCAACATTGTTGATCACACAATACTGTATCTGAAAATAAAGAAAGGTGAAGGTCTCAGGAATGTTGATCTGCTCAGGTCCACAAAACATTTTAACAGATCTCTTGTAAAAGAGAAAATCAATAATTTCAGAAATGTCTGCTATTGCACAATGAGAGCAGCAACAAGCCATGGAATTAAAGAACAGATTTAATTAACAACACAAATCAGCATCTAATTAAGCAACTTGTTGTAGTGAAATTGGTTGGAGTTTGAGGCCCTGACTTAGTTGGTCTTCTGTTGGCTCTCTCACTTCACATTTCATTTCTGCTTGGGTGCCATTTAAGGAAAGAAATGAAGCAACTCAGAGGAATGATAAAGAAATTCAAAGGGACAAATCTTAAAAAATAAGTCAATTAAAATTAATTCAAAAGAAGTTAATTAGTAACAAAAATATGCCACTGATTTAGAAAAGGGTTAGAATGAAAACCTGCAGCCACTGGGGCTCTCCAGGACCCCTGCTTTAGAGCAACCGGTAGTGCTTCAAAATGGGGCAAAATGTGCGATAAAAAGGGAAAGATCTTCCCAGATTATAGAACAGCTATTCCAAAAATCAAGAATACAACGTAAAGCTTTCAACTAGACTTTTTGTGTTTTGCGATACATTATAAGACAAATCTGCATTTAATTAGTTAGTTCCATTGGGCTACAATTATTTATCATCTGCTAATATTTTGCTAGTTAACATTAGCTCGCTACTGTTGTGACTTTGTCAGCTGATGAAATGCAGTTGTGTGTCTCACACAATTCAGAAAGAACATTGGACTATTTCGAGCCAGGGGTATTAAATTAGGCTGGCAGTCTCGATTATCAGGAGCATATGGAACGCCATTTGTGCCAAAATGAAGTAAATTAAAAAGTAATTATGAAATAAGTAATCACATGAAAAAGTGCAATTATATTTATAAAAAAGCCATTATAAATATGACAGAATATTTCTGAGCTGGAATGATGTCTGTCATCTTTAGAGAGTTTTTGCTTCTACAATTTGAGGTTCGTCATGCAGAAGTATGGTATTATGTGTCCAGAGCCAATCCAAGTAAATCATTACCACTTGGGCTGTAAAGTTTTTACTCATTTGTCTTCTTGCTGATCATTAAACATAAATCAGTGCTTATAACCAGCAAACTGAAATTAAAAAAATAACTGTGAATTCTATTCAGAGGTATTTTCTGGAACGTTATACCCTTTACACTCAAACATTATTTCTTTTCTAGAAGGCCTGACTCTCCACCAGGCTTGCTGAGGAGGAAGCTTCCCTAATACTGCGCCTTCTCCTAACAAATCCTTGGACACTAGGAGTAAGGAAAGACACCCCAGGCCCTAATGGCCTTTTGCAGAACTTCTGTCCACTTTTTGGAAGCAGTGATCTAACTCAGTTCTCCTAATGTTATATTCTACTATCCCATCCACAAAATGAACTTCTCAATAATTAGGCTGTAATTACAACATCACTAAAACAGGGGTAAATAACACTCTGATTGTTTCTGTTATTTCCCAATACCCTTGATGAACTCTCACAATGAGCTGCAGTCCCCAACAAACTGTCATCCACAAGTTATTATTTCCCAATCAGACATGTTTTAATTCAGCCTGTCATGCTGGAGGCAACATCTGTCATTTTTTTCATATAACTGATGGAGCTCCACGTTTACCATCTCCAGCTGCCCTTCTGTCACTAGACACAGAAAAACCATTTGACCAGACTCACATGAATTGTGTATTCCTTTGACTGGTTTTAAGGGTTTGCTGCAAAATGTATTAACACGGTCAAAACCCTATACTCACCAGCCATATTTACTAATTATGACATATCCCAACCCTTAGGAATTTGCAGAGGTGCCATACTGTGACAATCAGACTGACTGAGTTGCCTGAAAAGCAATTTATTTGATAAGATTATTAATTATTAATGTGAAAAGGAAAACTCCTAGGATGGGCTCAGACAGAGATTTGTTAACAAAAAAAATCCTAACACTGGTGAATTAAGTCTAACGGTAAATATCAGATTGTAGTTGGGAGTCAGGGCAAAGTTCAGGAGCCGAGCTAACAAGAATATGTCCCTAATCAAAAGGAAACACAAGCAAAAGTAAGACAATTGCTGAATTTATACCATAATTGGGATGCACTGACTGCTGCAATGACATATTAAATAGACTCCACATGGTGAAATTGCACATCACTTGATTTATTTAAAGTCAAAATGTGTGGATCAAAGGTTGGGTTTGAAATGGCAGCCTTGTGGTTTGATGGCGAACATCTTAGCTAGTGCCTTAACTGTGTTATATTATACGCACTCATCAATTTCCTGAACATGTCTTTTCTAGTTTGTTGCCAAAGGAGGCAGGAAACATCCTGTCAATATTACATGCAAAGCAGGACTCAGCTTTGAACTGGAATCACGTGTACACCACAGTAACACTGGAACAGTTTATATTTGGCAATCATCCTGGCATCATCTCTTTGTATTTCTCATCTCATCTCATCATCTAAAACTGATTCAGGTCGCAGTGGGAGCTGGTCAAGAAGTTCAGTCCAGACTTCACTGTTCCCAGCTACAGATGTCCAGCTCTTCCTGGGGATTTTCCAGCCAGCTAAGAGATGTAATATCTCCTGCTTGTCCTGAGTCTACCACAGGGTCTTCACCCAATGGGACATGCCCAGGGTAACTCTAGGTGGATTCTTATGATACCCCCAAACCACCTCAGCTGGCTCCTCTCGAATCCCAGAGGAGCAGCAATTCTACTCTAAACTCTGCTTCTTGCCCTGTCATGTTGTGTCATCCCAGCTGCCCTGCAGAGAGACCTCGTTTCTGCCATTTGTACTCACAATTCCATTCTTTTGGTCATAACCCACAGCCTATGACTATAGGTGAGGACAGGGATGTAGATCAACCAGTAAACTGGGAGCTTTGTTATTAGAATCAGCTCCTATTTCACAACCACATGCCAGTACAGTGCATGCAGAACAGCTGTCACTACACCAATGTAATCGATCTCACATTCCCTTCTTCAGTCACTCATAAACAAGACCTTGAGGTACTTGAACTCATCAACTAAGGGTTGTCTCTACCCCATCCCACCATCATTTGAATACAGCAATCTACTCCTTTCTGAGAGAGAACCACAACCTCACATTGGAGGTGATGCTCTTTCACACTCGGCAGCAAATCGCTCAAAGTGAACTTTAACAAGCAATATTCCACCAAAAAAAAAAAAAAGGATGCCAAGAAACTCTTTTAGTGAGTTTCATATGTCACAATTATGAAATTACCAACAAAACGAGTTTAAATGTCTATTTAGTGAAACCGTACGTGAATTGAATCTTGCCTAGTTGTGAGGAGAAGCACTGGGCGCACCCCTGGATTTGTGCACCAGTCATTTGCAGCCAAAAGCAATATGGATAAATTTTTGTATTCATAAATTAACATTCTAAAACTTTCTTAACCCAATTTAGAGTTGTGCAGAGCTGTCGATTGCCGATAACATGAACATGAATGAATTAAACAAATGAATGAAATTAATACATTCATGGTATTAACTAATGAGTTGCAGGTTGACATACTTTAAGATTAAGGAAAGAATCACATAGCAGCCAACTTGTATCTCCTCAGGTAGTGCTGGTTCCCTCTTTCTGCACAGCACTGCTCGGATATGCTCCAGCCTGTGGAAATCCTAAAACGGATTAAGCTGAGAATATTATGTTACAAAATTATTATTTTTGATGAATCTCCTATAGTGAACAGTATCATACTATAGTATACAGTGTGGTACAAAATTCAATTCTGTCGTCTTGCCAGTGTTGTAATTTATAAGAAAATCTTTCAGACAAATGACAAGACTTCTGAATTATGTTTTCTATGACATATTAAAAACAATTGCTGAAGTATCATTCTATCATTAAGGAGATGGGAGCCTAGGCCGGTAATGATATGGTAATTACATGATTTCCCCAATTAAGAAGCCTTAAGGGATTACCAGCTATTCCAGATAGATGCGACTGTGCCTTTATCGCTGTGTGAGCTCTGGCTTTTCACTTTCACACTTTCCTGCAGTGTGTTTATCTTCAAACATGTGCTGTGAATATCAGACATGCCGTATGCGAGGAAGCTAAATATAGAGATGTGACACTCTGAATTATACCTCAGCCCCTGCACTTTTTACACCTTCTTCCCACTGAACAGTTCCCAGTAGGAATAATGCATTCAATCTTTTGTTGATACAGCTTTTAGCCATTACAGTTGCATGTACATTGCGTCAGCAGTTTTGTACAAAGTTTTGTAACAAATTGACCCAAATCAAAGAGTGGTCCGATGAGGAAGGTCATCTGTAACACCCCCACAGAGGTTTGCTGTCATGCACTTCCAAAATCAGACTTTGTGCCTCCCCATTGGAAACAAAACAGAATCCAGGCAGGTCTCGAGTAGGCATCTGTACAAATCCTTCTGTCACGTTTGAATTTTTGTGTCCACAATCCCCAGAGAAAATGTGCACAGCTGCTGAGCAAACCACCCGAGCTGCCTTAGACGCAAGCAAGAGGCCAGAGGAGTATAGGTTGCCCACCATGTGCGCAGTAGTCTGTAGTTTCCATGTATTTGTGTTATGTGCCAAGTCATTTAATGTGACTATACAGAGCCTTGCAAATTGAGCATCAAATGCATACAATTTAACAGAACGAAAGGAAAAAAGATGCTATTAATTTACTGAAAAGTACTTTCTGTGTATTGTAGCACAAAGGCTAACATCACATGGGCTCAAATTTCAGACTGGTCACTTTCTGTGTGAACTTTTCCTGCTATCGAAATCCATGCCTAGGTTTATCTCCATGTGCTTCATGATCTATGATAGATAGATAGGTCTTTTCTAAGTGAAACTTCCAGATGTACCACCTGTAGTGTGTCCACTACTGCCGGAATAGCCACTGCTTCCCTGCAGTGCTAAATAGAAATATTCAAGCCATTCAATTGATATAGTCTGATGTGTCAGTCATTAGTGTCATCTGTTCCAAGTGCACAGAAATTCCTGTTTTTATGTGAGACCAACATGTAGTGTGTTATGTTTCAGCCACGGTTTGTTGCCTGTCTTTTTATTCATTTTGTCATTTTCTTTAATTCTGATGTATTATTTTATGTGTTTTTGTTAATTATGTAAATTTTGTTAACTGTTCTGTTTATTATTTATTACATATGTGTTATGATATGTGAGATTCTTCCAAACCAAGATGGGGTGAGACTTCCAAAAAGCTAGGGAACAGGTCAGAATCTTACTTGGTCTGCCTGAAGGCTTCAACTGGAGCATCCCCAAAAATGGGGAGCTGGCACAATAACTATAAACATTTTAAAAATAATGAGAAATCCCCACAAGGAGGAGAATAGCCATTAGCCTCTGGCTTGTTTACAGAAAGAGCAACAAAAATTTACAAAAAATATTTATTCAACAGATCAATAAGTGGCAAAAAAAAAGGAATTGCCTAAAAGGATATCCACAGCAAAGTCCAAATAACAGTAGAGTAATCAGAATCTATACTAATAAAAGGCAAAGCCCTCACTCACTCACTGACTGACTGACTGACTGACTGACTGACTGACTGACTGACTGACTGACTCATCACTAATTCTCCAACTTCCCGTGTAGGTAGAAGGCTGAAATTTGGCAGGCTTATTCCTTACAGCTTCCTTACAAAAGTTGGGCAGGTTTCATTTCGAAATTCTACGCGTAATGGTCATAACTGGAAGGTATTTTTCTCCATTTACTGTAATGGAGTTGAGCTTGACCGCCGTGGGGGCGGAGTTTCGTGTGACATCATTACGCCGCCCACGTAATCACGTGAACTGACTGTCAACGCACTATGTAGAAAACCAGGAAGAGCTCCAAAATACGCTGAACAAAACATGCATTATATAATTGAGAAGGCAGCGAAACATTAAGAAGCGAGCGAGTGACATACTACCATATTCATCAGTACAGCTACTTCGGAAACAAAGCGAGGTATAAACCTAAACTTTAAATTAACTTAATAGACAGGCTGCCGCTGGTGCTTTTCGTGCCCACGGGTAATGCGGGATACAAGTTTAATGAGAGGACGCAGGATATAAACGAGAGTTCTGATCACTTTGTAACTAAGTTAAAATTGCAGGTGAAGGGGTGTGCTTATGCAAATTCCGAGAGACTGTGTTTGTGGGGGATTGACAGTTAAGGCGGGTGGGGGAGTCACGTCATCATCTCCCCTCCCATTTACCTCATTTCGCTCTGAGCTGAGCTCCGCGGCTAACGCCGTCTTCCGAAGCAACTTCGTCACACTGCCACCAAATACAGAGAAATCCACAAGTTAATACACACTCTGTCTCTAGACTTTCTCCACACTGAATCCTCCAGGCACTACTTACAAAAGGTTACATTGACAATCGTGTTACGTTATTTTTAAAATGTTTAATTTTCTTAGCACAAGCACAGCTGAGAAGCTTCGATGCATGTGCTCCATAACGCGTTAAAAAATAATGCATTTAATCACACTTTGCATTACAATCAAAGGGGAACTTTTGTCAATGCATGATTTCCTGGTACACCGATAACATTGATCAGCGCATCCCAATTCATTTTAGCCTCGCACCACCTTGGTTTGAGAAGAAGTACGAAAAAATATGAGGTTAACACACAAAAACAGATCACCAATTCAAGCTTTATGAATAATCGATTCGCCATCAATAATTGTTTTGGTAAAGCCATACTCAGTGTAATCCTCCTTCCATTTTATAATTTTTCCGCCACTAGCCATGATT